>CM036245.1:8129217-8729217 GCA_020698575.1 Bostrychus sinensis | reverse complement strand
CCTCTTGCACATGAGACCGTTTCAGTTGTGGCTCCAAGCCAGGGGATTTCATCCAAGAGCCAATCCCCTGAGGCGAATAAGGGTTACGCGCCTCAGGCTTCGTACCCTGTCTGTGTGGTTCAGACCCCAGTTTCTCACGCTGGGTCCCACTCTAGGTCCATGCTGTCATCGCAAGATGCTAACGACGGACACATCCCTTACGGGCTGGGGCGTGGTCCTAGACAGCCGTCCAGCCCAGGGTTTATGAAGGGGCCATCATCTCGCATGGCACATCAATTGCCTCGAAATGGAGGCCGTGTTTCTGGCTCTGAAACACTTCCTCTGACAGCTCAGGGGTTACCATGTGCTGGTGCAAGTGGACAGCACAGCAGTGGTCTCATATATAAATCATCAGGGCAGACTGCATTTGCGCCGCCTGAACGGGCTAGAGCGGCAGCTTCTGCTCTGGGCTCAGGACAAGTTCCTCTCGGTGAGAGCAATTTATATTCCCGGGCACATGAATGTGGGGGTGGATTTACTGTCCAGACAGGCTGTGACGCAGAGAGAGAGTGGAAACTTCACCCCCACGTAGTGACTCAGATCTGGGAGAAGTCTTACAAAGCTGAGGTGGACCTCTTTGCCTCGTCGGAGACTGCACAATGTCCCCTCTTTTACTCTCTGATTCCTCCAGCTCCTCTGGGTCTGGACACGCTGGCGCATGTGTGGCCCAACATGCGTCTTTATGCTTTTCCCCCAGTTTCTCCTCCCGGGAGTCCTGGTGAAGGTCCGTCAACAAGGGTCTCATCTCTTGCTTGTGGCGCCCTGTTGGCCGACCGGAATATGGTTCTCGGACATGATAGCTCTCCTCAACAGCTCGCCATGTCCGTCCAGGAGGGATCTCCTCTCTCAGGCGTGGGGGACTACGGCCACTAAACAGACTATGTCCCGTTGGGTGAGGGATGCTTTTGCTCTGACCTATGAGGTGTGGTCAGCCCCCGCCTATAGGTATCAGTGCTCATTCTACCAGAGGGGTGGGCTCCTCTTTGGCCCTGGCGAAGGGGGCCCCTCTACATTTGATATGTGATGCAGTGGGCTGGTCCCTCCACACTCTTTTATCAAGTTTTATAGTTTGGATGTTCATGTGACTCCTGGCTCTCGTGTCCTTGAGTCTTCATCCTGAGTCGTGTTTGCGTCTCCTTGGTCTTAGTGCTCTTCACTACCTTGGGGTCCAGACACTTTTGGGGGCGGCGGCGTTGGTATTCTCGTTCCCATAGCGTATGCTACACACCATCGAAGTTTAGCTTTTGAAGGGGAACGTCTCGGGTTACTGAGTGTAACCCTGTTCCCCGATAAAGCGGGGACAAGATGCTGCATTTACCGTGCCGCCCCTGGATCAAGACAAACTTGATCTGGAGACTGTTCCTGTCACGTGCCTTTTATACCTCCCCAAGCCCAATCAACCAGGTGCGCCCAATCTCACAGGTGCTGTTGATTGAGCATGAGGTATATAAGCAGGCCAGATCTCTTTGGCGTGTTTGACACACGAGCTTCACAACTGCTCCGGCAAACAACGTTTCCCATAGCGTATGCTACGTAGCATCTTGTTCCCGCTTTATCGGGGAACAGGGTTACACTCAGTAACCCGAGACGTTTTTACACTGTCAAGCCAGAAAATATTACAATGAGGTGAAAAGTAGCCAATGCAGGTTTATTTGTATAGCACAGTTCATACACAGAGTAAAGTGCTTTACAGAAAAAAGACATGTTAAAAGTTCATCTTCATCTTCAGCTTAAACTTTCTCAGAGTGGAGACTTGTCTCACATCGTTTGGGCCAGAGGTCGGACCAAGTCACTGTTTTGCAAATCACAAGTAAGTCTCAAGTCTTTGGCCTCAAGTCCGAGTCAAGTCCCAAGTCTTACACTTTCTGTTTCGAGTCCTTTCAAGTCTTTTAAATTCTTAGGACTCCAAACTTAATTTTTGTCCATTGTATATTGTTGAATTCCCCTCATGTCCCACCTTAGAAAAATAAATACACGATGAACAGATGATAAATTGTTTGCTGTACTATTGTAACACCCGAAGACTAGAAGAGACCTCCACAGTAAACAGGTTTGTGAATGCTTTAAAAGTAAAGCCAAGTTCTTCAGTATCAGTGATGTACAACAGCTAAAGTAAGTGTAAAGTATGAGGTGCTTGGGGTGAAGTTATTAGAGCCTTGAATAAATCATACGTTTACTTTTTCACATGATAAAGACATAATATTTAATTTTACTCTTTATGCATGAAATCTCTTCAACTTCAGACCTAACCATAGATATGAAGTTTATTATTGTTTATTATTTTTAGTTTTTTTTTTATGGCCTTTCTGTAAACAAAAAAAAAATAATTTGAGAAACAGCTTCTCTCCTTTCTCTTCTCTCGTGCTTCTGGCCATTAAAACTGAGTTATGAGAAGTAAATATCTTGTTTTATCAGACTGTCTTGAAAACGCTGCATATTCTGCTAATAGAGGGTAAATTAGATGCACATCTTTTTCATCGTCATGTTTAATATCTCAAACAGTTTTAACACCATAACAGATAATATCTCTGTGATACCTGGGCCTATTGACATGAAACACAAACTTTAGAAAGCTTAAACTCTTCTCCAAGTGCTTGTCTCTTAGTAAAACTGTTTTGTACTACAGCTGAGTGAAGACAATGTCATTTTTTCTCTCTTTTCATTCTCGTGCCGTCCCCTTGAGAACGCCGCCCTGGGCAGCTGCTCATGTCACCGATCTCTGAAATCACTACTGCTGTTGGGACGAGGTCAGCCTTTCAGCTTAGAGGAGGTTTGTAACTCACAAAAAATAAAAACCACTCGCAGAGATCCTTTAGACTTCAGTTTATTCACAGCAACAACACAGTGGGCAGATAAGGCTGATTACAAAAGAGGAGAGAAGAGACCAGGATCAACAGATAATCAATTCAATAAGATAATCAGATAATCAAAGGCCAATTAACAAAAATGGCCTCCCTAATACCACGTTTGTACCAGTCACTCTCTCTCTGGCTAAAATCCAAACATTACTGTCCTCACAGGAGTGACCTGGTTCTAAGATTAAAACCTTCTTGTCTATCCTTTTTTAATCACAGACAAATCCTAAACCTATGGAAAACCAGTCCTAAAATAAACAAATATTCAGGTCAGAAGGAAAAGCCCCCCACCTAATTAAAGGACAATATCACTTTTAATCAGCCAATTTTAAAAGTGAGCACCCTTGAAAGTCAACATATGTCAGTGTTACTTTTTCCTCAATTTTTAAACAATTGATTTGACCAAGGTCTTTGTAGCGGTGGTTGTATTTGTGAGCCTCAGCCCCATTGACCATGATCTTAAAGAACTCAGGCTCACACTGAATCCTCATCTGAAAGAGAAGAGACAGAGCCATATCAGGTTATATCAGGATATATATATCTGCCAGACACTTCAGATATTTTACAGTTGTACTGTTAATTCATATGCTCCATCCCTGTAAATAAATCAATCAATAAATATAATGTGTCTTACACTGAAAACCTGTCCTCCCTTGAAAGGCATGGGTCCTCCTCTCTCCTCTTGGCCCCAGTTTCCTCCCAGAAGTGAGTTACGCACAACCAAGTTTTCATTGAAGCGTGGATTGTAATGGAAGGCGATATCAGAACCAGCGCACAGATCCACTCTGAACCTAAAGACAAAGACGGTTATGAGATAAACGGCTTTGTGTGCACTGTGAACTCAAGACTTAAACCCTGGATGTACTGCTGAATACTTTAATACTGTAACATGATGAATGTGCTCATAAACAGCTCTACATACCTCGACTACTGAGTTTAAGCTACACTACCAACTCTTTTACCTCAATCCCCGACTTCAACAGCGACCTCTGTCTTATTTTGTTAAAAATGTGAACTTGAACCACTTCACCATGAAATAATTTTACTTTACATCTGACTAAAGTTTAGAGCTTATTTAATTAAAATGAAATAAAAGACACAGCACTGGAGATCAGAAGCTGCAGCCACACATTTTGGAAAAGTCTAAAGCCATCTATGTTCTCTTCTTACCTCTCTGCATCTATGTTAACGATCCCCTCGATGATGATCTTCTTGCCTGGCTTGAATCCACCGCTGATCGAATACTTGAATGGGACAGGCTGTAGAAACAGAGCGCTCAGGGTCATATTGGTGCAGACACTAATTTCTTGAATTCAAAAAGCAGTATATGCTCCATTTTTTGTGCTTTTATAGTCAGTCACTTTTAAAATAATGTGTTAGTGTCTAGTCTTTTCTGAAGCAGTGAGTCTGTGTAGCCTATGATACACAAACATCTTTACAGGATGAATATGTCACAAAAGTTTAAATGAAGTGTATTTTAACTGTTTCTTAAAAATGTACATGTTATAGAGAAAAAAATATTGGAATGAATTTACCAAAGAGGCCTGGCCCATTTTAGCTTTAAGTACCGTATTTTCCGCACTATAAGGCGCACCTAAAAGCCTTTAATTTTCTCAAAAACCAACAGCGCGCCTTATAATCCGATGCGCCTTATATATGGATCAGTGTTGGTTAATTATGGCTACCGTATTCAGGGGGCGTCGCCGAAGTGACAGCGGTAAAAACAGTAAAGGGGAATTCCAGTCCCAGCTGTTCATGTGTGCCATAGGCGTGTTTATGGATCCTGCCGCAAAAGAACAAGGAGGCGCGGCCTTTGCTCCATCTCAGTAGAAGAGTTGCGACATTGAGGGGACAGAAAACTGAGCGCTCGAACGCTGTTCATGTAGCTTTGAACTGTGACAAATGGAGTTGGAAATACATTGTTTTCAACGAGGGAGTTGTAAGAACGCTGGTTTGTATTCTATTAATAAAGTTTGACTGACTGACTTATCTGACTGTTTTATTGACATTCCCTTTAGCGCAGCGCCATCTAGTGGATGCGCCTTATAATGCGGTGCGCCCTATATATGAAAACAGTTTTAAAATAGGCCATTAATTGAAGGTGCGACTTATAATCCGATGCGCCTTATAGTGCGGAAAATACAGTAGTGTCTCATTTTAAGCATTTAGCTAAAAGCAGATGGCTTTTTGAAAGGTAACATTTTTACCTTTTACTAAAACCATGTTTCTCTGACTAAGGGAATAGCAATTCAGTATCTTCATTACTCTATTCATTCTTGAAAATTAAATTAACCTTGATATAATAAGGTCATATTTCTTATGCAACTGCTTATATTTCACTATTTCCCACTTCGGCGATTGCCCGCCCACTTTATCAACCTTAACTAAGAAACATGAAACCAGGAAGTGCTCCTGCGCGTTTCTAAAGCCACGGGACTCATTCTGATCATTTCAGCCTTAAACCTCCATCACTACGAAGCAGTCAGCTCATTTATCTATCTGTTAGCCTCATGTTGCTAATAGCTGTGCTAAATAACCGTTTTATGCTCTGTCCATTTCCCACTGTTGCCAGCAGGGGGCGACAGACACCTAACCCAAGCATTGTCTGCAAAGTCAAACAGCTCCCCAAAAAAAGAAGTTTTCCATACATATACATTGTTTTAACTTATAAAACGTGTAATACTAATGCAAAGGAATCTAAGATTATTTTAAAAAGCCTGACAAAAACATAATATGATCCCTTTGGAAAAAACAAACAAGCAAACAAAAAAAAAAAAAAAACATTAGCAACATGTAGGGCTAATGTTATTCATCAAAATATAACAATAAATGTAGGGCTGTTGCGGTGACCGCATTATTGTCATACTGTTATCAATCCAATCACATGGGGGCACAAGTGACCGCGGTAACCGCAGTTTATAATTTTAGTGAAACACTAATGGGATGCACAGTTTAATTTTACTGTAAACTGTGAAGCATTTAATGTTTATGCACGTATATGCACTCAGAGACACTGGGGCTGGAGAACGGAGGGTAAATGGTGAGAAAGGAAAAGGCTTCTGCACGAGCTGCGCTGCCTCAGCTAACCGCTTCCCGAGCAGACGCAGGGCTTACACGTTACTCAGAGGAGGAGCTGTAGACTCGAATGACGATCCACTCACCTGGTGACGAGATAACTACGTGAGGTTTTTCTCTGCTCTCTCCACTCGCCTGCAGGCACATGCGTGACACAATCGCTTTATAGAGTCAGTGCCATGGGGAGCAGTAGCCTCCTTAGCTCATCTCTCAAACCGCATAAGGTGAACATGTTACACACCCTCCAAGGACATTCTCACTTGTGCCTGACTTGGGTTTTTGTTTAACTATATTTCAATTTATTTTTATTATCAAAATTCATTTGGACATGTCATTTTTTCAGGTGTTATTATTAGCTTATGCTATACCGCTTATACCGCACACTGCGGTGTTGCGTTGCATATAATTACCGCAGGGGAAATTCTCTCACCACGACAGCCCTAAATAAATGCATATTTTCTATGTTTTGAGGCTGAAAGCCACAAGCAAAAACCAAACAAAGTGGCAGTAATTTTTGGACACACCACACAGCTTTCTCAGATTAGGAACAGCAAGTGGAGCTCGAGCTGCGAGGCTAGTTTCACTTCAGTGTCCTGCTTAGCAGATTGGACAGTGCACACTGCCTGCTGAAGCTGCGCAGTGACACGAGCCACGTCTGAAAACACTGGTCAGCTAGGAAATATATAACATATTAAAAGAATCCTTCAGTTAAGTGTAATGCTGATTGTAATTATAATATTACAATAAATGCATATTTTCTATGTATTTTGTCTGAGCGTTAAAAAAAACAGTGGGAGAGCTGATTTTGTAGCTGGCAGGTGTTTTCAGACACAAAGACAGTAAACACACTCCTATTCATCATCTAAAGTCAGCATAGATCTATGTGGATACGCTCATACTGACTTTGAATGGCTTTACTGTAGAGAAACTCAGAGGCAGAGCAGCTGCTGTGAACAACCTCACATCTCTGCTAAAATCTGAGAGTAAGGCTCTTCTCTTTAGGACAACTCTAATGTTTGTAAATCTAACCCTGGAAGTCAGAATCTTGGTTTATTTTTCTATTCCATATTTCTAACCAACTTCGGCCTTTGGTTTTTGCTGCGCTGTTAAATTATTTCATACCCAAAACACAACATGAGCCACTTACTGGATTGATGAAGGGAGGCTGTTCAGTGGTGGCCATCTCTGCTTAAAGTCACGCAACAGCAGCAGCTTCCTTAAAACAAAACAAAACCCTCTGGCAGTGCACAGTGAGCCAGTATCTAACTGTCTGTCCTTTTATAATGGACTTTTTTAAGTGGGCGGAGTTACGTTTCTCAGGAATTCCCAAAGAACCTGGGTTTATTCATCGGTGAAACAAACATTTACCATGAAAAATATTTGAACATGAAAATGAAAACATTCCCCACTCAGGGGTAGATTAGATGTGATGTGAGACAGACTCTCTTTCCTTCAGTGGTTCATCCTGAGAGTCTCATAGTAATAACTCTATGTGTGTGTCTTTGTTCTGGTCTCTGTAAGGATTACTTGGGTTGTTATAGATGTCTGCTGAACATTTTTTGTCAGAACCACATAAAAAATATCTGTTGTTGAGGAAAGTGCTGACATGTTTTTATTAGGGGTGGGCATGTGAACGTGTTATGCTATTACTATTTAAAAATAAGTAAAACATTTAGTAATCTGTTTATTAAATGCTCTTTTAAAAACTCAATTAATAAAGGCTTTATTCCTTTACGGATGGCGTTCACAGTCCTCCATAGATGGGGACCTACTTGCCAAAGCCATCAGAAGATGACTGGAAAACCATTGCTCTCAAGCTCCATGAAAAGTGGAACTTCCCCAACTGTACAGGAGCAATAGAAACACACTACAATACAGGCGCCCCCAAACTCTGGAAGCCTCTCTTTCAACTATAAAAAATGTTTCTCTGTAGTCCTAATGGCCTTGGTGGATGCAGAATATAGGCTTAGAGTGGTCCAAGTTGGGGATTACGGCAGACGTAGCGATGGTGGGGTGTTTGCCGGATCAGAACTGGACCAAGCTCTGGAGGCAGGACGACCTGGTGCACCAGGCGATGCAACAATACCTGGAGCAGAGCACCTTGGAGAGATGCCCTACACAAGAGTGGAAGAGGCCGCATTTCTGTTAAAAAAAATATTTGATGAGGCCTTTTCCTGGATGTGACCTCCCCATAGAGCGGCACATTTTTAATTACAGATTGTCACAGGCACGAAATCCTACCTAGACCCCACAAATGTGATGCTGTGGTGCTAACAGCCTGCATCCTTCACAATTTCCTTCTCAAGCCCAGCGAGACCGCAGGATGGCTGGAGGAGCAGGATTTTAATACCAACCCTCTGGAAGATGTGCAGAGGATGGGGGGAAACAGAGGTGGTCTGGCAGCCAATCAAGTCAGAAACAAGCTGTGCATTTACTTCAGCTCTCCACAAGGAAGTGTTTCTCGGCAAAACCAAATGGTTTGGAACAGTGTACACCAGGTATGCAGCCAAAGTGGAAGGGATACTTGATCATTTATTTCCAAGATGATAAGAAAATATAAAAGAGAAGTAAGTTCACTGTCTGATGAAAAGGAAATTATTAGAATGTTGTTTGTTTGTTTTGTTTGTTTGTTCAATACTTTTAGGTTTAAATTCTTGTTTAAGAGAAAATTTGTGTTTTTATTAAAACAATAATACCGCTATTTTTCTTTAGCTTTTATCTTAAATTTGAGTGTAAAAAGTCCTAGTATAAAAGTCATTAGATTATTTTTTTGTTTAATAATCAGTTATCTTTTTTTATATGGCCACTTCAAAAGAATTAGCAAAATGTATGAGTGTGGGGTACTTAAGACAAAAAAGGTGGGGAACCACGGTTTTGGAATAAACTTTCTTTCTTTTGGTGTAATTTACATGTTTATATTTATTTGTTGTGTTATGGAAATTTTAGATTGAGATACTTGACAAAAAGACAGTGTCTGGATCAATCAGCGAGTCGTCTTTATTTTACTTGTGCACAAGGAGAACACAGCACAAAGGAGAGATGCAGAGTGTCCTCTCCTTTAGCAGAAGGTAGTTTTATACCAAGCTTACACAGGAAAGAGTACGTGTCCCAGAGTCACAAGCAGATCTTCAGACTTTTGCTCTAATCTGTAAGAGGTCACATAAGAAGTTACATTTGTTAAAAGGCTACATACAGGGATTTATGCTGTATGTAGCATTGGGGAATAAAAAGGATTAACTTTAGCTTGTAGCTACAAGTTAGCTCACCTGAACATTCAATTTCAGATAAACTTGTCCTCCACGCAATTAAAAAAAAACAACATTGTCCTTATAGTGTGGGGACTGGGGGTTATATAGCTCAGGATATTTCTGAACATCCACAATCAGTCGCTCCTCATCTATTTTTTAAAAGAAAAACAGTACAAGCTATTGAGGAGCGTAGAAGAAGAAACTACAGAATTTGTAGGTTCACAAATTTACAAAAATGAGGGGTCATGGGTGGCTGGAGCCTCTCCCAGCAGCTATGGCCTAAGGTGAGCTAAACCCTGTACAGTGCTGTAGTGCTGTCACAGAGACACACAGACACACAGTCACATTCATGGTCAGTCAAATTGGGCAATTTATGGTTCAACAATTCAGCTGATTGCCTGAGTTTGGACAGTAGTCTCTCTGACCTTGTACCGTTGCCAGATAAGTTCCTAGGAAGTTAAAGAGCCTCATCATTCTTGATAAACCAGACTCATTTGCTATTTACAGATAAGGCACAATAATAAAAATGAACATAAAGTGGCCCACATCTTATTTTATGACTATGAAATAAAGCTGCATGACCAAGATAAGAAAATTCTTATTTAACAAATTTATTGTGTGACTTCAATGTTTAAACCAGAATAAGTTGCCATCTGACCATCATAAATGAAAACTAGATAAGTAACAAAAATTATGGCTTTTACCACTCTTCTTAAACTTCTCACACCAAGCACCTCCTCATCTTCAAACCAGGACTAACACTGGACCAAACAAAGACTAAACCTGAATGAAATCAGCTCTAAACAAGGACTAAACTAGGTCTAAACCAGATCTAACCCTAACTACAGCAGGACTAAAACAGTAATGAAAACAAAAAAGGACTTGAACTGTACAACAGTTTGAGAACCACTGTGCTATTACAAATAAACGGACAAAAAAAATTTATTATTTGATCTTTTGAAATGGGTCTGTACCTTGCTCTTAATAAGTAATTGGGTAAAAAAACAACAACTGTTTAACACAAGTTTTAACTTTAAATAGGGAACCTGTTTTGTTAATATTTCATAAAAGAGAGAGACTTTTTTATGGTTTGAGGAAGTTAGGAGCTGAGCCCTGATGTCTGCAGCTCACAGGAGAGCAAGTCGTGACTCACAGGTGTTAAGTGTGTAAAAAAATTTAAATTAAAATTAAAAAATCAATATAACAGACAATATTTGCTGTATCCTGGTGCATTTTGAAGTGTTTTAGCTGACTATAGAGTGAGTAAAACAATGTGCAGTTTTCTATAGCCTGTATGTAGTGTGTGGGAGAGGCAGACGTCTGGAAGCCTGTTGTTGTTAATTAGTGCAATGTGTTAGATATTTTTCCTTTAACAAACTTGCAACTTAACAACTAACAACTAACAACTAACAACTTTGTCTCCATCACAAGAGCCTCTCACAGTCTGTACTCTGTCTCCAGCCTGCACATCAGCAGAACTCACACCACAGACAGCTGGCACACTCAAATATGTAGGCAGTTTTTACTGTAACAATTCATCTCAAATAATTATGAAATGCAAATAAAGTATTCATAAAAGAAGAAAAAAGGATCAACAGAGAGATTAGGTTTAGATAAGACTGAAAATCTTTCTGTTTAATATCTTACTCTGAAGGCTCAGTTACTCTGATCTGCTCCTGTCTGCTCCTGTCTGCTCCTGTCTGCTCCTGTCTGCTCCTGTCAGCTCCTGTCAGCTCCTCTCTGCTCCTGTCAGCTCCTGTCTGCTCCTGTCAGCTCCTCTCTGCTCCTGTCAGCTCCTGTCTGCTCCTGTCAGCTCCTGTCTGCTCCTGTCAGCTCCTGTCAGCTCCTGTCAGCTCCTCTCTGCTCCTGTCAGCTCCTGTCTGCTCCTGTCAGCTCCTGTCTGCTCCTGTCAGCTCCTGTCTGCTCCTCTCTGCTCCTGTCTGCTCCTTTCTGCTCCTGTCTGCTCCTGTCTGCTCCTCTCTGCTCCTGTCAGCTCCTGTCAGCTCCTCTCTGCTCCTGTCAGCTCCTGTCAGCTCCTGTCTGCTCCTCTCTGCTCCTGTCTGCTCCTGTCAGCTCCTGTCTGCTCCTGTCAGCTCCTGTCTGCTCCTGTCAGCTCCTGTCTGCTTCTGTCTGCTCCTCTCTGCTCCTGTCTGCTCCTTTCTGCTCCTGTCTGCTCCTGTCTGCTCCTCTCTGCTCCTGTCAGCTCCTGTCAGTTCCTCTCTGCTCCTGTCTGCTCCTGTCAGCTCCTGTTAGCTCCTGTCTGCTCCTGTCTGCTCCTCTCTGCTCCTGTCTGCTCCTCTCTGCTCCTGTCAGCTCCTCTCTGCTCCTTTCTGCTCCTGTCAGCTCCTGTCTGCTCCTCTCTGCTCCTGTCAGCTCCTGTCAGCTCCTCTTTGCTCCTGTCTGCTCCTGTCAGCTCCTGTCTGCTCCTGTCAGCTCCTGTCTGCTCCTCTCAGCTCCTGTCTGCTCCTGTCAGCTCCTGTCAGCTCCTGTCTGCTCCTGTCTGCTCCTATGTGCTCCTGTCTGCTCCTCTCTGCTCCTGTCAGCTCATGTCAGCTCCTGTCAGCTCCTGTCTGCTCCTCTCTGCTCCTGTCTGCTCCTGTCAGCTCCTGTCTGCTCCTCTGTGCAGCGCTAATGCCTTTCCTTTCAGGCTCTGTCACATTAAAGTTGTTTCTGCTGCTGGAAAAAAAATGAAGCTTTATTTTGAAGGGTCATAGGAAGTGGCCAATCGCTGTTAACAGAAATTTTAGTGCTTCCCCGTCCAGCTGCAGTTTCTCCTCTGCTCATCTCCATCTTTCCTCTTACTTTTGATCAGGGTTAAGGATTAATAACAAAGTTATTGGAAATGGTTTTCTCTTTTGTAATAGTTTCTGAGTAAAAGGCACTGGACCTAAAAAAACACCGCGGCTGTTCGCAGATGGAGCGGTAATAAACCGCGCGTCTTGTAATGAAGCCTAAATGCTTTTACAAACTTTAGCGGTGCATATCTCTGTGATTCCTGAACCTATCAACGCCAAATAAAAACTGACACAAAGCTTGAAGACTTATCTGTCAGGAGGATTTAGCTGCAGGTCTCTGTGTCAAGCCGTTTGTTTTAAAACAGCTGCGCAAAGATGTAATGTAAGTCACTCACGCCAGCGTCATTATGTACCATAGTAGCCCATTGCGCAGGGCCGCTCAGGGGGGGCCGATGGGGGGCCGATGGGGGGGCCAAGCTCTGACCAACAGGGGCTGTGGCAGCAGCTAATGACTAGGCCTGTAGCGTTTGAGACAGTTTCCATAAACATTTCTACATTTAACCTTTTTCTGAATAATGCAGTATTGTCAATAACATACTATTCTCTGTCATTGTAACTAGATTTGTACTTTACACTTACATCTACTCAAGGCAACACATTATTTAGGCTCTTCTTTGGATTAGATTCCAAGCTACAGAAGCATCAAAACTCAAACTACAGCAGCCTCAGAGGGTCAAAACTCAAACTACAGCAGCCTCAGAGGTCAAAGGGGTACATCCCAGTTTGTCACAGGGCTGAGGCTTACAGATACACTACACACTGACAGACAACCTTTCACTCTCTCATTCATTCACCAGGGGTAATTTAGATTCACCAGTTCACCTAACACATGCATGTCTTTGTGGAGGAAGACGTGAGGAGAGCTGTTTTTAAGTATTTATTATTAATTAATAACATTATTCCATAAATGGTTTGACTCCTTTTCTGAAATATTCATCTCTATAGTACAATGTTTTGTAATGAATCTACTGTTTCCATGTTCGCCTACCATCAGTCACAACCAATAAGAACTTCATATCAAAACTCTTAAAATATTTCTTTTCTTTTTGTTGCTTTGTCTATTAAGAGACAATTTGTTAATATCAAGCCAGGTTTGAGCAGCTTTATGTTCCCTTTCTATCATCTGCCAACATCATTAATGAAAAGTTTTTTACTTCATGTTTAAAATGTTCAAATGTGACCCAGTGACCTCAGAGGTAGAGTCTGATTTTTTAGCAGGGGTATTGCTCTAAGGTCAGGGGCTGGTAAAGACATTTTATGAACCCCCAGAGTACTCAGGCCATGTGAATACTACTACTACTATATACTATATACTATACTACTTTATACAATACTACAGCCTAAACTACTTCAGAGCAGGTTTTCAAAATTACCTGAAAGATTTGTCTTGTGACCACCACTGTTTTTTAAAAAGATGTCAAACTGCACGAGGAGCTATACTAGGACTACAGCAGTGGTGCATGATGGGTACTAGGACTACAGCAGTGGTGCATGATGGGTACTAGGACTACAGCAGTGGTGCATGATGGGTACTAGGATTACAGCAGTGGTGCATGATGGGTACTAGGACTACAGCAGTGGTGCATGATGGGTACTAGGATTACAGCAGTGGTGCATGATGGGTACTAGGATTACAGCAGTGGTGCATGATGGGTACTAGGACTACAGCAGTGGTGCATGATGGGTACTAGGATTACAGCAGTGGTGCATGATGGGTACTAGGATTACAGCAGTGGTGCATGATGGGTACTAGGATTACAGCAGTGGTGCATGATGGGTACTAGGATTACAGCAGTGGTGCATGATGGGTACTAGGACTACAGCAGTGGTGCATGATGGGTACTAGGATTACAGCAGTGGTGCATGATGGGTACTAGGATTACAGCAGTGGTGCATGATGGGTACTGGGACTACAGCAGTGGTGCATGATGGGTACTAGGACTACAGCAGTGGTGCATGATGGGTACTAGGACTACAGCAGTGGTGCATGATGGGTACTAGGATTACAGCAGTGGTGCATGATGGGTACTGGGACTACAGCAGTGGTGCATGATGGGTACTGGGACTACAGCAGTGGTGCATGATGGGTACTGGGACTACAGCAGTGGTGCATGATGGGTACTAGGACTACAGCAGTGGTGCATGATGGGTACTAGGACTACAGCAGTGGTGCATGATGGGTACTAGGACTACAGCAGTGGTGCATGATGGGAGGATGCTCCGTCAGAAGAACTTCAAAGACTTGAACAACAACTCCTGGATTTCTTAAGAACCAAAACTATTATTCTTGACAAACAAAATAAGTGAACTTGTAACAAGTTGCCAGGTAACAACCAACACCAGGCCAACAGCGATGCTGAGTTTACTAAAACCAAAATCACTGGCTTGACAGGCATTGAAATATGTAAATAAACATCTAACAAAACAAAAAAAACAACAACAAAAAAACTGCTTAAATAGCATAATATGGACACCAAAACAAATATATTATATATAAATATTGTTATTTTCCAAAGTGTATAGTATCAGACCTTGTTACCTGAGCTGAGATTTTAGACGAGTCTGGTGTTACTGTTTTTTACTGTGTGTACTGTAATTATAATGGTTCATGTAAATTGATGAATATGACTAATTTGTGGTGTGTGTTAAAAACACCAACAGACATTTTTTTAAACAGGGTCTAATTGCAATAAGCAAAAGTACCTTAAAACAGTAGAGTAGAGTCGTATATAGAAAATCATTGTGGTCTAGAAACAGAAATGTGTTCATAAGACCAGGCGGTGTCAAACAAAACAAGTCAATAATGATAAAAGGAACTGTTATCATTCCTACTCTGGATGTAAGCGACTGCATCGGGAGAGCAGATGGTACGCTGCCAACACGTTTGACATCTAATAGTTGTGATGAAAAAGTAAATGTGTAAATAGTTTCTCTCTTCTGTTGTGTGAAAATAAAATATCCAAGGTTATAGATTTAAATTGTGCTCTACCTGACCGCACGTATCTCCGTAAAAAGGCCAGAATAGTCTCTTTTCTTAGGCCCAAAAGCTTCTTCAAACAGCAGCCTCAGGTCCCTGTTAGCCTTGGAAATTATCTCCTTTTTCTGTGATGTTACAAATTCTTCTGCTGGAATAAGACAAAAGGAGCCAAGTTTGATGCAGAAAAGATGGTTTATTGCAAAAACTCACAACAAACGGGGTCCAGGACCAATCAACACAGGAATCCCCCGATCCCCCAAGGACAGCATCTTTTATAGTTTCTGACAACACAAATTATAATATGGCCTTGAAAATGACAATTAATAAACATGCATAAAGAAATTGTATAATAAAAGTAAATGTAAGTAAATGAAATCTTAACCCACTAAATATACTTGTAATAAAGACAGTGTGTATATTTGAGAAATTGTAAGGTTTCTCGAGACTTTCTTTCTTACTTTCTAAAATTAACCTCATCATTTCCTGTATGTAAGATTCTACTCACACAGAAGTTATCAAATGAGAATGTTTTTGTTTCAGCACTGAGCTGTAAACTGGAGGAAGATTAGGAAGTGTGGAGACCGGGTCCACGTCACTTATCTCCAGGACGCGTGTGGAGCTGCGGGGCACACGCAGACACAGCTGTCCCAGAACTGCAGTGCTGTTTGTGACCTCTATGATCAGCTCATAATGGTTTGCTAAAATCAAAACACTAAACAAACAAAACAAAATTGTCATTTTGTGTGGCACTGTTCTATGTTACCTTAGTGTTTTCTATTGCTGTATTTGCTGTAGGTGCATATCAATAATCAAATACTGTGGAAAAGTGAAAAAGTGTGAAGTCTAAAGCAAAATGAAACACATTATAGTTTTATTTAAGATCATTTTTAGAGATCATAAATGATGTCATTAATTATTTTTCTGGTTTTGCACAGTATTTAAATTTAGTGACATTGACCTGGAGCATATATGCATTTCATTTACAAAATTCTAAATGCTCAACAAATATTGCAAGTGCCATTACAAATGTAATAAACAACTGCAATAGTTGTTGTAATAGTTATTACGTTTGTGGAAAATTTTGTTATTACGTTTGCAGTGGGAAATCTCTGTTACATTTGTGGGAATTTATTATTATTATTATTATTATTATTATTATTATTATTATTATTATTATTATTATTATTATTATTATTATTATTACGTTTGTTGGGATTATTACATTAGTGGACGTTACAGGCCGTGCTGTGACTGCAGGTGTTTGTCGGATGTTGTGTTTGAGGTTTTGTCGCTGGACGAGGAGGCGATGGTGGGACAGATCAGTAAACAGTAAACTGTGACTACTATTTTTGTCTACTTTTACACAACTCACAACACATCCTCCCCTCCTTGAACCGCCTTGAAAAAGCCTGAAAAAAGTAGAATATAGGACCTTTAATGGTCATGGCCAACAGAAGTAACATCATACAAGTGCTATGTTCCCATTTTACAGCAAAATCTACTACTACTACTACTACTACTACTACTACTACTACTACTACTACCCTTACTACTACAATTACTATTATTTCTACTACATACCCAAACTGTATCAAACCTTCCTCTGAAATATAAAATATCTTGTTTCTTTTCACCTCTGATGCTTCACCTTTCATTCATCATTGCTCAAACAGCTATAGTTTGTCGCCCTCTAGTGGCTAATGTGTCTAAAACCTCTTCATGCAGTTTGTATTGTAAACCATTTTGATAACTTTCTTTTTATTCTTTTGTTTTGTGCAGGTTCAATGTGAATCTGTGCACTTCGTCTGGGATTGCCCTCCATTACAACCCCCGCTTCTCTGAGAACTGTGTGGTGAGGAACACGAAGGAGAGAGAGAGATGGGGCCAGGAGGAGAGAGGAGGAGCCATGCCCTTCCAAAGAGGACAGGCTTTCACTGTAAGACACACTGAAACTAACTGTAACACAACATAACAATCATTCACATAAATAAATACAACAGCAGCCCTGCATGGATCTGCCGTTGTTCATGGACAAAAACACTTCTCAGCTCTTGTTAAGTCGAAATATAATCTTTCTTAATAAAGTAGAATTGAAGAAGAAGTCAATAATAATAAAACCTTAGTAATGGGGCTCATTTTTCTGTGTAGGACTGTGGCTCCTCCTAGTGGTTGACAGAATAAATACAACAGTTATAGTTGCATGGTTCCTGAAGGAGGTTATGTTTTTCCTGACATTGGTTGGTCAGTCTGTTAGCAACATAACTCCAGTCATGGGGCAAGGAAGAAATGATTAATGTTTGGTGTCACTGTCTGGATTCAGGTATTAGGCTTTTGTTCATATTTTTAAACCAGTCTTGGTCACCTCCAGGAAAGCAAAGGTTTTACAACCTTTAAAAAACAATGTTTTTAAGTAACATTGGTTTTAATGCTCTACTGGTGCTGTAAAGAAACAGGTGAAGAGACCAGCAGAGGGCAGCAGAGGGCAGCAGAGGGCAGAGTCCATTTTACTACAAAATGAAAAATGTCTGTGAGGAATCAGTTGAAACAGAGGTTCCCTTTCAAAAGCTAAACTTTGATGCTGTGTAGCATATGCTACGGGAAATGTCGTTTGTTGGACCGGTTGTGAAGCTCGTGTGTCAAACACGCCAAAGGGATTTGGCCTACTTATATACTCAATCAACAGCACCTGCTTGAATAAGCTGGGAGATATAAAAGGCACGTGACAGGAACAGTCTCCAGGTCAGTTTGTCTTCAGACCGCTGTGTGATGAGCTCTGTGTGAAGTGTTTGATAAATAGAGAGAAAAAAAAGAGAGTATGTCTGTGCAGAACGTGAGAGTGTGTGTTCCTCCCTGTCAGAGGCAGCTGGCAGAGGACGATTTACCCGAGTTCGGCTTTGAGTGTTTGGGGGAAGAACATGTGGCCCTCGGGCTGGCGGGGGAGTGCGAGCACTGCAACCTTCTGTCAATCAAGGTCTTGCGTGCTCGTCTTGCTTTTTTCAATGAGCGGGGCGGCACTTCCCCGCTGCGATCCTGGGGGTCGCGTGTCGAGTTTGTGGAGGCGCCGGGATCAGAGGGCTCTCTGTCCCTTGCGCTTCTGCCAGACGAGGATGAGGCCCATGCTTCCGCTGAGCATGGGTCTGATGACTCCTCGTCCCTGGCCCCCTCTGCCGCTGCCTCGCGGCGCTCCTCCCGCTCTCAGCCATGAGGTTTAGGGAGGCCAAACGCTATGAGGCAGCGTTTGTGAGGTTCTTCCCCGCCATGCCCCCACCTAAGGCTTGGGGGGCTGACCGCTGCACCGCTTCTAAGAGGCTGGACCTGTGCTCTTTGATTTCTAACAGGAAATCTAACTCCTGATGCTCGGGCACCCGGGTCCATGGGGGCCTCTTGCACATGAGACCGTTTCAGTTGTGGCTCCAAGCCAGGGGATTTCATCCAAGAGCCAATCCCCTGAGGCGAATAAGGGTTACGCGCCTCAGGCTTCGTACCCTGTCTGTGTGGTTCAGACCCCAGTTTCTCACTCTGGGTCCCACTCTAGGTCCATGCTGTCATCGCAAGATGCTAACGACGGACACATCCCTTACGGGCTGGGGCATGGTCCTAGACAGCCGTCCAGCCCAGGGTTTATGAAGGGGCCATCATCTCGCATGGCACATCAATTGCCTCGAAATGGAGGCCGTGTTTCTGGCTCTGAAACACTTCCTCTGACAGCTCAGGGGTTACCATGTGCTGGTGCAAGTGGACAGCACAGCAGTGGTCAGCACAGCAGTGGTCTCATATATAAATCATCAGGGCAGACTGCATTTGCGCCGCCTGAACGGGCTAGAGCGGCAGCTTCTGCTCTGGGCTCAGGACAAGTTCCTCTCGGTGAGAGCAATTTATATTCCCGGGCACATGAATGTGGGGGTGGATTTACTGTCCAGACAGGCTGTGACGCAGAGAGAGAGTGGAAACTTCACCCCCACGTAGTGACTCAGATCTGGGAGAAGTCTTACAAAGCTGAGGTGGACCTCTTTGCCTCGTCGGAGACTGCACAATGTCCCCTCTTTTACTCTCTGATTCCTCCAGCTCCTCTGGGTCTAGACACGCTGGCGCATGTGTGGCCCAACATGCGTCTTTATGCTTTTCCCCCAGTTTCTCCTCCCGGGAGTCCTGGTGAAGGTCCGTCAACAAGGGTCTCATCTCTTGCTTGTGGCGCCCTGTTGGCCGACCGGAATATGGTTCTCGGACATGATAGCTCTCCTCAACAGCTCGCCATGTCCGTCCAGGAGGGATCTCCTCTCTCAGGCGCGGGGGACTACGGCCACTAAACAGACTATGTCCCGTTGGGTGAGGGATGCTATTGCTCTGACCTATGAGGTGTGGTCAGCCCCCGCCTATAGGTATCAGTGCTCATTCTACCAGAGGGGTGGGCTCCTCTTTGGCCCTGGCGAAGGGGGCCCCTCTACATTTGATATGTGATGCAGCGGGCTGGTCCCTCCACACTCTTTTATCAAGTTTTATAGTTTGGATGTTCATGTGACTCCTGGCTCTCGTGTCCTTGAGTCTTCATCCTGAGTCGTGTTTGCGTCTCCTTGGTCTTAGTGCTCTTCACTACCTTGGGGTCCAGACACTTTTGGGGGCGGCGGCGTTGGTATTCTCGTTCCCATAGCGTATGCTACACACCATCGAAGTTTAGCTTTTGAAGGGGAACGTCTCGGGTTACTGAGTGTAACCCTGTTCCCCGATAAAGCGGGGACAAGATGCTGCATTTACCGTGCCGCCCCTGGATCAAGACAAACTTGATCTGGAGACTGTTCCTGTCACATGCCTTTTATACCTCCCCCAGCCCAATCAACCAGGTGCGCCCAATCTCACAGGTGCTGTTGATTGAGCATGAGGTATATAAGCAGGCCAGACCTCTTTGGTGTGTTTGACACACGAGCTTCACAACTGCTCCGGCAAACAACGTTTCCCATAGCGTATGCTACGTAGCATCTTGTTCCCGCTTTATCGGGGAACAGGGTTACACTCAGTAACCCGAGACGTTTTTACACTGTCAAGCCAGAAAATATTACAATGAGGTGAAAAGTAGCCAATGCAGGTTTATTTGTATAGCACAGTTCATACACAGAGTAAAGTGCTTTACAAAAAAAAGACATGTTAAAAGTTCATCTTCATCTTCAGCTTAAACTTTCTCAGAGTGGAGACTTGTCTCACATCGTTTGGGCCAGAGGTCGGACCAAGTCACTGTTTTGCAAATCACAAGTAAGTCTCAAGTCTTTGGCCTCAAGTCCGAGTCAAGTCCCAAGTCTTACACTTTCTGTTTCGAGTCCTTTCAAGTCTTTTAAATTCTTAGGACTCCAAACTTAATTTTTGTCCATTGTATATTGTTGAATTCCCCTCATGTCCCACCTTAGAAAAATAAATACACGATGAACAGATGATAAATTGTTTGCTGTACTATTGTAACACCCGAAGACTAGAAGAGACCTCCACAGTAAACAGGTTTGTGAATGCTTTAAAAGTAAAGCCAAGTTCTTCAGTATCAGTGATGTACAACAGCTAAAGTAAGTGTAAAGTATGAGGTGCTTGGGGTGAAGTTATTAGAGCCTTGAATAAGTCATACGTTTACTTTTTTCACATGATAAAGACATAATATTTAATTTTACTCTTTATGCATGAAATCTTTTCAACTTCAGACCTAACCATAGATATGAAGTTTATTATTGTTTATTATTTTTAGTTTTTTTTTTATGGCCTTTCTGTAAACAAAAAAAAAATAATTTTTTTTTAGATAAACACAAAATATTCCTTATCATCCTAAAATCAGGTTATGTGCTCAGCTCAGAGAAACAGCTTCTCTCCTTTCTCTTCTCTCGTGCTTCTGGCCATTAAAACTGAGTTATGAGAAGTAAATATCTTGTTTTATCAGACTGTCTTGAAAACGCTGCATATTCTGCTAATAGAGGGTAAATTAGATGCACATCTTTTTCATCGTCATGTTTAATATCTCAAACAGTTTTAACACCATAACAGATAATATCTCTGTGATACCTGGGCCTATTGACATGAAACACAAACTTTAGAAAGCTTAAACTCTTCTCCAAGTGCTTGTCTCTTAGTAAAACTGTTTTGTACTACAGCTGAGTGAAGACGATGTCATTTTTTCTCTCTTTTCATTCTCGTGCCGTCCCCTTGAGAACGCCGCCCTGGGCAGCTGCTCATGTCACCGATCTCTGAAATCACTACTGCTGTTGGGACGAGGTCAGCCTTTCAGCTTAGAGGAGGTTTGTAACTCACAAAAAATAAAAACCACTCGCAGAGATCCTTTAGACTTCAGTTTATTCACAGCAACAACACAGTGGGCAGATAAGGCTGATTACAAAAGAGGAGAGAAGAGACCAGGATCAACAGATAATCAATTCAATAAGATAATCAGATAATCAAAGGCCAATTAACAAAAATGGCCTCCCTAATACCACGTTTGTACCAGTCACTCTCTCTCTGGCTAAAATCCAAACATTACTGTCCTCACAGGAGTGACCTGGTTCTAAGATTTAAACCTT
The DNA here is from genome assembly GCA_020698575.1 of Bostrychus sinensis. Classification (NCBI taxonomy): domain Eukaryota; kingdom Metazoa; phylum Chordata; class Actinopteri; order Gobiiformes; family Eleotridae; genus Bostrychus; species Bostrychus sinensis. The sequence goes on along the minus strand of CM036245.1, from coordinate 8,707,683 downwards.
CTTGTCTATCCTTTTTTAATCACAGACAAATCCTAAACCTATGGAAAACCAGTCCTAAAATAAACAAATATTCAGGTCAGAAGGAAAAGCCCCCCACCTAATTAAAGGACAATATCACTTTTAATCAGCCAATTTTAAAAGTGAGCACCCTTGAAAGTCAACATATGTCAGTGTTACTTTTTCCTCAATTTTTAAACAATTGATTTGACCAAGGTCTTTGTAGTGGTGGTTGTATTTGTGAGCCTCAGCCCCATTGACCATGATCTTAAAGAACTCAGGCTCACACTGAATCCTCATCTGAAAGAGAAGAGACAGAGCCATATCAGGTTATATCAGGAAATATATATCTGCCAGACACTTCAGATATTTTACAGTTGTACTGTTAATTCATATGCTCCATCCCTGTAAATAAATCAATCAATAAATATAATGTGTCTTACACTGAAAACCTGTCCTCTCTTGAAAGGCATGGGTCCTTCTCTCTCCTCTTGGCCCCAGTTTCCTCCCAGTTTTGAGTTACGCACAACAAAGTTTTGATTGAAGCGTGGATTGTAATGGAGAACGACATCAGAATCAGCAAACAGCTCCACTTTGAACCTAAAGACAAAGACTGTTATGAGATAAACGGCTTTGTGTGCACTGTGAACTCGAGACTTAAACCCTGGATGTACTGCTGAATACTTTAATACTGTAACATGATGAATGTGCTCATAAACAGCTCTACATACCTCGACTACTGAGTTTAAGCTACACTCCCAACTCTTTTACCTCAATCCCCGACTTCAACAGCGACCTCTGTCTTATTTTGTTAAAAATGTGAACTTGAACCACTTCACCATGAAATACTTTTACTTTACATCCAACTGAAGTTTAGAGCTTATTTAATTAAAATGAAATAAAAGACACAGCACTGGAGATCAGAAGCTGCAGCCACACATTTTGGAAAAGTCTAAAGCCATCTATGTTCTCTTCTTACCTCTCTGCATCTATGTTAACGATCCCCTCGATGATGATCTTCTTGCCTGGCTTGAATCCACCGCTGATCGAATACTTGAATGGGACAGGCTGTAGAAACAGAGCGCTCAGGGTCATATTGGTGCAGACACTAATTTCTTGAATTCAAAAAGCAGTATATGCTCCATTTTTTGTGCTTTTATAGTCAGTCACTTTTAAAATAATGTGTTAGTGTCTAGTCTTTTCTGAAGCAGTGAGTCTGTGTAGCCTATGATACACAAACATCTTTACAGGATGAATATGTCACAAAAGTTTAAATGAAGTGTATTTTAACTGTTTCTTAAAAATGTACATGTTATAGAGAAAAAAATATTGGAATGAATTTACCAAAGAGGCCTGGCCCATTTTAGCTTTAAGTACCGTATTTTCCGCACTATAAGGCGCACCTAAAAGCCTTTAATTTTCTCAAAAACCAACAGCGCGCCTTATAATCCGATGTGCCTTATATATGGATCAGTGTTGGTTAATTATGGCTACCGTATTCAGGGGGCGTCGCCAAAGTGACAGCAGTAAAAACGATAAAGGGGAATTCCAGTCCCAGCTTTTCATGTGTGCCATAGGCGTGTTTATGGATCCTGCCGCAAAAGAACAAGGAGGCGCGGCCTTTGCTCCATCTCAGTAGAAGAGTTGCGACATTGAGGGGACAGAAAACTGAGCGCTCGAACGCTGTTCATGTAGCTTTGAACTGTGACAAATGGAGTTGGAAATACATTGTTTTCAACGAGGGAGTTGTAAGAACGCTGGTTTGTATTCTATTAATAAAGTTTGACTGACTGACTTATCTGACTGTTTTATTGACATTCCCTTTAGCGCAGCGCCATCTAGTGGATGCCCCTTATAATGCGGTGCGCCCTATATATGAAAACAGTTTTAAAATAGGCCATTCATTGAAGGTGCGACTTATAATCTGATGCGCCTTATAGTGCGGAAAATACGGTAGTGTCTCATTTTAAGCATTTAGCTAAAAGCAGATGGCTTTTTGAAAGGTAACATTTTTACCTTTTACTAAAACCATGTTTCTCTGACTAAGGGAATAGCAATTCAGTATCTTCATTACTCTATTCATTCCTGAAAATTAAATTAACCTTGATATAATAAGGTCATATTTCTTATGCGACTGCTTATATTTCACTATTTCCCACTTCGGCGATTGCCCGCCCACTTTATCAACCTTAAACTAAGAAACATGAAACCAGGAAGTGCTCCTGTGCGTTTCTAAAGCCACGGGACTCATTCTGATCATTTCAGCCTTAAACCTCCATCACTACGAAGCAGTCAGCTCATTTAGCTATCTGTTAGCCTCATGTTGCTAATAGCTGTGCTAAATAACCATTTTATGCTCTGTACATTTCCCACCGTTGCCAGCAGGGGGCGACAGACACCTAACCCAAGCATTGTCTGCAAAGTCAAACAGCTCCCCAAAAAAAGAAGTTTTCCATACATATACATTGTTTTAACTTATAAAACGTGTAATACTAATGCAAAGGAATCTAAGATTATTTTAAAAAGCCTGACAAAAACATAATATGATCCCTTTGGAAAAAACAAACAAGCAAACAAAAAAACAACAACATTAGCAACATGTAGGGCTAATGTTATTCATCAAAATATAACAATAAATGTGACGGTTGAGGCTCACTTTGCCTGGATTAAAGTTACTCGTGTATGTTAATTGAAGAGGAAAAAACTTCCACAGGACTCCGATGTAAAAAGGGAATAAACAAAATTTTAATCCACAGTTTTGTTAATGCTTCTTACAGGAGTAATCAAAGTTAAGCTATCCTCAAAAATGAACAATACTACGGTAAGAAAACCATTTGGCTCAGTCCTTCACGGAGCCTCTACTTTGTCAACGTGCTGTGCGTCACTGTCCTGCGCTTCACTCAATTCCACCGCTAGAGCGCTCTCTCTCTTAAAGTGACGGTAACATATTTGACTGTTATAGCCTAACATTAAACAACAAAATTACTTCTTTACATATCTTTCTTAAATTCAACACAAATTCAAATCAGTGGATTTTAGCTCACTTAACACAATAATCTTACGTAATTATTAAACTCAAAACAGATCTCTGAACAAAACACAGAATGCACTTACTTATACACTTAAATGTATATGAGCTAAACTTGGCTCCCACAATAAATGTAGGGCTGTTGCGGTGACCGCATTATTGTCATACTGTTATCAATCCAATCACATGGGGGCACAAGTGACCGCGGTAACTGCAGTTTATAATTTTAGTGAAACACTAATGGGATGCACAGTTTAATTTTACTGTAAACTGTGAAGCATTTAATGTTTATGCACGTATATGCACTCAGAGACACTGGGGCTGGAGAACGGAGGGTAAATGGTGAGAAAGGAAAAGGCTTCTGCACGAGCTGCGCTGCCTCAGCTAACCGCTTCCCGAGCAGACGCAGGGCTTACACGTTACTCAGAGGAGGAGCTGTAGACTCGAATGACGATCCACTCACCTGGTGACGAGATAACTACGTGAGGTTTTTCTCTGCTCTCTCCACTCGCCTGCAGGCACATGCGTGACACAATCGCTTTATAGAGTCAGTGCCATGGGGAGCAGTAGCCTCCTTAGCTCATCTCTCAAACCGCATAAGGTGAACATGTTACACACCCTCCAAGGACATTCTCACTTGTGCCTGACTTGGGTTTTTGTTTAACTATATTTCAATTTATTTTTATTATCAAAATTCATTTGGACATTTCATTTTTTCAGGTGTTATTATTAGCTTATGCTATACCGCTTATACCGCACACTGCGGTGTTGCGTTGCATATAATTACCGCAGGGGACATTCTCTCACCACGACAGCCCTAAATAAATGCATATTTTCTATGTTTTGAGGCTGAAAGCCACAAGCAAAAACAAAACAAAGTGGCAGTAATTTTTGGACACACCACACAGCTTTCTCAGATTAGGAACAGCAAGTGGAGCTCGAGCTGCGAGGCTAGTTTCACTTCAGTGTCCTGCTTAGCAGATTGGACAGTGCACACTGCCTGCTGAAGCTGCGCAGTGACACGAGCCACGTCTGAAAACACTGGTCAGCTAGGAAATCATGAAAAAATTCAGGTTTGTGTAGTGCTGATTGTAATCATAAGAATATTACAATAAATGCATATTTTCTATGTATTTTGTCTGAGCGTTAAAAAAAGCTGATTTTGTAGCTGGCAGGTGTTTTCAGACACAAAGACAGTAAACACACTCCTATTCATCATCTATAGTCAGCATAGATCTATGTGGATACGCTCATACTGACTTTGAATGGCTTTACTGTAGAGAAACTCAGAGGCAGAGCAGCTGCTGTGAACAACCTCACATCTCTGCTAAAATCTGAGAGTAAGGCTCTTCTCTTTAGGACAACTCTAATGTTTGTAAATCTAACCCTGGAAGTCAGAATCTTGGTTCATTTTTCTATTCCATATTTCTAACCAACTTCGGCCTTTGGTTTTTGCTGCGCTGTTTAATTATTTCATACCCAAAACACAACATGAGCTACTTACTGGATTGATGAAGGGAGGCTGTTCAGTGGTGGCCATCTCTGCTTAAAGTGAGTGGAGACGCAACAGCAGCAGCTTCCTTAAAACAAAACAAAACCCTCTGTCAGTGCACAGTGAGCCAGTATCTAACTGTCTGTCCTTTTATAATGGACTTTTTGAAGTGGGTGGAGTTACGTTTCTCAGGAATTCCCAAAGCTTTGTTACACACCTGGGTTTATTCATCGGTGAGACAAACATTTACCATGAAAAATATTTGAACATGAAAATGAAAACATTCCCCACTCAGGGGTAGATTAGATGTGATGTGAGACAGACTCTCTTTCCTTCAGTGGTTCATCCTGAGAGTCTCATAGTAATAACTCTATGTGTGTGTCTTTGTTCTGGTCTCTGTAAGGATTACTTGGGTTGTTATAGATGTCTGCTGAACATTTTTTGTCAGAACCACATAAAAAATATCTGTTGTTGAGGAAAGTGCTGACATGTTTTTATTAGGGGTGGGCATGTGAACGTGTTATGCTATTACTATTTAAAAATAAGTAAAACATTTAGTAATCTGTTTATTAAATGCTCTTTTAAAAACTCAATTAATAAAGGCTTTATTCCTTTACGGATGGCGTTCACAGTCCTCCATAGATGGGGACCTACTTGCCAAAGCCATCAGAAGATGACTGGAAAACCATTGCTCTCAAGTTCCATGAAAAGTGGAACTTCCCCAACTGTACAGGAGCAATAGAAACACACTACAATACAGGCGCCCCCAAACTCTGGAAGCCTCTCTTTCAACTATAAAAAATGTTTCTCTGTAGTCCTAATGGCCTTGGTGGATGCAGAATATAGGCTTAGAGTGGTCCAAGTTGGGGATTATGGCAGACGTAGCGATGGTGGGGTGTTTGCCGGATCAGAACTGGACCAAGCTCTGGAGGCAGGACGACCTGGTGCACCAGGCGATGCAACAATACCTGGAGCAGAGCACCTTGGAGAGATGCCCTACACAAGAGTGGAAGAGGCCGCATTTCTGTTAAAAAAAATATTTGATGAGGCCTTTTCCTGGATGTGACCTCCCCATAGAGCGGCACATTTTTAATTACAGATTGTCACAGGCACGAAATCCTACCTAGACCCCACAAATGTGATGCTGTGGTGCTAACAGCCTGCATCCTTCACAATTTCCTTCTCAAGCCCAGCGAGACCGCAGGATGGCTGGAGGAGCAGGATTTTAATACCAACCCTCTGGAAGATGTGCAGAGGATGGGGGGAAACAGAGGTGGTCTGGCAGCCAATCAAGTCAGAAACAAGCTGTGCATTTACTTCAGCTCTCCACAAGGAAGTGTTTCTCGGCAAAACCAAATGGTTTGGAACAGTGTACACCAGGTATGCAGCCAAAGTGGAAGGGATACTTGATCATTTATTTCCAAGATGATAAGAAAATATAAAAGAGAAGTAAGTTCACTGTCTGATGAAAAGGAAATTATTAGAATGTTGTTTGTTTGTTTTGTTTGTTTGTTCAATACTTTTAGGTTTAAATTCTTGTTTAAGAGAAAATTTGTGTTTTTATTAAAACAATAATACCGCTATTTTTCTTTAGCTTTTATCTTAAATTTGAGTGTAAAAAGTCCTAGTATAAAAGTAATTAGATTAATTTTTTGTTTAATAACCAGTTATCTTTTTTTATATGGCCACTTCAAAAGAATTAGCAAAATGTATGAGTGTGGGGTACTTAAGACAAAAAAGGTGGGGAACCACGGTTTTGGAATAAACTTTCTTTCTTTTGGTGTAATTTACATGTTTATATTTATTTGTTGTGTTATGGAAATTTTAGATTGAGATACTTGACAAAAAGACAGTGTCTGGATCAATCAGCGAGTCGTCTTTATTTTACTTGTGCACAAGGAGAACACAGCACAAAGGAGAGATGCAGAGTGTCCTCTCCTTTAGCAGAAGGTAGTTTTATACCAAGCTTACACAGGAAAGAGTACGTGTCCCAGAGTCACAAGCAGATCTTCAGACTTTTGCTCTAATCTGTAAGAGGTCACATAAGAAGTTACATTTGTTAAAAGGCTACATACAGGGATTTATGCTGTATGTAGCATTGGGGAATAAAAAGGATTAACTTTAGCTTGTAGCTACAAGTTAGCTCACCTGAACATTCAATTTCAGATAAACTTGTCCTCCACGCAATTAAAAAACAACAACATTGTCCTTATAGTGTGGGGACTGGGGGTTATATAGCTCAGGATATTTCTGAACATCCACAATCAGTCGCTCCTCATCCATTTTTTAAAAGAAAAACAGTACAAGCTATTGAGGAGCGTAGAAGAAGAAACTACAGAATTTGTAGGTTCACAAATTTACAAAAATGAGGGGTCATGGGTGGCTGGAGCCTCTCCCAGCAGCTATGGCCTAAGGTGAGCTAAACCCTGTACAGTGCTGTAGTGCTGTCACAGAGACACACAGACACACAGTCACATTCATGGTCAGTCAAATTGGGCAATTTATGGTTCAACAATTCAGCTGATTGCCTGAGTTTGGACAGTAGTCTCTCTGACCTTGTACCTTTGCCAAATAAGTTCCTAGGAAGTTAAAGAGCCTCATCATTCTTGATAAACCAGACTCATTTGCTTTTTACAGATAAGGCACAATAATAAAAATGAACATAAAGTGGCCCACATCTTATTTTATGACTATGAAATAAAGCTGCATGACCAAGATAAGAAAATTCTTATTTATCAAACTTATTGTGTGACTTCAATGTTTAAACCAGAATAAGTTGCCATCTGACCATCATAAATGAAAACTAGATAAGTAACAAAAATTATGGCTTTTACCACTCTTCTTCAACTTTTCACACCAAGCACCTCCTCATCTTCAAACCAGGACTAACACTGGACCAAACAAAGACTAAACCTGAATGAAATCAGCTCTAAACAAGGACTAAACTAGGTCTAAACCAGAACTAACCCTAACTACAGCAGGACTAAAACAGTAATGAAAACAAAAAAGGACTTGAACTGTACAACAGTTTGAGAACCACTGTGCTATTACAAATAAACTGACAAAAAAATGTATTATTTGATCTTTTGAAATGGGTCTGTACCTTGCTATTAATAAGTAATTGGGTAAAAAAACAACAACTGTTTAACAAAAGTTTTAACTTTAAATAGGGAACCTGTTTTGTTAATATTTCATAAAAGAGAGAGACTTTTTTATGGTTTGAGGAAGTTAGGAGCTGAGCCCTGATGTCTGCAGCTCACAGGAGAGCAAGTCGTGACTCACAGGTGTTAAGTGTGTAAAAAAATTTAAATTAAAATTAAAAAATCAATATAACAGACAATATTTGCTGTATCCTGGTGCATTTTGAAGTGTTTTAGCTGACTATAGAGTGAGTAAAACAATGTGCAGTTTTCTATAGCCTGTATGTAGTGTGTGGGAGAGGCAGACGTCTGGAAGCCTGTTGTTGTTAATTAGTGCAATGTGTTAGATATTTTTCCTTTAACAAACTTGCAACTTAACAACTAACAACTAACAACTAACAACTTTGTCTCCATCACAAGAGCCTCTCACAGTCTGTACTCTGTCTCCAGCCTGCACATCAGCAGAACTCACACCACAGACAGCTGGCACACTCAAATATGTAGGCAGTTTTTACTGTAACAATTCATCTCAAATAATTATGAAATGCAAATAAAGTATTCATAAAAGAAGAAAAAAGGATCAACAGAGAGATTAGGTTTAGATAAGACTGAAAATCTTTCTGTTTAATATCTTACTCTGAAGGCTCAGTTACTCTGATCTGCTCCTGTCTGCTCCTGTCTGCTCCTGTCAGCTCCTGTCTGCTCCTGTCAGCTCCTGTCTGCTCCTGTCAGCTCCTGTCTGCTCCTCTCTGCTCCTGTCTGCTCCTGTCTGCTCCTGTCTGCTCCTGTCTGCTCCTCTCTGCTCCTGTCAGCTCCTGTCAGCTCCTCTCTGCTCCTGTCAGCTCCTGTCTGCTCCTCTCTGCTCCTGTCTGCTCCTGTCTGCTCCTGTCAGCTCCTGTCTGCTCCTGTCAGCTCCTGTCTGCTCCTGTCAGCTCCTGTCTGCTTCTGTCTGCTCCTCTCTGCTCCTGTCTGCTCCTTTCTGCTCCTGTCTGCTCCTCTCTGCTCCTGTCAGCTCCTGTCAGTTCCTCTCTGCTCCTGTCTGCTCCTGTCAGCTCCTGTTAGCTCCTGTCTGCTCCTGTCTGCTCCTGTCTGCTCCTCTCTGCTCCTGTCTGCTCCTCTCTGCTCCTGTCAGCTCCTCTCTGCTCCTTTCTGCTCCTGTCAGCTCCTGTCTGCTCCTCTCTGCTCCTGTCAGCTCCTGTCAGCTCCTCTTTGCTCCTGTCTGCTCCTGTCAGCTCCTGTCTGCTCCTGTCAGCTCCTGTCTGCTCCTGTCAGCTCCTGTCAGCTCCTGTCTGCTCCTGTCAGCTCCTGTCTGCTCCTCTCTGCTCCTGTCAGCTCATGTCAGCTCCTGTCAGCTCCTCTCTGCTCCTGTCAGCTCATGTCAGCTCCTGTCAGCTCCTGTCTGCTCCTCTCTGCTCCTGTCTGCTCCTGTCAGCTCCTGTCTGCTCCTCTGTGCAGCGCTAATGCCTTTCCTTTCAGGCTCTGTCACATTAAAGTTGTTTCTGCTGCTGGAAAAAAAATGAAGCTTTATTTTGAAGGGTCATAGGAAGTGGCCAATCGCTGTTAACAGAAATTTTAGTGCTTCCCCGTCCAGCTGCAGTTTCTCCTCTGCTCATCTCCATCTTTCCTCTTACTTTTGATCAGGGTTAAGGATTAATAACAAAGTTATTGGAAATGGTTTTCTCTTTTGTAATAGTTTCTGAGTAAAAGGCACTGGACCTAAAAAAACACCGCGGCTGTTCGCAGATGGAGCGGTAATAAACCGCGCGTCTTGTAATGAAGCCTAAATGCTTTTACAAACTTTAGCGGTGCATATCTCTGTGATTCCTGAACCTATCAACGCCAAATAAAAACTGACACAAAGCTTGAAGACTTATCTGTCAGGAGGATTTAGCTGCAGGTCTCTGTGTCAAGCCGTTTGTTTTAAAACAGCTGCGCAAAGATGTAATGTAAGTCACTCACGCCAGCGTCATTATGTACCATAGTAGCCCATTGCGCAGGGCCGCTCAGGGGGGGCCGATGGGGGGCCGATGGGGGGGCCAAGCTCTGACCAACAGGGGCTGTGGCAGCAGCTAATGACTAGGCCTGTAGCGTTTGAGACAGTTTCCATAAACATTTCTACATTTAACCTTTTTCTGAATAATGCAGTATTGTCAATAACATACTATTCTCTGTCATTGTAACTAGATTTGTACTTTACACTTACATCTACTCAGAGGCAACACATTATTTAGGCTCTTCTTTGGATTAGATTCCAAGCTACAGAAGCATCAAAACTCAAACTACAGCAGCCTCAGAGGGTCAAACCTCAAACTACAGCAGCCTCAGAGGTCAAAGGGGTACATCCCAGTTTGTCACAGGGCTGAGGCTTACAGATACACTACACACTGACAGACAACCTTTCACTCTCTCATTCATTCACCAGGGGCACTTTAGATTCACCAGTTCACCTAACACATGCATGTCTTTGTGGAGGAAGACGTGAGGAGAGCTGTTTTTAAGTATTTATTATTAATTAATAACATTATTCCATAAATGGTTTGACTCCTTTTCTGAAATATTCATCTCTATAGTACAATGTTTTGTAATGAATCTACTGTTTCCATGTTCGCCTACCATCAGTCACAACCAATAAGAACTTCATATCAAAACTCTTAAAATATTTCTTTTCTTTTTGTTGCTTTGTCTATTAAGAGACAATTTGTTAATATCAAGCCAGGTTTGAGCAGCTTTATGTTCCCTTTCTATCATCTGCCAACATCATTAATGAAAAGTTTTTTACTTCATGTTTAAAATGTTCAAATGTGACCCAGTGACCTCAGAGGTAGAGTCTGATTTTTTAGCAGGGGTATTGCTCTAAGGTCAGGGGCTGGTAAAGACATTTTATGAACCCCCAGAGTATTCAGGCCATGTGAATACTACTACTACTATATACTATATACTATACTACTTTATACAATACTACAGCCTAAACTACTTCAGAGCACATTTTCAAAATTACCTGAAAGATTTGTCTTGTGACCACCACTGTTTTTTAAAAAGATGTCAAACTGCACGAGGAGCTATACTAGGACTACAGCAGTGGTGCATGATGGGTACTAGGACTACAGCAGTGGTGCATGATGGGTACTAGGACTACAGCAGTGGTGCATGATGGGTACTAGGATTACAGCAGTGGTGCATGATGGGTACTGGGACTACAGCAGTGGTGCATGATGGGTACTGGGACTACAGCAGTGGTGCATGATGGGTACTAGGACTACAGCAGTGGTGCATGATGGGTACTGGGACTACAGCAGTGGTGCATGATGGGTACTAGGACTACAGCAGTGGTGCATGATGGGTACTAGGACTACAGCAGTGGTGCATGATGGGTACTAGGACTACAGCAGTGGTGCATGATGGGAGGATGCTCCGTCAGAAGAACTTCAAAGACTTGAACAACAACTCCTGGATTTCTTAAGAACCAAAACTATTATTCTTGACAAACAAAATAAGTGAACTTGTAACAAGTTGCCAGGTAACGACCAACACCAGGCCAACAGCGATGCTGAGTTTACTAAAACCAAAATCACTGGCTTGACAGGCATTGAAATATGTAAATAAACATCTAACAAAACAAAAAAAACAACAACAAAAAAACTGCTTAAATAGCATAATATGGACACCAAAACAAATATATTATATATAAATATTGTTATTTTCCAAAGTGTATAGTATCAGACCTTGTTACCTGAGCTGAGATTTTAGACGAGTCTGGTGTTACTGTTTTTTACTGTGTGTACTGTAATTATAATGGTTCATGTAAATTGATGAATATGACTAATTTGTGGTGTGTGTTAAAAACACCAACAGACATTTTTTTAAACAGGGTCTAATTGCAATAAGCAAAAGTACCTTAAAACAGTAGAGTAGAGTCGTATATAGAAAATCATTGTGGTCTAGAAACAGAAATGTGTTCATAAGACCAGGAGGTGTCAAACAAAACAAGTCAATAATGATAAAAGGAACTGTTATCATTCCTACTCTGGATGTAAGCGACTGCATCGGGAGAGCAGATGGTACGCTGCCAACACGTTTGACATCTAATAGTTGTGATGAAAAAGTAAATGTGTAAATAGTTTCTCTCTTCTGTTGTGTGAAAATAAAATATCCAAGGTTATAGATTTAAATTGTGCTCTACCTGACCGCACGTATCTCCGTAAAAAGGCCAGAATAGTCTCTTTTCTTAGGCCCAAAAGCTTCTTCAAACAGCAGCCTCAGGTCCCTGTTAGCCTTGGAAATTATCTCCTTTTTCTGTGATGTTACAAATTCTTCTGCTGGAATAAGACAAAAGGAGCCAAGTTTGATGCAGAAAAGATGGTTTATTGCAAAAACTCACAACAAACGGGGTCCAGGACAAATCAACACAGGAATCCCCCGATCCCCCAAGGACAGCATCTTTTATAGTTTCTGACAACACAAATTATAATATGGCCTTGAAAATGACAATTAATAAACATGCATAAAGAAATTGTATAATAAAAGTAAATGTAAGTAAATTAAATCTTAACCCACTAAATATACTTGTAATAAAGACAGTGTGTATATTTGAGAAATTGTAAGGTTTCTCGAGACTTTCTTTCTTACTTTCTAAAATTAACCTCATCATTTCCTGTATGTAAGATTCTACTCACACAGAAGTTATCAAATGAGAATGTTTTTGTTTCAGCACTGAGCTGTAAACTGGAGGAAGATTAGGAAGTGTGGAGACCGGGTCCACGTCACTTATCTCCAGGACGCGTGTGGAGCTGCGGGGCACACGCAGACACAGCTGTCCCAGAACTGCAGTGCTGTTTGTGACCTCTATGATCAGCTCATAATGGTTTGCTAAAATCAAAACACTAAACAAACAAAACAAAATTGTCATTTTGTGTGGCACTGTTCTATGTTACCTTAGTGTTTTCTATTGCTGTATTTGCTGTAGGTGCATATCAATAATCAAATACTGTGGAAAAGTGAAAAAGTGTGAAGTCTAAAGCAAAATGAAACACATTATAGTTTTATTTAAGATCATTTTTAGAGATCATAAATGATGTCATTAATTATTTTTCTGGTTTTGCACAGTATTTAAATTTAGTGACATTGACCTGGAGCATATATGCATTTCATTTACAAAATTCTAAATGCTCAACAAATATTGCAAGTGCCATTACAAATGTAATAAACAACTGCAATAGTTGTTGTAATAGTTATTACGTTTGTGGAAAATTTTGTTATTACGTTTGCAGTGGGAAATCTCTGTTACATTTGTGGGAATTTATTATTATTATTATTATTATTATTATTATTATTATTATTACGTTTGTGGGGATTATTACATTAGTGGACGTTACAGGCCGTGCTGTGACTGCAGGTGTTTGTCGGATGTTGTGTTTGAGGTTTTGTCGCTGGACGAGGAGGCGATGGTGGGACAGATCAGTAAACAGTAAACTGTGACTACTATTTTTGTCTACTTTTACACAACTCACAACACATCCTCCCCTCCTTGAACCGCCTTGAAAAAGCCTGAAAAAAGTAGAATATAGGACCTTTAATGGTCATGGCCAACAGAAGTAACATCATACAAGTGCTATGTTCCCATTTTACAGCAAAATCTACTACTACTACTACTACTACCCTTACTACTACAATTACTATTATTTCTACTACATACCCAAACTGTATCAAACCTTCCTCTGAAATATAAAATATCTTGTTTCTTTTCACTTCTGATGCTTCACCTTTCATTCATCATTGCTCAAACAGCTATAGTTTGTCGCCCTCTAGTGGCTAATGTGTCTAAAACCTCTTCATGCAGTTTGTATTGTAAACCATTTTGATCACTTTCTTTTTATTCTTTTGTTTTGTGCAGGTTCAATGTGAATCTGTGCACTTCGTCTGGGATTGCCCTCCATTACAACCCCCGCTTCTCTGAGAACTGTGTGGTGAGGAACACGAAGGAGAGAGAGAGATGGGGCCAGGAGGAGAGAGGAGGAGCCATGCCCTTCCAAAGAGGACAGGCTTTCACTGTAAGACACACTGAAACTAACTGTAACACAACATAACAATCATTCACATAAATAAATACAACAGCAGCCCTGCATGGATCTGCCGTTGTTCATGGACAAAAACACTTCTCAGCTCTTGTTAAGTCAGAAATATAATCTTTCTTAATAAAGTAGAATTGAAGAAGAAGTCAATAATAATAAAACCTTAGTAATGGGGCTCATTTTTCTGTGTAGGACTGTGGCTCCTCCTAGTGGTTGACAGAATAAATACAACAGTTATAGTTGCATGGTTCCTGAAGGAGGTTATGTTTTTCCTGACATTGGTTGGTCAGTCTGTTAGCAACATAACTCCAGTCATGGGGCAAGGAAGAAATGATTAATGTTTGGTGTCACTGTCTGGATTCAGGTATTAGGCTTTTGTTCATATTTTTAAACCAGTCTTGGTCACCTCCAGGAAAGCAAAGGTTTTACAACCTTTAAAAAACAATGTTTTTAAGTAACATTGGTTTTAATGCTCTACTGGTGCTGTAAAGAAACAGGTGAAGAGACCAGCAGAGGGCCCTCGGGCTGGCGGGGGAGTGCGAGCACTGCAACCTTCTGTCAATCAAGGTCTTGCGTGCTCGTCTTGCTTTTTTCAATGAGCGGGGCGGCACTTCCCCGCTGCGATCCTGGGGGTCGCGTGTCGAGTTTGTGGAGGCGCCGGGATCAGAGGGCTCTCTGTCCCTTGCGCTTCTGCCAGACGAGGATGAGGCCCATGCTTCCGCTGAGTATGGGTCTGATGACTCCTCGTCCCTGGCCCCCTCTGCCGCTGCCTCGCGGCGCTCCTCCCGCTCTCAGCCATGAGGTTTAGGGAGGCCAAACGCTATGAGGCAGCGTTTGTGAGGTTCTTCCCCGCCATGCCCCCACCTAAGGCTTGGGGGGCTGACCGCTGCACCGCTTCTAAGAGGCTGGACCTGTGCTCTTTGATTTCTAACAGGAAATCTAACTCCTGATGCTCGGGCACCCGGGTCCATGGGGGCCTCTTGCACATGAGACCGTTTCAGTTGTGGCTCCAAGCCAGGGGATTTCATCCAAGAGCCAATCCCCTGAGGCGAATAAGGGTTACGCGCCTCAGGCTTCGTACCCTGTCTGTGTGGTTCAGACCCCAGTTTCTCACGCTGGGTCCCACTCTAGGTCCATGCTGTCATCGCAAGATGCTAACGACGGACACATCCCTTACGGGCTGGGGCGTGGTCCTAGACAGCCGTCCAGCCCAGGGTTTATGAAGGGGCCATCATCTCGCATGGCACATCAATTGCCTCGAAATGGAGGCCGTGTTTCTGGCTCTGAAACACTTCCTCTGACAGCTCAGGGGTTACCATGTGCTGGTGCAAGTGGACAGCACAGCAGTGGTCTCATATATAAATCATCAGGGCAGACTGCATTTGCGCCGCCTGAACGGGCTAGAGCGGCAGCTTCTGCTCTGGGCTCAGGACAAGTTCCTCTCGGTGAGAGCAATTTATATTCCCGGGCACATGAATGTGGGGGTGGATTTACTGTCCAGACAGGCTGTGACGCAGAGAGAGAGTGGAAACTTCACCCCCACGTAGTGACTCAGATCTGGGAGAAGTCTTACAAAGCTGAGGTGGACCTCTTTGCCTCGTCGGAGACTGCACAATGTCCCCTCTTTTACTCTCTGATTCCTCCAGCTCCTCTGGGTCTAGACACGCTGGCGCATGTGTGGCCCAACATGCGTCTTTATGCTTTTCCCCCAGTTTCTCCTCCCGGGAGTCCTGGTGAAGGTCCGTCAACAAGGGTCTCATCTCTTGCTTGTGGCGCCCTGTTGGCCGACCGGAATATGGTTCTCGGACATGATAGCTCTCCTCAACAGCTTGCCATGTCCGTCCAGGAGGGATCTCCTCTCTCAGGCGCGGGGGACTACGGCCACTAAACAGACTATGTCCCGTTGGGTGAGGGATGCTATTGCTCTGACCTATGAGGTGTGGTCAGCCCCCGCCTATAGGTATCAGTGCTCATTCTACCAGAGGGGTGGGCTCCTCTTTGGCCCTGGCGAAGGGGGCCCCTCTACATTTGATATGTGATGCAGTGGGCTGGTCCCTCCACACTCTTTTATCAAGTTTTATAGTTTGGATGTTCATGTGACTCCTGGCTCTCGTGTCCTTGAGTCTTCATCCTGAGTCGTGTTTGCGTCTCCTTGGTCTTAGTGCTCTTCACTACCTTGGGGTCCAGACACTTTTGGGGGCGGCGGCGTTGGTATTCTCGTTCCCATAGCGTATGCTACACACCATCGAAGTTTAGCTTTTGAAGGGGAACGTCTCGGGTTACTGAGTGTAACCCTGTTCCCCGATAAAGCGGGGACAAGATGCTGCATTTACCGTGCCGCCCCTGGATCAAGACAAACTTGATCTGGAGACTGTTCCTGTCACGTGCCTTTTATACCTCCCCAAGCCCAATCAACCAGGTGCGCCCAATCTCACAGGTGCTGTTGATTAAGCATGAGGTATATAAGCAGGCCAGATCTCTTTGGCGTGTTTGACACACGAGCTTCACAACTGCTCCGGCAAACAACGTTTCCCATAGCGTATGCTACGTAGCATCTTGTTCCCGCTTTATCGGGGAACAGGGTTACACTCAGTAACCCGAGACGTTTTTACACTGTCAAGCCAGAAAATATTACAATGAGGTGAAAAGTAGCTAATGCAGGTTTATTTGTATAGCACAGTTCATACACAGAGTAAAGTGCTTTACAGAAAAAGAGACATGTTAAAAGTTCATCTTCATCTTCAGCTTAAACTTTCTCAGAGTGGAGACTTGTCTCACATCGTTTGGGCCAGAGGTCGGACCAAGTCACTGTTTTGCAAATCACAAGTAAGTCTCAAGTCTTTGGCCTCAAGTCCGAGTCAAGTCCCAAGTCTTACACTTTCTGTTTCGAGTCCTTTCAAGTCTTTTAAATTCTTAGGACTCCAAACTTAATTTTTGTCCATTGTATATTGTTGACTTTACCCTCATGTCCCACCTTAGAAAAATAAATACACGATGAACAGATGATAAATTGTTTGCTGTACTATTGTAACACCCGAAGACTAGAAGAGACCTCCACAGTAAACAGGTTTGTGAATGCTTTAAAAGTAAAGCCAAGTTCTTCAGTATCAGTGATGTACAACAGCTAAAGTATGTGTAAAGTATGAGGTGCTTGGGGTGAAGTTATTAGAGCCTTGAATAAATCATACGTTTACTTTTTCACATGATAAAGACATAATATTTAATTTTACTCTTTATGCATGAAATCTTTTCAACTTCAGACCTAACCATAGATATGAAGTTTATTATTGTTTATTATTTTTAGTTTTTTTTTTATGGCCTTTCTGTAAACAAAAAAAAATAAATTTTTTTTTAGATAAACACAAAATATTCCTTATCATCCTAAAATCAGGTTATGTGCTCAGCTCAGAGAAACAGCTTCTCTCCTTTCTCTTCTCTCGTGCTTCTGGCCATTAAAACTGAGTTATGAGAAGTAAATATCTTGTTTTATCAGACTGTCTTGAAAACGCTGCATATTCTGCTAATAGAGGGTAAATTAGATGCACATCTTTTTCATCGTCATGTTTAATATCTCAAACAGTTTTAACACCATAACAGATAATATCTCTGTGATACCTGAGCCTATTGACATGAAACACAAACTTTAGAAAGCTTAAACTCTTCTCCAAGTGCTTGTCTCTTAGTAAAACTGTTTTGTACTACAGCTGAGTGAAGACGATGTCATTTTTTCTCTCTTTTCATTCTCGTGCCGTCCCCTTGAGAACGCCGCCCTGGGCAGCTGCTCATGTCACCGATCTCTGAAATCACTACTGCTGTTGGGACGAGGTCAGCCTTTCAGCTTAGAGGAGGTTTGTAACTCACAAAAAATAAAAACCACTCGCAGAGATCCTTTAGACTTCAGTTTATTCACAGCAACAACACAGTGGGCAGATAAGGCTGATTACAAAAGAGGAGAGAAGAGACCAGGATCAACAGATAATCAATTCAATAAGATAATCAGATAATCAAAGGCCAATTAACAAAAATGGCCTCCCTAATACCACGTTTGTACCAGTCACTCTCTCTCTGGCTAAAATCCAAACATTACTGTCCTCACAGGAGTGACCTGGTTCTAAGATTTAAACCTTCTTGTCTATCCTTTTTTAATCACAGACAAATCCTAAACCTATGGAAAACCAGTCCTAAAATAAACAAATATTCAGGTCAGAAGGAAAAGCCCCCCACCTAATTAAAGGACAATATCACTTTTAATCAGCCAATTTTAAAAGTGAGCACCCTTGAAAGTCAACATATGTCAGTGTTACTTTTTCCTCAATTTTTAAACAATTGATTTGACCAAGGTCTTTGTAGTGGTGGTTGTATTTGTGAGCCTCAGCCCCATTGACCATGATCTTAAAGAACTCAGGCTCACACTGAATCCTCATCTGAAAGAGAAGAGACAGAGCCATATCAGGTTATATCAGGATATATATATCTGCCAGACACTTCAGATATTTTACAGTTGTACTGTTAATTCATATGCTCCATCCCTGTAAATAAATCAATCAATAAATATAATGTGTCTTACACTGAAAACCTGTCCTCTCTTGAAAGGCATGGGTCCTTCTCTCTCCTCTTGGCCCCAGTTTCCTCCCAGTTTTGAGTTACGCACAACAAAGTTTTGATTGAAGCGTGGATTATAATGGAGAACGACATCAGAATCAGCAAACAGCTCCACTTTGAACCTAAAGACAAAGACTGTTATGAGATAAACGGCTTTGTGTGCACTGTGAACTCGAGACTTAAACCCTGGATGTACTGCTGAATACTTTAATACTGTAACATGATGAATGTGCTCATAAACAGCTCTACATACCTCGACTACTGAGTTTAAGCTACACTCCCAACTCTTTTACCTCAATCCCCGACTTCAACAGCGACCTCTGTCTTATTTTGTTAAAAATGTGAACTTGAACCACTTCACCATGAAATACTTTTACTTTACATCCAACTGAAGTTTAGAGCTTATTTAATTAAAATGAAATAAAAGACACAGCACTGGAGATCAGAAGCTGCAGCCACACATTTTGGAAAAGTCTAAAGCCATCTATGTTCTCTTCTTACCTCTCTGCATCTATGTTAACGATCCCCTCGATGATGATCTTCTTGCCTGGCTTGAATCCACCGCTGATCGAATACTTGAATGGGACAGGCTGTAGAAACAGAGCGCTCAGGGTCATATTGGTGCAGACACTAATTTCTTGAATTCAAAAAGCAGTATATGCTCCATTTTTTGTGCTTTTATAGTCAGTCACTTTTAAAATAATGTGTTAGTGTCTAGTCTTTTCTGAAGCAGTGAGTCTGTGTAGCCTATGATACACAAACATCTTTACAGGATGAATATGTCACAAAAGTTTAAATGAAGTGTATTTTAACTGTTTCTTAAAAATGTACATGTTATAGAGAAAAAAATATTGGAATGAATTTACCAAAGAGGCCTGGCCCATTTTAGCTTTAAGTACCGTATTTTCCGCACTATAAGGCGCACCTAAAAGCCTTTAATTTTCTCAAAAACCAACAGCGCGCCTTATAATCCGATGTGCCTTATATATGGATCAGTGTTGGTTAATTATGGCTACCGTATTCAGGGGGCGTCGCCAAAGTGACAGCAGTAAAAACGATAAAGGGGAATTCCAGTCCCAGCTTTTCATGTGTGCCATAGGCGTGTTTATGGATCCTGCCGCAAAAGAACAAGGAGGCGCGGCCTTTGCTCCATCTCAGTAGAAGAGTTGCGACATTGAGGGGACAGAAAACTGAGCGCTCGAACGCTGTTCATGTAGCTTTGAACTGTGACAAATGGAGTTGGAAATACATTGTTTTCAACGAGGGAGTTGTAAGAACGCTGGTTTGTATTCTATTAATAAAGTTTGACTGACTGACTTATCTGACTGTTTTATTGACATTCCCTTTAGCGCAGCGCCATCTAGTGGATGCCCCTTATAATGCGGTGCGCCCTATATATGAAAACAGTTTTAAAATAGGCCATTCATTGAAGGTGCGACTTATAATCTGATGCGCCTTATAGTGCGGAAAATACAGTAGTGTCTCATTTTAAGCATTTAGCTAAAAGCAGATGGCTTTTTGAAAGGTAACATTTTTACCTTTTACTAAAACCATGTTTCTCTGACTAAGGGAATAGCAATTCAGTATCTTCATTACTCTATTCATTCCTGAAAATTAAATTAACCTTGATATAATAAGGTCATATTTCTTATGCGACTGCTTATATTTCACTATTTCCCACTTCGGCGATTGCCCGCCCACTTTATCAACCTTAAACTAAGAAACATGAAACCAGGAAGTGCTCCTGTGCGTTTCTAAAGCCACGGGACTCATTCTGATCATTTCAGCCTTAAACCTCCATCACTACGAAGCAGTCAGCTTATTTAGCTATCTGTTAGCCTCATGTTGCTAATAGCTGTGCTAAATAACCATTTTATGCTCTGTACATTTCCCACCGTTGCCAGCAGGGGGCGACAGACACCTAACCCAAGCATTGTCTGCAAAGTCAAACAGCTCCCCAAAAAAAGAAGTTTTCCATACATATACATTGTTTTAACTTATAAAACGTGTAATACTAATGCAAAGGAATCTAAGATTATTTTAAAAAGCCTGACAAAAACATAATATGATCCCTTTGGAAAAAACAAACAAGCAAACAAAAAAACAACAACATTAGCAACATGTAGGGCTAATGTTATTCATCAAAATATAACAATAAATGTGACGGTTGAGGCTCACTTTGCCTGGATTAAAGTTACTCGTGTATGTTAATTGAAGAGGAAAAAACTTCCACAGGACTCCGATGTAAAAAGGGAATAAACAAAATTTTAATCCACAGTTTTGTTAATGCTTCTTACAGGAGTAATCAAAGTTAAGCTATCCTCAAAAATGAACAATACTACGGTAAGAAAACCATTTGGCTCAGTCCTTCACGGAGCCTCTACTTTGTCAACGTGCTGTGCGTCACTGTCCTGCGCTTCACTCAATTCCACCGCTAGAGCGCTCTCTCTCTTAAAGTGACGGTAACATATTTGACTGTTATAGCCTAACATTAAACAACAAAATTACTTCTTTACATATCTTTCTTAAATTCAACACAAATTCAAATCAGTGGATTTTAGCTCACTTAACACAATAATCTTACGTAATTATTAAACTCAAAACAGATCTCTGAACAAAACACAGAATGCACTTACTTATACACTTAAATGTATATGAGCTAAACTTGGCTCCCACAATAAATGTAGGGCTGTTGCGGTGACCGCATTATTGTCATACTGTTATCAATCCAATCACATGGGGGCACAAGTGACCGCGGTAACTGCAGTTTATAATTTTAGTGAAACACTAATGGGATGCACAGTTTAATTTTACTGTAAACTGTGAAGCATTTAATGTTTATGCACGTATATGCACTCAGAGACACTGGGGCTGGAGAACGGAGGGTAAATGGTGAGAAAGGAAAAGGCTTCTGCACGAGCTGCGCTGCCTCAGCTAACCGCTTCCCGAGCAGACGCAGGGCTTACACGTTACTCAGAGGAGGAGCTGTAGACTCGAATGACGATCCACTCACCTGGTGACGAGATAACTACGTGAGGTTTTTCTCTGCTCTCTCCACTCGCCTGCAGGCACATGCGTGACACAATCGCTTTATAGAGTCAGTGCCATGGGGAGCAGTAGCCTCCTTAGCTCATCTCTCAAACCGCATAAGGTGAACATGTTACACACCCTCCAAGGACATTCTCACTTGTGCCTGACTTGGGTTTTTGTTTAACTATATTTCAATTTATTTTTATTATCAAAATTCATTTGGACATTTCATTTTTTCAGGTGTTATTATTAGCTTATGCTATACCGCTTATACCGCACACTGCGGTGTTGCGTTGCATATAATTACCGCAGGGGACATTCTCTCACCACGACAGCCCTAAATAAATGCATATTTTCTATGTTTTGAGGCTGAAAGCCACAAGCAAAAACAAAACAAAGTGGCAGTAATTTTTGGACACACCACACAGCTTTCTCAGATTAGGAACAGCAAGTGGAGCTCGAGCTGCGAGGCTAGTTTCACTTCAGTGTCCTGCTTAGCAGATTGGACAGTGCACACTGCCTGCTGAAGCTGCGCAGTGACACGAGCCACGTCTGAAAACACTGGTCAGCTAGGAAATCATGAAAAAATTCAGGTTTGTGTAGTGCTGATTGTAATCATAAGAATATTACAATAAATGCATATTTTCTATGTATTTTGTCTGAGCGTTAAAAAAAGCTGATTTTGTAGCTGGCAGGTGTTTTCAGACACAAAGACAGTAAACACACTCCTATTCATCATCTATAGTCAGCATAGATCTATGTGGATACGCTCATACTGACTTTGAATGGCTTTACTGTAGAGAAACTCAGAGGCAGAGCAGCTGCTGTGAACAACCTCACATCTCTGCTAAAATCTGAGAGTAAGGCTCTTCTCTTTAGGACAACTCTAATGTTTGTAAATCTAACCCTGGAAGTCAGAATCTTGGTTCATTTTTCTATTCCATATTTCTAACCAACTTCGGCCTTTGGTTTTTGCTGCGCTGTTTAATTATTTCATACCCAAAACACAACATGAGCTACTTACTGGATTGATGAAGGGAGGCTGTTCAGTGGTGGCCATCTCTGCTTAAAGTGAGTGGAGACGCAACAGCAGCAGCTTCCTTAAAACAAAACAAAACCCTCTGTCAGTGCACAGTGAGCCAGTATCTAACTGTCTGTCCTTTTATAATGGACTTTTTGAAGTGGGTGGAGTTACGTTTCTCAGGAATTCCCAAAGCTTTGTTACACACCTGGGTTTATTCATCGGTGAGACAAACATTTACCATGAAAAATATTTGAACATGAAAATGAAAACATTCACCACTCAGGGGTAGATTAGATGTGATGTGAGACAGACTCTCTTTCCTTCAGTGGTTCATCCTGAGAGTCTCATAGTAATAACTCTATGTGTGTGTCTTTGTTCTGGTCTCTGTAAGGATTACTTGGGTTGTTATAGATGTCTGCTGAACATTTTTTGTCAGAACCACATAAAAAATATCTGTTGTTGAGGAAAGTGCTGACATGTTTTTATTAGGGGTGGGCATGTGAACGTGTTATGCTATTACTATTTAAAAATAAGTAAAACATTTAGTAATCTGTTTATTAAATGCTCTTTTAAAAACTCAATTAATAAAGGCTTTATTCCTTTACGGATGGCGTTCACAGTCCTCCATAGATGGGGACCTACTTGCCAAAGCCATCAGAAGATGACTGGAAAACCATTGCTCTCAAGTTCCATGAAAAGTGGAACTTCCCCAACTGTACAGGAGCAATAGAAACACACTACAATACAGGCGCCCCCAAACTCTGGAAGCCTATCTTTCAACTATAAAAAATGTTTCTCTGTAGTCCTAATGGCCTTGGTGGATGCAGAATATAGGCTTAGAGTGGTCCAAGTTGGGGATTACGGCAGACGTAGCGATGGTGGGGTGTTTGCCGGATCAGAACTGGACCAAGCTCTGGAGGCAGGACGACCTGGTGCACCAGGCGATGCAACAATACCTGGAGCAGAGCACCTTGGAGAGATGCCCTACACAAGAGTGGAAGAGGCCGCATTTCTGTTAAAAAAAATATTTGATGAGGCCTTTTCCTGGATGTGACCTCCCCATAGAGCGGCACATTTTTAATTACAGATTGTCACAGGCACGAAATCCTACCTAGACCCCACAAATGTGATGCTGTGGTGCTAACAGCCTGCATCCTTCACAATTTCCTTCTCAAGCCCAGCGAGACCGCAGGATGGCTGGAGGAGCAGGATTTTAATACCAACCCTCTGGAAGATGTGCAGAGGATGGGGGGAAACAGAGGTGGTCTGGCAGCCAATCAAGTCAGAAACAAGCTGTGCATTTACTTCAGCTCTCCACAAGGAAGTGTTTCTCGGCAAAACCAAATGGTTTGGAACAGTGTACACCAGGTATGCAGCCAAAGTGGAAGGGATACTTGATCATTTATTTCCAAGATGATAAGAAAATATAAAAGAGAAGTAAGTTCACTGTCTGATGAAAAGGAAATTATTAGAATGTTGTTTGTTTGTTTTGTTTGTTTGTTCAATACTTTTAGGTTTAAATTCTTGTTTAAGAGAAAATTTGTGTTTTTATTAAAACAATAATACCGCTATTTTTCTTTAGCTTTTATCTTAAATTTGAGTGTAAAAAGTCCTAGTATAAAAGTAATTAGATTAATTTTTTGTTTAATAATCAGTTATCTTTTTTTATATGGCCACTTCAAAAGAATTAGCAAAATGTATGAGTGTGGGGTACTTAAGACAAAAAAGGTTGGGAACCACGGTTTTGGAATAAACTTTCTTTCTTTTTGTGTAATTTACATGTTTATATTTATTTGTTGTGTTATGGAAATTTTAGATTGAGATACTTGACAAAAAGACAGTGTCTGGATCAATCAGCGAGTCGTCTTTATTTTACTTGTGCACAAGGAGAACACAGCACAAAGGAGAGATGCAGAGTGTCCTCTCCTTTAGCAGAAGGTAGTTTTATACCAAGCTTACACAGGAAAGAGTACGTGTCCCAGAGTCACAAGCAGATCTTCAGACTTTTGCTCTAATCTGTAAGAGGTCACATAAGAAGTTACATTTGTTAAAAGGCTACATACAGGGATTTATGCTGTATGTAGCATTGGGGAATAAAAAGGATTAACTTTAGCTTGTAGCTACAAGTTAGCTCACCTGAACATTCAATTTCAGATAAACTTGTCCTCCACGCAATAAAAAAAACAAAAACATTGTCCTTATAGTGTGGGGACTGGGGGTTATATAGCTCAGGATATTTCTGAACATCCACAATCAGTCGCTCCTCATCCATTTTTTAAAAGAAAAACAGTACAAGCTATTGAGGAGCGTAGAAGAAGAAACTACAGAATTTGTAGGTTCACAAATTTACAAAAATGAGGGGTCATGGGTGGCTGGAGCCTCTCCCAGCAGCTATGGCCTAAGGTGAGCTAAACCCTGTACAGTGCTGTAGTGCTGTCACAGAGACACACAGACACACAGTCACATTCATGGTCAGTCAAATTGGGCAATTTATGGTTCAACAATTCAGCTGATTGCCTGAGTTTGGACAGTAGTCTCTCTGACCTTGTACCTTTGCCAAATAAGTTCCTAGGAAGTTAAAGAGCCTCATCATTCTTGATAAACCAGACTCATTTGCTTTTTACAGATAAGGCACAATAATAAAAATTAACATAAAGTGGCCCACATCTTATTTTATGACTATGAAATAAAGCTGCATGACCAAGATAAGAAAATTCTTATTTAACAAACTTATTGTGTGACTTCAATGTTTAAACCAGAATAAGTTGCCATCTGACCATCATAAATGAAAACTAGATAAGTAACAAAAATTATGGCTTTTACCACTCTTCTTCAACTTTTCACACCAAGCACCTCCTCATCTTCAAACCAGGACTAACACTGGACCAAACAAAGACTAAACCTGAATGAAATCAGCTCTAAACAAGGACTAAACTAGGTCTAAACCAGATCTAACCCTAACTACAGCAGGACTAAAACAGTAATGAAAACAAAAAAGGACTTGAACTGTACAACAGTTTGAGAACCACTGTGCTATTACAAATAAACTGACAAAAAAATGTATTATTTGATCTTTTGAAATGGGTCTGTACCTTGCTATTAATAAGTAATTGGGTAAAAAAACAACAACTGTTTAACAAAAGTTTTAACTTTAAATAGGGAACCTGTTTTGTTAATATTTCATAAAAGAGAGAGACTTTTTTTTTGGTTTGAGGAAGTTAGGAGCTGAGCCCTGATGTCTGCAGCTCACAGGAGAGCAAGTCGTGACTCACAGGTGTTAAGTGTGTAAAAAAATTTAAATTAAAATTAAAAAATCAATATAACAGACAATATTTGCTGTATCCTGGTGCATTTTGAAGTGTTTTAGCTGACTATAGAGTGAGTAAAACAATGTGCAGTTTTCTATAGCCTGTATGTAGTGTGTGGGAGAGGCAGACGTCTGGAAGCCTGTTGTTGTTAATTAGTGCAATGTGTTAGATATTTTTCCTTTAACAAACTTGCAACTTAACAACTAACAACTAACAACTAACAACTTTGTCTCCATCACAAGAGCCTCTCACAGTCTGTACTCTGTCTCCAGCCTGCACATCAGCAGAACTCACACCACAGACAGCTGGCACACTCAAATATGTAGGCAGTTTTTACTGTAACAATTCATCTCAAATAATTATGAAATGCAAATAAAGTATTCATAAAAGAAGAAAAAAGGATCAACAGAGAGATTAGGTTTAGATAAGACTGAAAATCTTTCTGTTTAATATCTTTCTCTGAAGGCTCAGTTACTCTGATCTGCTCCTGTCTGCTCCTGTCTGCTCCTGTCAGCTCCTGTCAGCTCCTGTCAGCTCCTCTCTGCTCCTGTCAGCTCCTGTCTGCTCCTGTCAGCTCCTGTCAGCTCCTGTCTGCTCCTGTCTGCTCCTGTCTGCTCCTTTCTGCTCCTGTCTGCTCCTGTCTGCTCCTCTCTGCTCCTGTCTGCTCCTTTCTGCTCCTGTCTGCTCCTGTCTGCTCCTCTCTGCTCCTGTCAGCTCCTCTCTGCTCCTGTCAGCTCCTGTCAGCTCCTGTCTGCTCCTCTGTGCAGCGCTAATGCCTTTCCTTTCAGGCTCTGTCACATTAAAGTTGTTTCTGCTGCTGGAAAAAAAATGAAGCTTTATTTTGAAGGGTCATAGGAAGTGGCCAATCGCTGTTAACAGAAATTTTAGTGCTTCCCCGTCCAGCTGCAGTTTCTCCTCTGCTCATCTCCATCTTTCCTCTTACTTTTGATCAGGGTTAAGGATTAATAATAAAGTTATTGGAAATGGTTTTCTCTTTTGTAATAGTTTCTGAGTAAAAGGCACTGGACCTAAAAAAACACCGCGGCTGTTCGCAGATGGAGCGGTAATAAACCGCGCGTCTTGTAATGAAGCCTAAATGCTTTTACAAACTTTAGCGGTGCATATCTCTGTGATTCCTGAACCTATCAACGCCAAATAAAAACTGACACAAAGCTTGAAGACTTATCTGTCAGGAGGATTTAGCTGCAGGTCTCTGTGTCAAGCCGTTTGTTTTAAAACAGCTGCGCAAAGATGTAATGTAAGTCACTCACGCCAGCGTCATTATGTACCATAGTAGCCCATTGCGCCGCTCAGGGGGGGCCGATGGGGGGGCCAAGCTCTGACCAACAGGGGCTGTGGCAGCAGCTAATGACTAGGCCTGTAGCGTTTGAGACAGTTTCCATAAACATTTCTACATTTAACCTTTTTCTGAATAATGCAGTATTGTCAATAACATACTCTGTCATTGTAACTAGATTTGTACTTTACACTTACATCTACTCAAAGGCAACACATTATTTAGGCTCTTCTTTGGATTAGATTCCAAGCTACAGAAGCATCAAAACTCAAACTACAGCAGCCTCAGAGGGTCAAAACTCAAACTACAGCAGCCTCAGAGGGTCAGAACACAAACTACAGCGGCCTCAGAGGGTCAAAACTCAAACTACAGCAGCCTCAGAGGGTCAAAACACAAACTACAGCGGCCTCAGAGGGTCAAAACTCAAACTACAGCAGCCTCAGAGGGTCAAAACACAAACTACAGCGGCCTCAGAGGGTCAAAACTCAAACTACAGCAGCCTCAGAGGGTCAAAACACAAACTACAGCGGCCTCAGAGGGTCAAAACTCAAACTACAGCAGCCTCAGAGGGTCAAAACTCAAACTACAGCAGCCTCAGAGGGTCAAAACTCAAACTACAGCAGCCTCAGAGGGTCAAAACTCAAACTACAGCAGCCTCAGAGGGTCAAAACTCAAACTACAGCAGCCTCAGAGGGTCAAAACTCAAACTACAGCAGCCTCAGAGGGTCAAAACACAAACTACAGCAGCCTCAGAGGGTCAAAACTCAAACTACAGCAGCCTCAGAGGTCAAAGGGGCACATCCCAGTTTGTCACAGGGCTGAGGCTTACAGATACACTACACACTGACAGACAACCTTTCACTCTCTCATTCATTCACCAGGGGTAATTTAGATTCACCAGTTCACCCACACATGCATGTCTTTGTGGAGGAAGACGTGAGGAGAGCTGTTTTTAAGTATTTATTATTTATTAGAGTGAAGAGGAGTGGACCAACATTCCACAGGCCACAATCGACAACCTGATCAACTCTATGCGAAGGAGATGTGTTGCACTGCATGAGGCCAATGGTGGTCACACCAGATACTGACTGGAGTCCCCAGACCTCCCAGTAAACCCCCCCAGTAAAACAAAACTGTATGTTTCAGAGTGGCCTTTTATTGTGGCCAGTCTGAGGCACACCTGTGCAATAATCATGCTGTCTCATCAGCATCTGGATATGGCACACCTGTGAGGAGGGATGGATTATCTCGGCAAAGGAGAAGTGCTCACTATCACAGATTTGACAGATTTGTGAACAATATTTGAGAGATATGGTTATTTTGTGTATGTAGAAAAAGTTTCAGATCTTTGAGTTCATCTCATGAAAAATGGGAGCAAAAGCAAAAGTGTTGCGTTTATATTTTTGTTCAGTGTAATTCCTGAAAATCAAATGAACAGACAGCGAGCAAGTCTTTTACAAACGTCCACAGATAAACGTCAGTCTGTCACTTTTAGTTTCCTTGTCAGTGTTTCTACAGAGTTGCTTTTGTGTTTTTTGTCCTTTGAATCTGATGGGTAAATCTGTCCAATCATCCTTCAGAGAACTGCCTGAGCAGAACTTCTGATTGGCTGTCTTTGAAGTTAGGCACAAAGTGAACCTGCAGTATCTCAGAAAAAACCCTCAGAGAGCGTAGGTGCCACAAAGTGTTTCCTGTAAAAATAAAAGTCCCAGTTTAGGAAAATGGCAAATAAAATACTACTTTATAGACAGTGTTTTAGTTTTACACCAATCAAGCATAACATTATGGGACATATTTACTAAGACACTGCTAAACTGCAAGTGCAGATTGAAAAAAAGCATTTGATATTTGTTGGCATGTTGTGTGTAACTTACTAGGAGAAACTGCACAAAAATTGGCAGTGATTATTTAGTGTTTGCCAGAGAGCGAACACAGCAGTGCAACCTGTCTGGAGCAGATGAAGAGATGAACGTGTGAAGGATGTGATAGAGAAACATGCAACAGTTTTAACAGTGACGTGCGCTGTATCAGGAAAGGAGAAACGGAAAAAGGAGCATCTTGTGTTTAGCAATAGGCCTACAGTTTGAAGCAACGTAACATAAGCAGGTCAGCTTTTTCTCACTCTCTTGTTTAAATGGAGTTGGGCTCCCCCTGGTGAACGCTGCGCCACAGTCTGAGCCTCCGTCTACACGCTTTTATTCAGAAGTGATCAAACACAATGAAGAGTGTTAAACTGAGTACAGTCACTCCCCAAACTCAGAATGTCAATAAAACGTTAATAAGAATGTGTTAAAACACTGATGGAGCAGATAAGAGTTCAAACTTGTGAATAAAAGCCTGCTCGGGACCAGGTTAACTCTGCTGCGAATGTTTCTGTAGTGATCTAACCATAGAGATAGAACACTAGAGTGGACATTCTAATGGTGAACTGCAGTAACTGACTCTGGTGCAGCCGCCATATTATGACTGCAGACATTCTACCAAGTGCCGTGTAAACAAATAGGGAGCTGCACTTGCTTTCACTATATTCTTTTATTTTGTTAATGTGATAACTTTTTTAGTTTTAGTGCTTCTTGATCTTAGGTCTAATCCTACTTAATGTTCTTGCTTCAGCACAGAGACATTTTGGACTATGCTCAGTTTTCAACTCAGTATTATGGCAAATTTTAATTCATTGTCATTATGCTCTTATACTTGGTGCAAGAGGGATCTGTTCTAACATCTTTACAAATACAAACATACAGTGGTTCTGGATAAAAGTAGAGACCACTTCAGTATTAATAATGTTAATATTTATTTTTGTATTTCAGTGAAAAACGTACTGACTGAGACTGCCAGACTTATTACGAGTTCAAAACTTAAAGTTAAAAGTTGTGTTAACCCTGTAGCACCCTCTGTTGCAAATATGCAGCATATAATTCAAAGGTCATGGCAAAAAAGTAGGAGTCTTTTTTTAAATGTATTAACTAATTCATGAATGCTGCTTACCAAAAATATTGACAAATTTTTGTTCTTACCCATCCCTGTTGTCTAAAATTTAGCACGGATGATTTTTTCCAACAAATATTTCTATGTCTGGGTTCTACGGGGTTAAACTGTTTTTTTTTTTACCCAATTACTTATTAATGGCAAGGTACAGACCCATTTCAAAAGATCAAATAATAAATTTTTTTGTCAGTTTATTTGTAATAGCACAGTGGTTCTCAAACTGTTGTACAGTTCAAGTCCTTTTTTGTTTTCATTACTGTTTTAGTCCTGCTGTAGTTAGGGTTAGTTCTGGTTTAGACCTAGTTTAGTCCTTGTTTAGAGCTGATTTCATTCAGGTTTAGTCTTTGTTTGGTCCAGTGTTAGTCCTGGTTTGAAGATGAGGAGGTGCTTGGTGTGAGAAGTTTAAGAAGAGTGGTAAAAGCCATAATTTTTGTTACTTATCTAGTTTTCATTTATGATGGTCAGATGGCAACTTATTCTGGTTTAAACATTGAAGTCACACAATAAGTTTGTTAAATAAGAATTTTCTTATCTTGGTCATGCAGCTTTATTTCATAGTCATAAAATAAGATGTGGGCCACTTTATGTTCATTTTTATTATTGTGCCTTATCTGTAAATAGCAAATGAGTCTGGTTTATCAAGAATGATGAGGCTCTTTAACTTCCTAGGAACTTATCTGGCAACGGTACAAGGTCAGAGAGACTACTGTCCAAACTCAGGCAATCAGCTGAATTGTTGAACCATAAATTGCCCAATTTGACTGACCATGAATGTGACTGTGTGTCTGTGTGTCTCTGTGACAGCACTACAGCACTGTACAGGGTTTAGCTCACCTTAGGCCAGAGCTGCTGGGAGAGGCTCCAGCCACCCATGACCCCTCATTTTTGTAAATTTGTGAACCTACAAATTCTGTAGTTTCTTCTTCTACGCTCCTCAATAGCTTGTACTGTTTTTCTTTTAAAAAATGGATGAGGAGCGACTGATTGTGGATGTTCAAAAATATCCTGAGCTATATAACCCCCAGTCCCCACACTATAAGGACAATGTTTTTGTTTTTTTTATTGCGTGGAGGACAAGTTTATCTGAAATTGAATGTTCAGGTGAGCTAACTTGTAGCTACAAGCTAAAGTTAATCCTTTTTATTCACCAATGTATGTGTATACAGCATAAATCCCTGTATGTAGCCTTTTAACAAATGTAACTTCTTATGTGACCTCTTACAGATTAGAGCAAAAGTCTGAAGATCTGCTTGTGACTCTGGGACACGTACTCTTTCCTGTGTAAGCTTGGTATAAAACTACCTTCTGCTAAAGGAGAGGACACTCTGCATCTCTCCTTTGTGCTGTGTTCTCCTTGTGCACAAGTAAAATAAAGACGACTCGCTGATTGATCCAGACACTGTCTTTTTGTCAAGTATCTCAATCTAAAATTTCCATAACACAACAAATAAATATAAACATGTAAATTACACCAAAAGAAAGAAAGTTTATTCCAAAACCGTGGTTCCCAACCTTTTTTGTCTTAAGTACCCCACACTCATACATTTTGCTAATTCTTTTGAAGTGGCCATATAAAAAAAGATAACTGATTATTAAACAAAAAATTAATCTAATTACTTTTATACTAGGACTTTTTACACTCAAATTTAAGATAAAAGCTAAAGAAAAATAGCGGTATTATTGTTTTAATAAAAACACAAATTTTCTCTTAAACAAGAATTTAAACCTAAAAGTATTGAACAAACAAACAAAACAAACAAACAACATTCTAATAATTTCCTTTTCATCAGACAGTGAACTTACTTCTCTTTTATATTTTCTTATCATCTTGGAAATAAATGATCAAGTATCCCTTCCACTTTGGCTGCATACCTGGTGTACACTGTTCCAAACCATTTGGTTTTGCCGAGAAACACTTCCTTGTGGAGAGCTGAAGTAAATGCACAGCTTGTTTCTGACTTGATTGGCTGCCAGACCACCTCTGTTTCCCCCCATCCTCTGCACATCTTCCAGAGGGTTGGTATTAAAATCCTGCTCCTCCAGCCATCCTGCGGTCTCGCTGGGCTTGAGAAGGAAATTGTGAAGGATGCAGGCTGTTAGCACCACAGCATCACATTTGTGGGGTCTAGGTAGGATTTCGTGCCTGTGACAATCTGTAATTAAAAATGTGCCGCTCTATGGGGAGGTCACATCCAGGAAAAGGCCTCATCAAATATTTTTTTTAACAGAAATGCGGCCTCTTCCACTCTTGTGTAGGGCATCTCTCCAAGGTGCTCTGCTCCAGGTATTGTTGCATCGCCTGGTGCACCAGGTCGTCCTGCCTCCAGAGCTTGGTCCAGTTCTGATCCGGCAAACACCCCACCATCGCTACGTCTGCCGTAATCCCCAACTTGGACCACTCTAAGCCTATATTCTGCATCCACCAAGGCCATTAGGACTACAGAGAAACATTTTTTATAGTTGAAAGAGAGGCTTCCAGAGTTTGGGGGCGCCTGTATTGTAGTGTGTTTCTATTGCTCCTGTACAGTTGGGGAAGTTCCACTTTTCATGGAACTTGAGAGCAATGGTTTTCCAGTCATCTTCTGATGGCTTTGGCAAGTAGGTCCCCATCTATGGAGGACTGTGAACGCCATCCGTAAAGGAATAAAGCCTTTATTAATTGAGTTTTTAAAAGAGCATTTAATAAACAGATTACTAAATGTTTTACTTATTTTTAAATAGTAATAGCATAACACGTTCACATGCCCACCCCTAATAAAAACATGTCAGCACTTTCCTCAACAACAGATATTTTTTATGTGGTTCTGACAAAAAATGTTCACCAGACATCAATAACAACCCAGGTAATCCTTACAGAGACCAGAACAAAGACACACACATAGAGTTATTACTATGAGACTCTCAGGATGAACCACTGAAGGAAAGAGAGTCTGTCTCACATCACATCTAATCTACCCCTGAGTGGGGAATGTTTTCATTTTCACGTTCAAATATTTTTCATGGTAAATGTTTGTTTCACCGATGAATGAACCCAGGTTCTTTGGGAATTCCTGAGAAACGTAACTCCGCCCACTTAAAAAAGTCCATTATAAAAGGACAGACAGTTAGATACTGGCTCACTGTGCACTGCCAGAGGGTTTTGTTTTGTTTTAAGGAAGCTGCTGCTGCTGCGTCTCCACTCACTTTAAGCAGAGATGGCCAATATGGTAAGTAGCTCATGTTGTGTTTTGGGTATGAAATAATTTAACAGCGCAGCAAAAACCAAAGGCCGATGTTGGTTAGAAATATGCAACAGAAAAATGAACCAAGATTCTGACTTCCAGGGTTAGATTTACAAACATTAGAGTTGTCCTAAAGAGAAGAGCCTTACTCTCAGATTTTAGCAGAGATGTGAGGTTGTTCACAGCAGCTGCTCTGCCTCTGAGTTTCTCTACAGTAAAGCCATTCAAAGTCAGTATGAGCGTATCCACATAGATCTATGCTGACTATAGATGATGAATAGGAGTGTGTTTACTGTCTTTGTGTCTGAAAACACCTGCCAGCTACAAAATCAGCTCTCTGCACTGTTTTTTTTTAACGCTCAGACAAAATACATAGAAAATATGCATTTATTGTAATATTGTTATGATTACAATCAGCACTACACAAACCTGAAGGATTCTTTTAATATCTTTATTTTCTAGCTGACCAGTGTTTTCAGACGTGACTCGTGTCACTGCACAGCTTCAGCAAATGAGACACCACTGAAAGCTAAAATGGGCCAGGCCTCTTTGGGAAATTCATTCCAATATATTTTTCTCTATAACATAAGAGACACAGTGACAATACACTTCATTTAAACTTTTGTGACATATCCATCCTGTAAAGATGTTTGTGTATCATAGGCTACACAGACTCACTGCTTCAGAAAAGACTACACACTAACACATTATTTTCAGTGAAGTGATTCACAATATAAACACAACATACATTAAGGAGCATATACTGCTTATTGAGTTAAAGATGTCACTGATTTTGGGCCTGTTTTCACTTAATAATGACCCTGAGCTCTCTGTTCTCTGTTTCTACAGACTGTCCCATACCAGACTGCGATCAGCGGTGGATTCACGCCAGGCAAGAAGATCACCATCGAGGGGATTGTCAACGCAACGGCAGACCAGTAAGAAGAGAACATAGATGGCTTTAGACTTTTAACTTCTGATCTCCAGTGCTGTGTCTTTTATTTCAATTTAATTAAATAAGCTCTAAACTTCAGTTGGATGTAAAGTAAAAGTATTTCATGGTGAAGTGGTTCAAGTTCACATTTTTAACAAAATAAGACAGAGGTCGCTGTTGTAGTCGGGGATTGAGGTAAAAGAGTTGGGAGTGTAGCTTAAACTCAGTAGTCGAGGTATGTAGAGCTGTTTATGAGCACATTCATCATGTTACAGTATTAAAGTATTCAGCAGTACATCCAGGGTTTAAGTCTCGAGTTCACAGTGCACACAAAGCCGTTTATCTCATAACCGTCTTTGTCTTTAGGTTCACTGTGGAGCTGTTTGCTGGTTCTGACGTCACTCTCAGTTATAATCCAAACTTCAGTAAAAACGTGGTTGTGCGTAACTCAAAACTGAGAGGCAGCTTGGGCCAAGAGGAGAGAGAAGGACCCATGCCTTTCAAGAGAGGACGGGTTTTCAGTGTAAGACACATTATATTTATTGATTGATTTATTTACAGGGATGGAGCATATTAATTAATAGTACAACTGTAAAATATCTGAAGTGTCTGGCAGATATATATATCCTGATATAACTGATATGGCTCTGTCTCTTCTCTTTCAGATGAGGATTCAGTGTGAGCCTGATTTCTTTAGGATCATGGTCAATGGGGCTGAGGCTCACAGATTCAACCACCGCTACCCCTCCAAAGACCTTGGTCAAATCAATTGTTTACAAATCAATGGAGATGTAACACTGAAATATGTTGACTTTTAAAGGCTTCAAAACAACCATACAATATGTTGCAGCTTAAATATTATATTCAGCCACTTAAAGTGATTAAAAGTGATATTGTTCTTTAATTAGGTGGGGGGCTTTTCCTTCTGACCTGAATATTTGTTTATTTTAAGACTGATTTTCCATTGGTTTAGGATTGGTCTGATTAAAAAAGGTTAAACAAGAAGGTTTTAATCTTATGTCACTCCTGTGAGGACAGTA
Source organism: Bostrychus sinensis (assembly GCA_020698575.1). Classification (NCBI taxonomy): domain Eukaryota; kingdom Metazoa; phylum Chordata; class Actinopteri; order Gobiiformes; family Eleotridae; genus Bostrychus; species Bostrychus sinensis. Next base: position 8,672,514 of record CM036245.1, on the reverse strand, counting down.
ATGTATTTTTGTAAAAAAAAAAAAAAAGGAAAATCCCTGTCTAAACAGCAGAGGAGGCCTAAGATTTAATCTTCCTCCAGTTTACAGCTCAGTGCTGAAACAAAAACATTCTCATTTGATAACTTCTGTGTGAGTAGAATCTTACATACAGGAAACTACTGTACATAAGCTAATACTCACACAGCAGTTATCACTAGAAACGACTAAGCCCTTTGGAGAAAGGATGAAACGTCTTCTAACAACAAACTTTGTCCAGATGACTTTCTTGTTTAACTCTTTTTACTGAATTCTCCTGGATGACTGAGCACCTACACAGACTGTCTGTGATCTGTTTGAAAAAGAGTGTGTTGGAGCCACTATAAACCATTTTTAATCATTAAAAATATTAATTTGATAATAGTTATTGTGCTCTATAATTAGTTCATAATTAAATTGTTTATGGAATGATCAGCCTTATCTGCCCACTGTGTTGTTGCTGTGAATAAACTGAAGTCTAAAGGATCTCTGCGAGTGGTTTTTATTTTTTGTGAGTTACAAACCTCCTCTAAGCTGAAAGGCTGACCTCGTCCCAACAGCAGTAGTGATTTCAGAGATCGGTGACATGAGCAGCTGCCCAGGGCGGCGTTCTCAAGGGGACGGCACGAGAATGAAAAGAGAGAAAAAATGACATCGTCTTCACTCAGCTGTAGTACAAAACAGTTTTACTAAGAGACAAGCACTTGGAGAAGAGTTTAAGCTTTCTAAAGTTTGTGTTTCATGTCAATAGGCCCAGGTATCACAGAGATATTATCTGTTATGGTGTTAAAACTGTTCGAGATATTAAACATGACGATGAAAAAGATGTAATTTACCCTCTATTAGCAGAATATGCAGCGTTTTCAAGACAGTCTGATAAAACAAGATATTTACTTCTCATAACTCAGTTTTAATGGCCAGAAGCACGAGAGGAGAGAGAGGAGAGAAGCTGTTTCTCTGAGCTGAGCACATAACCTGATTTTAGGATGATAAGGAATGTTTTGTGTTTATCTTTCTAAAAAAAACAAACTTGGTTTTTGTTTACAAAAAGGTCTTTATTATGTCTTTATCATGTGAAAAAAGTAGAAAAAAAGTGTGTATATATATATATATATATATTTTTTTTTTTTATTGTCCTCTCCCCCTCCGCAGGCGGTCTCCCATCTTGACCTCGGGACTTCCAGACTGTACTCTGCACAGATGTTCCTGTACACTATACCAGCCACTTGGTTATGACGCTCCATGTATGCTTTCCCTGCCAGCATCTTACAGCCTGCAGTTATGTGCTGGATTGTCTCAGGGGCCTCTTTGCACAGTCTGCACCTGGGCTCTTGTCTTGTATGGTAGATCTGGGCCTCAGTTATCTGTCGATGGTACATCCCATGTAGGGGCTTTTCCTCTCTCTCTCTCTCTCTCTCTCTCTCTCTCTCTCTCTTTCTCTCTATACATAGCCATCCCTCCTACAGCCCTAACTTTTTAGTCACACTTTTTGCCCTAAGCATATATATATATATATATACATATATAAAAAAAAAAATTGTCCTCTCGCCCTCCATGGGCGGTTTTTCATCCATCCAAGCTCGGGTCCTCTACCAGAGGCCTGGGAGCTTGAGGGTTCTGCGCAGTATCTTTGCTGTTCCTAGGACTGCACTCTTCTGGACTGAGATGTCTGATTTTTTTCCTGGGATCTGCTGTAGCCACTCTTCCAGTTTGGGGGTTACTGCCCCGAGTGCTCCGATGACCACGGGCACCACTGTTGCCTTCACTTTCCAGGCCTTCTCAAGTTCTTCTTTGAGGCCTTGGTACTTCTCTAGCTTCTCGTGTTCCTTTTTCCTGATGTTACAATCGCTTGGTATTGCGATGTCAACCACAACGGCTTTCCTCTGCTGTTTGTCCATCACCACAATGTCCGGTTGGTTCGCCACTACCATTTTGTCTGTCTGGATCTGGAAGTCCCACAGGATCTTAGCTCGGTCATTCTCTATTACCTTTGGAGGTGTTTCCCATCTTGACCTCGGGACTTCCAGACTGTACTCTGCACAGATGTTCCTGTACACTATACCAGCCACTTGGTTATGACGCTCCATGTATGCTTTCCCTGCCAGCATCTTACAGCCTGCAGTTATGTGCTGGATTGTCTCAGGGGCCTCTTTGCACAGTCTGCACCTGGGGTCTTGTCTTGTATGGTAGATCTTGGCCTCTATTGCTCTGGTGCTCAAGGCCTGCTCCTGTGCAGCCATGATCAGTGCCTCTGTGCTGTCCTTCAGTCCAGCCCTTTCTAGCCATTGGTAGGATTTCTCGATGTCAGCCACTTCAGTTATCTGTCGATGGTACATCCCATGTAGGGGCTTTTCCTCCCAGGATGGTTCCTCCAGCACCTCGTCCTCTGTTTTCCACTGCCTGAGACATTCACTGAGAACTTCATCTGTTGAGGCCATCTTCCTGATGTAGTCAAGGATCTTGGATGTTTCATCCTGGACAGTGGTTCTGACACTCACTAGTCCTCTGCCTCCTTCCTTGCGCTAAGTGTACAGTCTCAGGGTGCTGGATTTGGGGTGGAACCCTCCATGCATGGTTAGGAGCTTTCGTGTTTTCACATCTGTGGTCTGAATCTCTTCCTTTGGCCAGCTTATTATTCCCGCAGGGTATCTGATGACCGGCAGGGCATAGCTGTTGATTGCCATGACTTTGTTCTTGCCATTGAGCTGACTCCTTAGGACTTGCCTTACTCGTTGGAGGTATTTGGCTATGGCTGCTTTTCTTGTGGCCTGGTCCAGGTTGCCATTTGCTTGTTGGATTCCATATATATATATATATATGTATATATATATATATATATATATATATATATATATATATATATATATATATATATATATATATATATATATTTGTTAACCTTTACTTGATTGTTATCTAGTATTTAGTTAGTATCTTCACAGACGTTGTGTTTTGTTGTGCATTATTTAAAGGCGCTCTATTCGACCTTTCTTTCTCCCATGTTATAATGTTGTTCCCTCATCAAAAATATACCTGCAGTTGTGTTTTGTTTCATTAATGTCTGTTTGAGTAATCCTGTATTCTCTGGCGTTAACTTTCTGAGGCCTCAGAAGCACTGACCAATCACCAATGAGTGGAAAACTCATTTTTCATTTTGTAGTAAAGTGGACTCTGCCCTCTGCTGGTCACTGCTGGTCTCTGCTGGTCTCTGCTGCCCTCTGCTGGTCTCTGCTGCCCTCTGCTGGTCTCTGCTGGTCTCTGCTGCCCTCTGCTGGTCTCTGCTGGTCTCTTCACCTGTTTCTTTACAGCACCAGTAGAGCACTAAAACCAATGTTACTTAAAAACATTGTTTTTTAAAGGTTGTAAAACATGCAATGCTTTCCTGGAGGTGACCAAGACTGGTTTAAAAATATGAACAAAAGCCTAATACCTGAATCCAGACAGTGACACCAAACATTAATCATTTCTTCCTTGCCCCATGACTGGAGTTATGTTGCTAACAGACTGACCAACCAATGTCAGGAAAAACATAACCTCCTTCAGGAACCATGCAACTATAACTGTTGTATTTATTCTGTCAACCACTAGGAGGAGCAACAGTCCTACACAGAAAAATGAGCCCCATTACTAAGGTTTTATTATTATTGACTTCTTCTTCAATTCTACTTTATTAAGAAAGATTATATTTCTGACTTAACAAGAGCTGAGAAGTGTTTTTGTCCATGAACAACGGCAGGTCCCTGCAGGGCTGCTGTTGTATTTATTTATGTGAATGATTGTTATGTTGTGTTACAGTTAGTTTCAGTGTGTCTTACAGTGAAAGCCTGTCCTCTTTGGAAGGGCATGGCTCCTCCTCTCTCCTCCTGGCCCCATCTCTCTCTCTCCTTCGTGTTCCTCACCACACAGTTCTCAGAGAAGCGGGGGTTGTAATGGAGGGCAATCCCAGACGAAGTGCACAGATTCACATTGAACCTGGAGAACCTGGAGAACCTGGAGAAAACAAAAGAATAAAAAGAAAGTTATCAAAATGGTTTACAATACAAACTGCATGAAGAGGTTTTAGATACATTAGCCACTAGGGGGCGACAAACTATAGCTGTTTGAGCAATGATGAATGAAAGGTGAAGCATCAGAAGTGAAAAGAAACAAGATATTTTATATTTTAGAGGGAGGTTTGATACAGTTTGGGTATGTAGTAAAAATAATAGGAATTGTAGTAATAAGGGTAGTAGTAGTAGTAGTAGTAGTAGTAGTAGTAAGAGTAGTAGATTCTGCTGTAAAATGGGAACATAGCACTTGTATGATGTTACTTCTGTTGGCCATGACCATTAAAGGTCCTATATTCTACTTTTTTCAGGCTTTTTCAAGGCGGTTCAAGGAGGGGAGGATGTGTTGTGAGTTGTGTAAAAGTAGACAAAAATAGTAGTCACAGTTTACTGTTTACTGATCTGTCCCACCATCGCCTCCTCGTCCAGCGACAGAACCTCAAACACAACATCCGACAAACACCTGCAGTCACAGCACGGCCTGTAACGTCCACTAATGTAATAATCCCCACAAACGTAATAATATTAAATAATAATAATAAATTCCCACAAATGTAACAGAGATTTCCCACTGCAAACATAATAATGAAAATTTCCACAAACATATTAACTATTACATTTGCAGTTGTTTATTACATTTGTGGGAAGGTCATGTAATAAATTCCCACAAATGTAATAAGAAAATTATTACTGTTCAAAAGTGAACATATTACAGTATAACATATTATTATCATCACTATTTTTATTTATTTTTGCTGTTTTTTTCTTACTTTTTTTTTTACTTGCATGTAGTGACCAAAAGTGACAAACAAATAAATTTACTGAATTATCAGTAGCCTATGTGTAGGCCTACTTACAAACATATGTGCTCACGCTGTGAGTTGTAGGCTAAATGTTACAATTTTTTCCTGTAAGCTTGTTAAATTTGTCAATACTAACAAAAATCTTACAATTTGTAGGATTTTGTGGCGGCAGTAGCTCAGTTGGTAGAAATGTTCGCTCACTAACCTGAAGGTTGGTGGTTCAAGCTGCTGACATTGCATACTGTCATTGTGTCCTTGAGCAAGACACTTCATTCATACAGCCAACACAGAAGGCGTTTTTCTGATTGACCACAAAAAACAGAACATTTATATTCTAAAAAAAAAAGATATTTTATTTATTTATTTTTTACTTTAGCATAACATTTTTAGCCGATGCTGGGGAAGTATGGAGACCAGGTCCACGTCACTTATCTCCAGGACACGTTTAGTGTTTTGATTTTAGCAAACCATTATGAGCCGATCATAGAGGTCACAAACAGCACTGCAGTTCTGGGACAGCTGTGTCTGCGTGTGCCCCGCAGCTCCAAACGTGTCCTGGAGATAAGTGACGTGGTTCAGACCCCAGTTTCTCACTCTGGGTCCCACTCTAGGTCCATGCTGTCATCGCAAGATGCTAACGACGGACACATCCCTTACGGGCTGGGGCGTGGTCCTAGACAGCCGTCCAGCCCAGGGTTTATGGGGGGGCCATCATCTCGCGTGGCACATCAATTGCCTCGAAATGGAGGCCGTGTTTCTGGCTCTGAAACACTTCCTCTGACAGCTCAGGGGTTACCATGTGCTGGTGCAAGTGGACAGCACAGCAGTGGTCTCATATATAAATCATCAGGGCAGACTGCATTTGCGCCGCCTGAACGGGCTAGAGCGGCAGCTTCTGCTCTGGGCTCAGGACAAGTTCCTCTCGGTGAGAGCAATTTATATTCCCGGGCACATGAATGTGGGGGTGGATTTACTGTCCAGACAGGCTGTGACGCAGAGAGAGAGTGGAAACTTCACCCCGACGTAGTGACTCAGATCTGGGAGAAGTCTTACAAAGCTGAGGTGGACCTCTTTGCCTCGTCGGAGACTGCACAATGTCCCCTCTTTTACTCTCTGATTCCTCCAGCTCCTCTGGGTCTGGACACGCTGGCGCATGTGTGGCCCAACATGCGTCTTTATGCTTTTCCCCCAGTTTCTCCTCCCGGGAGTCCTGGTGAAGGTCCGTCAACAAGGGTCTCATCTCTTGCTTGTGGCGCCCTGTTGGCCGACCGGAATATGGTTCTCAGACATGATAGCTCTCCTCAACGGCTCACCATGTCCGTCCAGGAGGGATCTCCTCTCTCAGGTGCGGGGGACTGTGTTTCATCCCCGGCCGGAGCTTTGGAATCTGTGGGTTTGGCCCCTGAGGGGGACCAGTGAAGGGAAGCGGGACTCCCGGCCCCTGTTATTGATACTATTTTGAATGCTGAGGCTCCCTCTACTAGGAGGTGTTATGCTTTCAAAGTCCAAGCAGCTCTTTTTGTGCTACGGGGGCCGTCAGCGGGGGACTGCGGCCACTAAACAGACTATGTCCCGTTGGGTGAGGGATGCTATTGCTCTGACCTATGAGGTGTGGTCAGCCCCCGCCTATAGGTATCAGTGCTCATTCTACCAGAGGGGTGGGCTCCTCTTTGGCCCTGGCGAAGGGGGCCCCTCTACATTTGATATGTGATGCAGTGGGCTGGTCCCTCCGCACTCTTTTATCAAGTTTTATAGTTTGGATGTTCATGTGACTCCTGGCTCTCGTGTCCTTGAGTCTTCATCCTGAGTCGTGTTTGCGTCTCCTTGGTCTTAGTGCTCTTCACTACCTTGGGGTCCAGACACTTTTGGGGCGGCGGCGTTGGTATTCTCATTCCCATAGCGTATGCTACACACCATCGAAGTTTAGCTTTTGAAGGGGAACATCTCGGGTTACTGAGTGTAACCCTGTTCCCCGATAAAGCGGGAACGAGATGCTGCGTTTGCCGCGTCGCCCCTGGGGGGCGTGTCTGGGCGATCTTCAGACAAACTTGATCTGGAGACTGTTCCTGTCACGTGCCTTTTATACCTCCCCAAGCCCAATCAACCAGGTGCGCCCAATCTCACAGGTGCTGTTGATTGAGCATGAGGTATATAAGCAGGCCAGATCTCTTTGGCGTGTTTGACACACGAGCTTCACAACTGCTCCGGCAAACAACGTTTCCCATAGCGTATGCTACGTAGCATCTCGTTCCCGCTTTACACTCAGCAACCCGAGACGTTTTTACACTGTCAAGCCAGAAAATATTACAATGAGGTGAAAAGTAGCCAATGCAGGTTTATTTGTATAGCACAGTTCATACACAGAGTAAAGTGCTTTACAGAAAAAAGACAAGTTAAAAGTTCATTGGAAACAATTACAATTAAAACACAAAAAATCTATAGAAGAGAATGCAGATAAAACATTTTCAGTTGTCATATGGACAGCTAAAAAGAACAGTCTGGACTTAAACTTTCTCAGAGTGGAGACTTGTCTCACATCGTTTGGGCCAGAGGTGGGACCAAGTCACTGTTTTGCAAATCACAAGTAAGTCTCAAGTCTTTGGCCTCAAGTCCGAGTCAAGTCCCAAGTCAGTGCCTCACAAGTTCGAGTCAAGTCACAAGTCCAACACTTTCTGTTTCGAGTCCTTTCAAGTCTTTTAAATTCTTAGGACTGCAAACTTAATTTTTGTCCATTGTATATTGTTAACTTTACCCTCATGTCCCACCTTAGAAAAATAAATACAAGATGAACAGATGGTAAATTGTTTGCTGTACTATTGTAACACCCGAAGACTAGAAGAGACCTCCACAGTAAACAGGTTTGTGAATGCTTTAAAAGTAAAGCCAAGTTCTTCAGTATCAGTGATTTACAATAAAGCTAAATATGTCACCAGTATGAGGTGCTTGGGGTGAAGTTATTATGGTACGTTCACACCGGACGCGAATCAGGCGTCAAATTCGCGTCATTCGCGTCTAGTTGGACGCGTGACCATTTTGAATTCACGCGCGAATGACGCGAATTCACTCACGCGAATGAGGCGAATTGGACGCTTCATTCGCGTCAAATGAGGGGCATGGCCGCTAGGGCTACTCCCAAATGAGCCTGTCTGGGTTTGGTCACCTGTGTCCCGTGTGGCTGCAGGACCTCTCCCCAGGACACTGCTGCTGTACAGCAGCATTAACCCCAGAGACAGAGCTGAGACACCTGGGGTTATTTCTTGTACATTAGCTCTCTCTAGCGGTTTCGGGGTCTGGTCTAGTCACAGGCTCTGTATTTTCTGTTGTTCTGGAGAGTGCATTAACTGATAATATAACAAGCACATCTCAATAGGCTATTTTGGTAAAGTTAACCCCCCTTTATATTTACTTGTATTTATTTGTGTGTACTTGATGTCACGATGATCAGAGTGAGCCTCTGTCACAGGCTTGTATCAGATATAACAGCTATAACCACAGTCACACAAAGCCTAAACAGCCATATTTATTTTATTTATAGTGTTTTATATCAGGGCTGTTTTTGTTTCCTGTCTTCATAAAAGTAGAAGAGCTGCTGTAAGCTGCAGCTTTTATCTCCGGGTTCACTCTCAGCCTCGATGATTGTTTTGCTGGATCTCCGAGGCAGGGATCTCCTCCTGTTATGTCGTACGTAACCACGTCACTGCTACAGCAGGTCCCTGATTGGTTAACGCGCCGCGAATGTTCGCAGAAGTTCAAATTTTTCAACTTCCGCGACCAGAGCGTTGGACGCGAATCGGCGTTGGACGATTCGCGTCTCCACCTATTCGCGGGACTCGCGCGTCAAACGCTCAATTCGCGTCATTCGCGCCGCGCTATTCACGGGATTCGCTTGATTCACGTCGCGCCATTCGCGTCATTTGCGCCGCTTGTTCGCGCCTGAACGCGGCTTTCCATAGACTTAACATGGTAATCACTCGCGCCTGACGCCTGATTCGCGTCCGGTGTGAACGTACCATTAGAGCCTTGAATAAGTCATACGTTTACTTTTTTCACATGATAAAGACATAATATTTAATTTTACTCTTTATGCATGAAATCTTTTCAACTTCAGACCTAACCATAGATATGAAGTTTATTATTGTTTATTAATATTTAGTTTTGTTTTTATGGCTTTTCTGTAAACAAAAAAAAAGTTTTTTTTTTTTTTTTTTTTAGAAAGATAAACACAAAATATTCCTTATCATCCTAAAATCAGGTTATGTGCTCAGCTCAGAGAAACAGCTTCTCTCCTCTCGTGCTTCTGGCCATTAAAACTGAGTTATGAGAAGTAAATATCTTGTTTTATCAGACTGTCTTGAAAACGCTGCATATTCTGCTAATAGAGGGTAAATTAGATGCACATCTTTTTCATCGTCATGTTTAATATCTCGAACAGTTTTAACACCATAACAGATAATATCTCTGTGATACCTGGGCCTATTGACATGAAACACAAACTTTAGAAAGCTTAAACTCTTCTCCAAGTGCTTGTCTCTTAGTAAAACTGTTTTGTACTACAGCTGAGTGAAGACAATGTCATTTTTTCTCTCTTTTCATTCTCGTGCCGTCCCCTTGAGAACGCCGCCCTGGGCAGCTGCTCATGTCACCGATCTCTGAAATCACTACTGCTGTTGGGACGAGGTCAGCCTTTCAGCTTAGAGGAGGTTTGTAACTCACAAAAACAAAAACAATTTAATTATGAACTAATTATAGAGCACAATAACTATTATCAAATTAATATTTTTAATAATGATTAAAAATAGTTTATAGTGGCTCCAACACACTCTTTTTCAAACAGATCATAGACAGTCTGTGTAGGTGCTCAGTCATCCAGGAGAATTTAGTAAAAAGAGTTAAACAAGAAAGTCATCTGGACAAAGTTTGTTGTTAGAAGACTTTTCATCATTTCTCCAAAGGGCTTAGTCGTTTCTAGTGATAACTGCTGTGTGAGTATTAGCTTATGTACAGTAGTTTCCTGTATGTAAGATTCTACTCACACAGAAGTTATCAAATGAGAATGTTTTTGTTTCAGCACTGAGCTGTAAACTGGAGGAAGATTAAATCTTAGGCCTCCTCTGCTGTTTAGATTTTCCATTTTTACAAAAACAGCCTCCCTAACACCGCGTTTGTACCATTCACTCTCTCTGGCTAAAATCTGGATATTACTGTCCTCACAGGAGTGACCTGGTTCTAAGATTTAAATCATTTTTAATCACAGACAAATCCTAAACCTATGGAAAATCAGTCCTAAAATAAACAAATGTTCATGACAGATGGAAAAGCCCACCACCTAATTAAAGAACAATATCACTTTTAATCACTTTAAGTGCATGAATATAGTATGTAGGCTGTGACATATTGTATGTTATGTATGGTTGTTTTGAAGCCTTTAAACATCAACATATGCCAGGTTTACATCATCCCTGATTTTTAAAGCATTGATTTGAGTAAAGTTTTTGTAGCGGTGGTTGTATGTGTGAACCTCGGCATCATCGACCATGATCTTATAGTGGTCATTCTCACAGTGGATCTCCATCTGAAAGAGAAGAGACAGAGCCATATCAGGTTATATCAGGATATATATATCTGCCAGACACTTCAGATATTTTACAGTTGTACTGTTAATTCATATGCATTGTCCCTGTAAATAAATAAACCAATAAAAAAAAGTGTCTTACATTGAAGGACTGTCCTCTCATGAAAGGCATGGGTCCATCTGTCTCCTCTGGGCCCCACTTTCCTCCCAGGTATGAGTTACGCACAACCACGTTTTGGTTGAAACGTGGATTATAATGGAAGGCGATCTTAGAACCAGCGCACAGCTCCACAGTGAACCTAAAGACAAAGACTGTGAGGCTTTACTTAAACCATGGATGTACTGCTGAATACTTTAATACTGTAACATGATGAATGTGCTCATAAACATAATACTTCTTTATATCCAACTGAAGTTTAGAGCTTATTTAATTAAAATGAACTAAAAGACACAACACTGGAGATCAGAAGCTGCAGCCACACATTTTGGAAAAGTCTAAAGCCATCTATGTTCTCTTCTTACTTGTCTGCATCAACGGGGACAGTTCCACTGATGGTGATCTTCTTGCCTGGCGTGAATCCACCTCTGATTCCAGTCTGGTATGGGACAGTCTGTAGAAACAGAGAGCTCAGGGTCATTATTAAGTGAAAACAGGCCTAAAATCTGTGATATTGGTGCAGATACTAATTTCTTGAATTCAAAAAGCAGTATATGCTCCATTCGTTGTACTTTTATAGACAATCACTTTTAAAATAATGTGTTAGTGTCTAGTCTTTTCTGAAGCAGTGAGTCTGTGTAGCCTATGATACACAAACATCTTTACAGGATGGATATGTCACAAAAGTTTAAATGAAGTGTATTTTCACTGTGTCTCTTAAAAATGTACATGTTATAGAGATAAAAATATTGGATTGAATTTACTAAAGAGGCCCTCCTTTAAGTTATAAAATGTGAAATACTAATGCAAAGGAGTCTAAGATTATTTTAAAAAGCCTGACAAAAACATGGCCCATATGGGGGAAAAAAAGAAAAAGAAAAAAACATCAGCAACATGTAGGGCTGATGTTAATCATCAAAATATAACATTAAATGCATATTTTCTATGTTTTGGGGATGAAAGCAGCAAGCAAAAACAAAACAAAACACAAAACAAAACAAAGTGGCAGTAATTTTTGGACACACCACACAGCTTTCTCAGATTAGGAACAGCAAGTGGAGCTCGAGCTGCGAGGCTAGTTTCACTTCAGTGTCCTGCTTAGCAGATTGGACAGTGCACACTGCCTGCTGAAGCTGCGCAGTGACACGAGCCACGTCTGAAAACACTGGTCAGCTAGGAAATCATGAAAAAATTCAGGTATGTGTAGTGCTGATTGTCATAACAATATTACAATAAATGCATATTTTCTATGTATTTTGTCTGAGCGTTAAAAAAAAAAACAGTGCAGAGAGCTGATTTTGTAGCTGGCAGGTGTTTTCAGACACAAAGACAGTAAACACACTCCTGTTCATCATCTATAGTCAGCATAGATCTATGTGGATACGCTCATACTGACTTTGAATGGCTTTACTGTAGAGAAACTCAGAGGCAGAGCAGCTGCTGTGAACAACCTCACATCTCTGCTAAAATCTGAGAGTAAGGCTCTTCTCTTTAGGACAACTCTAATGTTTGTAAATCTAACCCTGGAAGTCAAAAACTTGGTTCATTTTTCTTTTGCGTATTTCTAACCAACTTCAGCCTTTGGTTTTTGCCTCACTGTTTAATTATTTCATACCCAAAACACAACATGAGCTACTTACCATATTGGCCATCTCTGCTTAAAGTGAGTGGAGACGCAGCAGCAGCAGCTTGCGTTTATCTATATGATATCTTTGAACATTTTATAAATTGTATACCAAAAATACTGGCAATAAAAATCAAGCAGTAAGGAATCAGTCTTTGTATGTAAAGCTTTGCAATATTGTCTTAAATAAAATGTGTCTTAAAATGTCTTAATATCTGTAATTGACAGACCCAGTATAACTCAATAATGTGCTTCACTTAGAAAAAGTATTTTCACAAACATCCATTACAAGGAAAAAAGTGGTTTACTGTTAAGTGATATTATTGACCACTTTCCTGTTTTTTCTGGAAAAAAGGTATTTGTATTAGCCTGCATGTAAACGTATAAGACCTGGGACCCTTGAAAGAATTGGGGTTTCTATACAAAAAAAAAAAAAAAAATGTGTTTGCAATGTAGTTTACCTCTGTGTCATTTGTACCCAAATAGTTAGAAGTTTATAACCAACACTAATGTTCTGGCAATAGACGTGTGTGCAAAGGGAAACCACAAATGACAAAAGCATTTGACTTTATATGAAGTACACTTAAAAATGTAACTACTGAAAATGAGAAAAAAAGATTTATAAGAATAATTTAACCTCAGTTTCAATAATAGAATAAAAACATTATAACATTAAAAATAATATGAGTAGAACGTTGCGAGCAGTTTCTGAGTTCTTTTATAAATAAAAAAATAGATAATTTAGAAACTATGGGAGAAGTCTTTTTTATAGTTATTTTGTAGACGAGTCTAACACAGTAAATTAAAATATGAACTCCATACTGTGGGGGTTACTGTAATATATGATAACTGTTAGAGCATTAAAATGTACAATATGTACATAATCTTTCCAACATAGAGTCTTTTCAGACGACACGGAGACATCTCATGTCACTCAAGTATTCAAAAATGGAGACAAGCACCATAGATCTTTCTGTTATATTCATATTTTTGTTTGGAAAAAAGAAACAATGAGAGACAATGTAGAGTTAGGGGAAATTGAACCACTACATAATGCATTAATGTCTTGTTAGTGGAGGTTATCTCTGCTCTAGATAATGACAAATATTCAATAGGTTATACATTCATTTGAATTAAAAAAAAAAAAAAAAAGCCAGTTACAATGGAAATTGTGAAAAAGTTTGGTATCAGATGAACTGTTCAGTCAGACAGTACATTGTTAGGATTTAAGACTACAGTCTGTGGAATACCACAAGGTTCTGTGATTGCTCCAAAAATTCTTTTATTATTATTTTCATTAATGATGTTTGTAACCTTTTTGCTTTGATTGAGATTTATAATGTTGGCAGATGATAGAAAGGGAACATAAAGCTGCTCAAACCTGGCTTGATATTAACAAATTGTCTCGTAATAGACAAAGCAACAAAAAGAAAAGAAATATTTTAAGAGTTTTGATATGAAGTTCTTATTGGTTGTGACTGATGGTAGGCTAACATGGAAACAGTATATTAATTACAAAACATTGTACTATAGAGATGAATATTTCAGAAAAGGAGTCAAACCATTTATGGAATAATGTTATTACAACATGGAAAATGTGTATTTTATTTTATTTTATTTTACAAAACTAAAATGTCACAACTTGTTTTAAACAGTTCTATGATCTGAATAAACCATGTGCTTTGGTATAAAAATCACACCTTGTATTATTCTACTTACATTAAAAAATAGTAATAATAAGAAAAAACAGGTGAATTGTTAATAAATACACATTTGGTGTGTTATTGTCTAACATCAAGTGTTTATGTGCATTTATGACAGATATAGTGTGCAGTGTGACTGAAACAAGTAAACTGAACCTGACTAAGCGTAAACTTTATCAAAATGATCCTAATACTTGGACACACGCTCGCTGAACTGAGTCACTTCACATTTGATGAGGAAAAAAATACACCTTATAGATGCTTAGGTCTCATTCTCTAAACCTGTGGAAAAGTTGTACTTTATACTGGTGCTGTGTACACAGTGATAGACCGCTCACTACACAGTGACGTGTTAAAGTACAGCGTAAGAGACTCCTGCTGCACAACACTACACAAACATCACAGGAGAAGTTAACAACAGTATTACATTTATTCAGTAAAAGATCAGTTTATGTCCTCATCTAGTAAAATGTAAAACCAGTGACATACACTCAAAATAACCTTTCTTTCCTCTTTTTAATTGCAAGCCTATATATCTGTTTCAATGGATTCGTATAATACTTTACAAACAGTTTATTTTCATTCAGCTCCAACAAACCACTATCAGTACAGTGGTAAGAAATACTACTGCAGTATCACAAACCCTTTTTAAGTGTAACAACAGAATAACATTTATTCAGTAAAATCTGATCAGTTTGTGTCCTCATCTAATACATTGTCCTCTTTTTTTTTATTTCTTTCACTTTTTTAGTCCTATATATATCTCTTTACGTTGATCCACTTTTCAAACTTTATACCACTATAGCTAATAACACTAACAATCTTGTCTAGATTGAAAAAACAAAACAAATGAGCCACCACCAAAATGATATGTTTTCCCTCTTTATTATCTTTCTTTATTTTTTAAAAATTAGGTCTACATCTCTTTATATTGATGTACCCAGTGCCTTACAAACTGTGCATTTTTGTTTACAACTATAGCCGTTAACACTGCTATAATCAGTGACACACGATCAAAATAACCCCTTTTTTCTTCTATCTTTTCTTTCTAGGGTTTGTATATCTCTTTACATCGACTTACCCAACACCTTACAAACTAATGTATTGTTTTGTTACAACATCAGCCATACGGTCAGCTTTTTCTTTAAATCTAGTTCTATATACCTGTTTACCTTGGTACACCTTTACAAACTATGGCATACTACACTACTAACTACTCGGTTTAGATTTTAAACTAATACAAACAATCTAATTAGTTTTTCCCTTCTTTATTTTATTCTACATTAGTCCTGCTCTATATTTAAGTGTTTACATTAGTTTAGCCATCATAAAAAAAACACTTATTTCAAGTACTCAGACGACACTGCTATCCTGGCACTGCTTACAGACAATAACTCCATTATCTCCTACCAACAGTCTGTCACTCACTTCATTAAGTGGTGCTCCAATTGGAGCTGAATGTGGACAAAACTAAGGAATTACTCATTCATACTCATTCACACATCCTGGATCTGGCTCCCATTATTATATATGACAAAACAGTGGAACGTGTCAGTCACTTCAAGTATCTTGGACTCACATTAGACAATAAATTTACTTTTGAACAACACGTCACAGATATCCATAAACGCTCTCAACAAAGACTCCACATCCTCCGTAAGCTCCGTGCCCTCTCTGTCAGCCCACATCTCTTCTTACTGTTGTACACTAGTATTATTCAGCCCATCCTTCTCTACTGCTCTCCCTGTTACTTTAATATGCTCTCCATCACCAATAGAAATAAGCTTACTAAGATCACACACACAGCATCCAAAATTATCAGTTTGCCCACTACTGACCTCTCTCTGTTATGTCTCGTGTCCTTGTCTTGTTCTCTGTGTTTGTTTCCATGTTTTCCCGGTGTTCTTCCTGCCTCTTGTGTTTCCCGTGTGTTTGATTGCCTGCCCCGCCCTGATGTTTTTCACCTGTGTCTCATTTCCTCGTGTATTTATGTCCTATGTCCTCCCCAGGTTTTTGTTGGTTCATTTAGTGTCTTTGTGTGTTTGGGATGTTTAGTGTTAGTATGTTGAGTTTTGTCTTGCCGAGGTCTTCGTGTTCCCGTGTTCTTGTCTGTACCGTGAGTAATATTAAAGCCTGTTTAGTCCGCACCTTTGGGTCCATCCTTCCTGTGCTCCGCTCCACCGCAACAGAATGAACCAACCACACAAGGACCCAGCGGACTGCATCCAGTCCCCACTGCTCCTGTTTGTTGAGCTGTGGGGCCAAGGACTGTCCCCGGTGGCTGCCCTGCAACAGGCCCAGGAGCAGGCCTGTTTGCAGGCAGCCACCGCGGGAGCTTTTGGTGGTGGACGCGGGGCTGGTGCGCGGCGGCGGCGCTCTAGACCCAGCGCCTCTCTGCGGGATCCTCCACCTGCTCCCCGGATTCCGCCCGTGCCTGCAGCTTCTCCCCGGGCTCCGCCCGTGCCTGCAGCTTCCACCGGACTCTGCCAGTTCCTGACTCGGAGCCTCCGCCGGACACAGCTCTCCGTCCAGGGCGGTCTCCGCCTGTTCCTGTCTCGGGACCTTCGCCGGACACGGCTCTCCGTCCGGGGCGGGCTCCGCCTGTTCCTGTCTCGGGACCTCCGCCGGACACGGCTCTCCGTCCGGGGTGGTCTCTGCCAGTCCCTGCTCCTCATCTCGTGCCGCTGCCGAAGACGCCGGAGCCGTCAGTCCCCGCTCCTCGTCTCGTGCCGCTGCCGAAGACGTTGGAGCCGCCAGTTCCTGTTCCTCGTCTCATGCTGCTGCCGAAGACGCTGGAGCCGTCAGTCCCCGCTCCTCGTCTCGTGCCGCTGCCGAAGATGCTGGAGCCGCCAGTTCCCGTTCCCGGCCTGGGGCCGCAGCAGCCGCCAGTTCCCGTTCCCGGCCTGGGGCCGCAGCAGCCGCCAGTTCCCGCTCCACGTCTCATGCCGCTGCCGAGGACGCCGCCAGTTCCCGCTCCCGGACTAGGGCCGCCGAAGACGCAGCAGCCTCCAGTTCCCGCTCCACGTCTCTTGCCGAGGACGCCGTCAGTTCCCGCTCCCCGACTGGGGCCGCCAAAGACTCTGCAGCCGCCAGTTCCCGCTTCACGTCTCTTGCCGCTGCCTAGGAAGCCGCCAGTTCCAGCTCCCCGCCTGGGGCCGCAGCAGCCGCCAGTTCCAGCTCCCCGCCTGGGGCCACAGCAGCCGCCAGTTCCAGCTCCCCGCCGGGGCCCTCGCCGCCGCCGGAGCCTCCAGTCTCTCCTCCGGGGCCCTCGCCGCCGCCGGAGCCTCCTGACTCCCCTCCGGGGCCCGCGCCGCCGCCGGATCCTCCTGAACTCTCTTCAGGGCCCGCGCCGCTGCCGGAGCAGTCTGAGCCTTCTCCGGGACCCTGTTTTGTTCCTTAGACTTTCATTTTGCCCCCGGCTATTTTTTTTTGCTCCCTGGACTTTGGTTTTATCCCCGGACATTCTCAGTTAGATTTATACTACATTTGTGAACTTGGCCAGAGGGGAAGTGAAAGGGGAAATCTGTGCAGGAGACCTTGGGTTGAAGCTCTGCTGCTGCTAAAAGAAATGCTACTGGAGAGGCTTTTATGCACAGAAAAGAGCAGCCACTGGTGAGTTTCATATTGTATCCTCATGTAGCCCAGAGGCAGGTGCAACATTAACTATAAAGCTATTATATATTGAAAATTAATATGTTTAAGAGGCGAGGCACAGCAAGTTGTATCTTCGATTTGCGTAGATTGTAAACAGGTATTTTTCAAACATGAGTTTTACTGTCACGTGCACTGCTCCAGATTATAAATGAATAAAAATGGTGGAATCAATGTGACATTTCTGTCCAAGTGTGCAGTAGTCCAGACATATTTTTTGTAATGCTTCTGACTTTTATTTGAATGACTTTATGTGAGTATGTCTGCACATGCAGTGCTTCTCTGAAATCACCTGCTTCAGATACAAACCACTGCTTTAGTGACAGCAGTCTCCCTGCTCCACACCACGCCCTGGTGTTAGACCAGGCTGCCTCTTGTTCAGACCGACACACTTCATGTTCAGACCACCACACCTCCCGGTCTTGGCAGGGACATAAACATAGATAGGGCTGCACAAGATAGCACATTTCTGCCGTCTCCGTCACCACCGCTCCAATGCCATGCAAAAAATAGGGTGTTTCTGTTTACATTGCGCTCTATGGGAAAAATCCTTTCTGCGCTGCATGGGATTTTTTGCTGCAGTACCACAGAGCAGCCACTAGTAAAATTGGCATCAGGGGAGAGGGGGCGGTGCCCTATCCAGTTCTATAACACATCCATGAGAAATCCTGAAAAACATAACTCCGCCCACTTCAAAATCTCCATTATAAAAGGACAGACAGTTAGATACTGGCTCACTGTGCACTGCCAGAGGTTTTTTTTTAAAGAAGCTGCTGCTGCGTGACTTTAAGCAGAGATGGCCACCACTGAACAGCCTCCCTTCATCAAGCCAGTAAGTAGCTCATGTTGTGTTTTGGGTATGAAATAATTACACAGCGCAGCAAAAACCAAAGGCTGAAGTTGGTTAGAAATACGGAATAGAAAAATAAACCAAGATTCTGACTTCCAGGGTTAGATTTACAAACATTAGAGTTGTCCTAAAGAGAAGAGCCTTACTCTCAGATTTTAGCAGAGATGTGAGGTTGTTCACAGCAGCTGCTCTGCCTCTGAGTTTCTCTACAGTAAAGCCATTCAAAGTCAGTATGAGCGTATCCACATAGATCTATGCTGACTATAGATGATGAATAGGAGTGTGTTTACTGTCTTTGTGTCTGAAAACACCTGCCAGCTACAAAATCAGCTCTCTGCACTTTTTTTTAACGCTCAGACAAAATACATAGAAAATATGCATTTATTGTAATATTGTTATGATTACAATCAGCACTACACATACCTGAAGAATTCTTTAAATTTTTAGATTTTCTAGCTGACCAGTGTTTTCAGACGTGGCTCGTGTCACTGTGCAGCTTCAGCAGGCAGTGTGCACTGTCCAATCTGCTAAGCAGGACACTGAAGTGAAACTAGCCTCGCAGCTCGAGCTCCACTTGCTGTTCCTAATCTGAGAAAGCTGTGTGGTGTGTCCAAAAATTACTGCCACTTTGTTTTGTTTTTTTGTTTTTTTGCTTGTAGCTTTCATCCCTAAAACATAGTTTGACAAATAACATCAGCCCTACAGGTTGTTGTTGTTGTTGTTTTGTTTTGTTTTTTCTAAAGGGACCATGTTTTTGTCAGGCTTTTTAAAATAATCTTAGACTCCTTTGCATTAGTATTTTACGTTTTATAACTTAAACTAATGTATATGTATGGAAAACCTCTTCTTTTGGGGAGCTGTTAGTTTGACTTTGCTTGGATTAGTGTCTGTCGCCCCCTGCTGGCAACAGTGAGAAATGGACAGAGCATAAAATGGTTATTTAGCACAGCTATTAGCAACATGAGGCTAACAGATAGATAAATGAGCTGACTGCTTCGTAGTGACGAAGGTTTAAGGCTGAAATGATCAGAATGAGTCCCGTGGCTTTAGAAACACGCAGGAGCACTTCCTGGTTTCACGTTTCTTAATCTGAGGTTGATAAAGTGGGCGGGGCAATCACAGAAGTGGGATGAAGTTAAATATAAGCAGTCACATAAGAAACATGACTTTACTATAATAAGGTTAATTTAATTTTCAGGAATGAATAAAGTAATGAAGATACTGAATTGATTTGGCCTTAGTCAGAGAAACATGGTTTTAGTAAGACAGTAAAAATGTGACCTTTCAAAAAGCCATCTGCTTTTAGCTAAATGTGTAAAATGAGACACCACTGAAAGCTAAAATGGGACCACTCCTTTTTGGTAAATTCATTCAGAAAAGACTAGACACTAACACATTATTTTAAAAGTGATTGTCTATAAAAGCACAACAAATGGAGCATAAACTGATTTTTGAATTCAAGAAATGCACCAATATCACAGATTTTAGGCCTGTTTTCACTTAATAATGACCCTGAACACCTTGTTTCTATAGGCTGTCCCATTCGAGTATGTGATCAGTGGTGGAGTCAAGCCAGGCAAGAAGATCACCATCGAGGGGATCGTCCCCGTCGATGCAGACAGGTAAGAAGAGAACATAGATGGCTTTAGACTTTTCCAAAATGTGTGGCTGCAGCTTCTGATCTCCAGTGCTGTGTCTTTTATTTCATTTTAATTAAATAAGCTCTAAACTTCAGTTAGGATGTAAAGTAAAAGTTCACATTTTTAACAAAATAAGACAGAGGTCGCTGTTGTAGTCGGGGATTGAGGTAAAAGAGTTGGGAGTGTAGCTTAAACTCAGTAGTCGAGGTATGTAGAGCTGTTTATGAGCACATTCATCATGTTACAGTATTAAAGTATTCAGCAGTACATCCAGGGTTTAGGTCTTGAGTTCACAGTGCACACAAAGCCGTTTATCTCATAAGA
This sequence comes from Bostrychus sinensis, assembly GCA_020698575.1. Lineage (NCBI taxonomy): Eukaryota > Metazoa > Chordata > Actinopteri > Gobiiformes > Eleotridae > Bostrychus > Bostrychus sinensis. The sequence goes on along the minus strand of CM036245.1, from coordinate 8,652,129 downwards.
GTCTTTGTCTTTAGGTTCAGAGTGGATCTGTGCGCTGGTTCTGATGTCGCCTTCCATTACAATCCACGCTTCAAACAAAACGTGGTTGTGCGTAACTCAAAACTGGGAGGCAGATGGGGCCAAGAGGGGAAAGAAGGACCCATGCCTTTCAAGAGAGGACGAGTTTTCAGTGTAAGAACCATTATATTTATTGATTGATTTATTTACAGGGATGAAGCTTATGAATTAAGAGTACAACTGTAAAATATCTGAAGTGTCTGGCAGATATATATTTCCTGATATAACCTGATATGGCTCTGTCTCTTCTCTTTCAGATGGAGATCCACTGTGAGCCCTGAGCTTCTTTAAGATCATGGTCAATGGGGCTGAGGCTCACAAATACAACCTCCGCGAAAAAGAGCTTGGTCAAATCAGTTCTTTGAAAATCAGGGATGATGTAAAGCTGGCATATGTTGAGATTTAAAGGCTTCAAGACAAACATACAGTATAACATACAATATGTTAGTATATTCACTGTACTTGAAGTGAATTAAAAGTGATATTGTCCTTTAATTAGGTGGGGGGCTTTTCCTTCTGTCATGAACATTTGTTTATTTTAGGACTGGTTTTCCATTGGTTTAGGATTTGTCTGATTAAAAAAGAATAAACAAGAAGGTTTAAATCTTAGGACCAGGTCACTTTGTCCAGATGACTTTCTTGTTGTTTAACTCTTTTTACTGAATTCTCCTGGATGACTGAGAACCTACACAGACTGTCTGTGATCTGTTTGAAAAAAAAGTGTGTTGGAGCCACTATTACCAGTATTTTCAATGATAATAAAAAAATCATATTATCATTATTATTGATTTGATTCTTGTTATTGTGATCCATAATTAGTTTATAATTGAAATGTTTATGTAATGGTTGTTTGTTGATCCTGGTCTCTTTTCTCTCGTAATCAGCCTCATCTGCCCACTTCCAGAGGCAGGGAGGTGCTTTTTTCTTAGAACAAAAAATTAAAGTCAGCCACAGAGAATATTTTTGTTGCTGTCATTTTTTGTGAGTTACTAACTTCCTCCAAGCTGAAAGGCTGATGTAGCCTCAACATGTGTGCTCAGCTCAGAGGAACAGCTCCTGTCTTTCTTCTGGCCATTAAAACTAAGTTATAGGAAGTAAATATCTCATCTTGTCTTGAAAATGCTGCATGTTCTGCCAATAGAGCATTAATTAGAGCCATTTGAACACTCAACCATTTGGTAAAACGAGACCTGGACCATGCCTGGGTACATTGTATATTCACTGTATCAATAAAATGTAATCTACTGGCCTTTGTCAGATGTTCACAGGCTTCAAATAAGAATTAAAACTGCAAGCAGTGATAAAGGGCCCTCGCACCATTTGTATTGTTGGAACAGTAGCTTCAGTGGGAGGGCTGCATCACCAGATTTGGCTGGATTTGAATCATATATGTATCCCTTTTACATAATGTATTTCTGGAGCTGAAGTATAATGTTTGTACACAGTAAGTTCAGAGAACTAAAATACAAGGAGTTTCATTCTCGAGAATTGTGAGGATTTCACTCTCTCAGATCGGAGCAGGAGCCAGGTTAACTGTATAAGCTTTAAGCTGTTTTCATGAGAAATACCCAAAAAGAAAAGAAACAAATGTTGAACCCGATCATTTATATTTGTGACAAGGTCCATGACCTTGCTTGACTACCACCGAGCGTGTCTGAGTGAATGAATAATGCAATGTAAAGCACTTGCCCTAGGACAAGTTTGCTAAAATACGAGGGATAGGTTTTTTGGCATTGCAACTTTCTACCAAAATGGCTGCCTTCCTGTTGGGTTTAGGGCGGAGCCACAATATAATTTTTTGCTTGTCCTGAAATGTCCTATGACTGTGCCAAATTTCATTTGTCTGCAATTTTTTTAAAAAGTCGGCGGTCAACTCCCATAGGCACAATGTTATTTGATTTTCCAGGAGTCGCCATGGAGCCATTTTGCAATGCTGTTTTTTGCAAACCTTATGTAAATGACACCTGGCCTGGGCCTGAATTTTGTGCATAATCTCAGGGGGGTTTGTGCTTGTTCAATGTCTGAAAATTTGTATTTATTTGTCAAATCCATACAGTTACATTAGGGCTCGCACATTTGTGCTCAGGCCCTAATAATTCTGTCACATGTGAACTGCTCTTCATACAGTTTACTGAAGAGCGACACCTGTGGACAACAGGGGGACTGCAGGGGAGTGATGTGTGGTCAGAGCCATGAGCTCCAGCTCAAACACAGAGACAACACTGCAGAAAACTCCAGCTGCTGTTCATTTTCACTCTTTACTGTCTGTGGCAGAGGGAGCTCACTGTGCACAGGTAAATATCTCTGTGTGATGACATAGGCCTAAAGCAGTGTTTCTCAAACTTTTTCAGACCAAAGACCATGTAGCCCTATTCACTGATGCTATATAATGAATATTGTTGTTCAAAATATTACTGTAACACTATGAAAAGTGAATAGTCTTTAATTGCACAATTTTAAGAACATTATTATAACAATAATTCTCTCTGTCTGTCCTCTTGTCTGTGCTTTTCCACTGGAGCCATTTTATCCACTCCATGTTGGGGCTTGATAGCCTCCTGGTCCCTCACTACAAACTGCCCCAGGCCTAAGCCTGGGACAGTTTGTAGTCCACCTCTTTTTATATCAGTAATAGTGCTGGCATTGATTAAATTTTATGCAATTAATCTCAGTCTCGCTAAAAGGGCTGAACCTATTTTTCCAATTTAAAAGTCTCTCCTCCTGTGGCTGTCATGTTCCCTGCTGCTGCTGCCCCAGTCACTTCTTTCTTATTTAGGACAACCAAATAGTTATGGGGTGTAAATATTTCGTTTTTATTCGTTGTAAAACATCATTGATACGATCTGAAAACACCGTGTGTTGCCGCCTAGAGCGTTAATTAGCTGTGTGTATATTTACCAGGCTATAATTAACATCATTAACAGTATTAGACTTTAGTATCTCAGTGATTCCTGAGCCGATCCACATGAAACAAAGACTGTTAGGAAGCTAAAAGTCTTCTCTGTCACGCCTCATGTCTGCACCTGAACGCCTCATGTCTGCACCTGAACGCCTCATGTCTGTGTCTGGGGCAAGTTGCTCTCAGCTGTGAGGGGAGGAGGGCACAGAGGCAGCAGCTTCTCCTCCTCTACTCTCCGCTCCATCTACGTCCTTCTGACATTAAAACTAAGTTATGATGACTAAATAACTCTTTTATGATCGTGTTTGGAGTAAAACATCAGAGGTACTGTCTGAAATGTCTGCAGGTTCTCACTAATACAGCGTTAATAAACGCGCGTATAGTTGATACAGTATCATGTTCAGTTCTAAACAGGTTGTTTAAAGGTTGATATCTCTGTGTTTTTTAAGTCTATAAACACGAAACAAAGACTGATATGAAGCTTAAATTCTCTTCTGTCAGTATATCAAAATGTCAAGTGATGCTACAGCTCAGTACTCTTTGAAATGTACATTAGAAAACACATAAAAGTATTATGCGCAGAGAGAGAGCGAGAATGCGCTCATTGCACGAGGATTTTTATTAATCGCTTCTCGCACATTTATTAAAAATCACATTTACATTTTTTGAGAAGCATCAAGTCTTCTCAAGTCACAGGGCTCAAGTCCAAGTGAAGTCCCAAGTCACTGGTGTTCAAGTCCAAGTCGAGTCACAAGTCTTAGTCCATTTGATCAAGTCAAGTCTAAAGTCATCAAATTAGTGACTCGAGTACAAGTCATGACTTTCAAGTCCACACCTCTGGTTTCAGGTATGAATTAATAAACAGTACACAAATATGAAAGATTCTGACTTCCAGGGTTAGAGTTACAAACATTACAGTTGCCCTAAAGAGAAGAGACTCTACTCTCAGACTTTAGCGGAGATGTGAGGCTGCTCTGCCTCTGAGTTTCTGTAAAGACATTGAAAGTTAATATGAGAGCACAGCCACATAGATCTATGCTGACTATAACTGACTGAGTAGGAGTGTGTTTACCATCTTTGTGTAGGAAAACGCTTGCCAGCAAATTTCAAAGCTCCAGGACTACAGCTTTAAATGGTGTAAGTCCTATCTTTAAGACAGGAAGTACTTTGTTGAAATCAGTAACTGTGTCTCAGACCAAATGGCCATGACCTGTGGGGTGCCCCAGGGGTCCATCCTGGGACCTCTTTTGTTCATTCTTTACATGCTCCCTTTAGGCCAATTAATAAGCAGCAATAACATATCCTACCACAACTATGCAGATGACACTCAGATTTACATCTCACTGACAGCAGGTGAATATGGACCTGTGGATTCACTCTGTCACTGCATCCAACAGATCAATGAGTGGATGAGAAACAACTTTCTCCAGCTAAACACAGACAAGACTGAAATAATCAACTTTGGCCCACAGAAACAAAGACAAGGTGTCTGTAGTCACCTCGAGTCTCTTTCACTGAAACCTACAGTCAGGTTAGAAATCTCGGGGTAATCATGGACCCAGATTTGAACTTCAGCAGTCACATTAAATCTATAACATCATCAGCATTTTACCATCTCAAAAACATTGCCAGAATTAAAATTATTCTGTCTAAACCAGACCTAGAGAGACTTATTCATGTTTATCTCCAGCAGGTTAGACTACTGTAACGGTCTGCTCACTGGACTCACTAAACCAGCTGTGAGACAGCTGCAGGACGTCCAGAACGCTGCTGCTTCGGGTCCTGACCAAAACCAGGAAGTATGACCATATTAGTCCTGTCCTCAGGTCTCTGCACTGGCTTCCTGTTGCTCAGAGAATAGACTTTAAAACATCTCTGCTGTGTACAAGTCTCTCCATGGCTTAGCACCACAGTACATCTCTAACATGTCCCATATGAACCATGTGGGACTCTGAGGACCTCAGGGACAGGTCTCTGCTGGTCCCAGAGTCAGGACTAAACTCAGCGAAGCAGTGTTTCAGTTTTATGCAGCTAAACTCTTCCTCTGACAGTCATGTTCAAGTCCAGACTTAAAACTGTTCTTTTTAGCTGTGCATATGTCAACTGAAAGTGTTTTATCTGCACTCTACTCTTTTAATTTAATTTTAAATGGATTTTTAATTACAATTTTTGAATTTGATTTTATTGTTTTAATTGTAATTTCTCATCTTTGTACTTTTAAACATGTCTTTTTTTCTGTAAAGCACTTTGAATTACTCTGTGTATGAATTGTGCTATACAAATAAACTTGCCTTGCCTTGCCTTGTGTGGCCTTAGGCTGAGACGCTGTGGATCAGGAAGGTAAATTAATATGGACAATTTCAGGCAATAAAATGATAATGTTTTTAAGCAGGACATTTCCTGAACAGATGCAACAATGAGGCATTCATTCAACAGTAATCACAGCATTGTTCTAATTTTTTACAGTCCATCTTAGATCTAGGTCTAACAGGAGTAATGTATGCTCTACACAGAGCTAGTGTGAAACATTTATAGCATTTATAATAAGGGCCAGAGATGTATGGATTAGTGGGAGCTGCACACATAAAGCTATTCATGTTTGAAAACAAGCCTCAACAGTTATTAGGAATTTAGATTATCTTTTAATATTAAAGATGATTAAATGGAAATGTAACAAACGTGTTGGTGTTACCTCCAAGCCTTGGAGGTAAGGTGAGTTTTTGGCGTTATCATTTTTTCCCATGAAGGTTATTTAATTGAGCCGTGTGCTAACTGTTCCCTAAAAGTAAAAAAAAAGTTGAGGTCTGTCAAATTCTGAAAGTTTTAATGGGCTTTCCCAGCTGTCTTATTTAAACGCATTGTGATGTTATCAGGCTGTCAGTTTATGCACCTGAGAAAAACAACTATGATGAATAACTTTTTATAATGATTCCCTCTGTTTCACACAGTTCACTGAAAAAATAAGGACCAAGACTCAACTTGTTTATATTGGCATTTAGTCAATGTCTATATCTATATGTCAGTGTCTTAACTTACCTTACCTTCCTGAGGGCATTTTCCAAAATATACTTTTACTTTACCTTCAAAGTGAGTTAGCAGCAGTAGGAGCAGTAATAGCAGTAGTAGCACCAGTAGTAGTAGTAGCAGTAGTGGTAGTAGTATCAGAAGTAGTCCTGGAAATAGTAATAATGACAGTAGCAGCAGTTGAAGTAATGGTAGTGATAGTGGTAGTAGCAGTAATCAGTCAGTAAATAAACATTTTAAGGTTTTTATTAAAGGTTACTTTTTACCTTTACCTGAGTCGGCTACTGTTCCGTCTTATTGAGTATTATTGTTTTGAAGTAACAATCCTTTTACTTGGATAAAGATTTGGGGGCTGTTTAAACAACAACACGTTTTGCCGAATTCACAAAGGTTTGATTGTGTTTTGTCCTTTCGTTTACACAAGGACGGCAACACGACAATGTGTTTCAGCTGAAATGTAAACTGTGAAAACAGCGACTCCCAATCTGAACAGAGATTGGCCTGCCGTCTGTCAGCTGACCCACCATCGCAGACCACAAGGCTTTTATGCCTCATACATTCATATTTAGTCAAGTAACTGTCAGTAATATCTGTATCAGGACTGACTTTATGAGAATGGTCCCAGAAAACCACAAAACCTTAGCAGTAGAAGTAGTTGGGAAGTTGCAGACTGGAACTAGGATTTCCTCTGCTGTTTACTCATCATAAACATATTACAATAAATGCTTATTTTCTATGTAATTCTGCATTCACTCAATAACTCAGAAGATGGAGATCCATTATTGTTCTATTGTTTTCTGTAAAACCAAACAAACCGTGAGGCTGGAGCTGCTTTCCCAACACCTGATGATGAAGTTTTTCCAGTGAGTCAGACCACAGCTTCCACAGAAAAACTGCCCCTTCACTAATTTTACTGCATGACTGAGAAGCAACAACTACAGTTTATCTGTTTGAGGTGAAAACCTGAAATATTTCTGAATTGAGCCAATTTCCTGAGTGGAAACACTGATCCCCTCATAGACTTGGGCCCACTCAAACAATATATAAAACAGGGGACACCAACCTGTAGCTCAGGAGCTATCAGTAGCTCTCAATCACTTTCCAAGTAGCTCCCCAAAGGCTTTATTAATTGCTTTAAGCTTGAATAGTCAAATTTGATTCATTACTTGGCAAACCAACTTGTGCAAGTTCCCAGTCAATTTCATAGGTGGCCGCCTCCTTCTTGCACATTGCACACAAATTATTTTCCAATTAGTTGTCAGTCAAACTGTTGCTTGATGAGACAGTAGCAATATGAGATCACCTACAGTATTTGCAGATTAGGAGTTTCACAAATGTAAACAAAAAGTGTACCAGTTTCTGCACACACACAGAGTGCACATGCAGGTCAACAAAATAGTTTTGTTTTAATCTAAAATGTGAGTTGTGGACACCAAAATTTTGTAAAAGCCCAGGTAAATGTTAGGGAAAACAAGATGATTTTTTCTTTTGGTTGAAAATGCCAAAAGAAACCTGGCCACCGTCAGACCCCTGATATAAAACCTTGGCGTCACTATAGACAGTGACTTTAAACTGGACAAACAGTCTTCAAATCAGGCTTTTATCATCTTAGGCTTTTATCCAAAAATAAAATCAATTTTATCGCTTAAGATGTTTGAACAAGTCGTGCACACTTTTATTTCTTCTTGTATAGACTACTACTTGTTTTTATTGTTTAAATGGGAACTAATGAAGTTAAATGGAGTATTTATTTATTGTTTTTAAAATTTTACGCAGCATTTTGGAAACTGTCTGTAAAACGTGCTATAAAAATGAAGTGGATTGGATTCCTCAGCCAACATACAGTTGCAAGAAAAAGTATGTGAACCCTTAGGAATTACTTGGATTTTTGCATTATTTGATCATAAAATGTGATCTGATCTTCATCTAAGTCACAACAATAAACAATCACAGTCTGCTTAAAACTAATGCTGCAAAAAAAATGTTTTCATGTTTTTATTGAACATTTACGTAAACATTCACAATGCAGGATTGAAAAAGTATGTGAACCTTTGGATTTAATAACTGGTTGACCTGCGTTGGCAGCAATAACCTCAACCAAATGTTTTCTGTAGTGAACATCAGACCTGCACAGCGCTCAGGAGGAATTTTGGACCATTCCTCTTTACAAAACTGTGTAAGTTCAGCAATATTCTTGAGATGTCTGGTGTGAATCACTCTTTTGAGGTCATGCCACAGCATCTCAATTGGACTGAGGTCAGGACTCTGACTGGGCCACTCCAGAAGGAGTATTTTCTTCTGTTGAAGCCATTCTGTTGTTGATTTGCTTTTATGTTTTGGGTCAGTGTCCTGTTGCATCATCCATCCTCTGTTGAGCTTCAGTTGGGGGATACATGGTCTTAAGTTTTCCTCCAAAATGTTTGGATAAACTTGGGAATTCATTTTGCTGTTGATGATGGCAATCCATCCAAGCCCTAAGGCAGCAAAGTAGCCCCAAACCATGGTGCTCCCTCCACCACACTCTACTTCACAGTGGGGATGGGGTTTTAATGTTGGTGTGCTGTGCCTTTTTGTCTCCACACATAGGGTTGTGTTTCTTCCAAACAACTCAACTTTGGTTTCATCTGTCCACAGAATACTTTGTCAGTAGTGCTGTGGAACATCCAGGTGCTCCTTTGCAAACTTCAGATGTGCAGCAATATTTTTTTTGGACAGCAGTGGCTTCCTCCGTGATGTCCTCCCATGAAGTCCATTCTTGTTTAATGTTTTACCCATTGTAGATTTGTCAACAAAGATGTTAGATTGTGCCAGAGATTTCTGTAAGTCTTTAGCTGACACTCTAGGATTCTCCTTCACCTCATTGAGCTTTCTACGCTGTGCTCTTGCAGTCATTGTTGCAGGACAACCACTCCTCGGGAGAGTAGCAGCTGTGCTGAACCTTCTCCATTTATAGACAGTTGCTCGTACCATGGACTCATGAACATCAAGGCTTTTAGAGATACTTTTGTAACCTTTTCCAGTTTCATGCAAGTCAACATCTTACTCGTAGGTCTTCTGAGAGCTCTGTTGTGCGAGGCGTGGTTCAGATCAAGCAATGCTTCTTCAGAATGGCAAACTCAAAACTGGGGTGTGTTTTTTATTGAACAGGGTCACTTTAACCCACACCTACAATCTTCTCACACTGATTGGACTCCAGGTTGGTTGACACCTGACTCCAATTAGCTCTTGAAGAAGTCATTAGCCTAGGGATTCAAATCATATATATATATATATATATATATATATATATATATATATATATATATATATATATATATATATATATATATATATAAATTGTCCTCTCGCCCTCCGCGGGCGGTTTCATCCATTCAAGTTCGGGTTCTCTACCAGAGGCCTGGGAGCTTGAGGGTTCTGCGCAGTATCTTTGCTGTTCCTAGGACTGCACTCTTCTGGACTGAGATGTCTGATTTTTTTCCTGGGATCTGCTGTAGCCACTCTTCCAGTTTGGGGGTTACTGCCCCGAGTGCTCCGATGACCACGGGCACCACTGTTGCCTTCACTTTCCAGGCCTTCTCAAGTTCTTCTTTGAGGCCTTGGTACTTCTCCAGTTTCTCGTGTTCCTTTTTCCTGATGTTGCAATCGCTTGGTATTGCGATGTCAACCACAACAGCTTTCCTCTGCTGTTTGTCCATCACCACAATGTCCGGTTGGTTCGCCACAACCATTTTGTCTGTCTGGATCTGGAAGTCCCACAGGATCTTAGCTCGGTCATTCTCTATCACCTTTGGAGGTGTTTCCCATCTTGACCTCGGGACTTCCAGACTGTACTCTGCACAGATGTTCCTGTACACTATACCAGCCACTTGGTTATGACGCTCCATGTATGCTTTCCCTGCCAGCATCTTACAGCCTGCAGTTATGTGCTGGATTGTCTCAGGGGCCTCTTTGCACAGTCTGCACCTGGGGTCTTGTCTTGTATGGTAGATCTGGGCCTCTATTGCTCTGGTGCTCAAGGCCTGCTCCTGTGCAGCCATGATCAGTGCCTCTGTGCTGTCCTTCAGTCCAGCCCTTTCTAGCCATTGGTAGGATTTCTCGATGTCAGCCACTTCATTTATCTGTCGATGGTACATCCCATGTAGGGGCTTTTCCTCCCATGATGGTTCCTCCAGCACCTCGTCCTCTGTTTTCCACTGCCTGAGACATTCACTGAGAACTTCATCTGTTGAGGCCATCTTCCTGATGTAGTCAAGGATCTTGGATGTTTCATCCTGGACAGTGGTTCTGACACTCACTAGTCCTCTGCCTCCTTCCTTGCGCTTAGTGTACAGTCTCAGGGTGCTGGATTTGGGGTGGAACCCTCCATGCATGGTCAGGAGCTTCCGTGTTTTCACATCTGTGGTCTGAATCTCTTCCTTTGGCCAGCTTATTATTCCCGCAGGGTATCTGATTACCGGCAGGGCATAGCTGTTGATTGCCCTGACTTTGTTCTTGCCATTGAGCTGACTCCTTAGGACTTGCCTTACTCGTTGGAGGTATTTGGCTGTGGCTGCTTTTCTTGTGGCCTGGTCCAGGTTGCCATTTGCTTGTTGGATTCCAAGGTACTTGTAGCTGTCCTCAATGTCTGCTATTCTGCCGTCTGGGAGTGGGACCCCCAGTGTATGGACTACCTTCCCTCTCTTTGTCACCATCCGCCCACACTTCTCAAGTCCGAATGACATTCCGATGTCATTGCTGTAGATCCTGGTTGTGTGAATCAGTGAGTCAATGTCCCTCTCGCTCTTGGCGTACAGCTTGATATCATCCATGTAGAGGAGGTGACTGATGGTGGCCCCGTTCCTGAGTCGGTACCCATAGTCAGTCTTGGTGATTATCTGGCTGAGGGGGTTCAGACCTATGCAGAACAGCAGCGGGGACAGAGCATCTCCTTGGTATATCCCACATTTGATGGACACTTGTGCAATTGGCTTGCAGTTGGCCTCAAGGGTGGTCTTCCACTGCCTCATCGAGTTTGCAATGAAGGCTCTTAGAGTCCTGTTGATGTTATACATCTCCAAGCATTCCATGATCCATGTGTGTGGCATTGAGTCATAGGCTTTCTTGTAATCAATCCAGGCGGTGCACAGATTAGTGTGTCTGGCTTTGCAATCCTGAGCGACTGTTCTATCTACGAGCAGCTGGTGTTTAGCTCCTCTGGTGTTTTTACCAATGCCCTTCTGTGCTGTGCTCATGTATTGATCCATGTGCCCACTTATCTTAGCCGCTATGATGCCTGACATGAGCTTCCATGTGGTGGGGAGGCAGGTTATTGGTCGATAGTTGGATGGGGCCGTTCCCTTCAGAGGATCCTTCTGGATCAGGATTGTCCGGCCTTCAGTTAGCCATTCAGGGTGGGTCCCATCCTTTAGCAGCTGGTTCATTTGTGCTGCCAGGCGCTCATGGAGTGAAGTTAGCTTTTTCAGCCAGTAGGTGTGGATCATGTCAGGCCCTGGTGCTGTCCAGTTTTTCATACCTGAGACTCTTTGTTGGATGTCTGCCACTGTGATGGTTACTGGTTTTTGTTCAGGGAGGTTGCTGTGGTCTGCTCTTAGATCCTCCAGCCACTGTGCACTGTTGTTGTGTGACGCCTCCTTCTCCCATATGCCTTTCCAGTATTGTTCAGTCTCCAGCCTTGGTGGGTCTGCTCTGTTGTTATTACCTTGCCACTGAGAGTACACTTTAGCTGGTTGAGTTGAGAACAGCCGGTTTATTTACACTAGATTATTATTACTATTACACTAGATGTACCTCTTTAGTCGGGTGGCCAAGGCTTGGTGTCTTTGCTTGGCAGTTTCCAATGCTTCAGGTATGGACATCTTGCTGTACCTCTTGGGTGCTTGTTGTTTCATTGCACCTTTCTGGAGCTCTGACAGTTGGCTCACTTCTCTCCGAGTTACCTTGATTTTAGCCTCTAACCTTCTTTTCCATGGTGGATATGGATCTTTATGGTTGCTCTTTGGTTGATAGCCAAGCTCCTCAAGGATCACTGCTGCTGAAGTGTATATCAGCTCATTGGTTTCAGTGATGGTCATCGTAGGTATTGTTCCCAAAGCTGCATTCACATCTTCCAGGAGACTTTCTGAAGGTACTTCACTCAGCCTGTGTAATTGGTGTCGGGGTTGCCTGGTCTTCATTTTAGCCATGATCTTATCTCTCAGGTCAGTTGCTGCCTCGCTCAGCTCGATGGTGCTTATTGGGGCTTTGTACCCAAATTCTGGATGGGGAGTTGGTGTTAACTCCCCTCTGACCTTGCGTCCTGGCTCCCCCTTGCCGTAGCATATGTGTTGTATCTCGTCAATCTCAAGTTGTGAAAGCAGGTGCCGCTTGTGGATGTTGGAACACTGAGCTACTAGTTGTTTAGCAGTGAGTGTTGATTGTGGGTTTCGAAGTTGCCATATTTCCCACATTCTCTTCATGTAACCCCTCTGACTAGGGTTACTGGAGTAGTAGCATTCCAACAGAGCCTTGTTCTCGCATCTCGTCCACTTCCGTCTTGTTCCAGTAGCCCACTTCTCATCAGGCTGCTCTGGTTCCCCAACACCTGACGCAGACCTTGTTTGACCGGGTGACGTCTGAGCCGGTATGTCTCGTAATTCATTGTCTCTCATCATCATTATATATGAGGTAGGCAATAGCGCAAAGGGTCTTGCCTAAGGACCCTATATATATATATATATATATATATATATATATATATATATATATATATATATATATATATATATATATATATATAAGCATTAGTTTAAGTCTATTGTTTAAGTCTTTAGTCATTAGTTTAAGTCTATTGTTTGTCTATTGTTGTGACTTAGATGAAGATCAGATCACATTTTATGACCAAATCATGCAGAAATCCAAGTAATTACAAAGGGTTCATATATTTTTTTTTGCAACTGTATGTCTGCAGCTAAAAGGAGATCATGAAACCAGTTATTCCTTGTTCTGATAAAACATTTTTCTTACTAGTTGATTTTCATGACATACTGTACATTGAAAGTAACTACTGCTGCAGTTTGCCCATTTGTTAACAAAATGTGTTGCAGATGTGAGGCACGCCATTTAATTTGTTGAAGCCAGAGCGCTCAGGTCTCGTTTGCTGCTGAAAGAGACCCAAGACGCTCATACTCCACAAATACTCACACATTACATACTCCACATAAACATTAGAATTATTCTCATGATGAATGGCACTAAAGCTGTGTCCCAATTCAACGGCCGCAGCCGTCGAAGGTTGTGGTCCACTAAGGCTACGCCTTCGAGTGGCCTTCGTGAGAAGAATACAACTTCAGTGAACAACACAGGACAAACTAAAACATTTTATAATAAAAAGAAATTATGAATGTTTAGCAAGGCTATTATAGAAGTCCCAGCTTTAATACAGACATTTTTCAAAGTCTTTCAATAAGCATGCAACATATTCTATATGTATTAGTCCCAGTAATCTTTTGACGAAGTGTCTTTAGAGAAACACGCAACAAGCAAGTTTATGCTCTTTCCAGTTTAATCTTTTTGTAGAAAGGCATATTATTGGCAACAGTGTGACTCCTGCAGTGTTGTGTGGCCTTAAGCTGAGACGCTGTGGATCAGACAGGTAAATTAATATGGACAATTGCAGACAATAAACTGATGTTTTTAAGCAGGACATTTCCTGAACAAATGCAACAATGAGGCATTCATTCAACAGTAATCTCAGCATTGATCTGATTTTTTTACAGTCCATCTTAGATCTAGGTTTAACAGGAGTAATGTATGCTCTAAATGCTATAAATGCTTCTTGTGTAATGCATTTATAGCATTTATAATAAGGGCCAGCTGAACAGAGATGTATGGATTAGTGGGACCTGCACACATAAAGCTATAGTGGGACAAAAAAGTATTTGGACAGCCACCGATTGTGCAAGCTTTCCCACTTTAAGTTTTGAGAGAGGTCTGCAATTTTCATCATAGGTACACTTCAACTGTGAGAGACAGAATCTGAAAAAAAAGGAATCACATTGTATGATTTTTAAGCAATTTATTTGTATATTCTTGTGGAAAATAAATATTTGGACACCAACCAACCAGTAAGATTTCTGGCTCTCACAGACCTATTCTTTAAGGAGCTCTTCTATCCTCCACTTGTTACCTGTATTAATGGAACCTGTTTGTTTGGACTCAATATCTGTATAAAAGACACCTGTGCACAACCTCAAACAGTCAGACTACAACCTCTCCACTATGGCCAAGACCAAAGAGCTGTCCAAGGACACCAGGGACAAAATTGTAGACCTGCACAAGGCTGGAATGAGCTACTCCACAATAGGCAAGCAGCTTGGTGAGAAGGGATCAACTGTTGGAGCAATTATTAAAAAATGGAAGAAATACAAGATCACTGACAATCTCCCTCGACCTGGGGTTCCATGCAAGATCTCACCTCGTGGGGTATCAATGATCTTGCGAACGGTGAGGGCTCAGCCCGGAACTACATATGTGTGTGTGTGTGTGTGTGTGTGTGTGGGGGGGGGGGGGGGGGGGGTTAGGTTGACCTGAAGAGAGCTGGGACCACAGTCACAAAGGTTACCATTAGCAACACACTACGACACAGTACGAAATCCTGCAGCCCCCGAAAGGTCCCCCTGCTTAAGCCAGCACATGTCCAGGCCCGTCTAAAGTTTGCCAGTGACCATCTGAATGATCCAGAGGTGGATTTGACAGGACGACTGATTTGTATTAAGGAAAGGATGAATGGGGCCATGTATCGTCAGATTTTGTGTGAAAACCTCCTTCCCTCAGCAAGGGCATTGAAGATGGAACGTGGCTGGGTCTTTCAGCATGACAATGATCCCAAACACAGTGCCAGGGCAACTAAGGAGTGGCTCCGTAAGAAGCATTGTGGCGGGAGTTGAAAGTTCGGGTTGCCCAGCGACAGCCCCAAAACAAGACAGCTCTAGAGAAGATCTGCATGGAAGAGTGGGCCAAAAATACCTGGCCAAGATCTACAGGAAACATTTGACCTCTGTAATTAAAACAAAGTATTGAGTTGAACTTTTTTATTGTCCAAATACTTATTTTTCATGAGAATATACAAATAAATTGCTTAAAAATCATACAGTGTCATTCCTTTTTTTTTTTCAGATTCTGTCTCTCACAGTTGAAGTGTACGTATGATGAAAATTACAGACCTCACTCAAACCTTTAAGTGGGGAAACTTGCACAATCGCTGGCTGTCCAAATACTTTTTTGCCCCACTGTATATGTGTTTGAAAACAAGCCTCACAGCAGTTAATAGGAATTTAAATTACCTTTTAATATTAAAGATGATTAAATGAAAATATAACAAACGTTTTGGTGTTACCTCCAAGCCAGTGTGGCTTAGAGGTAAGGCGAGTTTTTGGCCCTGGTAAAGACGTTATCATTTTTCCCACAAAGATTATTTAATTGTGCCATGTGCTGCTTGTTACCTAAAAAAAAAAATGTTGAGGTCTGTCAAATTCTGAAAGTTTTAATGGGCTTTCCCAGCTGTCTTATTTAAACGCATTGTGATGTTATCAGGCTGTCAGTTTATGCACCTGAGAAAAACAACTATGATGAATAACTTTTTATAATGATTCCCTCTGTTTCACACAGTTCACTGAAAAAATAAGGACCAAGACTCAACTTGTTTGTATTGGCATTTAGAAACCATGTCAATGTCTTAACTTACCTTACCTTCCTGAGGGCATTTTCCAAAATATACTTTTACTTTACCTTCAAAGTGAGTTAGCAGCAGTAGGAGCAGTAATAGCAGTAGTAGCACCAGCAGTAGTAGTAGCAGTAGTGGTAGTAGTATCAGAAGTAGTCCTGGAAATAGTAATAATGACAGTAGCAGCAGTTGAAGTAATGGTAGTGATAGTGGTAGTAGCAGTAATCAGTCAGTAAATAAACATTTTAAATATTTTATTAAAGGTTACTTTTTACCTTTACCTGAGTAACAATTTTGTGGAGTAGGCTACTGTTCCATCTTGCGACCAATGCATCGTCTGAAGCCCTTTCTGTTCCTACAGCGCACGCCGTCCTTTGAAGGAATCGCCAATAACTACACGGGTTTTATTCTGCTCTTCTACAGTTTTTCTCCTCCTCCTCTGGTTCACTTCAAAAACAGTTTTCCTTTTGTGACCGCCCGGTTCACGGTTTTCCTGAGCCATTGTGCTCTTCGAAGTCAGGCTGTCCGCGCTACGATGTTAACGCCGCTAATGCGGCGCTAATGCCGGACTACATAAACATAGTGTATACGCATGCGCAGGCACAAGAACGCGAACTATCGCCGAAACCAGGAAGTCAGAATGATTGGCGAGTCTGTGGAACGGTTAACGTACTCATGATGAAAACGATTGGATGAGGTTTTTTAAGTCCCACAGACTCCACAGTTTATTAATATTATTATTATATTTTCTAATACACCAATTTATAAGCCTTATACAGGGCAATGAAGGTACTTTTAATAAATATTGCAAAAAATGAATTTATAAAGATCCTCCCTAATACCTTTAATGATTTATGCCGAGTATCCACATTTTTGAAACCCATCTTGTTTGCTGACGACACAAATCTGTTTTGCTCTGGCACTGACCTGCAAAAATTAATTCTTGATGTCACAACCAAATTTAACAAAATGAATATAGGGCTTACAGTAAATAAATTATCTTTAAATATGAACAAAACAAAACATAACAAAACTAATGTATTTTGGAAACAGGACTACTTAGACAGAATTCATGTTACATTGGATGGCATAAACATTGAACAAGTAAATGAAATTAGATTTTTATAATATAATGGACAGTCATCAGTTGAAAATCTCATATTAAACAAACAAACAAACAAAAAGGTTTCAACAAGTACTGCAGTACTCATTCATTCATTCATTCATTTTCTACCGCTTATTCCCGTTAGGGGTCGTGGGTGACTGGAGCCTATCCCAGTAACTTTGGGCCGTAGGCGGGGTACACCCTGGACAGGGGCCAGCTTGTCCCATACTGTAGTACTGCAGTACTCAACAGAGCAAACCATATTTTAGATCACAGAGCACTGCATATCCTTTATTGTTCCCTTGTATTACCAAATCTCACATACTGCGCTGAAGTCTGAGGAAATAACTATAAAACAAGTTTGCAATCATTAGTTACACTTCAAAAGAGGGCAATAGTTATGTTTATAAGGCCGGATATCAGGATCATACTAACTCTATATTTCTCAAGTCCAAATTACTTAAATTCTCAGATCTAGTTGCTTTCCTGACTGCATAATTATTTATAAAAATAATTTATTGCCAGACAATATTCAAAAACTTTATATGGGGAAGGAAGAAGCTTATAATCTAAGACAGAAAATGAATTTTAAGTGTGTGGGTGTGCGGAAAACAAGAAAAAGTTTTTGTGTCTCAGTTTGTGGATCAGACTATGGAACAGTTTGTCTGTGAAGTTGAAAGAGTGTGTTAATATAAAACAATTTAAAAGGAAATATAAAGAAACTATCTTTACGAGATATAAAACTGTTGAAAATATGTAAAATATATGAAATAATGTTGTGTAATGGGTACTGATAAAAGCTTATAATTACAGGTATATGGTAAATAATGCAGGGCATGTTTAGTAGTGTACTACATATTATGTTTAATTTGATAAGGGAATGAGATGTAAACACAATGTAATTTATGTTGAATGGTTAAAAGGGGTGGGACTAAATAAGTTTATACTTCTACCCACTCCTTTTCGAACATGTATTTATATAAAAACATATGTAATAATATGTATTAACATTCAGTGTTGGTTTTAGTGGCTTTTGTCCTCTGGAAAGACTGCCTGCATCGATTTTTTTTTTTTTTTTTTTTTTTTTTTTGTAATTATTGTCTATTTATGTTTTATGTACATGTTCAAAATCAAAATAACACAAACAAAATAAGTATTGAACACGTCAGCACTTTTCTCAACAACATATATTTTTTACGTGGTACTGACAGAAAATATTCACCAGACATCTATAACAACCCAAGTAATCCATACAGAGACCAGAACAAAGACACATGTGTGTGTAGGATAGTGTTGTCACGATACTAAAATTTCAACTCAATTGCAATACTAAAAATAACCCTCGATACTGATTTTGATACCACGGTGACAAAAATGACCACTTTTCATTAAATGTTTGAGGTAGTACATAGGTTATAACCGCCCCCTTTACTGTCACCATATTATTCAAACAATATTTTGTATAAAATCATATTATTAGGCTACTACTATATATAACATACTTGTTACATTTTTCAAACTTATATTTTTTATGCAAGCAGTGGTTATAAGTTTATCCTTCAACAGAACTCTGATGCCTCTGTAGTCCACAGCTATGTAGCTACATGATGATCTTTTATTCAACACAATGCTAAATAATACAATAAGAAGTTTGTATATGTGATCCAAATTTACTTTACATTATGATAATCGATTCCTCAAAGATAAAGTTTAATTACAGTTTACCTGTTTCCATTTTCTATAAATGGTAGTAGGTTATTAGGCTGCAGTAGCCATGGTTCATATTTATATTGTGATTGTGGGGATTTACTGGACTGAATTTGGCCCCTGGACCTCAGGTTTAAAACGTGATCCACCGTCTGTGGCTTCAGTCATTGACAGCGATGGATCAGACAGAGTCAGTGGCCGATTTGCTAACACTACCAGCTCTCTCCTTGCTCCGCTGGTAACGAGACATTTGCAGTTACATTTAGGCTGTTTTATGTTTGTTTGAGATGATGCCGCTGAGCAGTGACTCCCAGATCGGAGCATGCTCGGTCCGCTTGGGATGTCCCACAGAAAGCCCGCTGCGCCCGTGCAGAGGACAGAGAGAGACAGGTGAGAGGAGAGGACAGAAGGAGACAGGTGAGAGGAGAGGACAGAGGGAGACAGGTGAGAGGAGAGGACAGAAGGAGACAGGTGAGAGGAGAGGACAGAGGGAGACAGGTGAGAGGAGAGGACAGAGGGAGACAGGTGAGAGGAGAGGACAGAGGGAGACAGGTGAGAGGAGAGGACAGAGGGAGACGCATGAGAGGAGAGGACAGAGGGAGACAGGTGAGAGGAGAGGACAGAGGGAGACGGGTGAGAGGAGAGGACAGAGGGAGACAGGTGAGAGGAGAGGACAGAGGGAGACAGGTGAGAGGAGAGGACAGAGGGAGACGCGTGAGAGGAGAGGACAGAGGGAGACAGGTGAGAGGAGAGGACAGAGAGAGACAGGTGAGAGGAGAGGACAGAGAGAGACAGGAGAGAGGAGAGGACAGAGGGAGACAGGTGAGAGGAGAGGACAGAGGGAGACAGGTGAGAGGAGAGGACAGAGGGAGACAGGTGAGAGGAGAGGACAGAGGGAGACAGGTGAGAGGAGAGGACAGAGGGAGACAGGTGAGAGGAGAGGACAGAGGGAGACGCATGAGAGGAGAGGACAGAGGGAGACAGGTGAGAGGAGAGGACAGAGGGAGACGGGTGAGAGGAGAGGACAGAGGGAGACAGGTGAGAGGAGAGGACAGAGGGAGACAGGTGAGAGGAGAGGACAGAGGGAGACGCGTGAGAGGAGAGGACAGAGGGAGACAGGTGAGAGGAGAGGACAGAGGGAGACAGGTGAGAGGAGAGGACAGAGGGAGACAGGTGAGAGGAGAGGACAGAGGGAGACAGGTGAGAGGAGAGGACAGAGGGAGACAGGTGAGAGGAGAGGACAGAGGGAGACGCATGAGAGGAGAGGACAGAGGGAGACAGGTGAGAGGAGAGGACAGAGGGAGACAGGTGAGAGGAGAGGACAGAGGGAGACAGGTGAGAGGAGAGGACAGAGGGAGACAGGTGAGAGGAGAGGACAGAGGGAGACGCATGAGAGGAGAGGACAGAGGGAGACAGGTGAGAGGAGAGGACAGAGGGAGACAGGTGAGAGGAGAGGACAGAGGGAGACGGGTGAGAGGAGAGGACAGAGGGAGAGAGGTGAGAGGAGAGGACAGAGGGAGACAGGTGAGAGGAGAGGACAGAGGGAGACAGGTGAGAGGAGAGGACAGAGGGAGACAGGTGAGAGGAGAGGACAGAGGGAGACAGGTGAGAGGAGAGGACAGAGGGAGACAGGTGAGAGGAGAGGACAGAGGGAGACAGGAGAGAGGAGAGGACAGAAGGAGACAGGTGAGAGGAGAGGACAGAGGAAGAGAGGTGAGAGGAGAGGACAGAGGGAGACAGGTGAGAGGAGAGGACAGAGGGAGACAGGTGAGAGGAGAGGACAGAGGGAGACAGGTGAGAGGAGAGGACAGAGGGAGACGCATGAGAGGAGAGGACAGAGGGAGACAGGTGAGAGGAGAGGACAGAGGAAGAGAGGTGAGAGGAGAGGACAGAGGGAGACAGGAGAGAGGAGAGGACAGAGGGAGACAGGTGAGAGGAGAGGACAGAGGGAGACAGGTGAGAGGAGAGGACAGAGGGAGACAGGTGAGAGGAGAGGACAGAGGGAGACAGGTGAGAGGAGAGGACAGAGGGAGACAGGTGAGAGGAGAGGACAGAGAGAGACAGGTGAGAGGAGAGGACAGAGGGAGAGAGGTGAGAGGAGAGGACAGAGGGAGACAGGTGAGAGGAGAGGACAGAGGAAGAGAGGTGAGAGGAGAGGACAGAGGGAGACAGGTGAGAGGAGAGGACAGAGGGAGACAGGTGAGAGGAGAGGACAGAGGGAGACAGGTGAGAGGAGAGGACAGAGGGAGACGCATGAGAGGAGAGGACAGAGGGAGACAGGTGAGAGGAGAGGACAGAGGGAGACGGGTGAGAGGAGAGGACAGAGGGAGACAGGTGAGAGGAGAGGACAGAGGGAGACAGGTGAGAGGAGAGGACAGAGGGAGACAGGTGAGAGGAGAGGACAGAGGGAGACAGGAGAGAGGAGAGGACAGAGAGAGACAGGTGAGAGGAGAGGACAGAGGGAGACAGGTGAGAGGAGAGGACAGAGGGAGACAGGTGAGAGGAGAGGACAGAGGGAGACAGGTGAGAGGAGAGGACAGAGGGAGACAGGTGAGAGGAGAGGACAGAGGGAGACGCATGAGAGGAGAGGACAGAGGGAGACAGGTGAGAGGAGAGGACAGAGGGAGACGGGTGAGAGGAGAGGACAGAGGGAGACAGGTGAGAGGAGAGGACAGAGGGAGACAGGTGAGAGGAGAGGACAGAGGGAGACAGGTGAGAGGAGAGGACAGAGGGAGACAGGAGAGAGGAGAGGACAGAGAGAGACAGGTGAGAGGAGAGGACAGAGGGAGACAGGTGAGAGGAGAGGACAGAGGGAGACAGGTGAGAGGAGAGGACAGAGGGAGACAGGTGAGAGGAGAGGACAGAGGGAGACAGGTGAGAGGAGAGGACAGAGGGAGACAGGAGAGAGGAGAGGACAGAGGGAGACAGGTGAGAGGAGAGGACAGAGGGAGACAGGAGAGAGGAGAGGACAGAGGGAGACAGGAGAGAGGAGAGGACAGAGGAAGAGAGGTGAGAGGAGAGGACAGAGGGAGACAGGTGAGAGGAGAGGACAGAGGAAGAGAGGTGAGAGGAGAGGACAGAGGGAGACAGGTGAGAGGAGAGGACAGAGGGAGACAGGTGAGAGGAGAGGACAGAGGGAGACAGGTGAGAGGAGAGGACAGAGGGAGACAGGTGAGAGGAGAGGACAGAGGGAGACAGGTGAGAGGAGAGGACAGAGGGAGACAGGTGAGAGGAGAGGACAGAGGGAGACAGGAGAGAGGAGAGGACAGAGGAAGAGAGGTGAGAGGAGAGGACAGAGGGAGACAGGTGAGAGGAGAGGACAGAGGGAGACAGGTGAGAGGAGAGGACAGAGGAAGAGAGGTGAGAGGAGAGGACAGAGGGAGACAGGTGAGAGGAGAGGACAGAGGAAGAGAGGTGAGAGGAGAGGACAGAGGGAGACAGGTGAGAGGAGAGGACAGAGGGAGACAGGTGAGAGGAGAGGACAGAGGGAGACAGGCGAGAGGAGAGGACAGAGGGAGACAGGTGAGAGGAGAGGACAGAGGGAGACAGGTGAGAGGAGAGGACAGAGGGAGACAGGTGAGAGGAGAGGACAGAGGGAGACAGGTGAGAGGAGAGGACAGGGGACGTAGCCTGTGGTACCAGGTTGTTTCTTTACTGTAATAGCTCACATGTGAGATCTGCTTTTGAGGTAAACAAAGCTTCTGTCTGTTCCAAAACTGTTGTTAGAGATTCTCCTGATGAATGATGGACACCACGCTGCTGTGTCCTGAGCCCCGCCCCGCACTCACACGAGCCCTCTGTGTGAGTTTAGTCCTCTCTGTACGTGCTCCTGTCTTCAAACTCATCAGTATTAAGGATATCTTCACCATAAAACAATAATAATTATAATCAATGTTTATTTTGGCAACGGAAAAACGATCATATAAAAGCCCACAAATTAAAGGACAATAACATAATAGTTATGATGATGATACAAAATCTGTAATAAACAGTTTTTATTTGCAGTCCTGGGGCATGCACAGTGAGGCTTCAGAAAATAAGCCGTGCTTTACATCTAAGCAAAACAACTGTGCCATTTTATGCAAACTGGATGTGTTTATCTCTGTCTCTCATCCACGGAGCGCGGGATTAATTTCTGCGTCTTAACGAGCACAAACGGTCGCCTTTGAGTGTGCAGGACCAGGTTAGAACTATGCTGTGGGACAACAGAATTTTTTCAGTTAGATTTATGCTACATTTGTGAACTTGGCCAGAGGGGAAGTGAAAGGGGAAATCTGTGCAGGAGACCTTGGTTGAAGCTCTGCTGCTGCTAAAAGAAATGCTACTGGAGAGGCTTTTATGCACAGAAAAGAGCAGCCACT
Organism: Bostrychus sinensis; assembly: GCA_020698575.1. Taxonomy (NCBI): domain Eukaryota; kingdom Metazoa; phylum Chordata; class Actinopteri; order Gobiiformes; family Eleotridae; genus Bostrychus; species Bostrychus sinensis. The sequence goes on along the minus strand of CM036245.1, from coordinate 8,629,276 downwards.
GGTGAGTTTCATATTGTATCCTCATGTAGCCCAGAGGCAGGTGCAACATTAACTATAAAGCTATTATATATTGAAAATTAATATGTTTAAGAGACGATGCACAGCAAGTTGTATCTTCGATTTGCGTAGATTGTAAACAGGTATTTTTCAAACATGAGTTTTACTGTCACGTGCACTGCTCCATGTGCAGAATATAAATGAATAAAAATGGTGGAATCAATGTGACATTTCTGTCCAAGTGTGCAGTAGTTCAGACATATTTTTTGTAATGCTTCTGACTTTTATTTGAATGACTTTATGTGAGTATGTCTGCACATGCAGTGCTTCTCTGAAATCACCTGCTTCAGATACAAACCACTGCTTTAGTGACAGCAGTCTCCCTGCTCCACACCACGCCCTGGTGTTAGACCAGGCTGCCTCTTGTTCAGACCGACACACTTCATGTTCAGACCACCACACCTCCCGGTCTTGGCAGGGACATAAACATAGATGGGCTGCACAAGATAGCACATTTCTGCCGTCTCCGTCACCACCGCTCCAATGCCATGCAAAAAATAGGGTGTTTCTGTTTACATTGCGCTCTATGGGAAAAATCCTTTCTGCGCTGCATGGGATTTTTTGCTGCAGTACCACAGAGCAGCCACTAGTAAAATTGGCATCAGGGGAGAGGGGGCGGTGCCCTATCCAGTTCTATAACACATCCATGAGAAATCCTGAAAAACATATAACTCCGCCCACTTCAAAATCTCCATTATAAAAGGACAGACAGTTAGATACTGGCTCACTGTGCACTGCCAGAGGTTTTTGTTTTAAGGAAGCTGCTGCTGCTGTGTCTCCACTCACTTTAAGCAGAGATGACCACCACTGAACAGCCTCCCTTCATCGAGCCAGTAAGTAGCTCATGTTGTGTTTTGGGTATGAAATAATGCCTCTGAGTTTCTCTACAGTAAAGCCATTCAAAGTCAGTATGAGCGTATCCACATAGATCTATGCTGACTATAGATGATGAATAGGAGTGTGTTTACTGTCTTTGTGTCTGAAAACACCTGCCAGCTACAAAATCAGCTCTCTGCACTTTTTTTAACGCTCAGACAAAATACATAGAAAATATGCATTTATTGTAATATTGTTATGATTACAATCAGCACTACACATACCTGAAGAATTCTTTTAATTTTTAGATTTCCTAGCTGACCAGTGTTTTCAGACGTGGCTCGTGTCACTGCGCAGCTTCAGCAGGCAGTGTGCACTGTCCAATCTGCTAAGCAGGACACTGAAGTGAAACTAGCCTCGCAGCTCGAGCTCCACTTGCTGTTCCTAATCTGAGAAAGCTGTGTGGTGTGTCCAAAAATTACTGCCACTTTGTTTTTGTTTTTTTTGTTTTTTTGTTTGTTTGTTTTTTTGCTTGTGGCTTTCAGCCCCAAAACATAGTTTGACAAATAACATCAGCCCTACAGGTTGTTGATGTTTTGTTTTGTTTTTTCCAAAGGGGCCATGTTTTTGTCAGGCTTTTTAAAATAATCTTAGACTCCTTTGCATTAGTATTTTACGTTTTATAACTTAAACTAATGTATATGTATGGAAAACATCTTCTTTTGGGGAGCTGTTAGTTTGACTTTGCTTGGATTAGGAGTCTGTCGCCCCCTGCTGGCAACAGTGGGAAATGGACAGAGCATAAAATGGTTATTTAGCACAGCTTTTAGCAACATGAGGCTAACAGATAGATAAATGAGCTGACTGCTTCGTAGTGACGGAGGTTTAAGGCTGAAATGATCAGAATGAGTCCCGTGGCTTTAGAAACATGCAGGAGCACTTCCTGGTTTCACGTTTCTTAATCTGAGGTTGATAAAGTGGGCGGGGCAATCACAATATTTAATATAAGTGCAGTCACATAAGAAACATGACTTTACTATAATAAGGTTAATTTAATTTTCAGGAATGAATAAAGTAATGAAGATACTGAATTGATTTGGCCTTAGTCAGAGAAACATGGTTTTAGTAAGACAGTAAAAATGTTACCTTTCAAAAAGCCATCTGCTTTTAGCTAAATGTGTAAAATGAGACACCACTGAAAGCTAAAATGGGCCACCCCTTTTTGGTAAATTCATTCAGAAAAGACTAGACACTAACACATTATTTTAAAAGTGATTGTCTATAAAAGCACAACAAATGGAGCATAAACTGATTTTTGAATTCAAGAAATGCACCAATATCACAGATTTTAGGCCTGTTTTCACTTAATAATGACCCTGAACACCTTGTTTCTATAGGCTGTCCCATTCGAGTATGTGATCAGCGATGGATTCACGCCAGACAAGAAGATCACCATCGAGGGGATCGTCCCCGTCGATGCAGACAGGTAAGAAGAGAACATAGATGGCTTTAGACTTTTCCAAAATGTGTGGCTGCAGCTTCTGATCTCCAGTGCTGTGTCTTTTATTTCATTTTAATTAAATAAGCTCTAAACTTCAGTTGGATGTAAAGTAAAAGTATTTCATGGTGAAGTGGTTCAAGTTCACATTTTTAACAAAATAAGACAGAGGTCGATGTTGAAGTCGGGGATTGAGGTAAAAGAGTTGGGAGTGTAGCTTAAACTCAGTAGTCGAGGTATGTAGAGCTGTTTATGAGCACATTCATCATGTTACAGTATTAAAGTATTCAGCAGTACATCCAGGGTTTAAGTCTTGAGTTCACAGTGCACACAAAGCCGTTTATCTCATAACAGTCTTTGTCTTTAGGTTCGAGGTGAATCTGTGCGCTGGTTCTGATATCGCTCTCCATTACAATCCACGCTTCAATCAAAACGTTGTTGTGCGTAACTCACTTCTGGGAGGAAACTGGGGCCAAGAGGAGACAGAAGGACCCATGCCTTTCAAGAGAGGACGGGTTTTCAGTGTAAGACACATTATATTTATTGATTGATTTATTTACAGGGATGAAGCTTATGAATTAAGAGTACAACTTTAAAATATCTGAAGTGTCTGGCAGATATATATTTCCTGATATAACCTGATATGGCTCTGTCTCTTCTCTTTCAGATGGAGATCCACTGTGACCCTGAGTTCTTTAAGATCATGGTCAGTGGGGCTGAGGCTCACAAATACAACCTCCGCGAAAAAGAGCTTGGTCAAATCAGTTCTTTGAAAATCGGGGAGGACGTAAACCTGGCATATGTTGAGATTTAAAGGCTTCAAGACAAACATACAGTATAACATACAATATGTTAGTATATTCATGTACAACTAACTAGTGATATTGTTTTTTAATTAGGTGGGGGGCTTTTCCTTCTGTCATGAACATTTGTTTATTTTAGGACTGGTTTTCCATAGGTTTAGGATTTGTCTGATTAAAAAAGAATAAACAAGAAGGTTTAAATCTTAGGACCAGGTCACTTTGTCCAGATGACTTTCTTGTTGTTTAACTCTTTTTACTGAATTCTCCTGGATGACTGAGAACCTACACAGACTGTCTGTGATCTGTTTGAAAAAAAAGTGTGTTGGAGCCACTATAACCAGTATTTACAATGATAATAAAAAAACATATTATCATTATTATTGATTTGATTCTTGTTATTGTGATCCATAATTAGTTTATAATTGAAATGTTTATGTAATGGTTGTTTGTTGATCCTGGTCTCTTTTCTCTTGTAATCAGCCTCATCTGCCCACTTCCAGAGGCAGGAAGGTGCTTTTTTCTTAGAACAGAAAATTAAAGTCAGCCACAGAGAATATTTTTGTTGCTGTAAATAAACTTAAATCTAAAGGATCGCCACAAGTGCTTTTAATTTTTTGTGAGTTACTAACTTCCTCCAAGCTGAAAGGCTGATGTAGCCTCAACATGTGTGCTCAGCTCAGAGGAACAGCTCCTGTCTTTCTTCTGGCCATTAAAACTAAGTTATAGGAAGTAAATATCTCGTCTTGTCTTGAAAATGCTGCGTGTTCTGCCAATAGAGCATTAATTAGAGCCATTTGAACACTCAACCATTTGGTAAAACGAGACCTGGACCATGCCTGGGTACATTGTATATTCACTGTATCAATAAAATGTGCTCTACTGGCCTTTGTCAGATGTTCACAGGCTTCAAATAAGAATTAAAACTGCAAGAAGTGATAAAACGCCTTCGCACCATTTGTATTGTTGGAACAGTAGCTTCAGTGGGAGGGCTGCATCACCAGATTTGGCTGGATTTGAATCATATATGTATCCCTTTTACATAATGTATTTCTGGAGCTGAAGTATAATGTTTGTACACAGTAAGTTCAGAGAACTAAAATACAAGAAGTTTCATTCTCGAGAATGTGAGGATTTCACTCTCTCAGATCGGAGCAGGAGCCAGGTTAACCCTTCAGGCGCCAGAGTTTTCTTTTCTTTTCTTTTTTTTTTTCAGACAGTGCTCCACTGACCCCTGGTGTCAAATATTTTTATGAACTCCAGTACATATGAACTCCTAGCTGGGTAAGATAAAACGAGAAAATGGGCCTTAGTTTTCCACAAATATGTACCTCCATAAATCCCCAGGTGATCTAGAATTGTCCCCAGAAATGAAGTGATTGATGGCTGGGAAAACAGAACCAGAAATTGGCCCCCAGTTTTCCACAAATATGTACCTCCATAAACCCCCAGGTGATATCAAATTGTCCCCAGGAATGGTTGATCGTGTCTGGGTAAACAGAACCAGAAATGGGCCCTTGGTTTTCCTCAAATATGTACCTCCATAAACCCCCAGCTGATATAGAAATGTACCCAGGAATAGTTCATCGTGTCTGGGTAAACAGAACCAGAAATTGCCCCTTAGTTTTCCACAAACTATGTACCTCCATAAACCCCCAGCTGATATAGAAATGTACCCAGGAATGGTTCATCGTGTCTGGGTAAACAGAACCAGAAAAGTGTCCTGGTTCTGTTTACCCAGACACGATCAACCATTCCTGGGGACAAAGTGATATCACCTGGGGGTTTATGGAGGTACATATTTGTGGAAAAACTAAGGGGCAATTTCTGGTTCTGTTTACCCAGACACGATGAACCATTCCTGGGTACATTTCTATATCAGCTGGGGGTTTATGGAGGTACATATTTGTGGAAAACTGAGGGCCCATTTCTGGTTCTGTTTACCCAGGCACAATGAACCATTCCTGGGGACAATTTGATGTCACCTGGGGGTTTATGGAGGTACATATTTGTGGAAAACTGAAGGCCAATTTCTGGTTCTGTTTTACCCAGCCACAATCCACCATTTCTGTGTACATTTCTATATCAGCTGGGGGTTTATGGAGGTATTTTGCCTGGTACTTCAGTTGTTATTTTCTGATACTTTTTTGTTTTTATCTAACCTGGCATGGTATGTTAGTGCAGTGGTTTGCACTGCTGCCTCACAACAGGGAAAACAGAGTTCGAGTCCCGCAGCAGATCTTTCTTGCCCGGTTATTAGGCACTGATTATGGGTACAGATGTGAACATAGATCTTTATTTTTGATGATTCTCAGTTTTTGTAGTTTTTTAGAGTGTGGTACCTCTCATTGCAGGGTACAGCACACAGACCTACACCACACTGTTGGCACCTGTATTTTGTCTGGTGCCTGCCTTTAGGGCGAGAGCGATCAGAACAAACAACACAATCTGGACGTTTATCAGTTTCATAAAGCCAGTGGTGTTCAGTCAACCTTGTAGGCAGCTCTCCCGCTTCTGCTGAAGCTCGCCCCCCTTTTCCACTTTTCTTTTTTATGTAACCTGAAAGTAATCACGTTATAATGTCCTGAATATAGGCCTTTAGTGACTTGTGTGGGGCTGGGGTGCACTTAGTGTAAATGACATGTGAGTTAACAACACTAATGCTTAGAATGGCATTGAAAATGCGGTTGTACCACTTCCTTGACCGCTGTTGAAATAGGTAGGTTTTCATTATCTGGTCAGATCTATCCACTCCCCCCATGAAACTGTTGTACTGGTCAACACACACTGGTCTATTTATTGTGCGAAAACCACTCTCATTTTTCTTTGTCCTGATTCTTTTTTGAACATAGGCATTCCCATGAATGGTTGATAACATTATGAGATGTTTAGTGTCATGCCATGCACAAGCCAACAACTTTCCCTTCCTCAGAAACAGTGGGTCATCTCCACTTTTCAACTTCAAGGTTTTGGGTCTCAGGCATTTTGGCATTCCTTGCCTTCTGCTTCTCACTGTCCCACACAATCCAGTGTTGCTTTTGGTTAATTCACAGGCAATGGCTGGTGATGTGTAATAACTATCCATGTAAACTTCGTGTCCCTTGTCTGTGTATGGGGCCATGAGTTTACGGACGGAGTGGGTGGCACTGATGCAGCCGGATTCTACACTACGCTGACCACCATGCATGGACCACTGCAAAACATAGCCTGACCGACTTTCACTCAAAACATATGCTCTGTTGCCATATTTACCTGGTTTCTTGGGATTATAAAATTTTAGAGTTGATCTTCCTTCGAAAGCTATTGTCATCTCATCTAATGAAAGTTCTCTGAGTGGGCTATAGACTTCTGCAAAGCGAGGTATTATGATTTTTATTATTGGACGCACTTTGAAGAGCTTATCATATCCTGGCTGACCAACTTTCACATACTCACTATTATTGGTAAAATGCAAGAATGACGAAATAATTTCAAATCTGTTTCTAGACATTACTCTGCCAAAACCAGGGGTGTATGTTGCTCAAAAAGTTGCCCAATAATCCTCAATCTCTGGCTTCTCTACCAGGCCCATAGACAAATGTAAAGAAAGGAATGCTTTCATTTCAGAGACTGATACATCACACCAGGAATGGAATCTGGACTTTGGCTTGAGCTGTGTTGAGGATAAAACTTGATGAGCATATCTGTTAGTCTCATTTGTAAGGAGGTTCCAAAAATCATCAGTTAGAAAGAGAAATAAAAAAATCTATTGGATCAGCACCAGTCAGATCCTTCTCTCCTGTATAGCCAACATCAAACTGCTTTATCCACTCCTGATAAGTTTCTAAGTGTGTCAGTTGATCCCAGCCATCTTCCACATTGGTGTTTTTGCTGGCCCTGTTGTTACAGCCTCTCCCCTGCCTTCCTCTTCTACCACACCTGCCTCCTCTCCTACTTCTGTTGCGGAAAGTGTCAGTACAAACTCTTTGTATCCGGGATCTTGTCCTTTCGGTCATGACCCAAAGCTCATGACCATAGGTGAGAGTAGGAACGTAGATCGACCGGTAAATCGAGAGCTTCGCCTTTCGGCTCAGCTCCTTCTTCACCACAACAGACCGATACAACGACCGCATTACTGCAGACGCTGCACCGATCCGTCTGTCAATCTCACGTTCCATCCTTCCCTCACTCGTGAACAAGACCCCAAGATACTTGAACTCCTCCACTTGAGGCCGGGGCCCTTTGCTAGGGGCTGTCCGGTCCCTGTATGACCAGAGCAGTAGTTTGGTTCGCATTGCCGGTTGTAAGTCAGACCTGTTCCTAGTGCATGTTGGACTCCGACAGGGCTGCCCTTTGTCACCGATTCTGTTCATAATTTTTATGGACAGAATTTCTAGGCGCAGCCAAGGGCCAGAGGGAGTCCGGTTTGGGGGCCACAGGATTTCGTCTCTGCTTTTTGCGGATGATGTTGTTCTGTTGGCTTCATCAGGCCAAGACCTTCAGTGTGCACTGGGGCGGTTTGCAGCCGAGTGTGAAGCGGCTGGGATGAGAATCAGAACCTCCAAGTCCGAGGCCATGGTTCTCGACCGGAAAAGGGTGGTTTGCCCTCTCCAGGTTGGAGGGGAGTTTCTGCCTCAAGTGGAGGAGTTCAAGTATCTTGGGGTCTTGAGGGAGTGAGGGAAGGATGGAAAGGTTAAACAAGAAGGTTTAAATGTTAGGACCAGGTCACTCCTGTGTGGAACAGTAAAGTCTGGATTTTAGCCAGAGAGACAGTGACAGGTACAAGCGTGGTATTAGAGAGGCTGTTTTTGTGAAAATGAAAAAATCTTCTCCATACAGAGGAAGAGGCCTAAGATTTAATATTTCTCCAGTTTAAAGCTCAGTGCTGAAACAATACCAACAACATACTCAGTTTCAGTCCACTCCATCGCTCTACTTTTTAAGCTGACAGCTGACCAGCCCCGGTCACCGCCTCTCTCAGCTCAGGTAAACCTGTCCACTCTGTGGGCTCGTTCATAAACAACATGTGCTTTTATTCACACAAGGACACATTCTCTAGCCTGAACCTCGAGTCTGGTTTGGCCTGGACTCGGGCATAAAATCTAAACTTTACTGTATATAAGCTTCTACTCACACAGCAGTTATCACTAGAAATGACTAAGTTCTTTGGAGAAAGGATGAAACACCTTCTAAAAAACATCTTTGTCCAGATGACCTTGTTGTTTACTCTTTTTACTGAATTCTCCTGGATGAACCTACACAGATTGTCTATGATCTGTTTGTCAGTATTTTCAATTATTATAAAAAACATACATTATCATTATTAATGTTATCATTATTATTGTGATCCATAATAAGTTTATAATTGAAATGTTTATAGAATGATTGTTTGCTGATCCTGGTCTCTCTCGTAATCAGCCTCATCTGCCCACTTCCAGAGGCAGGGAGGTGCTTTTTCCTCCTACAGAGTGAGGAGGAGGAGAGAAACCATGACCACATTAAGATTTGTTATTGAATATGAAAGTTAACCTCAGACAAACCTCCTCTGAGCTGAAAGGCTGATCTAGCTCCAACAGGGTGACTCTGAGAGACACAAAGTCCTTCCTAACATTTCCATCTGACCCACCTGCTGTCTTCTTAATTATAATGAAGACTGAGAGGGCCAGGCTCCTGTAACTGATCTGGGAGAGGAGCTCAGAGCAGACGATTTTGGATCTGAGAAGAATATTCATAATAATCATAATAATCATAATAATCATAATAATCAGAGCAGGATTTTACAGATTGCATTAAACTCCACACCACTGCATTCACCCTCAGTTCCCCCTCTCTGTGTAAAATCTGGAGTTTCCTCAAAAATCTACTGTGACCACTAATTTTGTACTTTTACTGAACTCAGCTCTTCTTTCCTTTGGGCTTTACCCCTAGTGAGCGATGGCTGCTTTAGTTTGAGTTTTGACCCTCTGAGGCTGCTGTAGTTTGTGTTTTGACCCTCTGAGGCTACTGTAGTTTGTGTTTTGACCCTCTGAGGCTGCTGTAGTTTGAGTTTTGACCCTCTGAGGCTGCTGTAGTTTGAGTTTTGACCCTCTGAGGCTGCTGTAGTTTGTGTTTTGACCCTCTGAGGCTGCTGTAGTTTGTGTTTTGACCCTCTGAGGCTGCTGTAGTTTGTGTTTTGACCCTCTGAGGCTGCTTTAGTTTGTGTTTTGACCCTCTGAGGTTACTGTAGTTTGTGTATTGACCCTCTGAGGCTGCTGTAGTTTGTGTTTTGACCCTCTGAGGCTGCTTTAGTTTGTGTTTTGACCCTCTGAGGTTACTGTAGTTTGTGTATTGACCCTCTGAGGCTGCTGTAGTTTGAGTTTTGACCCCCTGAGGCTGCTGTAGTTTGAGTTTTGACCCTCTGAGGCTGCTGTAGTTTGAGTTTTGACCCTTTGAGGCTGCTGTAGTTTGTGTTTTGACCCTCTGAGGCTGCTGTAGTTTGAGTTTTGACCCTCTGAGGCTGCTTTAGTTTGTGTTTTGACCCTGTGAGGCTGCTGTAATTTGAGTTTTGACCCTCTGAGGCTGCTGTAGTTTGTGTTTTGAACCTCTGAGGCTGCTGTAGTTTGTGTTTTGTCCCTCTGAGGCTGCTGTAGTTTGTGTTTTGACCCTCTGAGGCTGCTTTAGTTTGTGTTTTGACCCTCTGAGGCTGCTGTAGTTTGAGTTTTGACCCTCTGAGGCTGCTGTAGTTTGAGTTTTGACCCCCTGAGGCTACTGTAGTTTGTGTTTTGAACCTCTGAGGCTGCTGTAGTTTGTGTTTTGAACCTCTGAGGCTGCTTTAGTTTGTGTTTTGACCCTCTGAGGCTGCTGTAGTTTGTGTTTTGAACCTCTGAGGCTGCTGTAGTTTGTGTTTTGAACCTCTGAGGCTGCTTTAGTTTGAGTTTTGACCCTCTGAGGCTGCTGTAGTTTGAGTTTGACCCTCTGAGGCTGCTGTAGTTTGAGTTTTGACCCTCTGAGGCTGCTGTAGTTTGAGTTTGACCCTCTGAGGCTGCTGTAGTTTGAGTTTTGACCCTCTGAGGCTGCTGTAGTTTGTGTTCTGACCCTCTGAGGCTACTGTAGTTTGTGTTTTGACCCTCTGAGGCTGCTGTAGTTTGAGTTTTGATGCTTCTGTAGCTTGGACTCTAATCCAAAGAAGAGTTTAATTAATGCGGGTGGGGGTTGCCTTTGAGTAAATGTAAGTATAAAATAGAAATCTATGATAACAATTACACTGACAGAGACTAGTATGATGAATTCACAGAGCACATTTTCTTGGATGCTTTAAATCTACCAAACTCAACATGTGTAACCTTGTACCTTTAAATTTTCCACCGTGTTGGTATGTTTTTTGGTTTATTAGTCTGTTAGCAATGTAACCCAGTGTTGATCAAATTTTCAGGAAGGATCAATAATAAGCCAAGAAAGAAATTAATACTTTTAGGCGTGAATCAAGAACACTGCCTTGATCAGTGATTCTGTGCTGTTGCATTGGACCAAAGATATTAACTCCAGCCACAGGGGCTTCACAATGAATAGAGAGAGCATTCTTAAGGACCGGGTCTGGTCGCTGTATTCTACATATAGTCCGAAAAGATTAATGTGGTCTATTAATATTAATACGTGGATTTCTTATAGACAGACCAATATTTTTTATCATACTTTGCTGTTTCAGCTGCTTATATTTCTGCAGTTTTCCTCAGAAGTGTCACGTGATGCTACTGTGACGTGTCTTGTCTTGTCAGCTGTTTTTTCATCATAGTCTACACACTTTGGATAAGATGAACCAGTTTCAGGGTTTTGTAGTTTTTAATATTGCAATAATCACAGTTAAAACCTACAATACATGCAGTTTGCAAAAAAAGTTACAACATGTGTTAAACAGTTGTTACTTATTAATGGCAAGGTACACACGTTTTTGCTACAAATTTATTAGAATGGTTTTGATATGATTCAAGAATGATATTGGCTAATTTGGAACAGTATGATTTGAGCTGATTCAGCTCCTTCATATCGATAATTGATCTAGCAACTTTTTGCCAAAAATGTTAAAAGTTTACCAATGTAGCATCGCGGCCGGGGCTGATAATATCCAGCAGTAAGAGAGCAAAGAAGAGTTGAATATAACATTTTATTTCATTAAAAACACAAAAATTATAAACAAAAATATGTATCTGGTTTTATTTTAACATGCAAATTTCTAATATTGATTTTTCTGATATTATTGTAATATAGTTGTATTGTAGGGAAAAAATCGATACATTGATATAGTTACTGTATCGTTACACCCTGTTTGCTAGGCCTTTATTGCAGCTGCTCTGAATAATTTTAATCTGTTTATGCTTGCTATACAAAAAGTAAAACTGTTCTTCTGAAGACCTAAAGTAAGATGCATGTGGACATTATTTTATGCACTGTCATCATGTTCTGTACATGTCTTATCTAGTTCATACAGTTCATTTAGTATAAGTTTACACTGTAAATCAAAGTTCAAAGAAAAACTGATAACAATATTGCTGACTCCAGATGTTTAGTACTGTTGAACTAAACTGATATTTATCGATGTTTCAATGTATGACGGCAATTTTACAGTATACGTACTGCTGTGACTTATTACCAGACAGACTTTCAGCCTCTCAGACTCTCTGTGATCTGATTCTCAATAAAGTCTTCGAAGAACAGATTCAACGTCGTCAAGTATCCTTATTGCCAACACTGCCTTCAGTCGTTGCTTGTTTGTGGGTCTTTTTGCCTTAAGTTTTGTCCTAAACAAGCGAAATGCAGCTCCATCAAGCTTAGATCTGGTGACTGACCCCTGCCACTGCAGAACATTTAGCTTATTTGCTTAAAAAAAAACTCCTGGGTTGCTTTTGCAGTGTTAATTTGTGTGCATTGTCTTCACTGTATGTTGTAATGTCTTTTCTGTTCTATCTGTTGTCTGTGTGAACTGTACTTTACAGTGTCCTATTTTGTGTTACATGTCTGCATTCAGTCTGTGGGTGTGCTAGGTGTGTTTTATGTTTTTGTATATAGTGTATTTTGCACCTGTGTCTTTTTTTTTTTTTTTTTTTTTTCACATGGCACTACTGATGGAAATTAGCATTGTGCTAAGTCTGGCATATTTATGGCACCTGTTGCCCATTCATTAATGCGCACTGTCCCATTCACATAAACAAATAAATACAAATACAAAAAAACACCAACATGTTTTGGCTCAACATGGCCTTCCTCAGGGTGCAGGTCTTGTATCCTGTTGTAATTATTTAATTCACCACTAGGAGGAGCCACAGTTCTACACAGTGCCCTGTTGAGTTTATTACTTCATAAATAAAGATATGTCATTACCAGTGTTGGGTTAGTTACTCAAAAAAAGTAACTAGTTACAAATTACTAGTCACTTTTTTAAAAAGTAATATATTACTTTACTTAGTTACTGACTCATGAAAGTAACTTAGTTATTTTACTTTTGGATTACTTCCTAACAGGAAGGCTGACATGAACCCAGTTCTAAACAGAAGAAGCCTATAGCCTCACTGTTGCCCTGACCAGCTCTGTTATTACATTCTTTATAGCAGAGTTTTTTAGCTGCATTCATGTCAGCAGCAGTGCAGCCTGACACAGCAAATACTGCTCTTTAAGTTCACCTCTGCTCCTGTGCAGTGTTCAAGTCCTGTGGACCAGTGACATGCGGTGAGGTTCATGGTTGGTGAGGCACTGACTCCTTTAGAGTCAGATTTACAAATATATAAACCCAAAAGGGTAACAGCATTCTTCACACACACTCTCTCTCTCTCTCTCTCTCACGTAAGGTACGTATTAAAAGTACGTAAAGATAAGAAAAAACGTTACAATTACAGCAGCGAGAGAAAGCGGATAGAGGGCATTTGCTCTGCACCCTCCGTGTGTTGGCCGTCACAATTATACAATTCATACAACAGAAATGAGAGTATAGAGTGGTGTACAAAAACACAGATTTCAATTTTGGCCTTTAGTGAAATATTCAATTGTTTTTAAAAGCTTTGAATTCTGATACTTAAATCAATGTAATACAGATTGCTCAACAAAAAGCATGAAAAGAAAAACAAAAAATATTTTATTTAAGGCCAAAATTTAGTTTTTAAATATTCTATTGTATTTTCTTAGTCTAATCTCATTTTTTTTATAAGATTGAAATGAAAACTGTTTGTGGTCTTACCTTTATTTGTAGATGAAGTCTATGCGCCTATCCTTCGCCACAAAAACCTCCGTTACTTTGTTGTAAAAGTCCTCCTTGTTTTCCTTTAGTTTTAAAAGTCTCTCCGCCTCAATGGAGATGATCGCCAGGGAGGAAAGTCGTCCTGAATCTGTCCTATTCCGACTGTATGTTTTCAGTCTTTTCAACGCAGAGAATGACCTTTCCACGGACGCTGTTGTAGCTGGTACAGTGAGCACCAGTTGGAGTAACTTTGTCGCCTCAGGAACAGTCTGTAGCAGATCCTTCTGGGCCAAAAAGCTGAGAAGCTGTCCAGGAGATTTGCATTCATTCCTCACCGTTTGTGAGCTGTACAGTCCGATTAGATCAGCCTTTAGTCTGACAAAGTCAAAAAACTTTGCATATTTTGACAGGCTCTGCAGTTTGGTGTCATCAAAATGTTGTGACATCTCAATAAATTTTGTACAGTCGACCAAACCGAGGAAAGCGAGCTCATCAAAATGATCAAACCTCGCTTTCATTTGAACACTGATGTTGTCCAGAATGTTACAGAACATTCGTTTTCTCTCATCTCTGACCGACTGATTTCTTCCGCTATCGTTTAGGCCAAGTGTGCTGCATTTCTGCTCAAATCGCTCATACAGTGCGTTAAACTCCTGTCTCATGCGTTCAACAACTCCAATGGTGTCGTGGATTCGCGCACAACAATATCCAATGTCCATGACTTTGTTTTGCAGCACTCTAAAAAGTGCATCGGTTTTACTGAAAATGCCCTCGTATGCCATAATCAAAAAGCATGTTGATGCTTTTGACAGCCATCGATCATATCCAGCGGCCATCATTTGAGTGTCATTATCCCAACTGTCAGGATTTTCAATCATGATACGGAATACAGCACGCAGATCAGATTGGTACATGCTTGTTGTCTGCAGCAGCCGAGAATTTGAACTCCATCTTGTGGGCGCTGCTCTTGGTAAGCGCCGTTTCACAACATCATCCAGTAAGTGGGTGCGCTTCGTGGACTTGCTAAAAAATGACCCTAGTCCCTCAAGTGTTTTAAAAAACGTTCTACTCTCAGGCATACATTTTGCTGAATGCAACAGCGCAAGGTTCAGTTTGTGTGCATAACAGTGCGTAAACATGGCCTCGGGCACCTTTTCTTTAATTTTGGCCTGCACCCCATTAAGCTCTGATGCCATCACAGCAGCTCCGTCATATGTTTGCGCTACTAGCTTTTCAACACAGCTGTATTTCTCCAACACTTCCAAGACATACGTAGCTACAGCAGGGGCTCGTCTATCATCACTCACGTCATCAAATCCCAAAAACGCCTCCTTCACTTCACAGTCCACTTCACTTTTAGCTACATAGCGCAAAATAACAGAGATCTGTGCTTTGTTTGTGACATCCGTTGTCTCGTCTACCTCTACAGCAACAAATGGGGCGGCATTAATCTCCCTTTTAATATCATTCTTAATCACATCACCGACTGCTTCAATTAGATCGTTCTGTATTCTATTTGACAAGCCAGAAAACACAGCGTATTGTCTCCAAATGTTTAGCTAACCTTTCATCTTTCTCAGCAAAAGCATGTAATAGTTCTACATAGTTGCCACGATTAGAGGAGTTTGCCCTCTCATCGTTACCACGAAATGCCAACTCCTGTTTAGCTAGGAAGCAGGTTGCATTAATGAGGTCTTTCAAAATCTCTCGGTTTTCTTTTACCTTAGCGTTGTGGATGCTAATATTGAGTCTCCGCTGTTCGTTCAAAGCCAAATCGATCCTTGAGCTTCCAAAAGTTTTTAAAGCAATCTGGCTTTGAATGTGAGTGGTCGATCTTTCATGTTTGCTGAGGCTTCGTGGTAAATTTTTCAGGTCACAATATCCCGTGTTAGTCCAGACATTGTCACAAGTTGAGAACAAAAGGCAGGGAAAGCAGTAAAGGTGTTTTTTTGAAGGACAGCCACACAGCCAGTCTTTTCGGGTGTACCACTCCGTTTGGAAAGAGCGAGTTATCTTCTGTCCCGTAGTTTGAAGCAAGCCTTTTAGCTCCGGCGTTGGTCTTCCGTTGTTAATCACTTCCCGTTTTGACTGAAAGTCTAGTTTTGAGAAATTTTTAAGCTTAGATATAGAATCCTCTTCCATTTTGGCAGTCCGACGGAGCAAAACACAAAAATAAACGGCTCGCGGCAGTGCACTTGACTCTCACTTGGCGCTTCTTCGTAAAAGAACAGCAGCAATAAGCACCCGTTGGCTCACGTACGCCCCCTTCAGTGCGGCAGAGTACTATCTGCCTCACCCTGTGCCTTTTCACGGCGGTTTTATGTCCCATCAGCAAAACTAAATATGTCATTAACAAACATTAAATGTTAATGGTTAAAGACATTAGCCAGACTGTGGAAAATCAGGGTATATAAACGTATATGCAAACATTATATTGGCGACATGCAGCAATACGGAAACAGGCACGGGCCAATTGCATGTATCAACCCAGCTTGTGATGGATTGCGCATTCAGAGGTGAGGCTCGGCTCGTTGCTGCCGCACCTCGCGTTTCACCCCTGTATTTGAACACGAAATATGCAATTTCAGCGATTTTGACTATAAAACTGTTTGAAATTAGTCATACATAAAGATCAATGGACAAATATTAATATTCATTTTATGTTATCATTATTATTATTTTTTTTACTTGTCATGATGACAGGTGAGGCTCTGCCTCACTTGCCTCCCCTGACCGCACGTCCCTGCTGTGGACACAGTTTTATTTCACTACATTGAAGCTAAAGTGCACTTGTTGTTAGCGCCAAAGCAGTGCAGGTCTCTTCTGTCCCCGCTGTCCCCGCTGACAGCAGCAGCAGCATGCGCCCCGACGCACGCGGAGAGGGATCAGCGCCGACAGGACGAGTGGCTGCTGCAGCATAAAGAGGAGCAGAGAAGGGAACGGATGAAAATAAAGTAGGAAACGTATCAGCGTTATTCGTTTAATGCATTTTCATTCCGTGTCCTTGTGGTAAACTGCAGGTAAATGAAACTGACTGTAGTGACTGTAACGCGAGTAGCTAACTGGGTTTTTTGTTAGTAACTGTAATATTATTACTGGGGGCTCAAAAGTAACATGTTACCCGCTGCGTTACTGACAACTGTAATCTCAGAAGATGTTTTCCATAAAGATATTATTTGTGTGTGTGTATTGGTGTCCAAGATTATTTTAAAAAGGATGAAAAAAACATAACATAGCCCTTTAAAACATGCATCAGGTATGTGTAGTGCTGATGGAAATGTGAAAATACAACAATGAATGAAAAAATTACAATAAATGGTTATTTTCTATGTATTTATGCATTCACTCAATAACTCAAAAGATGGAGACAGGGGCGCATAGGAGGGGGAAAGGTTAGGATGATTCCAAGGGCCCGTGGCTGGCAGGGAGCCCAGGAAAAATTCCTGCATATAGGCCTGTTCTGTTGTATACATTTTTTTAGATTTTATGTTTTGCTGTATTATTTACAATGCCAGGGCCCTGAATATGATTATTATTATTTAATAAAGTCGATTCAAAATAAACCAACAAAGTCCTTCAATTTTCTAAGAGCCCCCTCTGCAAATGGTTCAGTCCGCTTCCTAAGCAGGCCCGGAACGACACGAGGAGTTGCTGCTTCTGTTTGTGATGCAGCTGACCTCAGTATTGTCAGCATGTCCCACTTAACAACCAACAACCAACATAAGTCAGGTTGTAAAAAACGAAAGGTGAAAAGGGAAAGAGAAGAAAGGGAAAGGTAAGGGCGGCAGTGTGTCACCCAGTTTTTTTCCAAAAGAAAGGTCTGCATTAACTAGGGATGGGCATCAAAACCCGGTTCTACCCGAGAACCGGTTCTAATTTTTCCAATCCATCGGAATTGTCAGCCTCCGCCTTTAACGATCCCTCTTATTGATGCCGCTTTGGGCAGCTGTGTTTGTGTTTTGCTCCGAGACCTGCCCCGCTCCAGAGCAGCGTTTCTAACGTTTTTACTTTCACTTTGCTGCAAAAGTCGTCTTCGACGTAGCCTACAAAGCGCGGCGCTCATCATGCAGTGCATGTAGTTCTCCTCTCTCTAATTAATGCACACACACTCACGGGACACGGCAGCGCGGAGGTGGAGACGCACGGAGCCTGGAGCGCTCACGTCCCGCTGCGTGGACACACCAGAGTGAAGCCAGAGCCGCGGAGGTAGGAGCTAAATGTCCACGCACTGTGACAGCAGGAGCTCATTCCCCTGCATAAGAAATACACAGGGAGGGAGCGAGCATAGAAAGAGAGAAATCTCCATAGAAAACGCTGAATCCTGTCTCACCCTCACCTGTCTGACTCTCACCTGTCTGACCCTCACCTGTCTGACCCTCACCTGTCTGACTCTCACCTGTTTGACCCTCACCTGTCTGACTCTCACCTGTCTGACCCTCTCCTGTCTGACCCTCACCTGTCTGACTCTCACCTGTCTGACCCTCACCTGTCTGACTCTCACCTGTTTGACCCTCACCTGTCTGACTCTCACCTGTCTGACCCTCTCCTGTCTGACCCTCACCTGTCTGACTCTCACCTGTCTGACTCTCACCTGTCTGACTCTCACCTGTCTGACCCTGACCTGTCTGACTCTCACCTGTCTGACCCTCACCTGTCTGACCCTCACCTGTCTGACCCTGACCTGTCTGACTCTCACCTGTCTGACCCTCACCTGTCTGACCCTCACCTGTCTGACCCTGACCTGTCTGACTCTCACCTGTCTGACCCTCACCTGTCTGACCCTCACCTGTCTGACCCTGACCTGTCTGACTCTCACCTGTCTGACCCTCACCTGTCTGACCCTCACCTGTCTGACTCTCTCCTGTCTGACCCTCACCTGTCTGACTCTCTCCTGTCTGACCCTCACCTGTCTGACTCTCTCCTGTCTGACTCTCACCTGTCTGACCCTCACCTGTCTGACTCTCTCCTGTCTGACCCTCACCTGTCTGACTCTCTCCTGTCTGACCCTCACCTGTCTGACCCTCACCTGTCTGACCCTCACCTGTCTGACTCTCACCTGTCTGACTCTCACCTGTCTGACCCTCACCTGTCTGACTCTCTCCTGTCTGACCCTCACCTGTCTGACTCTCTCCTGTCTGACCCTCACCTGTCTGACCCTCACCTGTCTGACTCTCACCTGTCTGACTCTCACCTGTCTGACTCTCACCTGTCTGACCCTCTCCTGTCTGACCCTCACCTGTCTGACTCTCACCTGTCTGACTCTCACCTGTCTGACCCTCACCTGTCTGACTCTCTCCTGTCTGACTCTCACCTGTCTGACCCTCTCCTGTCTGACTCTCTCCTGTCTGACTCTCACCTGTCTGACTCTCACCTGTCTGACCCTCACCTGTCTGACCCTCACCTGTCTGACCCTCACCTGTCTGACCCTCACCTGTCTGACCCTCTCCTGTCTGACTCTCTCCTGTCTGACTCTCACCTGTCTGACTCTCACCTGTCTGACCCTCACCTGTCTGACTCTCACCTGTCTGACCCTCTCCTGTCTGACCCTCACCTGTCTGACCCTCACCTGTCTGACTCTCACCTGTCTGACCCTCTCCTGTCTGACTCTCACCTGTCTGACTCTCACCTGTCTGACCCTCACCTGTCTGACCCTCACCTGTCTGACCCTCACCTGTCTGACCCTCTCCTGTCTGACTCTCACCTGTCTGACCCTCACCTGTCTGACCCTCTCCTGTCTGACCCTCACCTGTCTGACTCTCACCTGTCTGACCCTCTCCTGTCTGACCCTCACCTGTCTGACTCTCTCCTGTCTGACTCTCACCTGTCTGACCCTCTCCTGTCTGACTCTCACCTGTCTGACCCTCACCTGTCTGACCCTCTCCTGTCTGACTCTCACCTGTCTGACTCTCACCTGTCTGACTCTCACCTGTCTGACCCTCACCTGTCTGACTCTCTCCTGTCTGACTCTCACCTGTCTGACTCTCTCCTGTCTGACTCTCACCTGTCTGACTCTCTCCTGTCTGACTCTCACCTGTCTGACCCTCTCCTGTCTGACTCTCACCTGTCTGACCCTCTCCTGTCTGACCCTCACCTGTCTGACTCTCACCTGTCTGACTCTCACCTGTCTGACTCTCACCTGTCTGACCCTCACCTGACAGACAGGTGTAAAGCTGCTTCTGCTGCTCCTAAATTAATATTAAAGCCACAATCCTTTTTATTTAAAAAGCACACATTTCCAGTAATTTACTGCTGTACATTCAATACATGTTACTTCTGTTTGGTGAGCCCAGTTTAAAATAGGCTCATATACATGAAAATAAAAATAAGCTTCTATTTCTGCTTCATAATAAACTGTAAGGTCACAAATCTAGTTTATTTTTATTCAGAGAAATATCAGGAATCCATAAGTGATTTGATAAAGAATTGGATCGATAAGCAGAATCAGCAATGGCATCAACATTGATAAAATCTTATCAATTCCCATCCCTAGTATTAACAGTTGTTTGAAATAACGGTGAAAAGGGTGGAATTTCTGGGCTAATTATAGGCTAGCCCACTTTCGTTTGCTGTTTGCCTTTAAAAATGATATGAAACAATGAAAGTATTAACGCTGTGCCAGTAAATAGCTTAAACAGACAGCAGAATAAGTTAGTTTTTAGTTCGCCTATTTGGTCTTACAGCAAAGTATGAATGTTATTTAATGTTGCACTGCTGTAAAACGTCCATCTAAGACGTTTTTAGAGGTAAATGAGTGTTTTAATAGGCTGTGTTAAACCTGGTCCTGAAAAAATGTTGGTGGGGGCCCGATGTAAAATCTTTTCAGGGGGCCCAGAATCTGGCACCCCTGGATGGAGATACATTATTGTTCCATTTTTTTCTGTAAAACCAAATGTTTTCAGTCCAGTTTTTCAGACCACAGCTTCCACACAAACACTGCCCCTTCACTCACTTTAGTGCATGACTGAGAAGAGATGAACTACAGTTTATTTCTGAATTGAGCCAACTTCCTGAGCCTTCCTCAGCCAACATATTTCTGCAGCTAAAGGGAGATCGTGAAACCAGTTATTCCTTGTTCTGATAAAATTTTTCTTTATTAGTTGATTTTCATGACATACTGTTCCTTGAAAGTAACTACTGCTGCAGTTTGCCCATTTGTTAACAAAATGTGTTGCAGATGTGAGGCTCGCCATTTAACGCTGATCAGAAAGTGATTCAAAAACAGAAATTAAAAAACATTTCTGAAGATTGTTGAAGCCAGAGCGCCTGAGTCTCGTTTGCTGCTGAAAGAAACCCGAGACGCTCATACTCCACAAATACTTAGCCCGCATAAACATTAGAATTATTCTCATGATATTGTTGTTATTTCACAAAAGTGTAGCTTTTGGTCCACCACGACTTGCTAACTACACACAGGATGTTACGTAATGTGTCTGTTGCTCAGGAATTTTAATAAAAGTAAACTTAATTAATAATAAACATAATTTATAGTCAGCATAAACAAGATAAAAAATAATGAATAATCTCTGATGTTGCAAGGAAACAGAAATATATGGGGACAGTGGTGAGTCAGAGACTGGAGTGGAAAGTGTTGCGATAACTTTCAAAATGGCACTAAATCTTATTTACATGCATTTTATTGAGATCAGGCTGTCAGTTTATGCACCTGAGAAAAAAAACTATGATGACTACAATTTTATAACAACTCCCTCTGTTTCACACAGTTTACTGAAAAAATACTGACATTTAGACACCAAGTCAATGTGTTACCTGACCTTACCTTACCTTACATTACCTTACCTTACATTACCTTACCTTACCTTACCTTACATTACCTTACATTACCTTACCTTACCTTACCTTACATTACCTTACATTACATTACCTTACCTTACCTTACATTACCTTACCTTACATTACCTTACCTTACATTACCTTACCTTACCTTACATTACCTTACCTTACCTTACCTTACATTACCTTACATTACCTTACATTACCTTACATTACCTTACCTTACATTACCTTACATTACCTTACATTACCTTACCTTACCTTACATTACCTTACCTTACATTACCTTACATTACCTTACATTACCTTACCTTACCTTACATTACCTTACATTACCTTACATTACCTTACCTTACCTTACCTTACATTACCTTACATTACCTTACCTTACATTACCTTACATTACCTTACATTACCTTACATTACCTTACCTTACCTTACCTTACCTTACATTACCTTACATTACCTTACATTACCTTACCTTACCTTACATTACCTTACATTACCTTACATTACCTTACCTTACATTACCTTACATTACCTTACCTTACCTTACATTACCTTACCTTACATTACCTTACATTACCTTACATTACCTTACCTTACCTTACATTACCTTACATTACCTTACATTACCTTACCTTACATTACCTTACCTTACCTTACCTTACATTACCTTACCTTACCTTACCTTACCTTACATTACCTTACCTTACATTACCTTACCTTACATTACCTTACATTACCTTACATTACATTACCTTACCTTACCTTACATTACCTTACCTTACATTACCTTACCTTACATTACCTTACATTACATTACCTTACCTTACATTACCTTACCTTACATTACCTTACATTACCTTACATTACCTTACCTTACCTTACATTACCTTACCTTACATTACCTTACATTACCTTACCTTACCTTACATTACCTTACATTACCTTACATTACCTTTCATTACCTTACCTTACCTTACCTTACATTACCTTACATTACCTTACATTACCTTACATTACCTTACCTTACATTACCTTACATTACCTTACATTACCTTACCTTACCTTACCTTACATTACCTTACATTACCTTACATTACCTTACCTTACCTTACATTACCTTACATTACCTTACATTACCTTACCTTACATTACCTTACATTACCTTACCTTACCTTACATTACCTTACCTTACATTACCTTACATTACCTTACATTACCTTACCTTACCTTACATTACCTTACATTACCTTACATTACCTTACCTTACATTACCTTACCTTACCTTACCTTACATTACTTTACCTTACCTTACCTTACCTTACATTACCTTACCTTACATTACCTTACCTTACATTACCTTACATTACCTTACATTACATTACCTTACCTTACCTTACATTACCTTACCTTACATTACCTTACCTTACATTACCTTACATTACATTACCTTACCTTACATTACCTTACCTTACATTACCTTACATTACCTTACATTACCTTACCTTACCTTACATTACCTTACATTACCTTACATTACATTACCTTACATTACCTTACATTACATTACCTTACCTTACCTTACATTACCTTACCTTACATTACCTTACCTTACATTACCTGACCTTACCTTACCTTACATTACCTTACATTACCTTACATTACCTTACCTGACCTGACCTGACCTTATCTTCCTGAGTACATTTTCCTCAATAGACTTTTACTTTACCTTCAAAGTGAGTTAGCAGCAGTCAAACAGGTATAACTCTTTCAGCTAAGCCTTGTCCTTAGTGCATAATAAATAAATATATGCTACACTGGTTTATCCATTTTGGTTGCAATGGCTCAGTGCGCTGTAGTAATGTTTTCAGGGCTGAACTTTTCAACTGAGAGCCAGTATAATGCATTTTGATCAGCAGGACAAAAGCAGCTGACGGTGTAAGAAACAGTAGACAATTGTACAAATCATTTGAACAATGCACCAAAATATTTGCTCTTTGTAAACATTCAACCAGAAACTGATTTTATGTTTTGCCAAAGTGACTAAAGGACTTGAAATATGAACAAGTAAGTTTTGAAAATTGAAGTTCTGATCTGAGGAATGTGCCAAAGCAACTGAGAAAACTGATTTGGAACTGGCCTAGCTGTTTATCTGCAGTGCGTCTTACGAAAGTAGAGCTAATTTAATAACTTCTCTGACCTGATTAACGGCGTTTAGTGCTTTCCTTCATCACCTGTTGATTCTGCTGAAGTCTGTGTTATTATCCTTTTTTTTTTTTTTAAGTTACAGTTAAAGTTTTTTTTGTGAAAAAGTTTCTGAGTTCTTAATGATTTGTCTCTTTTTGTTTGACTCCCTTAGAAGAGCCAACTTTTATGGCTCCCAAATGGCTCTTTATTTACTATCACTCTGAGATTTTTATGTTGGTCTAATTTAGCGATTATAAATGGTTTGTGTGTTGGTAAACCATTTTTAATCAGGGTTTTTGTAAAAGCCTTATTTTTATGCAGTTTGCAAGCACAAAATACAGTTAGAGAATTCTGAACTCATCTTTGCTGTCTCCAGTATGATCAAAATTGCCGTCTTCAGAGCCCACCTTGCAATTTTTACATAATGATATAATCCTAGTCTGTCCTCACATGTGACTGCATGATGTGCCCATCAAAATAAAATTTTGCTTTGATTGTGTGTTTTTTAGCTGAGCTGATCAGGAGCAGCTGAAGGTTCCACTCTCATCTCTTCTGTTTCGCTCCAGAGAATAGTTTCTTGGAGCCAGCTCGTTCGTAAACGACCCAGCACTGCTCAGAAGTAAAAATGGCCAGAGGCTCTCCAATCTGAAAGAGTGCATAAAAATATTGTGGAACTCTTTAAAAACAATGCTCCTCAAGGTCAAATTGCAAAGTCTTTGCAAATTTCCTCCTCTACAGTGCATAACGTTGTCAAAAGAGAAACTGGAGACATCTCTGTGTAAGGGACAAGGCTGAAGACCTTTATTGGATGCCTGTGGTCTTCAGGTCCTCAGACAGCACTCTCTATGGATCTATGGTCAGTGCACGTTTGACTTTGTTTTTGGAGCACATTTACACGCTGGACTGATGAACACCTGTTAATTAATGTCTCATATTAAAGTAGTAAGCATAAACATAAATATAAATCTTCCAGTGTGTTATCAGCGTTCAGTTCAAAAGCCACATCTCTGATGGTATGTGAGGGCATACCAGCAGAGAACCTATAGAGAACATTTGGTGCATCTTTAAACAAAAAATACATCAAAGACAACCACAAACTCCAATATCAGACAAAAATGGGACCAAATTCCAACACCAAAACTCCAAAAAACTCATAACCTCAATGTCCAGATGTCTTCAAACTGTTTTGAAAAGAAGAGGAGATGCTGCCCCATGGTAAACCTGCCCTTGTCCCAACTATTGTGGGACCTGTAGAAGGCATCAATTCTGAAATTAGCTCATTTTGTGCATAAAAGTGTAAAATTTTCCTGTGTAAACATTTGTTATGTTATCAATGTTCTATTGGAAATAAAATATTAGCTCGTGATTTGAAAGTCTTTTCGTTGTCATTTTATTTGGGTTGTATGTTGGCTCCTGAATCCGGCTGTAGGCGTTGGAAGTTGGCTCGATTCAGAGAAATTTCAACAGTTTCATTGTATAGTCTGTAATTAATCTCTTCTCGATAAAGTGAGTTAAAGGGCGGTGTTTCTGTGGAAGCTGTGGTATGACTAACAGAAAAAACCTGAGCACCAGGTGTTGTGAAAGAGGCAGCCCCATAGTTTGTTTCTATACTATAGATGTTGTTAAAGGTCCTATTCTGTTAAATCACAGGTGTCACAATCCTTTCAAATGGCCTGGAAAGTTCATCACACAACTGTATCTGTGATTTTTATCTCATGAAGTCACCTCCTAATGAGTTCATCTTGGTACATCATGGTGCCGACAGGTAGAGACGTCAGTGATGCAATGAAGTCAATTTAATTTCAATTTTATTTGTATAGCCCTGTATCAAACAAAAGTTGCCTCAAAAGGGCTTCACAAACAGTTAATCAAACATAAACACACAGTCAGACTTAACACATAGTAAACACAAATAATATCCACACTAAAATAAACAGACCCAGGACATCCCTGTCCTTAGACCCTTCTTGGTAAAGAAAAACTCCTAAAAAAACCATCTGTGGGGAAAAGAAGAAACCTTATGGAGCTCATATTGAAGGAGAGATCCTCTCCCAGGACGGACAGGCAACATGTGTCAGGAGTTAGTTCATTAGCTCATCTATAGGATCATAGTCCAGGTCTGTAAGGATTCATCCAGACAGGGGAGTGGGGTGAGGTAGATCTGGTTAATCCTTAGAGGTGAGGTTGAGGGCCCACAGGTCGGGACAGGAGCACAGATGGGGTCAGCTAAGATCCAATTGTCACTGGGACATCTGCCAGCAGCCAGGCATCTGAAACAGTCCCCACTCCCCCAGAGGGGAGCGGGACAGAGGGACAACTTGTGAATAGCAATGAACTGATTGGAGATATAGAATATTAGATAATATTAATGACAGTGATAGAAGAGGAGCAGCAGATGAAACCAGAGGACAGAGTCTCAGTGCAACATACTTTCTCCAGCTTCTAGCTCTAGGCTAAAGTAGCCTAGCTTCAGCTGTGGAGTTAACCCTGTTCCTAGCTGGCCTGACCATAAGCTTTCTCACAGAGGAGGCTAAGCTTAAATGTAGAGACACAGCCTAAACCTGCCTGTGAACCTTGGCTGCATGAGACCATGTGCGCTCTCAGGCACCAATGTAGATGCTCTGAATGAAAATGGAAAAAGGACAGACTGCATAGTTCTCTACAGATGCTGAGAGACTCTTTAACAACTTATCAGAAAGCTGTAAAGACTGCTAAATCTCAATATATGTCTAATCTTGTGTCCAGAAATAGCCATAAACCCCAGGTGCTTTTTATTAATGTATTTAATTGCATTTTAAATCCTCGTGAACGTGATGGTATTGCTCATTCAGCTGCTATGTGTGAGAAATTTCTATTGTTTTTCACTGAAAAGGTTGCTATGATTAGGTCCTCTGTTTCACTGTCTTTAGCCTTAGACCCTGCTGTTATTCCTGTGTCTTCTTTGGTTTTTGAGCAATTTGAGCCCATTTCCCTGAACGAGTTGGCTATGATGGTCCATCACCTAAGGTCCTCTTATTGCCCAATGGACTGCCTTTCTCCTAAGCTACTCAAAGATGTTTTTGACTCTGTTGGAGCAGTTGTGCTGTCGCTGATTAATGCTTCGCTCACTTCAGGTTCTGTTCCATCACCTTTAAGCATGCTGTAGTTCAGCCAATTAAAAAAAAACACAACCTGGATCCTAATGTACTTTCCAATTATAGGCCGATATCAAAACTTCCCTTTTTGTCAAAAGTATTGTAGAAAGTGGTCTATTATCAGTTGCAATCACACCTTACTTGCAATGATATTTGTGAAAAATTTCAATCGGGTTTCAAATCCAGCCACAGCACAGAAACTGCTCTTGTGGATGTTTTTAATGATCTTCTTTTAACTGCTGATGCCGGCAAAACTGCTGCCCTGTTGCTTTTAGATATGTCTGCAGCCTTTGACACAGTCGACCACAAAACATTGCTGTCCCAACTTGAAGTATCTGTTGGTGTTAAGCCTGGGACACACCAACCCAACGCCCGACCACTGTCAGCAGAGGTGGGACAACTGCTGTCTCCTCTGTCGCCACTGACAGTCGCTGCAGACACCGGAGCGATTCAGACCCACGACCGAGCAGTGCGCATGTGCATAATGTAATAACTATTTACAACAGCAGGCGGCGCTTGTCACTAAACTCTGTGGTTATTTAAACTCTAGTAACTAAAACTCCGCAACACACACATGTTTAACTCAAGTATTTATCAGCCAATAATAATTATACACACTAAATTAAACTGATCTGATCACAGTAATGAAGAAAAGGGACTGGATTATTGCAGCTGTTTGCCTCAAAGGAGGATTATATTTTTATCTGCACGAGGCTAAAGCTAAGCTAAGCTAACTGCAGCACATTGGTGTCACAGATGTGGGAAACATAATGAAGTAGTTGTAGAACAGAAAGTTCCTTATATTTTGATGTTAAACTTGAGCTGTTGACAAATTGTGAATGGGACACTGCCAATCAGAGCTCGTTGAGCACGACGGCCTGACGCCGATTCGCCATGTTAAACCAGAAATATGCCCAACTGTGTCCAACTGTGTCCCACTATGTCCGATGGTGCGGAACATATCCAACAGACTTACGTTGCCGACCACGTCAAACCATCCCACCACGCCCAACGGCCAATGATCGCCCCGGTGTGTCCCAGGCTTTAAAGGTGCTGTCTTGGATTAGTTCAGATTTTACCTGACAGATAGAAGTTGTTTCTGTTCATCTCGGACCCCACCAATCAAAATCTGCTCCTCTCAGCTGTGGGGTTCCACAGGGCTCCATTTTAGGCCCAGTTCTGTTTGCCATCTTCCTGTTGCCCTTAGGATCTATTTTCAAAAAATAAATTTCTTTTCATTGTTTTGTTGATGATGTGCAAATTTATTTGCCATTACAGCCGAGCACGTCATCACTTCAACCTTTGCAAAACTGTCTCAGAGATATGAAAGATTGGATGGCCTTGAATTTCCTCCATCTTAATGAGAAAGAAACTGAAATTGTCCTATTTGGTGATCCAGGTATTTTAAGAGGGGGTGGACACAGTAGTTAGAGTTTTATCATCTTTTAAGCTGGGGACACACTGATTTTCTCAGTCGATGCAGATTCTGAAAAGACTCTGTCACCTTTAGAGAACGTTTGCCGCACCTTTAAACAAAAAATACATCAGACAACCACACATTCTTCAGCAGCTGGAAACCTATATCAGACAAAAATGGGACCAAATTCCAACACCCAAACTTTAGAAACTCATAACCTCAATGTTTAGTTGTCTTCAAACTGTTTTGAAAAGAAGAGGAAATGCTGCCCCATGGTAAACCTGCCCTTGTCCCAACTATTGTGGGACCTGTAGCAGGCATCAAATCTGAAATTAGCTCATTTTGTGCATAAAAGTGTAAAATTTTCCTGTGTAACCATTTATGTTATCAATGTTCTATTGAAAATAAAATATTAACTCATGATTTGAAAGTCTTTTAGTTTTCATTATATATAATTTCAAAAGCATACCAACTTTTGGGTTTTGGTTTTGGTTTACAATTTGTGTTGTATGTTGGCTCCTGAATCTGGCTGTAGGCGTTTGACTCAGGAAGTTGGCTCGAGTCAGAGATATTTCAGGTTTTCACTTCAGATGCATAAACTGTAATCTCTTCTCAGTCATGCAGTAAAGTGAGTTAAAGGGCAGTGTTTCTGTGGAAGCTGTGGTATGACTAACAGAAAAAACCTGAGCACCAGGTGTTGTGAAAGAGGCAGCCCCATAGTTTGTTTCTATACTATAGATGTTGTTAAAGGTCCTATTCTGTTAAATCACAGGTGTCACAATCCTTTCAAATGGCCTGGAAAGTTCATCACACAACTGTATCTGTGATTTTTATCTCATGAAGTCACCTCCTAATGAGTTCATCTTGGTACATCATGGTGCCGACAGGTAGAGACGTCAGTGATGCAATGAAGTCAATTTAATTTCAATTTTATTTGTATAGCCCTGTATCAAACAAAAGTTGCCTCAAAAGGGCTTCACAAACAGTTAATCAAACATAAACACACAATCAGACTTAACACATAGTAAACACAAATAATATCCACACTAAACTAAACAGACCCAGGACATCCCTGTCCTTAGACCCTTCTTGGTAAGGAAAAACTCCTAAAAAAAACATCTGTGGGGAAAAGAAGAAACCTTATGGAGTTCATATTGATGGAGAGATCCTCTCCCAGGACGGACAGGCAACATGTGTCAGGAGTTAGTCCATTAGCTCATCTATAGGATCATAGTCCAGGTCTGTAAGGATTCATCCAGACAGGGGAGTGGGGTGAGGTAGATCTGGTTAATCCTTAGAGGTGAGGTTGAGGGCCCACAGGTCGGGACAGGAGCACAGATGGGGTCAGCTAAGATCCAATTGTCACTGGGACATCTGCCAGCAGCCAGGCATCTGAAACAGTCCCCACTCCCCCAGAGGGAAGCGGGACAGAGGGACAACTTGTGAATAGCAAGGAACTGATTGGAGATATAGAATATTAGATTATATTAATGACAGTGATAGAAGAGGAGCAGCAGATGAAACCAGAGGACAGAGGCTCAGTGCAACATACTTTCTCCAGCTTCTAGCTCTAGGCTAAAGTAGCCTAGCTTCAGCTGTGGAGTTAACCCTGTTCCTAGCTGGCCTGACCATAAGCTTTCTCACAGAGGAGGCTAACCTTAAATGTAGAGACACAGCCTAAACCTGCCTGTGAACCTTGGCTGCATGAGACCATGTGCGCTCTCAGGCACCAATGTAGATGCTCTGAATGAAAATGGAAAAAGGACAGACTGCATAGTTCTCTACAGATGCTGAGAGACTCTTTAACAACTTATCAGAAAGCTGTAAAGACTGCTAAATCTCAATATATGTCTAATCTTGTGTCCAGAAATAGCCATAAACCCCAGGTGCTTTTTATTAATGTATTTAATTGCATTTTAAATCCTCGTGAACGTGATGGTATTGCTCATTCAGCTGCTATGTGTGAGAAATTTCTATTGTTTTTCACTGAAAAGGTTGCTATGATTAGGTCCTCTGTTTCACTGTCTTTAGCCTTAGACCCTGCTGTTATTCCTGTGTCTTCTTTGGTTTTTGAGCAATTTGAGCCCATTTCCCTGAACGAGTTGGCTATGATGGTCCATCACCTAAGGTCCTCTTATTGCCCAATGGACTGCCTTTCTCCTAAGCTACTCAAAGATGTTTTTGACTCTGTTGGAGCAGTTGTGCTGTCGCTGATTAATGCTTCGCTCACTTCAGGTTCTGTTCCATCACCTTTAAGCATGCTGTAGTTCAGCCAATTAAAAAAAAAAAACACAACCTGGATCCTAATGTACTTTCCAATTATAGGCCGATATCAAAACTTCCCTTTTTGTCAAAAGTATGTAAAAAGTGGTCTATTATCAGTTGCAATCACACCTTACCTGCAATGATACTTGTGAAAAATTTCAATCGGGTTTCAAATCCAGCCACAGCACAGAAACTGCTCTTGTGGATGTTTTTAATGATCTTCTTTTAACTGCTGATGCCGGCAAAACTGCTGCCCTGTTGCTTTTAGATATGTCTGCAGCCTTTGACACAGTCGACCACAAAACATTGCTGTCCCAACTTGAAGTATCTGTTGGTGTTAAGCCTGGGACACACCAACCCAACGCACGACCACTGTCAGCAGAGGCGGAGGACGACTGCTGTCTCCTCTGTCGCCCGCTGACAGTCGCTGCAGGACACCGGAGCAATTCAGACCCAACGACCGGAGCATGCGCATGTGGGCATAATATAATAACTATTACAAAGCAGGCGGCGCTAGTCACTAAACTCTGTGGTTATTTAAACTCTAGTAACTAAAACTCCGCAACACACACATGTTTAACTCAAGTATTTATCAGCCAATGATAATTATACACACTAAATTAAACTGATCTGATCACAGTAATGAAGAAAAGGGACTGGATTATTGCAGCTGTTTGCCTCAAAGGAGGATTATATTTTTATCTGCACGAGGCTAAAGCTAAGGTAAGCTAACTGCAGCACATTGGTGTCACAGATGTGGGAAACATAATGAAGTAGTTGTAGAACAGAAAGTTCCTTATATTTTGATGCTAAACTTGAGCTGTTGACAAATTGTGAATGGGACACAGCCAATCAGAGCTCGTTGAGCACGACGGCCTGACGCCGATTCGCCATGTTAAACCAGAAATATGCCCAACTGTGTCCCACTATGTCTGATGGTGCGGAACATATCCAACAGACTTACGTTGCCGACCACGTCAAACCATCCCACCACGCCCAACGGCCAATGATCGTCCCGGTGTGTCCCAGGCTTTAAAGGTGCTGTCTTGGATTAGTTCAGATTTTACCTGACAGATAGAATTGTTTCTGTTCATCTCGGACCCCACCAATCAAAATCTGCTCCTCTCAGCTGTGGGGTTCCACAGGGCTCCATTTTAGGCCCAGTCCTGTTTGCCATCTACCTGTTGCCCTTAGGATCTATTTTCAAAAAATATATTTCTTTTCATTGTTTTGTTGATGATGTGCAAATTTATTTGCCATTACAGCCGAGCACATCATCACTTCAACCTTTGCAAAACTGTCTCAGAGATATGAAAGATTGGATGGCCTTGAATTTCCTCCATCTTAATGAGAAAGAAACTGAAATTGTCCTATTTGGTGATCCAGGTATTTTAAGAGGGGGTGGACACAGTAGTTAGAGTTTTATCATCTTTTAAGCTGGGGACACACTGATTTTCTCAGTCGATGCAGATTCTGAAAAGACTCTGTCACCTTTAGAGAACGTTTGCCGCATCTTTAAACAAAAAATACGTCAGACAACCACAAATTTTTCAGCAGCTGGAAACCTATAACAGACAAAAATGGGACCAAATTCCAACACCCAAACTTTAGAAACTCATAACCTCAATGTCCAGATGTCTTCAAACTGTTTTGAAAAGAAGAGGAGATGCTGCCCCATGGTAAACCTGCCCTTGTCCCAACTATTGTGGGACCTGTAGCAGGCATCAAATCTGAAATTAGCTCATTTTGTGCATAAAAGTGTAAAATTTTCCTGTGTAACCATTTATGTTATCAATGTTCTATTGAAAATAAAATATTAACTCATGATTTGAAAGTCTTTTAGTTTTCATTATATATAATTTCAAAAGCATACCAACTTTTTGGTTTTGGTTTACAATTTGTGTTGTATGTTGGCTCCTGAATCTGGCTGTAGGCGTTTGACTCAGGAAGTTGGCTCGAGTCAGAGATATTTCAGGTTTTCACTTCAGATGCATAAACTGTAATCTCTTCTCAGTCATGCAGTAAAGTGAGTTAAAGGGCGGTGTTTCTGTGGAAGCTGTGGTATGACTAACAGAAAAAACCTGAGCACCAGGTGTTGTGTAAGAGGCAGCCCCATAGTTTGTTTCTATACTATAGATGTTGTTAAAGGTCCTATTCTGTTAAATCACAGGTGTCACAATCCTTTCAAATGGCCTGGAAAGTTCATCACACAACTGTATCTGTGATTTTTATCTCATGAAGTCACCTCCTAATGAGTTCATCTTGGTACATCATGGTGCCGACAGGTAGAGACGTCAGTGATGCAATGAAGTCAATTTAATTTCAATTTTATTTGTATAGCCCTGTATCAAAACAAAAGTTGCCTCAAAAGAGCTTCACAAACAGTTAATCAAACATAAACACACAATCAGACTTAACACATAGTAAACACAAATAATATCCACACTAAACTAAACAGACCCAGGACATCCCTGTCCTTAGACCCTCCTTGGTAAGGAAAAACTCCTAAAAAAAACATCTGTGGGGAAAAGAAGAAACCTTATGGAGCTCATATTGAAGGAGAGATCCTCTCCCAGGACGGACAGGCAACATGTGTCAGGAGTTAGTCCATTAGCTCATCTATAGGATCATAGTCCAGGTCTGTAAGGATTCATCCAGACAGGGGAGTGGGGTGAGGTAGATCTGGTTAATCCTTAGAGGTGAGGTTGAGGGCCCACAGGTCGGGACAGGAGCACAGATGGGGTCAGCTAAGATCCAATTGTCACTGGGACATCTGCCAGCAGCCAGGCATCTGAAACAGTCCCCACTCCCCCAGAGGGAAGCGGGACAGAGGGACAACTTGTGAATAGCAGTGAATTGATTGGAGATATAGAAT
This sequence comes from Bostrychus sinensis, assembly GCA_020698575.1. Lineage (NCBI taxonomy): Eukaryota > Metazoa > Chordata > Actinopteri > Gobiiformes > Eleotridae > Bostrychus > Bostrychus sinensis. Next base: position 8,596,247 of record CM036245.1, on the reverse strand, counting down.
ATTAGATTATATTAATGACAGTGATAGAAGAGGAGCAGCAGATGAAACCAGAGGACAGAGGCTCAGTGCAACATACTTTCTCCAGCTTCTAGCTCTAGGCTAAAGTAGCCTAGCTTCAGCTGTGGAGTTAACCCTGTTCCTAGCTGGCCTGACCATAAGCTTTCTCACAGAGGAGGCTAACCTTAAATGTAGAGACACAGCCTAAACCTGCCTGTGAACCTTGGCTGCATGAGACCATGTGCGCTCTCAGGCACCAATGTATCTGCACGAGGCTAAAGCTAAGGTAAGCTAACTGCAGCACATTGGTGTCACAGATGTGGGAAACATAATGAAGTAGTTGTAGAACAGAAAGTTCCTTATATTTTGATGCTAAACTTGAGCTGTTGACAAATTGTGAATGGGACACAGCCAATCAGAGCTCGTTGAGCACGACGGCCTGACGCCGATTCGCCATGTTAAACCAGAAATATGCCCAACTGTGTCCCACTATGTCCGATGGTGCGGAACATATCCAACAGACTTACGTTGCCGACCACGTCAAACCATCCCACCACGCCCAACGGCCAATGATCGCCCCGGTGTGTCCCAGGCTTTAAAGGTGCTGTCTTGGATTAGTTCAGATTTTACCTGACAGATAGAATTGTTTCTGTTCATCTCGGACCCCACCAATCAAAATCTGCTCCTCTCAGCTGTGGGGTTCCACAGGGCTCCATTTTAGGCCCAGTCCTGTTTGCCATCTTCCTGTTGCCCTTAGGATCTATTTTCAAAAAATATATTTCTTTTCATTGTTTTGTTGATGATGTGCAAATTTATTTGCCATTACAGCCGAGCACATCATCACTTCAACCTTTGCAAAACTGTCTCAGAGATATGAAAGATTGGATGGCCTTGAATTTCCTCCATCTTAATGAGAAAGAAACTGAAATTGTCCTATTTGGTGATCCAGGTATTTTAAGAGGCGGTGGACACAGTAGTTAGAGTTTTATCATCTTTTAGGCTGGGGACACACTGATTTTCTCAGTCGATGCAGATTCTGAAAAGACTCTGTCACCTTTAGAGAACGTTTGCCGCATCTTTAAACAAAAAATACGTCAGACAACCACAAATTTTTCAGCAGCTGGAAACCTATAACAGACAAAAATGGGACCAAATTCCAACACCCAAACTTTAGAAACTCATAACCTCAATGTCCAGATGTCTTCAAACTGTTTTGAAAAGAAGAGGAGATGCTGCCCCATGGTAAACCTGCCCTTGTCCCAACTATTGTGGGACCTGTAGCAGGCATCAAATCTGAAATTAGCTCATTTTGTGCATAAAAGTGTAAAATTTTCCTGTGTAACCATTTATGTTATCAATGTTCTATTGAAAATAAAATATTAACTCATGATTTGAAAGTCTTTTAGTTTTCATTATATATAATTTCAAAAGCATACCAACTTTTTGGTTTTGGTTTACAATTTGTGTTGTATGTTGGCTCCTGAATCTGGCTGTAGGCGTTTGACTCAGGAAGTTGGCTCGAGTCAGAGATATTTCAGGTTTTCACTTCAGATGCATAAACTGTAATCTCTTCTCAGTCATGCAGTAAAGTGAGTTAAAGGGCGGTGTTTCTGTGGAAGCTGTGGTATGACTAACAGAAAAAACCTGAGCACCAGGTGTTGTGTAAGAGGCAGCCCCATAGTTTGTTTCTATACTATAGATGTTGTTAAAGGTCCTATTCTGTTAAATCACAGGTGTCACAATCCTTTCAAATGGCCTGGAAAGTTCATCACACAACTGTATCTGTGATTTTTTCTCATGAAGTCACCTCCTAATGAGTTCATCTTGGTACATCATGGTGCCGACAGGTAGAGACGTCAGTGATGCAATGAAGTCAATTTAATTTCAATTTTATTTGTATAGCCCTGTATCAAAACAAAAGTTGCCTCAAAAGAGCTTCACAAACAGTTAATCAAACATAAACACACAATCAGACTTAACACATAGTAAACACAAATAATATCCACACTAAACTAAACAGACCCAGGACATCCCTGTCCTTAGACCCTCCTTGGTAAGGAAAAACTCCTAAAAAAAACATCTGTGGGGAAAAGAAGAAACCTTATGGAGCTCATATTGAAGGAGAGATCCTCTCCCAGGACGGACAGGCAACATGTGTCAAGAGTTAGTCCATTAGCTCATCTATAGGATCATAGTCCAGGTCTGTAAGGATTCATCCAGACAGGGGAGTGGGGTGAGGTAGATCTGGTTAATCCTTAGAGGTGAGGTTGAGGGCCCACAGGTCGGGACAGGAGCACAGATGGGGTCAGCTAAGATCCAATTGTCACTGGGACATCTGCCAGCAGCCAGGCATCTGAAACAGTCCCCACTCCCCCAGAGGGAAGCGGGACAGAGGGACAACTTGTGAATAGCAGTGAATTGATTGGAGATATAGAATATTAGATTATATTAATGACAGTGATAGAAGAGGAGCAGCAGATGAAACCAGAGGACAGAGGCTCAGTGCAACATACTTTCTCCAGCTTCTAGCTCTAGGCTAAAGTAGCCTAGCTTCAGCTGTGGAGTTAACCCTGTTCCTAGCTGGCCTGACCATAAGCTTTCTCACAGAGGAGGCTAACCTTAAATGTAGAGACACAGCCTAAACCTGCCTGTGAACCTTGGCTGCATGAGACCATGTGCGCTCTCAGGCACCAATGTATCTGCACGAGGCTAAAGCTAAGGTAAGCTAACTGCAGCACATTGGTGTCACAGATGTGGGAAACATAATGAAGTAGTTGTAGAACAGAAAGTTCCTTATATTTTGATGCTAAACTTGAGCTGTTGACAAATTGTGAATGGGACACAGCCAATCAGAGCTCGTTGAGCACGACGGCCTGACGCCGATTCGCCATGTTAAACCAGAAATATGCCCAACTGTGTCCCACTATGTCCGATGGTGCGGAACATATCCAACAGACTTACGTTGCCGACCACGTCAAACCATCCCACCATGCCCAACGGCCAATGATCGCCCCGGTGTGTCCCAGGCTTTAAAGGTGCTGTCTTGGATTAGTTCAGATTTTACCTGACAGATAGAATTGTTTCTGTTCATCTCGGACCCCACCAATCAAAATCTGCTCCTCTCAGCTGTGGGGTTCCACAGGGCTCCATTTTAGGCCCAGTCCTGTTTGCCATCTTCCTGTTGCCCTTAGGATCTATTTTCAAAAAATATATTTCTTTTCATTGTTTTGTTGATGATGTGCAAATTTATTTGCCATTACAGCCGAGCACATCATCACTTCAACCTTTGCAAAACTGTCTCAGAGATATGAAAGATTGGATGGCCTTGAATTTCCTCCATCTTAATGAGAAAGAAACTGAAATTGTCCTATTTGGTGATCCAGGTATTTTAAGAGGGGGTGGACACAGTAGTTAGAGTTTTATCATCTTTTAGGCTGGGGACACACTGATTTTCTCAGTCGATGCAGATTCTGAAAAGACTCTGTCACCTTTAGAGAACGTTTGCCGCATCTTTAAACAAAAAATACGTCAGACAACCACAAATTTTTCAGCAGCTGGAAACCTATAACAGACAAAAATGGGACCAAATTCCAACACCCAAACTTTAGAAACTCATAACCTCAATGTCCAGATGTCTTCAAACTGTTTTGAAAAGAAGAGGAGATGCTGCCCCATGGTAAACCTGCCCTTGTCCCAACTATTGTGGGACCTGTAGCAGGCATCAAATATGAAATTAGCTCATTTTGTGCATAAAAGTGTAAAATTTTCCTGTGTAAACATTTGTTATGTTATCAATGTTCTATTAATAAATAAATAAAATATTAGCTCGTGATTTGAAAGTCTTTTCGTTTTCATTTTATTTGGGTTGTATGTTGGCTCCTGAATCTGGCTGTAGGCGTTGGAAGTTGGCTCGATTCAGAGAAAGTTCAACAATTTCATTGTATAGTCCACAGGTGTCAAACTCTGGCCCGCGGGCCAAATGTGGCCCGCAGGATAATTTCTTTTGCCCCGCGAGATCATTTCCATTTTATATTAATAATGGCCCGGCGACATATTGTGCTCGATCTGTTTGAACTACATCTCCCATAATGCACTGCAGAAGCGGCGCCGCTGCACGCCGGCACTGCCCCTCCCCCGCTGTTTTAGCGAGCGGCATTTAATGAGCCGCAGGAGCAGAGAGAGAGTGAAGGATTCTCCAACAGGAAATTTAACTTTCCACAAAAGAAATGGGCAAAGAGGGGTCAGTGAGAGCAGGAGCTTCTTAAACAGGTGGGACTCTCTGTAAACGCTCTACACTTTGTTTGTTGAGCTCATGTAGCAGTAATAAAACCACGCTCCAACAGCACAGCATTGTAAGAACATCTCCTTTACAAACCGTACGTCTTTAAAAACAGAAAACCAAGTTGTGTCAGTAAAACCAAGTTATCAGCAGAGAGTTGTCTAAGTTCATTCACAGCACTGCCCTCCGTCGCTCTTTCTCCTTTCTCTCTGTCGCTACTTGTGCTCTAATGCACTCATTAACACACAGCGAGCTAAACCTGCCCAGAAAGAGGTATAATCCTGCTCACACTGTGTCCTGCAGAGGACAGAGAGGTGGACAGTAGTTTGCTCAATAAATGTTAAATAAGCCTATAATACATGTTTGTGTGTAGGAGCTGACTCAGCTTAAAGTTGTGCTGGGCTTACATCAGGGGCATGACATGCACCTAAATATTTATCTGCTGGTAGCACCCACTGTCACAGTAAAACAGAGTGGACCTGATGAAAACACCTGTCTTATATGAGGAGTTAGGTAACTGTGGCAGTAAATAATACTTAATAAATAATTGGCCAGTGTTAGTCAGTAGTCTGTGGCCTATTTGTTGTTATTTGTTGAGTTCCAAGTTCTGATTTAAAACAAAACTACAAAGCCCGTTAAAACCACAAATCTACACCTGTAGTTCTGTGGGGAAGTATTATTCTATGTTAAAAAGCCAATTGTAGCCTAACTGAGAACAAAAATACAGTAGGCTGGCTTTATTATTTATATAATTCTCTTATTCGGCCCACGACCAAGACTGGTTTTCTAATTTTGGCCCCAGCTCCGATTGAGTTTGACGCCCCTGGTATAGTCTGTAATTAATCTCTTCTCGGTAAAGTGAGTTAAAGGGCAGTGTTTCTGTGGAAGCTGTGGTCTGACTAACAGGAAAAACCTGATCACCAGGTGTTGTGAAAGAGGCAGCCCCATAGTTTGGTCTGCCTCCGTGATTTTTATCTCATGAAGTCACCTCCTAATGAATTCATCTTGGTACATCAGGGTATGGGTCATGTGACTTTGTGTTCTCACACCAACATTTCCTAGATGGATGTGTAGCAGGTTAGCAAATGTGTCAGAAATAGCCATTTTCAAAACCTTTTTCTTCTAGAGATAAGATTCAAGATACATGTCAGTATTCTATTGCTTACATGACATGCCATGTATTACATTTAACCTGCTGTGAACACATTTCTTAAACAAATCCATATAAAAATAATCAGATAACAATTGTTGTGACATACTGTATGTCACACTTGACCCTTAACCTTAAAACTGTCTAAAAAAACCTGATGTGACATATACCATCAAGGGCTTGGAGGCAGAGAGTTGTCAGCCAGCTCTCACTGGCTGCACCAGACTGAAAAATAGGTCTGGGTTCTTATGGAATAAAAGATCTAAAAAAGTTGATTTAGCAGAATATGGACCCTTAACAACATCTACAGTAGACTTAATTATCAAGAAATTAAAACATGGCTGAAATGGAAATTAAAACAGGGAGAGTTTTCAGCTTTGACCAGCCACAGGCTTCCATACTCGGAGTTCCCATTCGGGACATCTTATTGTATGTTGACTACAGATTGAAAACAGCTCCTATAGCTGGAGTCCCAGTAAAAGTGATGGGTTTGTTGACAGTGCCATGCACTCATTAAAGCTCTAGATAATGTAGTTTCATTAAAACAAAAGGTTGTTAGGCCGAATCAAGTAGCACCATGGTTTAATGCTAAAACACATTCCCTTAAATAATAAATTAGAAAGGCTATGGCATCACTCCAGCTCAGAGCAGTCTCTGAATGCCTGGAAATATAGTCTTTTAGATACTTTCAACTTTACTAGAAGAAAACAAGAACAACCCTAGGTTTCTGTTCAGCGCTGTAGCCAGGCTGACCACCAGTCACAGCTCAGTAGAACCCTGTATCCCTGTTACTCTCAGCTGTGAAAACTTTCTTACATTTTTTAACAACAAAATCACAAGTATTACAGACAAATGAAATTAAAGTATCCCTACAAGCAGCTCAGAGCAAGCCAAAGCTGTAAAAATGGAAGCCACTATAAAACCATCTGTAACGTTAGACTGCTTCATTGGTGTAGATCAAGCTGAAATAACATCAGTCATTATGTTCTCCAAAACCTCAACTTGTCTTTTAGACCCAATTCCTACCAAACTTTTTAAAGAAACTCTTCCCCTAATTAATGAATCTATACTGGCTATAATAAACACCTCCTTAGAAACAGTTTATGTGCCACAGTCTTTTAAATATGCAGTTATTAAACCGCTTCTGAAAAAACCCAGTCTAGATCCTGACATTTTAGCCAACTATAGACCAATATCAAATCTCCCTTTTATTTCAAAAATCCTAGAAAGAGTTGTAGTTGTAGGAGACCTGGGCCACTGCTCAAATTCTATCAAAAATGGACATTCCTTTAGGAGACGAGAAGTCTGCGCTTACCCACCAAGGATGCAAAACAAAGACATAAATCTGTCCTTTACGAACTGCAGACCAATAATAATGCCAGAAGAGGCCTCCTCTCTTCTCTGATAAGAACCAGAGGCCTGACACATTTCATCTGTTTAAAAGACTTTATATGCATTAACATGTTACTTTACAGGAAAATGTCATAGCTATGTTTTGTGCAAACTGTTAAATATAACATGTGTTTTAAAGGTACGTAAATTGAAGTGGAGTAAGACACATTTCTTTTTATGACATTTACTTTGTGTCTAGCAGAGGTAATTTGAGCCCTCTCCACTATCAGTTCAGAGGGACGAACCAGGGACACCCCTTTTACTCCAGTCTTATCTTGGGGTGCGGCCCACATTCCTCAGTTCAGTCCAGTTTTTAGTCTTCGTCTTGTCTTTGTCTCGTCTCCGTCTCTCCTTCGTCTTTTAAGTTTAATTTTTCTTTTCTTCTCGTCATTTTTGTTGCGTTAAGTTCACCTTGCCGGTGATAACATCTTTTCACAATAAGTCGCCCAAACTTTCGTTCGAGTATCATTTTTGGAGTTTATTTTGAAAAGCCTCGCGCCGCGCAACATCCGCCAGCTTTAACAATCGCTGCCTTGACCAAAGCAGCTAATTTAAGAAGTTATACTTCTAAAGTTTCGAATCGCTGTGAAAGGATTTTTATTGAATTTTCCATTTGGCATAAAAAGGGACATTTGCCATACTCTGAGACTTTGACGCTGCCTTACGCTGACAACAGCTAAACTCTGACTGAGCGGCATCACGCTCCTGTTCAACATAACGGGACACCTGGCGACTGGCTGTGGAGCTTGGAGGACACACCACGAACCGCTGTTTGGAGCCGGGAACACCAGCCCTGCTACACCCCGCGGCTCTAAAGGACAAAGAACAACATCCGAGCCCCTGGCTGAACCCGGAGGCTGGCTGTCGTCACCACCTTCCCCTCCTGCTCCGAGCGCTGTAAGATCAGAGTTGTTATGTTGACAAAGTTGGCACTTATAGTCTCAGAGTCTACTCCCTTATTCCTAAATTTCCAATAATTTAATAAGTCAATTTATTACTTACTCCACTGCAATTCATCATTAGTTAATCAATAATTCTGCATAACGGTTCTGTTCATAATTACATTCCTTTCAAAATTTACCTGTGCCTCAGTACACTATTCCACCTTATTGTGTAAATAAACGTTATACTTAATCTAAATTAAGTTGAGTTTGGTGGTCTTTATCTATTAAACTGAGTCCCTCCTGGTCAATCCTTCCCTCTCAAGACATTAGTTTAGGTGTTTTAATCTGCACGTTAGCGCAAGGCTAACTGGTACCAATGCGGAGTTATTACTCTTAATCTTTGTCTTAGTTCAGTGTATATATTTTTATATATGTACCCTACAGTATTTGGCGCCCGAAAAACAGGGACCAGCGAAACTTGGTTAATAGATCAAGATCAACCAAACACTAAAAATAGGTAAATACAAATCAAAGGCGTTGTTTGGCTGGGATGTTTAATGCGCTGTTTACTGCTGTGATGCTTGATGCTTGGTGACTGTGAAAAGACCAATGCGCGCTGCTAATGCTAATGCTAACGTACGGATCCATGTAATTAAGTCTATGTGGTAGAAATCACCCATAGCGAACATTTTAATTGTTAAAAGGCCTTAAGACGTTTTACTGCTGCGCTGAGCCAGAGTTTGATTTCGTCTCTTATATCGGTGAGAAAAATTAACTTCGCGAGATTCCGGAGTTGATTCCCCGATTAATTCAGATATAACCGGATAAACCCGGGCCCGGAATCTGAACACTTGAATTAACCGCAGCACGCTAAGTGCTAAGCTAGGCTAAGCTAAAATAGTTTGCCTCAAGCTGTCTGTAAAGACTTGTGAACTGCTCCCATTGCTCTAGTGGAGTGAATTGTCTGCTACAGGACGACCTGTTGCTTTGTGTTCTCTCTGAAGAACTGCTAAAAGTTCCGTTAAGTGAAGTTTTGCAACTTGTTGCTCAGGCCGAAGTCAGAGAAACTGACGACATTTTGGCTCAACACGGGCCCACCTCAACAAGGCGGACCTAGACGCGTGACGCGTCTAATGACGTATGACGCCCTCCCATCAAGGGAAGGGCTAAGCAAATTGTTTGTACGAGCCTTGGCTCCATCTAGTGGGTACTTTGAGTAACCGCAAGGAAAACCCAACTGAATAAAAATAGTCTAACAAATTAGCGTTTTATTCATAATTAGAGCAAAATCAATGTTTAAACACTGATTCAAAATTCTTTCCTTAATCTACAAACAATACAATGACATTTAACTAATTGACTTAGCCATTTCAGTCAATTTCAGCTGCAATTTAAATTAAAGTTGTATCTTCCCTGCCCATTATCTGCAGTGCTGGTAAATCCTGCTGCTGCTAAATTGCTCTATTTTGACTCATTGCTATAATTTCAATTTGCTAATCACCTGATTAACCTCCGACTCTGCATATTGTAACTTTGATGTCATTACACTGCAATGTCCAGCTTTGGCCTTGTGTATGATGTGTAACTTGAGTCTCACATGCTGATGTTTAACACTTGTAGCCTCAAACAATAAGTGCTAACACTAATGCTTGTCACTTTGAGCTGCTTTGGTTTCATTTGCTTTGCTGAAAAGTTTTGTACCTCTGCACCTCACCTGACTGACAACTGTTTTTTTTTTGCATGACTGCTGCTACAATACCAGGCCCTACTCACTCACTAATAACATTTAGTAACCTTGTTCTACACCACTGTTAATTGATTACTGATCTGATTAACACTGAACTGCAAGGATTGCTACTGTTATTAACTCATTTTCTCCTCTCACTATTTAATTACCAAATAATAACAACAATAAAACAAAACACTCATTTCACTACAGCCTTACTTCACTCAGTTTAAGGCTAGCCAAACAAAACCGCAGTATTTCAATACTGCGCGACACATAACCAACACATTTTAAAGGAAATTCTCCTTTAACAAATAATAATTCTTCTCTTCTCATTTTGTTTGTTTCACAACTGTAAACAAACATGGAAAACCCAACCTCACATGATGAGTCTGCTCAGATAGACGCTCTTGCTCATCTGGATACAGTTCTCGGAGAAGTAACTGAGAAGTTACTGCCCAACTACATGAGTGAAATTCAGAGGACAGCTCCCTCTGAACTCGAACCCTCGATGGCCTCTCTGGTAAGTATAGGCCTAACTACGCTGCTAAAGGAAGAAGAGCTGACCCGCTGGCTTGGTCAAATGGCCATCTTGATGCACTTTCGACTCAAACATACAGAAGATTTACTGGAGCGTAGTACCAATCAACATCAACGTGAAGCTACACGCATCCAAGAAGAAAACAAAGCGCTTAGAGCCGAAGTCAACTCAATTAAAATGTCTTTGGTGGACTCACAAAGACAGAAAGAGGGTCCCTCCTCGCCACTAACAACTCCAGCGTTTACTCCTAGAAAGTTACACTTCAGTGAGACGGACAGACGCACACACTATGGAGACTCTGACAGACCACGCTCGGACTACAGAGACTCTGACAGACTTTGCTTGGACTACAGAGATTCTGACAGACTTCGCTCAGACTACAGAGACTCTGACAGACTACGTTCGGGTTACAGAGATACAGCTCTGACACTGCCAAGACCTTCTCCAGGTAGGTACAGCAGCTATGGCCCGTCAGACCGGGATTTTGACAAAATAGCTCGACACATTTTGCGCTTTGAACCTCAACCTGGTGGCGCTAATGATACCAGTACCTATCTTAGAGACATTGACTTCTACTTAGACAGGATCCCAGACGCATCTTTAGAAGATTGGATCTTTCTAATCAAACTAACGTCAAGTCGCGACGTTAGCAGTTTTATTGAACGTCAACCTGCTTATGTCCGCAAAGACTATGAGCTTCTTCGTCAGTCACTCATCGAAGAGTATTCAGATGCTACCATCACTTCGGGTCTGACAGCTGCTCTAGCAGTGAAACAAGCACACCAAGAGACCCCTCAAGCTTATTACCATCGCTTACGAAAGGCTTACTTTGGCTCACGCAATGAACCAGGCATGGAGGAGGATAAAAACTTCAAAACCCTTTTTATTCAAAACCTCCACTCTACTACGAGCCGCCATCTTGGTGTTGCAGCATGCCCACTCACACAGACTAGCCGCCAGCTTCGGGAGCTAGCTGTGAGAGCCTTTACAAAACAGAAATCTACAATGACCAAATCTGAAGAACTCCCATCAGTCTTCACTGTGTCGCAGTCTTTAGAATTGGAAGGAACGTCTGGCTACAACCACAAAAATGTGGGAAGTCACTCCTTTCATTCTACCAGACATGAAAGGAAAACAAAACCATTCAAAGGAAGAAACTATCAGAATCGAAACCAGACATGGTCAGGGACAAATGACTATCAGTCATACTCTGAACGAGATTCTTGGCCCAACAATAAACCTCGGGCCAGACATCACTCAAATCAGGGGGGTCCCCACAACTTTCGCAAAGAAAGAGAAGGAAATTATTATCGGGCTCGAGACCAATTCCCACCGAGCCAAAACAGTCCAAAGAAATGGCCTCAAAGAAGAGAAGACTCAGGACAAGAGCCTGAGTCTGGTAAGCAGGCCCAGACTAAACCAGACACTCAGGCTAAGGACCCAATAGACTCAGACAGTTCATTGGAACTTAGCGAAGAGGATATAGAAACAATCCAACGAATCTTACTTCAAGCATGTAAGAAAAATAAAAGTAAGGCTGACCTTTTCACTTTGACCTCTGTGAATCCAAAAGGCCACAAGGAACCTAAATCTCATCACAGAGAAGGGTCAAATAAAAACCTCTACTTAGAGGCCGAAGGACCAAAACCAAACTTGGCCCCGGCCTATGACCCAGTGGCCCAACATACTGCTCTCACACCTGACAGGAAAAAGGACGACTCAACGTCGCCTAACACTGTTATGGTGGTGCAGGTAAGTCCCGCCACTGACCCATGCACCGATGACCCTTCAATCATTAAATATGAACCACCATTTCGGCAATTCTTGTGCAACATCTCTGAAAAAGGAGTAGCTCGTAAACGCTATCTCCCAGTCACACTGGAGGACAAGCTGGTCCATGACGCACTTCTAGATACGGCTGCAGACGTCACTCTGATGTCAGCCAGTCTTTTCAAAGCTTTACAAGCAGCGACACAACGCTCACATCAAGACCTGAAGTCTTGCCCCTGCTCCCTTGAAGTCCAACCATACTCAGATTGCTTTACCACTCTCACAGAGATGGCCTTAGTGCAACTGACTATTGGACCAATGACACTGATTCATCCAGTGTATGTGTCACCAATTGATACAGTTCCTTTCCTTGTCGGCATGGACCTTCTAAATCGCTTTGAGCCACTTATTGATTTTCAGAAATTGAAAATCTGGGCACAGGTTCGCGAACCTCTGCCTTTCTCTTTTCCCATCTTTCCCTCCAACCCTCACTGCTATGCCCTTGATGCCACCCCAGCACAATCTTTGACCATTGCACCAAGTCCAGAACATGACTCTTTGAGTTCAAAGGACAACTCCTTCTGCGCTCTAGCTCCTCCTCTGGAGACTCAATGCCCACAGAATCTCACTGGTGCAACCCTGGGAAACACCCAGGCTGACTGTGTGGTCATAGCTCCACAGACAGACAAACCTGCCATTGGCCTGGAGCTGTCCACCATCTTGACGCCCCTTCCCACCCAACCCACCCCGTCTACTTTTGCAGCCACTGGTTCTGCAGCTGCGTCTGCTCCGGCGGACTCCACTTCTGCTGAAACGGCTTCGGCGCCTCCTGATTTTACTGCCTCTCAGGCCTCCAATTCAAAGATTGGCACCCTGCCACTCCATCTTTCTGATCCTTTCTCTCTCTTCACCTCGGATGCCGTTGTTGCCTCCGACCCGCCTTCAAACCGTCTTTGCACTGTTATGGCCCTGCCTCGCCTCTGTCATGACTTGCTTGCTCACGACTCGGGTGCACACACTTCACCTGTGTTCATGATGCCTCCGACTCGCAGGGGGGTCACGCCAATGCACGCACATGACACTCCGGCGTCAGGCCACAAATGCATTAAAGCAACACACCAGGCATTGCGACATATGGCCTACCGGCCACATATGCAGAAAGATGTGGCAAAATACATCAAAGGCTACTCAGTCTGCTCACGCTAATCTACTAACCCACAGCTAGGAGAGCTTGCCTCCTACACAACTACACCTCAGGGGGGTAAATAACCTCTAACCCCTCCTCTCTGTGTCCACTAACTCTTTCACTCTAATACAAAACTAAAATAGAACCATCCGAGTCCTTTACAAACTGGTTTTGAGCTGCAACTAGCTACCATTGCCTAAACTCAGTACAAGGTACCAGCTAAACAGGAAATGTAAACATGCAGAAGCAGACATTTTCTCAAAGCTGAAGCAATGGCAGAAGTTCAGTCAAACAGACAGCCTCAGAGCCATTTTCAACTCCCAAAATTTTGTCAGCCAAGCAAACAAAATTTGTAATACACGAGGTACAAAATAAAATCCCAGAACCCAAACAAGGTTGCCTTTGAGAGGACTGACGCCCTCTAGAGAAAACCAATTTTCTCTTATTTTTGTTTGTATTACTATTGCATGCATGAGCTTTAGCTTAGTCACATAGTTTCAATGTTACGTAGTAATACTTAGTTTAGAAAATTAATTAGTTATGAGTTCACGCATCATATGAGAAACCCACAAATGTTTTATCATTTTATATAATCAAACGTGAATTCTTAACTATATCTTGCAACCTGCATAGGTCTAATTAAATAACACTTCGAAATGTTATATTTTCTCTGTGCGTCTTATTCAGTTTCACAGTAGGTTGTATACTTCTTTCATAATAAAGGATAACACAGATCAACTCTATGAGAAATTTAGTGTTATATCCCTCTCAGCCTAAGTAATGACCAACCTTAGGTAATTAAAACCATAAAACCCATAAAGGAGTTCGACCTCCATACTGCCTTAGGCCCCATGGTTCCCAACCTAGTTTAATGACGCCAACTCTGTTATCATAACCACTGTGTGTTAATTCAGCAGCTGACTCCTGGATTCCTGGAGATTGGCCTGAAGTCCTTTCCCTGAGCCCTTCAAGCCAACAGGGGGGATATGTAGGAGACCTGGGCCACTGCTCAAATTCTATCAAAAATGGACATTCCTTTAGGAGACGAGAAGTCTGCGCTTACCCACCAAGGATGCAAAACAAAGACATAAATCTGTCCTTTACGAACTGCAGACCAATAATAATGCCAGAAGAGGCCTCCTCTCTTCTCTGATAAGAACCAGAGGCCTGACACATTTCATCTGTTTAAAAGACTTTATATGCATTAACATGTTACTTTACAGGAAAATGTCATAGCTATGTTTTGTGCAAACTGTTAAATATAACATGTGTTTTAAAGGTACGTAAATTGAAGTGGAGTAAGACACATTTCTTTTTATGACATTTACTTTGTGTCTAGCAGAGGTAATTTGAGCCCTCTCCACTATCAGGTCAGAGGGAAGAACCAGGGACACCCCTTTTACTCCAGTCTTATCTTGGGGTGCGGCCCACATTCCTCAGTTCAGTCCAGTTTTTAGTCTTCGTCTTGTCTTTGTCTCGTCTCCGTCTCTCCTTCGTCTTTTAAGTTTAATTTTTCTTTTCTTCTCGTCATTTTTGTTGCGTTAAGTTCACCTTGCCGGTGATAACATCTTTTCACAATAAGTCGCCCAAACTTTCGTTCGAGTATCATTTTTGTAGTTTATTTTGAAAAGCCTCGCGCCGCGCAACATCCGCCAGCTTTAACAATCGCTGCCTTGACCAAAGCAGCTAATTTAAGAAGTTATACTTCTAAAGTTTCGAATCGCTGTGAAAGGATTTTTATTGAATTTTCCATTTGGCATAAAAAGGGACATTTGCCATACTCTGAGACTTTGACGCTGCCTTACGCTGACAACAGCTAAACTCTGACTGAGCGGCATCACGCTCCTGTTCAACATAACGGGACACCTGGCGACTGGCTGTGGAGCTTGGAGGACACACCACGAACCGCTGTTTGGAGCCGGGAACACCAGCCCTGCTACACCCCGCGGCTCTAAAGGACAAAGAACAACATCCGAGCCCCTGGCTGAAACCGGAGGCTGGCTGTCGTCACCACCTTCCCCTCCTGCTCCGAGCGCCGTAAGATCAGAGTTGTTATGTTGACAAAGTTGGCACTTATAGTCTCAGAGTCTACTCCCTTATTCCTAAATTTCCAATAATTTAATAAGTCAATTTATTACTTACTCCACTGCAATTCATCATTAGTTAATCAATAATTCTGCATAACGGTTCTGTTCATAATTACATTCCTTTCAAAATTTACCTGTGCCTCAGTACACTATTCCACCTTATTGTGTAAATAAACGTTATACTTAATCTAAATTAAGTTGAGTTTGGTGGTCTTTATCTATTAAACTGAGTCCCTCCTGGTCAATCCTTCCCTCTCAAGACATTAGTTTAGGTGTTTTAATCTGCACGTTAGCGCAAGGCTAACTGGTACCAATGCGGAGTTATTACTCTTAATCTTTGTCTTAGTTCAGTGTATATATTTTTATATATGTACCCTACATAGTTAAACAGTTAGGTCGCCACCTACAGGACAATAGCTTATTTGAAGATTTTCAGTCAGGTTTTAGACCCCACCATAGCACGGAAACTGCATTAGTCAGAATCACAAATGACTTGTTATTAAGTTCAGACAATGGACTGGTCTCAATCCTAGTTCTGTTAGATCTCAGTGCAGCCTTTGACACCATTGACCACAGCATCTTACTCCAGAGATTAGACTGTGACATAGGGATCAGAGGAGCCGCCCTCTGCTGGTTTAAATACTACTTATCTGATGGGTACCAGTTTGTTAGTGTAAATGAACATTCCTCACAGTGCAGTAAAGTTAGCTTTGGAGTGCCGCAAGGCTCAGTACTTGGACCCATTCTGTTCATGCTTTACATTGCTGCCTTTAGAAAACAGAATCAGAAAACATGGCATTAATTTTCACTGTTACGCAGACAATACACAGATGTATTTATCAATTAAACCTGATCAGAATGACTGCATTGACAAACTTGGCGCATGTGTGAGAGACATAAAGACCTGGATGACAATTAATTATCTCCTCCTAAACCCAGAAAAAACAGAGGTCATTATACTAGGCCCCAAAAAGCTGAGAGATGTTCTGTCTGACCAGAGTCTCCCTGGACGGTGTCAGTGTAGCCTCAAGTTCTACTGTGAGAAACTTAGGAGTTTTATTTGACGTTATAGTGCCATACCAACCAAGCAGAGCACTGCGCTCACAAAATGCAGGGCTATTAGTGGTTCCCAGGGTTTCTAAAAGTACAGTTGGAGGTAGAGCCTTTAGTTACCAAGCTCCTGTTTTATGGAATCAGCTTCCAGCTCATGTTAGAGAGGCAGACACAGTCTCTACATTTAAGGTTAGGCTTAAAACATTCCTCTGTGAGAAAGCTTATGGTCAGGCTAGGAACAGGGTTAACTCCACAGCTGAAACTGCTCTAGGAGCTAGAAGCTGGGGGAAGTATGTTGCACTGAGCCTCTGTCCTCTGGTTTCATCTGCTGCTCCTCTTCTATCACTGTCATTAATACAATCTAATAAACTACATCTCTAATCAGTTCATTGCTATTCACAAGTTGTCCCTCTGTCCCGCTCCCCTCTGGGGGAGTGGGGACTGTTTCAGATGCCTGGCTGCTGGCAGATGTCCCAGTGACGATTGGATCTTAGCTGACCCCATCTGTGCTCCTGTCCCGACCTTTGGGCCCTTGGCCTCAACTCTAAGGACTTCCCCAACCTACCTCACCCCCACTCCCCTGTCTGGATGAATCCTTACAGAGCTGATCTATGATCCTATAGATGAGCTAATGGACTAACTCCTGACACATGTTGCCTGTCCATAAGGTTTCTTCTTTTTTTCCCACAGCTGGGTTTTTTTTTAGGAGTTTTTCCTTACCGAGAAGGAGGGTCTAAGGACAGGGACAGTCCTGGTTCTGTTTGATTTAGTGTAGTTATTATTTGTGTTGACTATGTGTTAAGTCTGATTGTGTGTTTATGTTTGATCAACTGTTGTGAAGCTCTTTGAGGCGACTTTTTTTGTGATACTGGGCTGTACAAATAAAACTGAATTGAATTGAACTGAACAGGTTTTGCAGTTCCACAGCCTGTTCACTCACTTTACTGCATGATTAACAAGAGAACTACAGTTTATCCATTTGAGGTGAAAACCTGAAATATCTCTGAATTGAGCCAACTTCCTGACGCAGACTCAGGAACTAAAGCTAGGGAGCTAGTGTTCTGATAAAACCTTTCTTTCTTATTAGTTGATTTACAAGACATATACTACCTTGTAATTAACTACTGCAGTTTGGCCATTTGTTAGCAAAAGGAGTCTTATTTTGGCAAATGAAAACTCTGAGCTCAATACACAGAATAATCTAGCTCTGAGTTCACTGATGCTGCCATTATCTCCATCTTGGGAGTTACTGAGTGAATGCATTGCCAATATTGATACATGTAGGCCTTTTTCCTTTTCCTCGGTTTTTCAGTGTAAACAGATACTTTTGAATAGGATTACTTATCGCTACCATTAATCCATGTTTTCAGTCTGTAGTCAACACCCACTGAGGTGTTTTGAGTGTGCCTGTGACTGGTCAAAGCTGAAAGCTAGATATTGTTAAAGGTCCCTATTCTGCTAAATCAACTGTTTTGAGCTTTTAACCATGTTATAATGTTGTTTTCCTCCTCAAAAACAGGGGCTTTAGAGGTACATCTCATTATTTATAGTTGTTGATGTTTGACCGTTTCATAAAAAAATGTCTAAATTCACATTTTTTGGTGAAAACCATCAGTTTTTGAATGCTGCCCTCCTAGGGTCAAACAGTGGGTACTTCTGCTCAGTAGTTGCAGATGGACAAGTGTGACGTAGTATTTGACCTCGTTACCAACGCTGTGCTGCGTGTCTTCTCCCATGTGCTCCGCACGCCCCCGCCGCCCCTCTCCCCTGTACGCTTTTCCCAGTCCTGTAGTTGCCAGGTGTGGGTTGTCGTTTTCCCAAAAATGTCACACAGCCCTGCAATGCTTACCGTTGCGCTACATATCCACCCCTTACATCCCCTCATACAGTGGTAGCGACATCAAGAACACTGGACAGCTGCTCTCTACTCTCCTGGCGAGCCAGACTCTCCTACTTGCCCTTTTTAAACAGGACAGTCTGGTTCCCCTCTCGGAGCAAAGCATTTCTCCCGTTCAATTTGGAACTGGCCAATCACAGCTGTTTATATGCAGCGCATTTTATGAAAGTGGAAGAGTTGTTGTTCAGTCCTCTGTGTGATTTTTTCTGGACACCAGACTAACTTCTTTGCATAGAATAGGAAAATATTTTGTCTGGTTGGCCACGCTAGCTCTCTACCGCGTTAGGCTTGTTATTTTGTCACCTTCAAAATACACTTGCCGTCTATCTTGACCAGGACTCCCTGGAAGAAGAGATATTGTATCTCAATGGGACCTTCCTGGCTAAATAAAGGTTAAATAAAATAAATAAAATAAAAGTGTTTTTTGTATTAGGCATTTGTGGGACAAAAACAACAGTCTGACAGAAGGCTACAGAATGAAAGTCTCCAAAGTACTACACTACATCTACATGACATTTCTTCAGTGATTTGGTTATTAGGTTTTAGATAAACACAAGTATACATTTACACAAATGTGATCACTTTATGCCCAAAGAGATTTGTTTTGATGTGTATTTGTTATTCATTTCATTTTTTGTTCTGGGGGTTGGCAACCCTGCTGCAGAGGATGTCAGTTACATTGCTCTGGCAGCAGAGATGTGCACAAGTCATTGGCCGCAAGTCCAAGTGAAGTCGCAAGTCCCAGTTTCTGCAGGCAGTTATTTATACTGATTTAAAATACAGTACAATATGACAACTCTAATAGTAGTAAACAGGCCAATAAACTGAAAACAACAAAATCAGACAAACAACGTTGCACATCAGGGGGTCCTGTAAAAGGACGACCAGGACCTGGACTCTCAATACTCTTAACACAGTGAGAGGTTACCAACCCACCAACAGAATCACTATAATGTTATCAACAGTTTATCTGATAAATGAAAACGTCTGTCTTACCTTTAACTAACACTGTCACTGTATAAGCATCTCCAGGCTGTGGCTCACAGGTAATAATCTTTACCTGTGGCTTGTGCCTGCCACTGGCAGCCTCCTCCTCCGCAGGTACCTGACAAAATATTCAGTTTTATGAACAAGGTGACATTTACCATTTTGTTAATGAGTGGCTCACTAACTTAATAACTTTATTGAGTCACTAATTTGATGAGTTACTTACGCAGCTCAAAGTGTTTCTAACTTCTCTTTGACTTCGGCAACACTTTCTATGAACTCGCTGTTCATAAGTCGCTATAAACACATTCATAAAGCATTATAAAGCATTCATAAGGCTTTATAATTATTGACATAAGTTGACATAAATATGTATAGGTACTCATAACTAAACTCATGAGACCAGCATTGGGGGTGCTTGTATCTCTTAATTAGTGCTTATGAGCAGTAAAATAAAACCACTGACAAAAAATATATGAATAAGACATGGAATTCTGACTCCAGTGCACATAAGCTGCTTTGGGTTTATTCATGCATTCTGTTATGAAGCCTTATAATACTGACCTCAACACAATGTGTCACCTTCAGTTGTAAACGCCTATAACGAAGGATTATAATGCCATATTAGTGCAGTTATGAGTATCTATACATATTTATGTCAACTTATGTCAATAATTATAAAGCCCTATGAATGCTTTATAATGCTTTATGAATGTATTTATAGCGTCTTATGAACAGCGAGTTCATAGAAAGTGTTACCATTCTTCCATTCCTGCTGTAGCACATGTAGCCCAGTGTAGGGTACATATATAAAAATATATACACTGAACTAAGACAAAGATTAAGAGTAATAACTCCGCATTGGTACCAGTTAGCCTTGCGCTAACGTGCAGATTAAAACACCTAAACTAATGTCTTAAGAGGGAAGGATTGACCAGGAGGGACTCAGTTTAATAGATAAAGACCACCAAACTCAACTTAATTTAGATTAAGTATAACGTTTATTTACACAATAAGGTGGAATAGTGTACTGAGGCACAGGTAAATATTGAAAGGAATGTAATTATGAACAGAACCGTTATGCAGAATTATTGATTAACTAATGATGAATTGCAGTGGAGTAAGTAATAAATTGACTTATTAAATTATTGGAAATTTAGGAATAAGGGAGTAGACTCTGAGACTATAAGCCAACTTGTCGCATAACCCTGGTCTTACGGCGCTCGGTGCAGGAGGGGAAGGCGGTGACGACAGCCAGCCTCCGGTTTCAGCCAGGGGCTCGGATGTTGTTCTTTGTCCTTTAGAGCCGCGGGGTGTAGCAGGGCTGGTGTTCCCGGCTCCAAACAGCGGTTCGTGGCGTGTCCTCCAAGCTCCACAGCCAGTCGCCAGGTGTCCCGTTATGTTGAACAGGAGCGTGATGCCGCTCAGGGAGAGTTTAGCTGTTGTCAGCGTAAGGCAGCGTCAAAGTCTCAGAGTATGGCAGATGTCCCTTTTAATGCCGAATGAAAATTCAATAAAAATCCTTTCACAGCGATTCGAAACTTTAGAAGTATAACTTCTTAAATTAGCTGCTTTGGTCAAGGGAGCGATTGTTAAAGCTGGCGGATGTTGCGCGGCGCGAGGCTTTTCAAAATAAACTACAAAAATGATACTCGAACAAAAGTTTGGGCGACTTATTGTGAAAAGATGTTATCACCGGCAAGGTGAACTTAACGCAACAAAAATGACGAGAAGAAAAGAAAAATTAAACTTAAAAGACGAAGGAGAGACGGAGACGAGACAAAGACAAGACCAAGACAAGACGAAACTAAGACTAAGACTGAGGAATGTGGGCCGCACCCCAAGATAAGACTGGAGTAAAAGGGGTGTCCCTGGTTCGTCCCTCTGAACTGACAGTGGAGAGGACTCAAATTACCTCTGCTAGACACAAAATAAATGTCATAAAAAAGAAATGTGTCTTACTCCACTTCAATTTACGTACCTTTAAACATGTTACATTCAACAGTTTGCACAAAACATAGCTATGACATTTCCCTGTAAAGTAACATGTTAATGCACATAAAGTCTTTTAAACAGATGAAATGTACCAGGTCTCTGGTTCTTATCAGAGAAGAGAGGAGGCCTCTTCTGGCATTATTATTGGTCTGCAGTTCGTAAAGGACAGATTTATGTCTTTGTTTTGCATCCTTGGTGGGTAAGAGCAGACTTCTCGTCTCCTAAAGGAATGTCCATTTTTGATAGAATTTCAGCAGTGGCCCAGATCTCCTACACCAGCAATGTTTGTGTTCAATCCCTGGTTTATTGCATTATACTCCTGTTGATATCGACAGTCCAGTCAGAATCTCACGGTCCATTTGCACATTGACAACATGCACACCCTGCCGCACACACGCACACACGCACACACACACACACAGACAGACGGAGGAGCACGGGGGGAGGTGGGACATGCGGCAGAGAAGCTGAGGCCCTGCTTCACCTCAGTTCTCCGTCTCTGGCTGGTTCCCATCCACTTTTTCAGTCTTTTTCTCTCCTTCTTGTGGGCAGAGGAACGGCCTGAACAGGGTTTAGTTGCTCTTTAAATATGCTTTATAGTCATATATTTTTAGGTAATGTTTTGGTCACTGTCTCTCTCGTTGTTTGTTGTGGACAGATTTGATGTGAATCTGTGCTTTTTGTCTGGGATTGCCTTACATTACAATCCCCGCTTCACTGAGAACTGTGTGGTGAGAAACACAGTGGAGAAAGGTGAGTGGGGCCCTGAGGAGAAAGATGGAGCCATGCCCTTCCAGAGAGGACAGGCTTTCACTGTAAGTCATAACACTAACTTTATACAGTATTTACTTTCATGTCCAATGAGATATTATTGACTGTAGTTTTATAGTGCAACTCTTATGATTTCTACAGACACTAACTTAGGTTTCTCTGATGTCTAATGTTTGTTGTTGTCCTTGTTGTGGCTTCTGTAGTGTACAGGGCGATGTGTACACTGAAAAAAGTGAGTTTCAGCTGTTGTAGATGTAATTTAGCAACAAATTTAACAATAGAAATGTAATTTCTCATATTACAAACGAAATGATAAAAATTAAATACAAAATTCTGTATCATTTGTTGAAATAACAATATATTTCAAAATATTTCCTCTACAAAATAAATATCTGTTACTCCTGATAAATACAGTTCCACTATTCACAAAACCCTTGTTCATTTTATTTGCTGTTTGGTCTCAAAGTGAGTGGGGCTAACATTTTGAATTTGAACAGACCACACCAATAAAAAGCAGCAGCTACTAAGTTTGTATATTTTACCAGTCATTTATCGCTTTAGAAAAACAAAAACAAGTTTGTTTATTATGTCTTTATTTTGTGCCAGCAGCTTTGAGAGAAAATAGAGCAAATTAGAGAGAAACAACATTAAATATAAACTAATAAGGCTTAAATTAACACTGTCATATGTTGATTGACAGCACAGTGGCAGAGTGGTTCACACCCTCCTCACAGCAAGAAGGTCCCAGGCTGGCTTTGTTGCATAACTTTAAGTAGCTGCTGTAACATGATACATGACTTATATCCACTTTTCCACGACAGTTTGTTCTAAAACACTTTTCCTCTGTACTGCAATCTAGAGACATCGAATCCTTCACCAATCAAGAGCCTCATCTGAAAGTTGCAGCAGAAAAATATCCACCAGTGTGCCCAAAATCATATACTGTTTATTTGTTTATTTATTTGTTTTTTATGTTTTTTTTATCTTAAAATTAACTTGTATATAAGTATCAGGGATTTGAGTTCAGTTTTAGTTGACATTGTTCACACATGACACCATACATCTTGTATGAACTCCAGTCGTCCAGCTGCAGGTAATAAGTGAAGAGTCAAAAGATGTCTGTTAGTTTTTAATAAAAGTGGCATACATGGCGATGCTTTGTGGCAGTTCGTTCTGTTGGATTTAAGTCACTAAAATGAAAGTTGTATTTGTCAAAACAGTGACAGAGCTGCAGCTTATGTGAATAAAAACTGTGCCCATACAGATGGTAAAATAAGTATTGGACACGTCAGCGTTTTTCTCAACAACATATGTTTCACGTAGTACTGACAGAAAAATTTCACCAGATGTTGGTAACAACACAAGTAATCCAAACATAAAAAGAAACCAGAATAAACAGAGTTATGCACAAGTCATATTAGGTCCCTGGTATTCATGTGTGCCAATACTTCTTCATATCTGTGTAGGAGTTATTACAATGAGACTTTCAGGATGAACCACTAAAAGTGCCTCCCACTTCAAAAACTCATTATAAAAGGACAGACAGTTAGATACTGGATCACTGTCTGCTGCCAGAGTTTTGTTTTTTTTAAGAAAGCTGCTGCTGCTGCGTCTCCACTCACCTCAGTAAGAGATGGACATCACTGACCCAAAAGTTCTGGTAAGTGGCTCATGCAGCCCGTTTTGGGTATGACATAATTAAACAGGGCCAAGATTCTGACTTCCAGGGTTAGATTTACAAACATTAGAGTTGTCCTAAAGAGAAGAGCCTTACTCTCAGATTTTAGCAGAGATGTGAGGTTGTTCACAGCAGCTGCTCTGCCTCTGAGTTTCTCTACAGTAAAGCCATTCAAAGTCAGTATGAGCGTCTCCACATAGATCTATGCTGACTATAGATGATGAATAGTGCGTTTATCAAAAACACTTGCCAGCTAGAAAATTGACACCATGTCGTTTTATTTACACTCAGCCAATATGCACCAATATCATTGATTTTGGGCCTGTTTTTACTTGATAATGACCCTGAGTGACTTTTTTCTACAGACTGTCCCGTTCCAGCATGTGATCAGCGGTGGATTCACGCCAGGCAAGAAGATCACCATCGAGGGGACTGTCCACCCTGGTGCAGAGAGGTAAGAAGAGAACATAGATGGCTTTAGACTTTTCCAAAATGTGTGGCTGCAGCTTCTGATCTCCAGTGCTGTGTCTTTTATTTCATTTTAATTAAATAAGCTCTAAACTTCAGTTGGATATAAAGAAGTATTATGTTTATGAGCACATTCATCATGTTACAGTATTAAAGTATTCAGCAGTACATCCATGGTTTAGGTCTCGAGTTCACAGTGCACACAAAGCCGTTTATCTCATAACAATCTTTGTCTTTAGTTTCTCCGTGGGGGTGCACGCTGGTTCTGTCATCGCTCTCCAATATAAACCACACTTCAATGACAATGTGGTTGTGCGTAACTCAAATCACCCAGATACATGGGGCCAAGAGGAGAGAGGAGGACCCATGCCTTTCATGAGAGGACATGTTTTCAGTGTAAGTGTATGGATTTATTTACAGGGATGAAGCAGATTAATTAACAGTAAAATATCTGAAGTGTCTGGCAGATATATATTTCCCGATATAACCTGATATGGCTCTGTCTCTTCTCTTTCAGATGAGGATTCAGTGTGAGCCTGAGTTCTTTAAGATCATGGTCAATGGGGCTGAGGCTCACAGATTCAACCACCGCTACAAACACTTTTGTCAGATCAGTTCCATACATATCGAGGGAGCTGTATCTCTGTCATTTATTGCCTTTTAAAGGCTTCAAAACAAACATACTCATACAATATGTTAAATGAAAATGTTTTTGAATATGGAAATCAATCACAAAGAATATATTTTTGCTGTGAATAAACTTAAGTCTAAAAAAATCTCTGCAAGTGCTTTTTATTTTTTACTTTACGTCCTTTATGTGGCAGGTAAAGGGAGAAGGGTATAAACTTTAAGCCTTAACTTTAAGCCTTAACCCAATTAACAGCAATGCCACCCTAGATATAACCAGGGTATAAGCCAGGGAAAGAAATATAAATTTAGGTGACACAGGTCCTGTTTAACTGAAACAATAAATATTATATACTTTACATTTCATTTATTATTATTTATTATTATCAATTTTAAATTACTGTATACAAGTTTAATTTGGGTTTAGCACATTTGAAAACATCAATGACATCAAGGCGTTCTGTTTTTTTAAATTATTATTATTTATACGTTTACTTGAAAGGGACAGGACAAAAAAAAGCATTGATACATTTTCAGATGTGTTTATATTATGATAATCAATCCCAAAATATCCACCCAAAAGTTTTAGCTCTGGCAGGAAAGACTGGATGATCACTGAAAAACTGTACATTTTTCAGCATGCCTTCACCAAATCTGTTGTCTATTCAGCAATTAATACCTCAATTTATTTCCAGTTATATGAAAAAATATTCTTCAGTGTTTTTTGCTTTCATTATTTCTGCAGCAGTCTTGGATTAAATGGTACGTTGCGAATTAGCGACATACGGCGTGCAGGGCTTAAATTCAACTTTGAGCTAATCAGAAATAAAGCATCTTGGCCTTTTCACTTCACAATATATATTTGTGTATCATCAATTTCTTTTTTTGTCTTTTTCTTGTTTCATGTGTTTTGGCAGACTGACAAATATATCGTCTTTGGCCAGTGGCTCCACAATTCTGATAGAGACGTATTACTTTTGTCCAGATGGCGCGGGTTCGAATCCCACCCTGGCCTTGACAAATCTCTAACGCACCGATCTTTATGCAGCATTTATTGTGCCCATCATAGTCACTTAGCACCTGACTACACTTTGAATACATTCTTTGACTGGATCCAACTATAATCCCTCGTCAGTTTTAACATTTAATATCAAATTAGATCAGACAGCGAAGACCTGTCTTTGTATGGATTTAATGGACTATATGCGTGATAAAATGACAAATATAAATTTGTCAGAGAAATTTTTGCCGGTAAAGTTCTGACTTAATAAAAACATACAGAGTCAATCAAAACACAGACATTTATTCCATTTCCTGTGGCAAGAAGTCAAGTTCATACAAAGCACAAAGTTGCCTGACGTGTCCTGAGCTGACCCTGGTGCAGCTGTTCAGAGATGCAGCTGTGTGCATGTGAGTGTGCATGTGAGTGTGCATGTGAGTGTGCATGTGAGTGTGCATGTGAGCGTGAGGGTACACAGAGTAAAAACATACCAGTAGTACAAGACACAATATATACTGTGAAGCCTGAAATTATTCATACCCCTGGCAAATTCTGACTTAAAGTTACTTTTATTCAACCAGCAAGTTTCTTTTTTTACTGAAAAAAAAAAAAAAAGCTCAGAAATATTTTTGGCCACACTTTATATTACACTACACCAGCCTTTCCCAAAGTCAGGACTGCTGTGTCCCCGTTAAATTTCCAAAAATCCCACGCGGACCCCCAACTATACAACTTCACTCTTTTCAAAAGACGCTGTCGTTTTTCTCCATATATTTCTACAAAAGCATTACAAAAACACTGGCTGCTGCCTAAAATTTGTTTTAAAGTAATATTTTAAAAGTATATCTTTTTTTATGTACTTTATGTTGTTAGGTACTTAATATTTTCATTGACTAATTGTCTGTTTATATTTTTACATTTTATTTGTTATGGACCAAAAACCTTGTGTCTGAAATAAAGAATTGATTGAAATTTAAATTGAATTGAAAAATAGACAGCCTCTGGGAACCCCCCTGCAGTACCTTCGCGGACCCCCAGGGGGGCCCTGGACCCCACTTTGGGAACCATTGCACTACACTTTTTACATTGTAGCTACCTCATTAATTACAAGGTAACAAACTGTGTAACAAACTAATAACATGTAACTACATTGTACTTACATGATGGCATTAAGGGTTAGGGTTATTATGTAAGTACAATGTAGTTACATGTTATTACAGTTTGTTACACAGTTTGTTACATTGTAATTAATGAGGTAGATACAATGTAAAAAGTGTAGTGTAATATAACGTGTTACCTGCTGGTTGAATAAAAGTAACTTTTAGTCAGAATTTGCCAGGGGTATGAATAATTTCGGGTAACAATATTCACACAAATATTTCTAACATTTAACATTTAATACCAAATCAGATCAGACAGAGAAGACCTGCCTTGCTATGGATTTGTGCTCCCACCTACTGGAGTTTAAAGGACTATCTGCGTGATGACAAATATCTATTTAAACAAATATTGGTGTAGTTTTCAATATGCGCCAATAGATGGCAGCACAGGTCCATAGAATGACACCACAAACACTGTACCTGCTGTCAAAAACTTCAAATAGGGAACCATAATCTTGAAAGTTATTGGTGTCTGATCTCACTTTATGAATGCATAAATTAATGTAACAATATGTCTAGACCAGGGGCGGGTCATTTATTTTTACTGAGGGTCACATTTGAATCTGGGCCTGTTGAAGAGGGTCACTTGTGCTCAATAACAAATGTGTATCTATTTACATTTAAGCTTAATAAATGTAAGCAGCAAAAGCAAGAAGAAGGCAGGAAATTTCATTATTTGCCAAAACAGCATTAACAAAACAGATCATTCAGTTTAAATGTGGTGTTTACTTCACTCAAAAGTCTTATCAAATCAAAAGAATGTCAGCTCTGGTCTGCATCTCAGAGCTTTCCTTTGTTAGGAAAAAACCCACGGATCTCTTTGTTCGGGTCCCAAACCCCTTGTTAGGGAGCAAGCAGTTAAGCAACAGGACAAAAGTCATAAATCACAAAAATAGGCTTTATTGGCCAACAATATATAAACCTAAAAGAGGTCAAAGTAATATAACGTTACAAGAAACAGAATGTTAAAATGAAACTAACGCAACAAAACTGACCAAATGAGGACGACTTCAATAGTACTTGGTGTAGCCACTCTAATCTTATAATTTTAGTCGCTCTGGGTGCGGGGCATCCAGGTCATAACACGCTTAAAAAAACTAATGAATGGCGGTCTGAGGTCCAGGATGGCGGTCTATGGCAGCAGGATGAAGGATGGCACCGAGGTTATGGCAGGTATAGAAGTATAATGAAGGCCACATGCGAACCTCCCGTAACCTCTGCACCGATACACCCTTTGCCTCAACACCGCCGCAGTGGTCGAGGAAAATATAGGTCACCTGTGCCATACCAAATAAATCCGCCACAATAAACTTAACCCAAAAAATAAAGAGAATATTGGCTCCTACACTTGGGCCATGCCAACAAATAATGACCAAACACATGGGGGAAACCCAAAACAAAGCAAACAAACAAGTCCCCCTCTGACATGGTTTGGTCCACATTCAGGCCACTGGCTCTGGCCCCGCCCTCAGCCACACCTTCTCAGCACTTTCAAACAGAAACAAGCATCAGTGAAAACATATTAACAAAATATGAAATAAAGATACAAGTGTGCTATGAAAAATATTAAATTAGATTAACTGCATATGTGTGTTTATAAATAAATATAAAACAAAAGTGCTGTATTAAAGGTTTTTACCACCTCACCTTCACGTGCAGACTTCTACAGGGGCAGGTGCTCAAAGTGAAAAAGGGGCACATACGTGTAACCAGATTTTAAAACACTGTTGTGTTAGGACTGTGGCAAGCAAGACTCTCACACAACTATTACATTTCTGTGTATACTATGAAATATTGCAATACGGTAAGGATGAACCTATACATTTTTAATAAAATTTTGGGAAAATAGTAAAAAACTAATGAACATATAAAATGTATAGAAAACACACACTGCATGACACTAAACTAAATAATGTAATTTTATCCATGCTCTGACAAGATGAGAATTATTCCCAGCACTGAGGAAGTCCTTATACATTTCTAGTAATTAATTAAATAAGTTATGTGGGAACAAGATTTTGGGACATCACATTTTTTCTTATCAGATCACATTTTGCCAGCTCCCATCACCAACTGGTTCGTATTTTTGCACAATTATAGCAAATTCTCGCAATTTAATTGCATTAAAATGCCTAAATCCTAACTGCAATCCATTATTTATAAGCAACCCGGTCTAAAAATAAAAAGATTTTATGCTGTCAACAATCACAAAGCATTTTATGGAAGCATTTTGTAAATATCTAGGTGGTTAGCGGTCAAAAGCTCCGTATTTAAACAGAAATTATCTAACGTGCGTGCGTAATACTTTCATGGCTTTGTCTTACAAATCACGCGACACAAACAGCTCACTCACCGGTTCTTTCATTCCCAGTGGCTACACTGTGTTGTAAGTTCTGGAATCGGGACCAAAAAAATGATAACAGCCCTCTTTATTGGCTCCGCAGTCCGCTCTTTCTCCTCTGTTTTCAGCTGCGCGAGGGGCACGAGACAGTTGCGCAACTCACGGAGGCAAAAGGTCCCTCTGCACGTGCCTGCTTACTGAGATGTGCTTGTAACACAGTTTTAGCATTTACTGCACTGTCCAGAACAGAAAATACAGCCTGTGTACAGACCATACCCCACTAAAACCACTAGAGGGCTAATGTACAACAAATAACTCCAGGCTGTCTCAGCTCTGTCACTGGCGTTAATGCTGCACAGTACAGGAGTAGAGTCCTGGGCAGAGGTCCAGCCACAGGACAACAGGTGAGCAAACAGGACAGGCTCATTTGGGAGTAGCCCCGAAATTGAACAATTCGCTCTGTTCACATGAATTTCACACGTGTGAGTTTGGTGTCACTACAGCCAATAATGCCAAAGCTATTGAAGATTTATTTTCATAAATCATAAATAATCATACATACTCATACATAATCATAATAAATAGTAATAGAGTGTAGAAATGGAAAGGCATAGGGTGTAGTATGTTCACCATGTCATAATTGATAAGTGGTGTAAGTGGTGTACATAGGCCTACATGTGTTTTTGCTTATAAGATTCAGGCTAAAGTCTGGGAAACACAGTAAACATCAGTCTTATCGGTCGTATCAATGACTACGTTTCTAGGCAGTCCCTTTCTGCTCTTATTTTTTGAGATAATGCATGTAGAGAAAAAAAAGGCGTTAAAACAGCAGTAAGACGTCATTCTATGGCAAAGAAATCACCCAGCAAGCACACAAAGTTTTAAAACCACAGTTTACATCGTGAACTACGTTATCACGCTGAATAATAATTAGTACCTGAGTATTTTCTTGGTATAAAGGGTACTTTTAATGCTAGACTTGCTGGTAGTGCAGAGGTTGGCAGGAATAACTGGGGGACAGTGTACTTGTGTTTACATCCATGCACATGGCGCCACAAATCTCCTCCAAACCAGCGTCCGTGAGAAAAGTATAGGTTGTAGTTTGTATTTTATAACAGAAGCAGAGAGGATATTTATGTCTTTACTGATGTCACTGTGGGAGTAATGTACACTGCTGCTGTTTTGTTGAGACATTTAGCATAAAAGCATAGCTATGCAATATATTATATTACAAATTATTATATTACAAAATGCAAAAAAATTGGCATCAGGACTCAGATCGTCCAAAACCAAACATAAAATGATCGTTATCGGATCAGGAGCCAAAAAAAGTTGATGGGGACATCTTTAACAACGTTGGCAAGCTCTCTCTAATACACCACATCAGGAACCATTATTAGAAGCATTTTTACTTTATAACTATTTATTTGATAAGAAAAAACATCTACTTTTATTATTTCATACCCATTTGTTTTAAAACTTATGTTAGGAAAAGGTTATTGACATTTGTTATGACAAGAGGGGAGACAATGCCAAAGTTTAAAGTGCTCAAAAGATTTATTAAATATAATATTAACAAAAAGTACAGTCACACAAAATACAATTCTACTGTATTTACATCGGGCTTACCAGACTGGACAGTGCACACTGCTAGGGTGACCAACTCAAAAAGTATAAAAACTGGGACAAGTTGTGCAATTTGATGGGACAAAGTGGGATTGACTCGAGAAATAAATCTTTCAATAAACAAAAACTTACCAACTTACTGAGATACAAATTGCTTCAGTTTAGGATCTATAAAACATATGATGCGCTTGTTGGATAACTCGCTGGTGAAACTTAATGAAAATGATCACAGAAGCTGCACCAAATGAGGTTTGTGAGGGCTGAAAGCTAAGATGAGGTGCATGCAAGGACAAAGACTGGAGTGAGGACTGAGGTGGGTATAGGCGTTTAGGGTCAAATACCTGTTGCTCAGCTGGCAATAAACTTGTCCCAGGCTGGTTGGACTCTGTCCTTCCCGGCAGACCCTCCGTAGCTGGTTCCTGTGCCATGACTGCCATTCCAGATGAAGCTCGAGGAGGTGGGCCAGGAGAGATAGCTGCAACTGTTCCCACAGCACCAGCCAAAAGGAGGGGAAGCTGCCGGAGGAGCTGCAGTGGAAGGCGAAGCAGGATGGAGCTGGACGAGAGGCAAAGCAGAGGCTCCACCCACAGCACCAATCAAATGAGGAGATGAGACTTGTGAAGGAATAGGTGTGGGTGTTGGTCAGTACTTTGTCTGCAAGAGACTGGTTACCATCTTTAGCTTTTCAAGCTCTCTCTCCGCCCGTCTCAGTTGTCTGGCTTTGGAAAGTTGATTAGTTAACACACCTCGTTTGAGTGTGGCCTCTCGTGCTTGATCATCAAGTCGCCTGTAGGTGTCCTCAGCTTCCATCTCCTCGGCCTGTTGTTTCCTTAATTCCTCCAATTCCAGTGATTTCACTTTTTCTGCCAGTAGGGCAGATTGAAAGGGATCCAGCTCAGTTAGAAGACTCTTGGCTGAAACTCCACTTCCCTTTGAAGATGAAGTGTGGCTATGGTGTCCAGAATGAGAAGGCTGGGTTGTATAGTCAGGGCCATGTTGGGAACTCTGCCCAGGTTGAGATGGGACGGAACATTGAGCTTGTACTCCCACAGACGCAGTCACATAGTCCCTCAGATAGGCTGGGGGGTGCTTCTCCCTTTGTGGTCTTCCACCTGGCTGTGTCTCTTTAGGTCTGGCTCCAGTCCGTGCGGGCTCATCAGGTTCCGAGGACATGGCAATGTGGTCACGGTTATCTGTGCTCATATCATTTAAGTTGCAAAACAATCCTGCTCGAAGGACCAAATTTGTTGGATAACTCGCTGGTGAAACTTAAAGTTACACTGTAAGATTCCCGGTCTTGCGCCTCTAGAGGCCACAGGTGCCACTGCACCGTCGCAAAACGTAAACACTAGGGCCCCTCCTCCTTCTGAATCTGTGCGAGCGTGCTTCTATTTCCATCATTGTTTCAACTTTAGTTGACCTGCTGCTACCTTTGGAAGTTTGGACTGGATCTTCTATAGAGTTAGCGCTAGCGTTAGCTTAACAAATATCGCGCAATGGTCGCATTAAAACTAATAACTGTATGAAAAAGCACGTTCTAAAGAAAAAATAGAGGCTAATTTACCTGCCCAACAATAAAGAAGCAAAAACGTGATCCGATTTGCAGCCTTCTCTGTCTCTCATCTGACGCCAGCGAGCAAAAGTCTGTCCGATGTTGACTCTTGTCTGTGATCTGGTGCGGTCCCTTTCCCGTTTTCTTTTTCTTGCCTCGTCCGACATTGTCTTCATCTTCTTGTGTCCTTCGGCCCTGACGAACTGGCGAAAATAACAACGCTAAAAGTAGCTTCCTGGTTATACCTGCGCCTCAAGTCGTTCCCTGTCACGTGACGCTTCCTCAACAGCAGAGCGCTACCGGCCAAGTTGCGAGGGTGGTTTCTCAGTACAGAAGCCCCGCTCGGAGAAACAGATCGCGCCTCAGGCCTTATAATCGCTCAAAAAAAAAAAAAAAAAAAAATCACAAAAACAAGTCAGTATGCCCCACATATTTAGAAGAAAAATTACACAGTGTAACTTTAATGAAAATGATCACAGAAGCTGGTTAAGGTGTAGACAGTCAATTCTTTATTTTACAGGTGGATTGGAAAACAGTAAAGGGTGGTAATATTTTTCTGGAAACAGGAAAGCAAACAAATTACTAGAGTAATCAAATTCTAAATGATGTGCAGATAACTAAAGAACAAGGATTACTCACTTCACGTATTTGGAAACAGCAGGAAACAAAGAGAGCTACACAGAAAACTGAGGCCTTTATATGGACCAGGACCCAGGCGCCTCTAATTGGCCTGATTAGGCACCTGGGTTGGGAGGGAAATGGGTGTCACCTGATAGTGAGCCACATGACCTGCAAGTCACACTCACAGCTTCTAACACGCTGTTTTCATCCCAAAAAACACAGATTTTGCAAAGTAATGTCTTTACTGAGACTTTATTCATTGAAATAAAATGGATGGAGAAGAAAAAAAATCAAAGCTCTGTCTGCATATTCTCAAAAGAAACCAGCAGCAGCACCAGCTCCAGCTCCACAGACCATCCATATATTCACACAGCAGTTTTTTTTAATGATTTAAAGTCACTTTACAATTAAGTGTATTATTCATTTACTTCTCAGTCACACTGTGGTTCACAGCAAGAACAGTGACTAAAAAATATTTAAATATGCCTACTATATAAGGACTGGTCAGGTATTGCACCTCAGAACTACACTGGGATGTAAGATTCTTTTTCTTCCATGTACTTCATGTGTGGCAGGAAAAATGTTTGAGGTGTAGCTGTGCTGTAATCAGATATCTCAGGTATAATCTTGTGCAGTTAAAATGTGAATACAGGAGGTGTTACAGGAGAAATGTAACGTTCAGTATGATGTGCTCTGGAACTGAATCATATATTATCCAAATTCAGTGCAAGCAGTATTAGAGCTGAACAGATGTGTGGTTTCCTGAAGTATGGTTTCCTGAAGTATTTCTCCACGACTACTGTGCAGTTTATCTCTAACATCACATGCTCAGAGAAGTAGAGTGGCAGGCTCTTTACAACCTTGTAATGGAAGGCAAAATGAGAGACATTAAGTGCAGCTCAGAGAGACTGCTGCAGTAGTTTGTGGAAAGTTGTTGTGCTGCTGTACAGAGCGTTTTTCATTACTCCAGTCTCCAGATCCACAGTGTGAGTACAGGTGACCTCCAGACCAGCAGATACAGTCAGTGTGAGTACAGGTGACCTCCAGACCAGCAGATACAGTCAGTGTGAGTACAGGTGAGCTCCAGACCAGCAGATACAGTCAGTGTGAGTACAGGTGAGCTCCAGTGTCCAGATGGATGTGTACCTGAAAGACAAAACACACAATTAGAATATGTCAATCTCACTAAAAAGTAACAATAAATACAAAGGTGTAATTTATATTTTAGATGGATATTATGGGTGCAGTTTATGATTTTACATCTCAAGACAAAACATAGTTTATAATAAGCCTTAACTACATTCTAACAGAGACTGCTTTAGTAACTAATAGGGGCTGGTGGACTACAGTGTGTAACATGAGCTTTGTTACATTTTGTGTCCCTCTTTTAGTGGAGGAAGCAGACACAGGTCACACACACAGCCTTCAGCCTGCAGTCTCGCGGCACTGTGGGCAGAAAAGACTGCCCAAACTTTAACCAGGGCCTCTGAACCGATGTTGTATGATTTTTAAAAAATAAAATTACAGCTCAGATATTGGGAGAAATGTCTCGTGCAAGTCCGGTGAAGAGCGTGCTTCGCTAACCGAGTAAACTGAATAAAAGACGTGTTATTTCGTTGGAGTTTTAGCGGTCCTATCTCTGCGAATATAAGGTCATTTTTTTTATAAAATAAAGACTGTTTTGAAGCTCGAGAACTGTAGGACACCTTTAAGGAGTGAAGGGAGTGTAAAAATACTCACCCGCTTTGTCAGAGGTCCGCAAATCGCCCCGTCTCGCAGCGTTACAGCTCTCGTTTTTAGCCTGGCTCTCTCTTAATAACTTTTGATAATGATTCCCTCTGTTTCACACAGTTCACTGAAAAAATAAAGAACAAGACTCAACTTGTTTGTATTGGCATTTAGAAACCATGTCAGTGTCTTAACTTACCTTACCTTCCTGAGGGCACTTTCCAAAATATACTTTTACTTTACCTTCAAAGTGAGTTAGCAGCAGTAGGAGCAGTAATAGCAGTAGTAGCACCAGTAGTAGTAGTAGCAGTAGTGGTAGTAGTATCAGAAGTAGTCCTGGAAATAGTAATAATGACAGTAGCAGCAGTTGAAGTAATGGTAGTGATAGTGGTAGTAGCAGTAATCAGTCAGTAAATAAACATTTTAAAGTTTTTATTAAAGGTTACTTTTTACCTTTACCTGAGTAACAATTTTGTGGAGTAGGCTACTGTTCCATCTTATTGAGTATTATTGTTTTGAAGTAACAATCCTTTTACTTTTAAGATTTGGGGGCTGTTTAGATGACAACTCGTTTTGCCGAATTCACAAAGGTTTGATTGCGTTTTGTCCTTTTGTTTACACGAGGACGGGGTTTCCATTTTCCAAATCCACAATCTTTTAAAAATGTTCAAAGTTATGTTTTGGTCTGGCAGCAGGGAGCCGCTCCGCGCTCACAGTGTAAACTGTGAAAACAGCGACTCCCAATCTGAACAGAGATTGGCCTGCCGTCTGTCAGCTGACCCACCATCGCAGACCACAAGGCTTTTATGCCTCATACGTTCATATTTAGTCAAGTAACTGTCAGTAATATCTGTATCAGGACTGACTTTATGAGAATGGTCCCAGAAAACCACAAGACCTTAGCAGTAGAAGTAGTTGGGAAGTTGCAGACTGGAACTAGGATTTCCTCTGCTGTTTACTCATCATAAAAATATTACAAAAAACACTTATTTTCTATGTAATTCTGCATTCACTCAATAACTCAGAAGATGGAGATCCATTATTGTTCTATTGTTTTCTGTAAAACCAAACAAACCGTGAGGCTGGAGCTGCTTTCCCAACACCTGATGATGAAGTTTTTCCAGTGAGTCAGACCACAGCTTCCACAGAAAAACTGCCCCTTCACTCATTTTACTGCACGACTGAGAAGCAACAACTACAGTTTATCTGTTTGAGGTGAAAACCTGAAATATTTCTGAATTGAGCCAATTTCCTGAGTGGAAACACTGATCCCCTCATAGACTTGGGCCCACTCAAACAATATATAAAACAGGGGACACCAACCTGTAGCTCAGGAGCTATCAGTAGCTCTCAATCACTTTCCAAGTAGCTCCCCAAAGGCTTTATTAATTGCTTTAAGCTTGAATAGTCAAATTTGATTCATTACTTGGCAAACCAACTTGTGCAAGTTCCCAGTCAATTTCATAGGTGCCCACCTCCTTGCACAAAATTATTTTCCAATTAGTTGTCAGTCAAACTGTTGCTTGATGAGACAGTAGCAACATGAGATCACCTACAGTATTTGCAGATTAGGAGTTTCACAAATGTAAACAAAATGTGTACCAGTTTCTGCACACACACAGAGTGCACATGCAGGTCAACAAAATAGTTTTGTTTTAATCTAAAATGTGAGTTGTGGACACCAACATTTTGTAAATCCATCCATCCATCCATCTTCTTCCGCTTTATCCGGGGCCGGGTCGCGGAGGCAGCAGTCTAAGCAGGGACACCCAGACATCCCTCTCCCCGGACACTTCCTCCAGCTCCTCAGGAGGAACCCCAAGGCGTTCCCAGGCTGAGAGACATAGTCCCTCCAGTGTGTCCTAGGTCTTCCCCGGGGCCTCCTCCCGGTGGGACATGCCCAGAACACCTCCCCAGGGAGGCATCCAGGAGGCATCCGGAACAGATGCCCGAGCCACCTCAGCTGGCTCCTCTCGATGTGGAGGAGCAGCGGCTCTACTCCGAGCTCCTCCCGGGTAACCGAGCTCCTCACCCTATCTCTAAGGGAGCGCCCAGCCACCCTGCGGAGGAAACTCATTTCGGCCGCTTGTATCCGGGATCTTGTCCTTTCAGTCATGACCCAAAGCTCATGACCATAGGTGAGAGTAGGAACGTAGATCGAGCGGTAAATCGAGAGCTTCGCCTTTCGACTCAGCTCCTTCTTTACCACAACAGACCGATACAACGACCGCATTACTGCAGACGCTGCCCCGATCCGCCTGTCGATCTCACGCTCCATCCTTCCCTCACTCGTGAACAAGACCCCGAGATACTTAAACTCCTCCACTTGAGGCAGGAACTCTCCTCCAACCTGGAGAGAGCAAGCCACCCTTTTCCGGTCGAGAACCATGGCCTCGGACTTGGAGGTGCTGATTCTCATCCCAGCCGCTTCACACTCGGCTGCAAACCGTCCCAGTGCACGCTGAAGGTCCTGGTTTGATGAAGCCAACAGGACAACATCATCTGCGAAAAGCAGAGATGAAATCCTGTGGTCCCCAAATGTAAATGTTCAGGTAAATGTTAGGGAAAACAAGATGATTTTTTCTTTTGGTTGAAAATGCCAAAAGAAACCTGGCCACTGTCCAGGGTGCACCCTGCCTAAGGCCCATAGTTACTGTGATAGGCTCCTGTAACTGTGACTGCTATGGAGATTAATAAATCAGTGTTACAAAGCATGAGTAGCTGTCTGCCATTTTTATTTCGTAAAAGTAGCTCTCAGGGGAAAAAAGGTTGGAGACCCCTGATATAAAACCTTGGCGTCACTATAGACAGTGATTTTAAACTGGACAAACAGTCTTCAAATCAGGCTTTTATCATCTTAGGCTTTTATCCAAAACTAAATCAATTTTATCGCTTAAGATGTTTGAACAAGTCGTGCACACTTTTATTTCTTCTTGTATAGACTACTACTAGTTTTTATTGTTTAAATGGGAACTAGTGAAGTTAAATGGAGTATTTATTTATTTATTTATTTATTTATTTATTTATTTATTGTTTTTATAATTTTGTGCAGCATTTTGGAAACTGTCTGTCTGTAAAACGTGCTATAAAAATGAAGTGGATTGGATTCCTCAGCCAACATACAGTTGCAAGAAAAAGTATGTGAACCCTTAGGAATTACTTGGATTTTTGCATTATTTGATCATAAAATGTGATCTGATCTTCATCTAAGTCACAACAGCAGACAATCACACTCTGCTTAAAACTAATGCTACAAAAAAAATGTTTTCATGTTTTTATTGAACATTTACGTAAACATTCACAATGCAGGATTGAAAAAGTATGTGAACCTTTGGATTTAATAACTGGTTGACCTGCGTTGGCAGCAATAACCTCAACCAAATGTTTTCTGTAGTGAACATCAGACCTGCACAGCGCTCAGGAGGAATTTTGGACCATTCCTCTTTACAAAACTGTTCAGGTTCAGCAATATTCTTGGGATGTCTGGTGTGAATCGCTCTTTTGAGGTCATGCCACAGCATCTCAATTGGACTGAGGTCAGGACTCTGACTGGGCCACTCCAGAAGGAGTATTTTCTTCTGTTGAAGCCATTCTGTTGTTGATTTGCTTTTATGTTTTGGGTCAGTGTCCTGTTGCATCACCCATCCTCTGTTGAGCTTCAGTTGGGGGATACATGGTCTTAAGTTTTCCTGCAATATGTTTTGATAAACTTGGGAATTCATTTTGCTGTTGATGATGGCAATCCATCCAAGCCCTAAGGCAGCAAATCAGCCCCAAACCATGGTGCTCCCTCCACCACACTCTACTTCACAGTGGGGATGGGGTTTTGATGTTGGTGTGCTGTGCCTTTTTGTCTCCACACATAGGGTTGTGTTTCTTCCAAACAACTCAACTTTGGTTTCATCTGTCCACAGAATATTTTGTCAGTAGTTCTGTGGAACATCTAGGAGCTCTTTTGCAAACTTCAGATGTGCAGCAATATTTTTTTGGACAGCAGTGGTGTCCTCACATGAAGTCCATTCTTGTTTAATGTTTGACCCACTGCAGATTTGTCAACAAAGATGTTAGATTGTGCCAGAGATTTCTGTAAGTCTTTAGCTGACACTCTAGGATTCTTCTTCGCCTCATTGAGCTTTCTGCATTTTGCTCTTGCAGTCATTGTTACAGGAAACCACTCCTTGGGAGAGTAGCAGCAGTGCTGAACCTTCTCCATTTATAGACAGTCGCTTGTACCGTGGACTCATGAACATCAAGGCTTTTAGAGATACTTTTGTAACCTTTTCCAGCTTCATGCAAGTCAAGAATTCTTACTCGTAGGTCTTCTGAGAGCTCTTTTGTGAGAGACAAACAGGGGATCTCCAGAGTGACCAGCCAAAGTGTATGGGATTGTCTTTAAAAGCCCTTGGGGGAAAAGTGACTGTATATAAACTTCAGCTAAAACTTTTCTGAGTCAAAAAAAGAAAGAAAAAAACACAAAATAAAAAATCTATGCCAGACTCATTACCGGACTTGATTCATATGGGTAAAGACCGTTCAAAGATTCCTCAACTGGATAAGGGCGTGCTTTGTGCAAACCACCAGGCACATTCAAAAAAGAAAGATCTGCCTTAAAGACATGACACAGTTGCATTATGTTATAGTGTCTGTGCAAAGGAAACTGTGCCAGACACTTCAGAGAGTCCATCATCTCAACAAAAACCTGATGCTATACAGAGCAATCTGGACCATCATCTGCATCCGGCTGTGAACAGCAGCACATTAAGCTGCACGATTAACATCTACAGGAGGATCCTGATGAACTCTGAATTCATGTTTGCAAAAAGACGTAGTAACCGGCTATCCAACGCCTGGGCTAAAGAGACACTGTTACAGTCAAAGACAGACATAAGGCCTGAAGGAAGGCTCAAGCCAACTATAAATTAAGAAGACAGACTTTGAGTTGAAATCAATGATGTACAAGCTTCATCTGCGATGAAAAGCTGATAGCAGCTTACAGGCTGAGGAAGGGTTGAGAGGTGGAGACAACCAGAAAGGTCAAGAGAGGGGCAAACATCCTGACAGATCATACACAACACACAGCACATAGGAACTCATATGACACTAGAGCTAAACAGTGGTTTTTAGAATCTTTCCAAAGAGACTCAGTGGTGCATGTTAATCTTGCAAGTGCAAAATATAGAAGATCATATGTTTCAAAGATAGAATGATAGAATAAATGGGAGAGAATAAGGACACAGGTATTTCTATTAATGGTGCATAAGCACATTCTGATGTAGGCGACACTGAACTTAGGTTGCATGCATGCAAGGATTTGATTAAATTAAAGAAAAAAGCATAGCTATACGTTTAGAAATT
Organism: Bostrychus sinensis; assembly: GCA_020698575.1. NCBI lineage: Eukaryota > Metazoa > Chordata > Actinopteri > Gobiiformes > Eleotridae > Bostrychus > Bostrychus sinensis. Next base: position 8,556,376 of record CM036245.1, on the reverse strand, counting down.
AAGGCATTAGGTACAGAAGATATTTATTCTTGAACTATCAGAAGAAGAATTATTTTTCTAGGAACACCAATAACTTAATATGTAATGAATACTTTTGCATGAAAGCTCTTCCAGAATGGTCATCCACATGAGTGTATTTGGTGAAAGGATCTACATCTAGAAAGGACTTGGCTCCAGAACTCAGTTATACAATCAAGCATGTGGGTTATTTCCAGCGAGATCACGGGCCCGAGGTCTACCATCAGGCCAGCAAAAACACCAGTGACCTTTATAGTAAAGCGCTGCAGCTGCATTTAATAAGTGAGCTCAAACCAATTAATAGGGTGAATAACGGGGACACGACAATCTTATGTTGTGATAAGCCTTCAATGTAATTAGCATATAATAGACGATCTAATGTTGGGGCCAGCTCTGAACTTAAGCAGCATTCAGTCATTAAAGGTAATGGGAATGATTTATTACTTTATTGGTCTGAAGTAAATCAAGTTTGTATTTAAACTCTATATAAACTATGGCTTTCTAAACCTATTAACTACAGATAACATAGAGACAAAAAACAAAAATGCAGTTGTATACTTGGTACATCAGTATGAATACAGTTTAGGGTCAACATTAGCTGAACATTCATTCATTTGATGTTTTGATAAAAGGGACCATTTTATGTCTTTCTTAAAAGTTAGCTTAACTGGGATGAAACAATAAAAGAGGGACCAAGCAAAACTAAGTCATTAATTCTCTATGTAAACCTAAATATATTAGAATCATTATGAATCACTTTTGCTACAGTAAAGGCCTGGCAATGTGGCTTAAGAAAGATCACGAGGTAAGTGAACACTGATTACAATTGAAAGGGAAAAGGCAGTGATCTTCTATGTGATCACAAACAGGGTACACCCAAATTCCAAAATATAGAACACCACCTAAATATGTGAATTCACTTTACTCAATTATAGGTAATCATGACGTCAATGTGCACAATAACAGGACTCTTGAAGCTGACTGCTTCTACTACTGACTGACCATCGACCTGACTCCACTACAACCACTACGACTAATCCTATGTCAGTCTGAATGAGTGAGGAAATAATCACAACTTTATCATTTTCATACAGAGCTGATAATCCAGCAGATGTTGTTATAAATGACAATGTTTCAAATTTTATGGTTTTCATTTTGAAATTGGTAAATGCTTAAGGCCTAACAAGATCATGGGAAAGCACAGTTGTGCTTAGGCAAGATATTCTTTGCAGAATGAACAAGGCAAAATGAAAAGGACATCATATGAAGCCGGGGAAGAGGAATAAAGGCCAATGACCAAGTGACACACTGCAAAAAAAGGAATATCTATCTTAGTTAAATTGACTTGAATTAAGAATATTTTACTTGATAGATAATTTTTTGGATTTATTCACTTATTAAGTCTAAACCTTTTTGAGATGATTTGACTTGTTTCAAGATTTTCCATCTAGAGCCACCCTACCCACCCTATATTACAACTTATTCTAAGCAGGTTTAATAGTAAAACAAGCTGTATTGTTGGAGGAATGCTTTGACCATGCAAATATTGTACTTGTTTTAAGACATTCTGTCTATACCAATTTTTTTCAGTCTGAAACCAATCTCACTGAGGCATTACATCTCTAAGAGACCATAGTAATAACCTAATAACCCTAACCACTGCTCAAACAGTAGCAGTTTTATTTTTGAAACTAGCAGCATGAGCATTTGTGTTCTGCTCTAAATGTACCCTAGGCTGTGCTGAGTCTCTGACTTATGCCATAATTATGCAAACCAAAAATATTTTAAGCATAAAAAATAAAATTTAAAAAAAAATTACTAATATCTAAGCAAAAATAAAGTTACATGTGCTTTATCTGAATAAGCATCTTTAGTTCTGATCTCATTTCTCATTCTTTATACAAGAATACATCAGTAAAATCAAACCAGTTACACTGTATATGTCTAAGCTTTAAGGAAGAGAGAGAAAGGGTCCGGCGTCAGTGGAGTTGCACTGCTAAATTTTATGACTAAAAAGAGGAAAGCGGACCTTTGCGTTCAAATGCTACAACAGGCCAAGCTAATTCTTTTTGGGCCAGGCCTGCTGCTGGCCATTTGGAAGCCCTAAGCAAAAGCTAAGCCCTAAGCTTGGAAAGAAGAAAATTCCCAATGTCTTTGAATGTATTAAAATATATCTACAATATGATCTCCAAAAAGAGCTGCAGCAGGCACCAATTAACAATAGGTCTCAGAAAAACAACTATATAAGATCAAACTCACATATTGCACATAAGCCCACACAAAATTAGAGCAAATTAACAGGCACCAATTACCAAGCAGTGCATAGTTATTACACAATACTACTGTATACAAGCCTATTACTGATGGACTATCTTCAAGAAATTAGTATGTTTAAGATATAAATATTTTGGCCATTATGGTTTTATGATTAGGATTTGTTTAAATGCTACATAAAAGTCTAATGCTCCTGAACCTCTCACATGTGATCTGCTGCCTCCTCTCCCCACTGCCTTCTCATCCTTCATCCCACCCCACCATTAAAAAGTCAGTAGGTCTAGCCTACTAAGTAAGTAAATATGTATTTTCAGGTTGTTTTTAAGTAAAACATTAGAGATACGATCTGAAAAGACGGGGCGAGTTTCGCCGACATCGCCATTAATTGGATGCGTGTCCAGCGCGTCTTTTATTTATGCCTCTTAAACGATTTTAAAACTTTAAAAAACAATATCTCCGCGATCCCTGCACCTCGAGTCCTGAAACAAAAACCGTCAGAAAGCTTAAAATCTTCTCTATCAGCAGTTCACTGCATATCTCTCACGATTAAAAGAGCTGTGCAAAGGATTTTGCTGCCCCCTCCAGCAGCTGATGCCCTACGCACAGCACGGGCGGCGCGTTCTGGGAGCGGCAGTTCCATAACGACAATATGGGGGATAAGTTAATCTAATAGTTTAATTTTTTGCATCAACATAATTTTTCATTTTATTACTAAATGTTGATATTGTATACAATTTTATATTGAGTTTACAGTTGTGTGAGAAACCACATTACCAACATGTAATATTTTTTGGGGGGTCCAACACAGAATAAGCCAGTCCCAATTTCGGCAGAGTTGGTATTTCCCTCTGACCTGGAGACGTTAGCCTGACTTTGAACATGAGAAGCTACAGCGCTACAAGAACTCCATGGATATCAGGTATTTTGGTGAAAATGGTAATATATGTCTGGCCATTTTGCTCAGCTTGTCATTTCCATAATGATCAGTTATATCAGCTTACAGGCCATTTTACGGGCATTTAGTTGCCCGTAAAATGGGCAACTAAATTAGCCCGCTAGATAAGTTGCCAAAATTAGCTAATGTTAACTAATGTAAAGGAGGCTAGTTTGTATAATTTTGATGAACTGTTAAACTGGTTTAACATAGTAGTGGTTACATTACACGAGATGTATATTGACACTAAAACATTTGTGTTTCCTAGTTGAAATTAAGGTGAACACCTAGCTTAGCCGAGATAAAGTTGCTAATGCTAATTTTATGTGCTAACGTTAATTGTATATGTGTAGCAGACAGTGGGAAGAAGTGTGTGGAGCCATGTGAGCGAGGCACTGTCATTCATACACAGGGAGAAGTAAACAGGTACTGGAAAAAATAATTTGACATAATTATAGTAACCGTGTGTATTGTGATGAGCATATGTGCATTTAATATACCATAATTAAGGCATGTTTTTAACAATCTGCTTTTTTTAACAGGAAAATGGACAGACTGTGACTGTTTTTAAAGGTAAGAGCAAAAATGACATAGTATATCAATTATAATAAAAAAACAAATTTGTTTAGTCCTAGCTCTGGTCCAGTCCAAGTGTAGACCTGGTTTAGTCCTGTCTGTGCTGCAGGCTCAGTCCTGGTATCGGGGGCCTTGTTGGATAAAGATCAGTGTATTTCATAATGTCCAATTCTTTAAAAAATGGTAAATGTGCTTATAGCTGTAAGCAATAATGACAGTGTGGAATATTTTTTCTACATAGGATGGTAATATATGTAAGTACATTCTGTGATAATTGGCTTTGCTCTTTTTGTCAAAATTTAAGGCACTTGATGAACTTGCCAGGGAAAGCAAGACTGTCAAAGACCTGAGAGAGCGCTGATAGATTTTCAAGGAAAAATTGCTCTACAATGAAAATTCTGTCATTAATCAGTTTATTTTTTCTTTACCAGAGGAACAAGCTATTGGGCTGCTCACCTATCTTCCAATTCTCATTCTGCCAAGCACAGCCCTTCCAAAGAAGATGTCCACTGCTTCTGAGGCACTCATCCATGTCTAGCTGGTGAGATTTTGCTTTGGAAACGTACTAACGTTTATTTTATCTAATGGCACAAGTCAAAATCAAGTTGTTCTGCTCATCACCATTATGTAATTACATGGTTATTATACACTGACCAAAAATAAGTCACACACTAGTATTTTGTTGGACCACCTTCAGCTTTGATTCCGGCACGCATTTGCTGTGACATTGTTTCGAGAAGCTTCTCCATTGTCCGATCCTGGCATTGTCATTTTGGAATATGCCAAGCGCCATCAGGGAAGAAAAAAATCCACTGACGGAATAACCTGGTCATTTAGCTGACCTCATTCTGCTGAACCCAGACCTGACCAAGTGCAGCAACCTCAGATCAAAATGCTTTACAGCTGTCAGTCACAGGTCCAGGCCTCGCTCCTCCCTCAGTTCTTCCCCACTGTCTCTGCCTGATTTCTGACCACTGTTCCAGCATTTTTCAGTCTCTGAAGGTGGGTGGAGTAAGTCCTGGGCCAGGGTTGACTTGCTCTTTAAGCTGCCTAAGTGCAACATGTAATATTTTTTAACACATTTTATAACAAATTATTACTGTTGAAGCAAATCATGACAAAATACAGGGGGTGCCATTTTCTAAATAGAAATCAATAATGAAAAATAAAAACTTTAGAATTTGTATGACTGCTTGCTGGTGAAAACAAAGGCACCATAAATAGACGTTTAGATTCAGCCTTATCTTTCATTATAAATAACATTTTGGGGACTTGGATAAAGTAAAATAAAAATGTAATGCACTTTATAAAATGTATTATAACAAAAAATTGTATTGATTCCATGATCTCAGCATTCTTTGTACATACTCTCAAGACAGTTATTCAATAGGTTCTTCTTTCTCCCAGACCTCGGAGGACCCTGCATTGTTTCTGCAACAACGGCTCCTCTGCACACCTCTGCTTCTAATCTGTGGTTATACCTGCTACATTTGTTCCAGAATCTCACCAATGGCACTGTTCTGTAAATCCTACTTGCATGAAGACATGTAAAAGGTGATATTATGTGTTGCACTCAATTGAAAGTGTGCAGAATATCTTTTCTAAATAAAAAGACTTGTTTCATACAGTATTCTCTTTCTTGTTCTTTATGGTTTTATTGTGTTAAATGTATTTTTATTGTAGATGCTTAAAACAAGACATTCTTAGAACAAGTCTTGATCTAAGAAATATTATCTTATTTTAGGATTATAATGTACTAGAAATGAGCACATTTGCATCCATTTAACAAGCAATAATTATCTAAAATAAGACCAGATGTGTTAAAAATCAGTTAAAAAATCTTATCTTAAACACTAAAAACAAGTATTTTAGTCTTAAATCAAGACTTAGCATTCTAAAAGGTCCTATGTATTTTTTCTTATTTTAAGAAAGTGCAATTTTCTTACTGCACTGGCACATAATTTTACTTACAATATGACATTTTTACACAATAATAAGTTTATTTTTCTTATTTTTTCAGAGGCCTTTTTTGAAGTGCAACCACAAGACTCGGTAAGTGTGTTCCTTGTCGACTCGACACAAAAGAAGACACTATCAAAAATATGGTTACTACATATGCTGTTTCAGCACTTAAAACACACAACCTGTTGTCCGAGTTGGTTTTTCCACAATACGAGCATCCTCTTATATTTTCGTTCATCTTTATCTTCACAATGACGAGGGAGTCATTCTGTTGAAGTACCCAGCACTTATATATTTGAAGTTTTCCAGTTTTGCCAAAGTTGCCATATTCTCCACACAGTTTATATCTTATTTGCTCATTATGATAATAATAATCCAATAATCCATAATAATCCAATCCAGATGACTGCTTTTTTAACTTTTTTTAGATATACTTTATTTATCCCGAAGGAAATTAAATTGTTCAGCTGCTCCACAATCACACAGACACACAGAAAGCATGAACCACAACAGCCAATATAAAAAAATTAAGAAATCGGTAAATAGTAAATAATAAAATACACAATAAATAAAAATATGACAGTACTTCAATTACATAAACCGGACAATACAGTCAGTACCTAAAAAGTTAAAAAGTTGAAATTTAAGTTCACTTCCGCCCACCACTATCCACCACCCCCCTCCCATTTACAGATGTATTGTAGAGCCTCAGAGCTCTGGGCAGGAAAGACTTCCTGAGTCTGTGGAGCAGCTCAGAGAGAGCAGCCTCTCACTGAAGGAGCTCCTCTGCTTCATCACCAGGTCGTACAGTGGGTGGCTGCTGTTGTCCATAATAGAGAGCAGTTTTTCTAATGTTCTCCTTTCCATCACTGACCCCACAGCATCCTGCTCTACCCCAATCACAGAGGAGGCCTTACTAATCAGTCTGGTCAGCCTCAGCGAACAGACTGATTAGAATTTTGCGATGCAATTACCCTGGACGAGTGAGAGTCTTCACATACTTATCTCTGCTAAATTGTGTTAAAAAGCACAGAGTGGTCAGCAGCTAATGGATACAGACCTTTGATGTGGTTTAAAAGTTGTTCACGCAGCCTGGTACTGAGATTAACGTTATATCCCATTCATTTTTACTTGAGCAAAATTAAAATATTAATATACACATTTTTGGGCAGCAGGAGCAAATGGTTGTTTATATATTTACAAAGAATTATGTTGAATGGATATCACCCAGATCTGAGTCAAGGCCAGTTGCTAAAGTTAACTCATAAAAGCAGGATTTGTGGTGACTGATGAATAAAATCTGGGCACACAATGTCAAACATTTCCTGAACAGATGCAACAATGAGGCATTCATTCAACATAATCTCAGCATTGATCTGATTTTTTTACAGTCCATCTTAGATCTAGGTCTAACAGGAGTAATGTATGCTCTACACAGAGCTTGTGTGAAGCATTTATAGCATTTATAGTAACAGCCAGCTGAACAGAGATGTATGGATTAGTGGGAGCTGCACACATAAAGCTATTCGTGTTTGAAAACAAGCCTCAACAGTTATTAGGAATTTAAATTATCTTTTAATCTTAAAGATGATTAAATTGAAATATATCAAATGTATAGGTGTTGCCTCCAAGCGAGTGTGGCTTGGAGGTAAGGCTTGGCCCCGGTAAAGACGTTATCATTTTTTTCCCATGGTTATTTAATTGTGCCATGTCCTCCTTGTTCCCTAAAAGTAAAAAAACATTGAGGTCTGTCAAATTCCGAAGGTTTTAATGGGCTTTCCCAGCTGTCTTATTTAAACACATTGTGATGATATCAGGCTGTCAGTTTATGCACCTGAGAAAAACAATTTATGATTTCACACAGTTCACGGAAAAAATAAGGAATAAGACTCAACTTGTTTGTACTGATATTTAGAAACCATGTCAATGTCTTAACTTACCTTACCTTCCTGAGTGCATTTTCCAAAATATACTTTTCCTTTACCTTCAAAGTGAGTTAGCAGCAGTAGGAGCAGTAATAGCAGTAGTAGCACCAGCAGTAGTAGTAGCAGTAGTGGTAGTAGTATCAGAAGTAGTCCTGGAAATAGTAATAATGACAGTAGCAGCAGTTGAAGTAATGGTAGTAATAGTGGTAGTAGCAGTAATCAGTCAGTAAATAAACATTTTAAAGATTTTATTAAAGGTTTAAAGGTTACTTTTTACCTTTACCCGAGTAACAATTTTGTGGAGTCGGCTACTGTTCCGTCTTATTGAGTATTATTGTTTTGAAGTAACAATCCTTTTACTTGGATAAATATTTGGGGGCTGTTTGCAAAGGTTTGATTGTGTTTTGTCCTTTTGTTTACACAAGGACATGGTTTCCATTTTCCAAATCCACAATCTTTTGAAAATGTTCAAAGTTGTGTTTTGGTCTGGCAGCAGGGAGCCGCTCCGCGCTCACAGTGTAAACTGTGAAAACAGCAACTCCCAATCTGAACAGAGATTGGCCTGCCGTCTGTCAGCTGACCCACCATCGCAGACCACAAGGCTTTTATGCCTCATACGTTCATATTTAGACAAGTAACTGTCAGTAATATCTGTATCAGGACTGACTTTATGAGAATGCTCCAGATGATGTTTTGGTCACTTTTGAATGCTGGTGGTGCTTTCACTCTGGTGGTAGCATGAGACAGAGTCTACCACCCACACAAGTGGCTCAGGTAGTGCAGCTCATCCAGGATGGCACATCAATGCGAGCTGTGGCAAGAAGGTTTGCTGTGTCTGTCAGCGTAGTGTCCAGAGCATGGAGGCGCTACCAGGAGACAGGCCAGTACATCAGGAGATGTGGAGGAGGCTGTAGGAGGCAACAACCCAGCAGCAGGACCACTACCTCCTCCTTTGTGCAAGGAGGAGCAGGAGGAGCACTCCCAGAGCCCTGACCTCCAGCAGGCCACAGAGGTGCATGTGTCTGCTCAAACGCTCAGAAACAGACTCCATGAGGGTGGTATGAGGACCCGACGTCCACAGGCGGGGGTTGTGCTTACAGCCCAACACCGTGCAGGACGTTTGGCATTTGCCAGAGAACACCAAGATCTGTCCAGGAGTTGGCGGATGCTTTAGTCCAGGTCTGGGAGGAGAACCCTCAGGAGACCATCCGCCACCTCATCAGGAGCATGCCCAGGCGTGGAGGCCACACACACTACTGAGCCTCATTTTGACTTGTTTTAAGAATATTACATCAAAGTTGGATCAGCCTGTAGTGCGTTTTTCCACTTTAATTTTGAGTGTGACTCCAAATCCAGACCTCCATGGGTTAATAAATTTGATTTCCATTGATAATTTTTTGTGTGATTTTGTTGTCAGCACATTCAACTATGTAAAGAACAAAGTATTTAATAAGAATATTTCATTCATTCAGATCTAGCATTTGTTATTTTAGTGTTCCCTTTATTTTTTTGAGCAGTGTATATTGAAAATTAATATGTTTAAGAGACGATGCACAGCAAGTTGTATCTTCGATTTGCGTAGATTGTAAACAGGTATTTTTCAAACATGAGTTTTACTGTCACGTGCACTGCTCCATGTGCAGAATATAAATGAATAAAAATGGTGGAATCAATGTGACATTTCTGTCCAAGTGTGCAGTAGTTCAGACATATTTTTAGTAATGCTTCTGACTTTTATTTGAATGACTTTATGTGAGTATGTCTGCACATGCAGTGCTTCTCTGAAATCACCTGCTTCAGATACAAACCACTGCTTTAGTGACAGATTTTTCACTGCAGTACCACAGAGCAGCCACTAGTAAAATTGGCATCAGGGGAGAGGGGGCGGTGCCCTATCCAGTTCTATAACACATCCATAAGAAATCCTGAAAAACATTTAACTCCGCCCACTTCAAAAAGTCCATTATAAAAGGACAGACAGTTAGATACTGGCTCACTGTGCACTGCCAGAGGGTTTTGTTTTGTTTTAAAGAAGCTGCTGCTGCTGTTGCGTGACTTTAAGCAGAGATGGCCACCACTGAACAGCCTCCCTTCATCAATCCAGTAAGTAGCTCATGTTGTGTTTTGGGTATGAAATAATTTAACAGTGCAGCAAAAACCAAAGGCCGATGTTGGTTAGAAATATGCAAAAGAAAAATAAACCAAGATTCCAAGGTTAGATTTACAAACATTAGAGTTGTCCTAAAGAGAAGAGCCTTACTCTCAGATTTTAGCAGAGATGTGAGGTTGTTCACAGCAGCTGCTCTGCCTCTGAGTTTCTCTACAGTAAAGCCATTCAAAGTCAGTATGAGCGTATCCACATAGATCTATGCTGACTATAGATGATGAATAGGAGTGTGTTTACTGTCTTTGTGTCTGAAAACACCTGCCAGCTACAAAATCAGCTCTCTGCGCTGTTTTTTTAACGCTCAGACAAAGTACATAGAACATCTGCATTTATTGTAATATTGTTATGATTACAATCAGCCCTACACATACCTGAATTTTTATTTTTTTATTTTTTTTTTGCGTGTGGCTTTCGGCCCAAAAACATAGAAAATATGCATTTATTGTTATATTTTGACGATTAACATCAGCCCTACAGGTTGCTGATGTTTTGTTTTGTTTTTTTGTTTTTTTAAAGGGGCCATATTATGTTTTTGTCAGGCTTTTTAAAATAATCTTAGACTCCTTTGCATTAATATTTCATGTTATGTACCTTAAAATAATGTATATGTATGGAAAACCTCTTCTTTTGGGGAGCTGTTAGTTTGACTTTGCAGACAACGCTTGGATTAGTGTCAGTCGCCCCCTGCTGGCAACGGTGGGCAATGGGCAGAGCATAAAATGGTTATTTAGCACAGCTATTAGCAACATGAGGCTAACAGATAGATAAATGAGCTGACTGCTTCGTAGTGACGAAGGTTTAAGGCTGAAATGATCAGAATGAGTCCGGTGGCTTTAGAAATGCGCAGGAGCACTTCCTGGTTTCATATTTCTTAGTTTGAGGTTGATATAAGCAGTCACATAAGAAACATGACTTTAATATAATAAGATATTGAATTGATATGCCCTTAGTCAGAGAAACATGGTTTTACTAAGACAGTAAAAATGTTTACCTTTCAGAAAGCCATCAGCTTTTAGCTAAATGTGTAAAATGAGACACAACTTAAAGCTAAAATGGGCCAGGCCTCTTTGGTAAACTTATTTCTTTTGGTAAATTTAATATTTTTGTCTCTATAACATGTACATTTTTAAGAGAAACAGTGACGTATTCATCCTGTAAAGATGTTTGTGTATCATAGGCTACACAGACTCACTGCTTCAGAAAACACATTATTTTAAAAGTGATTGTCTATAAAAATATACTGCTTATTGAGTTCAAGAAGGGTGCATGGTGGCAGAGTGGTTAGCGTTCTCGCCTCCCAGCAAGGAGGTTGTGGGTTCGACCAACACACCATCACACGAACTCTCTGGGTGGAGTCTGCATGTCCTCCCCGTGTTACCGTGGGTTCTCTCCGGCTTCCTCCCACCGTCCAAAGACATGCATGTGTTGGTGAATTGGTGACTCTAAAGTGCCCCTAGTGAATGAATGTGAGAGTGAATGGTTGACTGTCTGTGTTCGTCTCTGTGTCAGCCCTGCGACAAGCCCTGTCCATGGTGTACCCCGCCTACGGCCCAAAGTTACTGGGATAGGCTCCAGTCACCCACGACCCCTAACGGAAATAAGCGGTAGAAAATGAATGAATGAATGAGTTCAAGAAATTAGTGTCTGCACCAATATAGGCCTGTTTTTACTTAATAATGACCCTGAACGCTCTGTTTCTATAGACTATCCCATTCGAGTATGTGATCAGCGATGGATTCATGCCAGGCAAGAAGATCTCCATGGAGGGAATTGTCCCCAAAAATGCAGACAGGTAAGATGGCTTTATACTTTTCCAAAATGTGTGGCTGCAGCTTCTGATCTCCAGTGCTGTGTCTTTTATTTCATTTTAATTAAATAAGCTCTAAACTTCAGTTGGATGTAAAGTAAAAGTATTTCAAGGTAACAAAATAAGACAGAGGTCGCTGTTGAAGTCGGGGATTGAGGTAAAAGAGTTGGGAGTGTAGCTTAAACTCAGTAGTCGAGGTATGTAGAGCTGTTTATGAGCACATTCATCATGTTACAGTATTAAAGTATTCAGCAGTACATCCATGGTTAAATCTCTAGTTCACAGTGCACACAAAGCCTAACAATCTTTGTCTTTAGGTTCAAAGTGGAGCTGCTTGCTGGTTCTGACATTGTCTTCCATTACAATCCACGCTTCAATGAAAACTTGGTTGTGCGTAACTCAAAACTGGGAGGAAGCTGGGGCCAAGAAGAGAAAGAAGGACCCATGCCTTTCAAGAGAGGGGACATTTTCAAAGTAAGACACATTATATTTATTTATTGATTTATGATGGAACATATGCATTAAGAGTACAACTGTAAAATATCTGAAGTGTCTGGCAGATATATATTTCCTGATATAACCTGATATGGCTCTGTCTCTTCTCTTTCAGATGAGGATTCAGTGTGAGCCTGAGTTCTTTAGGATTGTGGTCAATGGGCCTGAGGCTCACAAATACAACCACCACTACAAAGACCTTGGTCAAATCAGTTCTTTGAAAATCGGGGAGGACATAAACGTGGCATATCTTAACATTTAAAAGCTTCAAGACAAACATACAGTTTAACATACAATATGTTAGTATATTCATGCACTTAAAGTAAATAAAAGTGATATTGTCCTTTAATTAGGTGGGGGGCTTTTCCTTCTGTCATGAACATTTGTTTATTTTAGGACTGGTTTTCCATAGGTTTAGGATTTGTCTGATTAAAAAAGAATAAACAAGAAGGTTTAAATCTTAGGACCAGGTCACTTTGTCCAGATGACTTTCTTGTTGTTTAACTCTTTTTACTGAATTCTCCTGGATGACTGAGAACCTACACAGACTGTCTGTGATCTGTTTGAAAAAAAAGTGTGTTGGAGCCACTATTACCAGTATTTACAATGATAATAAAAAATCATATTATCATTATTATTGATTTGATTCTTGTTATTGTGATCCATAATTAGTTTATAATTGAAATGTTTATGTAATGGTTGTTTGTTGATCCTGGTCTCTTTTCTCTCGTAATCAGCCTCATCTGCCCACTTCCAGAGGCAGGGAGGTGCTTTTTTCTTAGAACAAAAAATTAAAGTCAGCCACAGAGAATATTTTTGTTGCTGTCATTTTTTGTGAGTTACTAACTTCCTCCAAGCTGAAAGGCTGATGTAGCCTCAACATGTGTGCTCAGCTCAGAGGAACAGCTCCTGTCTTTCTTCTGGCCATTAAAACTAAGTTATAGGAAGTAAATATCTCGTCTTGTCTTGAAAATGCTGCGTGTTCTGCCAATAGAGCATTAATTAGAGCCATTTGAACACTCAACCATTTGGTAAAACGAGACCTGGACCATGCCTGGGTACATTGTATATTCACTGTATCAATAAAATGTAATCTACTGGCCTTTGTCAGATGTTCACAGGCTTCAAATAAGAATAATTCTGTCACATGTGAACTGCTCTTCATACAGTTTACTGAAGAGCGACACCTGTGGACAACAGGGGGACTGCAGGGGAGTGATGTGTGGTCAGAGCCATGAGCTCCAGCTCAAACACAGAGACAACACTGCAGAAAACTCCAGCTGCTGTTCATTTTCACTCTTTACTGTCTGTGGCAGAGGGAGCTCACTGTGCACAGGTAAATATCTCTGTGTGATGACATAGGCCTAAAGCCGCATGTGTCATGTGATTTATGTATTTGTCTCTCAGACTTACACACATTCACATTTAAACCTCTATTGCACAGGGTTATTCATTATTTTTAGATTTGTTTAATTGAGTTTTTTTTTTATTATTGTAATCTGCACCTGAACACCTCATGTCTGCACCCGAACGCCTCATGTCTGCACCCGAACGCCTCATGTCTGCACCCGAACGCCTCATGTCTGCACCCGAACGCCTCATGTCTGCACCTGAACGCCTCATGTCTGCACCCGAACGCCTCATGTCTGCACCCGAACGCCTCATGTCTGCACCCGAACGCCTCATGTCTGCACCTGAACGCCTCATGTCTGCACCCGAACGCCTCATGTCTGCACCCGAACGCCTCATGTCTGCACCCGAACGCCTCATGTCTGCACCCGAACGCCTCATGTCTGCACCCGAACGCCTCATGTCTGCACCTGAACGCCTCATGTCTGCACCCGAACGCCTCATGTCTGCACCCGAACGCCTCATGTCTGCACCCGAACGCCTCATGTCTGCACCCGAACGCCTCATGTCTGCACCCGAACGCCTCATGTCTGCACCTGAACGCCTCATGTCTGCACCCGAACGCCTCATGTCTGCACCTGAACGCCTCATGTCTGCACCTGAACGCCTCATGTCTGCACCTGAACGCCTCATGTCTGCACCTGAACACCTCATGTCTGCACCTGAACGCCTCATGTCTGTGTCTGGGGCGAGCTGCTCTCAGCTGTGAGGGGAGGAGGGCACAGGTGCAGCATTGTCTCCTCCTCTGCTCCATCCATGTCCTTCTGACATTAAAAAACTAAGTTATGATGACTAAATAACTCTTTTATGATTATGTTTGGAGAAAAACATCAGAGGTACTGTCTGAAATGTCTGCAGGTTCCCAACGATACAGCGTTAGTAGACGTGCGTATAGTTGATACAGTATAAATTTTTCAAGTAATAATAAATGCATTAGATCTGACTAAGTCCTGGTTTTGTCCTAGTTTAGACCTGGTTTAGTCCTAGACTCAGAGATGTCACTGGAAAAGTGGAAGCTCTGTTGCTGCGGCTTAACACTGAATCAAAAGAGGTTGGAATAATCTTTCACCTCATCGTCTTCATAACATTCAAAGCTAACCCAGTCTTAAGCCCTAATGCCTGTACTGCGACACCAGAAAACAGTAAGCTAAGGTAAACTTTATTGTCCTAGAGGAAATTTTTCATGGGCTACAGTGCCACACACAATTTCACAATCACACATTAACAAAACATTTACGAAAAGAATAACAAATAAATACTGCACAATGTGCAATGTTTACTTCCTGATAGAGGACTGATACAGTACAGTTACAGTACAGTTCATTCGTTTGTATTGCTCCGTCACAGACGTGTGCATGGTCAAAACAGAGCAGAGTGCCAATACAGCAATTTAAAAATATTTTAAATATACAATAAATGCATCATAATTTATAAAATATGCAAATATAATACAACATTATGTTAAATGGGAGCATGGCTCCTGTACCTAAAATCCCTTCAATAATATCTTCTAAAAGTGTTGGTTAAGAAGGGCCACTGATGTACGGAGAAAGGAGAACCTATTTGTAGAGCCCTGAAATTGAAATTCTGTAAAAAAAAACGTATGTATAGTGTGCTATGAGACATACATTACATTAATTTTATTTAAAAGTACTTAATTCATATTTTTCTATTATTAGTTGAAAACATTTAAGTTATTATAACTAAATTACGGTGGCCCTGACAGTTCACAACAACAAATTTAAAAACAAAAACATTAACCGCAACACAAATTCACAAAACACAACAAAATGTTCACAACACAAATAAATGATCTAAAACACAAAACAATTACAATTGAAACACAAGAAAATATTCCAAAACGCGAACAAATAAGCTAGAACAAAATACAATATCGCAGAACGCTACAAAAACGTCCTGCAACAAAATAAACCTTACCTACAACGGAAGTGGACCACAAAGCAAGTTTTACTGTTGTGAGAGGACAAGAGCGATAATGATCCAGGGATGGTTGAATTGTTATAACTCTCAAGGGAGCAAATTGGTTGAAAAGTAAGTATAATATGTGTCCTTTTAATGCCACACTGTAAAGTTGTTTTCTCTGCTATAACCAACAATTATTATTTAGCACGTATTAATGAATAATTACTTTAAATATATCTGTCACATATCTCTCCAGGTCATGTATTGTCCATATTGTGGAACAGAATTGACTGGACAGGTGATTTCTTTTTGTGCTTCATGTGGCCATGACATTCAGTTTTTGGCCCAATTTCTAGAGAATAATAAGTTAGAAGGTCTGTCACCAATCCTGCCACTAAATATTTATACACCTCTAAGGACTTGTGAGCATTTAACTGCAGCCCTATAAAGTGAGATTGTCGATTAGGTTCTGTGTTGAAGGCTGGTAAACTGTAATTTGGGCATATTATATGGGCCTTAAGCACCGACAAGTGAACATTTCTCTAAATATCGCTGTCTGACCTGACTGACTAACATTAAGTGCTGAACCGGTTTAGAAAATGGTAAATTTGAACTCAAGACAAGTCAAGTGACAGAGAATGGTCTATACACCTACCGTATTTTCCAGACTATAAGTGCACACTTTTTTCATAGTCTGGCTAGGAGTGTGACGTATACTCAGGTGTGACTTATATATTAAAATATTTCAGGTGTTGGTTAGAGGGCGCTCTAGGCTTGTGCACCAGCATCTGCTGCACCTGTACCACTGACAATTTAAAATGTAAACATTACCACTAACAACTTAGGCTATAAAGACAACTGAGAAAGAGCGGAATAATTGGAAATGGAACTGATGCTGAGTCTGACGACAGCCACGCAGAGGAGGAAGCGGCGCTTCGTCTACCTCCGGAGTTGGCGGAGTTGTTCAGAAGCGACACCGAGGATGAAGAATTTAAAGGATTTAGTGATTAGGAGTGAGATGGTGAGTTTGGTGAACTTGTTATATTATGTTCTTTATGCTATAGTTATGTGAATAACTGGTAATATATTACGTTAACATACGAGACACCTATTCAGTTCGTTGTTTATGCTTCATGTAGCTGAATAACCATCAATGTGTTACGTTAGCAAACCACACACCTATTCAGCTGTTGTTCTCTATTCTATTATTACTATAACTTGCCTTTCAAGATGAAATGTCTGTTCTTGGTGTCGGATTTTGTAAAATAAATTTCCCCCAAAAAATGACTTATAGTCCAGTGCGACTTATATACGTTTTTTTCTTCTTCATTATACATTTTTTGGCTTGTGCGACGTATAGTCCAGAGTATGAGTATGTAAGATAATAAATCTGCATCATAATTCTCTTCTATTGTTCCTCTTTAAGGGAATAATGGCTAAACAAATATTAGTCGAATTGGTCTTACCTATCTTATGCAAAGAAATCAAAATTGGGCCTTTATGTCACATCGTGTCTTGACTTGGACGTCTTTTTCTAAATAACCCTGATAAGTTTCATACACATTTATCCACCACTGCTTTGAAACTTAAAGGTAAACTTTAATTTATGGTGATGTTAGTCAGCATCAAAACAAAGACTAAGACCTGCAGTGCAATTACAGATTTATTTACAATATAATCTACTCCAAACAGAATGAAAGCAGTTTGTATCCTAAAAACACATACCATCTTGTATTGAACATCTACAACTCTTCATGACTCTAAAGCCACATTTTAGTACTGAATGAACTTTGGGGACCAGAAAAAAAACTCACAGTCAATTACAGTTTTAATGCTAATTACATGGGGCAATGATTTTCAGACTTTTCACATCAAGTACCACTCCAAAAATAAAAAAATTGACTTTCAAAATACTATCTTTAATTGACAAACCAAGGACAAAATCAGGACTAAACCAGAACTAATCCAAGTCTAAACAAATACAGAACCAGAACAGAACCAGGACAAAACCAGGACTAATCCAGGTCTAAACCAGAATCAGGACTAATCCAGATCTAAACCAGAGCAGAACCAGGATGAATGAGAACTAAACCAAAATTAATTCAGGATTAAACCAGGACTAAACTGGGACTAAACAAGAACTAGACCAGGACCAAACCAGAATTAAGCCAGGACCCAATCTGGACCGAACCAGAACCCGACCAGGACTAGGCCAAGAATGAACCAGGACTAAACCAGAACTCAATCAGGAATTAAAACCGTCACTAATCCAGGACTAAAACAGCACTAAACCAGAAAAAAACTTAAATTCATGCCCAACCGGAGCTGGTCTCAAAAGGACTAAAACAAAATCTGAACTTGACTTGCAAAAGACCATTAAAAGAAGTCTGCGCGCCATATTTAAGTTTAATAGTTTAGTTTTTAAATTAGTCAAATGTAATGCCTGATTGTTTTTACATGGCTGGCAGGCTTGACATGACTCATTTAACAATTTACTTTACAATTAGTAGATTTAGAATTAGTATTATAAATGTTAAACCTATTTGGACAATCATACTCAACTCCAGTCAGTCTTTACTAACATCCCGAAACTTGTCTCTTCTGATGTCCATATTGTTTTCACATAGACTAAAAAAGATCTATTACTATTATCTAATGTTTCTGTTACTAAATTTAGCAAGGTGGCAACTTATTCATCAGTAAATGTTAACAAATCTTCCAATAACCAATATTATGTACACAAGTAAATTAATTTAAAACTCAGTGGCACACTTTGGACTCACAAGCGAGGAGAGTTATTGCACTATGTTGGAAAAGTATGGACCCTCCCTCTGTAAAGCAGTGGATAAAGGAATTTTCAACATCTATTTGCCTGGAAAGACTAACATACACTGACAAAGGAAAACAGAAAGATTTGTATATCTCTGGGAACCATATTTGAACATTATAGAAACTGGGACGTAAGGATCATTCTCAATTTAATACTTAGAGTATGTGTGTCCTGAGTCGGCCACGCTCACCTTTTGCTATTTTTCGGTCTTCTAACAGATGTTCGTAAAGACGCTAACTGGCTAACGGTAGATAAACAAAAACTTCACATATTGCAGTACCTCTGTGGTAATTTTTGTGTATTTATGCTAAGTGTTTATAAAATAATCATGATATGAAAGTAATTTTGATAGAGAAATGCACAGGGAACGCTCAGGTCACACTCGGGCGACGTTCTTTCAGTGATCTTAGTGTTTTTGTAGCTAACTTTGTCCGTCTTGTGATTTTCTGATTAACTGTTAGCTTAGCCCACAATCTTATTTTGAAAGACGGAAATAAGATACCGGATGTGAAAATTTGTAAATGTAAATATCCCAGCCCTAAATTAGAGCCAATCGCAAGCAAAAAATCCGACAAATAAGTTTGAAAATGCCAGAAAGGTGAGCGTGTCCGACTCAGGGACATAGCACTGCACCTCGGACGACAGCACTATTTCATACGGCCACAATAAAATATTTGTAAAAGAAACTATCCAACCAATATATTGTTATAAACGTAATTAAATGTACTTTTATTTTATACAATTTGCATTAAAGAAGATAATAAATGAGCGATTTTATGACTTGTTGAAGATAAAAAGTAATAGAATTTTAGCCGAAAGTGTCTGACTCGGGACACACACGCTATATGTTTTGTTTGTTTTTGTTTGCTTGTTTTTGTGCAGGTTTACCGTGTGTGTGTGTGTGTGAGTAATTGTGTGAGTAATTGTTCATGTGTTTTTTGATGTCAGTTTAAAGTAAAAACCAATAAAGATATTTGAAAAAAAAAACAAAAAAAAAAAAAAACAGTGGCACCATATTATCAAAACTGTATCCTGAAATATAATGTATTTACTAAACGGATCCCATTTATTATAGTTTCCCATTTATTATAGACAAAACTAAGGTTCTACCACAACAATAGGAGTTTGGTCAAACAGTTGCTATGACAACACCACTTATGCTAGTATTAGCAATATGAACAAGTACGGGACGAGAGTTACTAAGCCTGGGACATTTGTATCAAAACTCTAAAATAATAATAATAATAATACATGTATTATTGTTGTAATTGTGCACTCCCAGTTCAACTTGGATTAGACTGAACTTTATTATTTTCACAAGCAGAGAAGGTCACTTATTAAGACAGCAAGGCAGCTCTACTCTGTAACATTAGAGCGAGTTTGCCCTCTACTGGTTAACTCAAGAACAACATATAAAACATGTAATAAGTGTACTCTCACTTGCATTCAAACCATATTATTATTAAATCTCAATATACTGCAATATAAATTATTTATAAGGAAAAAAGCAAAAATGTAAGTAAAAAAAAGCTAAAATATGTAACATTATAAAAATAAAATGCAAAAGTAACAAATACAGTCTATACATATTTACATGTTGATGGAGGAAGATAATGATAATGACAGCATTGGGGGTATTCCCACCTCTTTTGATTCAGTGTTGTGGAAAACACCAGGACCTTTAAAGCTGCAGCAACAGAGCTTAAACTAAATCAGGTCTAAACCAGGACTGAACCAGGTCTAAACCAGGACTTTATAGTGGTCACAGTAGATTTTTAAGTCCACAGCTAACGATCATGACCCTTTTTGTTTGTCTCAAAATACATGAAATCGATGAGGAAGACGGCTCCCAGCATCACCGCCTTCACCTTTACGTCCAGGTCCATCGGAAACGAAATCCCAAAGTTGTCCGCGTCCGTGAACCCCTCCTGCAGGAACCCTCCCCACTGTTTACTGATCTGTCCCACCACCGCTTCCTCATCCAGCGACAAAACCTCGAACACAACATCTGAAAAACACCTGCAGTCACAGCACGGCCCTTTAATCTTCAGCTGCGGACTCCTGGTCGCGTTCAAGACTGTAAACTTGGGAAAAAAGGGGTGCCAGTTTTGGATAATGTAGCCTATGGGGACCCCTGGTGGACTCTGGACTTCCATTTCTTGCAGACAACACGGAAAGCAGCAAGATCCGCATTTAACAGGACGAGTCACGGATAAAACTTCATGTCCAAAATTGTCGTGTATGTGAATGTTGAAAGGTCGAAGCGGTCCGTAAAACTGCATTGCCAAGAAATTATCATCTTCTCTAGCTATGAAAATCTGCTGTCCCAGGCTGTTTTTGATCACGTAGTGGTTGCTCATCTCCCAGCGCAGCATCATTTCGGCTGCGTTGACCTGTTGCTGGACGAGGATCCGGTCGATTTGGGTGAGGTATTCAAGTCCAGGGGGGCAGCCCATGGGTTGCCCCGGCATGGGCATGTGGGCGGGAGCTGGAGCTGGAGCTGGAGGGGGGTTGCTGTATGGAGGAGGGGGACCGGTGGGGGGAAGGTGAGTGTCAGGATGAGGAAAGATTGTGTTGTTCCCAATGTAGTAGGGTCCGTTAGGGTCTGCTGGGAACGCCATGGATTCCGGCCTGAGGGAGACCAGAAAGAGTGGAGTTTTAAAGGAACAGTCCCCTGTTTTCCCATATTAAACTATGTTCTTCCCTGATCTTAGCTGAGTTGATGCGTACCTCTCTGGTCTTTGTGTGTGCCCTTTGCCTGGGCAGCGACACTAATTTGTTAGCATTCAGCTTTGCCAAGCATATCCCTATGGAACCAAACACGGCTCAAGTTAGGATAAAATGGGTACTATAATGTAAGGCGTAATAACACTTTAGGAGCACTTTGGCATCAGCGCGGTGATATCTTCACTCCTAAAAAATTCTCTCTTCTACCGCTGCAAGCGTGCAGGTCAGGAAGATCTCACTGCGCTGATGCTGAAGTGCTCCTAAAGTGTTATTACGTGTTATAGAACCCATTTTATTCGCTTAGAAAATCGCCATTTTTCATTTTTGTGTAACTGTACTTGGGTCATGTAACTACTCACGTAACCGTATTTAAATCGGGAAAACGTGGAAGAGCTTGGTTGCTTCTAACTTGAGCCGTGCTTGGTTCCATAGGGATTTGCTTGGCAAAGCTAAATGCTAACAAATTAGCGTTGCTCCCCAGGCAAAGGGCACACAGGGCACGCACAAAGACCAGAGAGGTACGCATCAACTCAGCTAAGATCAGGGAAGAACATAGTTTAGTCTGGAAAAAGGGTGGACTGTTCCTTTAAGACAATGTGGAAATTATTTTAACATGCACTTGTGGATTCTGATTATGTCAATTTTGTGACATCGAGTCGCTGGCATATGTAAACAGGAATTTATATACAGAAAGCATTGGACCCCACTTTCAGATAGACCCTCAACAAAAATGACCGGCAATTGCAAGCAGAATATTATACCCAGAATAACAATCAAACTGTGTTGGCAAAAACCTGGTCATCTAAAAATGTCAAGTCCATCCCTCGTGAGTGAAGGTTCAAGTTCAAGTCCCAGGGCTGTTTCTTACAGACAATGCCCAGGACACTGCACAGGGCCCCACAAGCCACCAGGGGTCCCCAAAGTTAAATGTTCAGTCATATCTGAGGAGAACTAAAATGACCTGTTTTTATCTCTAATACGCTTCAAGATAAGTGTAGGTATTAAAGGCCCCCATTCTGCTAAATCTACTTTTTTTGACCTCTTAACCATGTTATAATGTTTCCACCTCAGAAACAGACCTGCAGTAGTATTTTCTTTTATTCACACATGTTTGAGTAATGTCTGTATGCTGTATGCAGAAATCTTTTAATCAAATTGTGCCCTGACCATAAATACCAAATATTTAATTATGTGTAATAACATCTCTCTCTCACACTCTCTCTGTTTTCTTCTTCTTCTTTTTTAAATGAACTATTTTAAGTATTCACAAAGCAAAGTGGATTTTTCTAGGGTGGGTTATTACAGCCTTGGGTCTGTCAAAGATTACCAACAACATTTATTTTCAGGGATTTTTTTTTCTTTCTTCTATGTAGGAAAAAAACAACTCCCAAATCCATTAAAACTTGTTGTAACTATATATATACCTTCATATAAAATAAGATGTGCTTTCGACAGGAACACTTTTGTGAAAAATGTGTGTAAAAATGTAATAAAAATGTAAAAAAGTACTATTTGATTTGTGTTTAGAATATCAACATTAGTGATAAAATCCACACCTGAGAATTTCATAGAAAAGGTGTGAATCATTGCAAATATATCAGTAAAATAAAACTTGAAAAGGACTTGTTTGTCCTCACTGGGGCAGAAGGTTAAACACTTTACATCCAAAGCTTCCCAGAGCACAGTCACTATGCATTATGCACACAAAACTTCAGCTGTCAATCAAGGTTGCCTGCATGAATTATTCAAATGTCCACCTACACACTGTCTCTTCAAAAGAAAGTTTTACTATAATAAGTAATACATTTTTCTACAAATAAGCCCAACCTTACCTTTTTAGTTTTTCATCCATTCAGGTCATGGCACACAAAAGTATTCTTGATGTATAGGCCTCAAGCTTTAAAACTACAACCGGACTCTGAGTTCCAGCTCATGTTTGAAACCTTAACAATATGGATCAATAAAATAAAAATACAAAGAACTGCTGCTTACTATAGCCACGTTTAAACAGACCTTTGTTTGTCCTCGTCTGTATTAAGATGTCTCCTCTGTCCCTCGGAGGATAACAGATGTGGGAATCATGTGGTGTGTGTTGACTCTAACTCGTAGCAACAGCACCTTTGAGTCATGTTAGGGCTGGAGTTAGGTTTCTCTTGTGTCATCTGAGCCCTGACGATCCTTCCTTCAGACAGAAAACACCGTAGGACTCACCTGGGTCAAGACCGAGGTGTCAGAGATGGTCTACAGAGCCAGGGAGGAGAGAAGGGCTAAATGAGAGGGTTTTGGAGAAGACTTTTTAGGCCTAAGAGATTAAAATATACTGTTTAGACCTATATATTTTTAATGAAATGACCGTTAAATAATACACAATAGACTATTTCAAATTCAGTTTTATTTATACAGCCCAATATCACAACAGCAATGGTCTCAAAGGGCTTAACAAACAATTAGTGACACAATCAAACATAAGCAATAACTAAACTGAACAGTCCCAGGGCATCCCCTGCCCTTAGACCCACCTTCTTTTAAGGAAAAACTCCTAAAAAAAAAAAAAGCTGTGGGGAAATACAGAGAAGAAACCTTACTAATAACCACAATGAAGGAATCTACATAACAATATATGCTTTGCAAACAATTAGTCACACAATCAAACATAAACAATAACTAAACTGAACAGTCACAGGACATCCCATGCCCTTAGACCTGCCTTCTTTTAAGGAAAAACTCCTAAAAAAAACAGCTGAGAGAGAGCTAGAGAAGAGCAAGAGAAGAGACCTTACTGATAACCACATTGAAGGAAACTACATAACAATCTATGCAAACAGTCCCTTTTTAGGTTCCTCCAGGTGATTTTTTTGATTGTGGTTGTTGATCTCGTCCAGGAAAACGTGTTTCACAGTTGTACCTGTGTTTATTAAAGAATTCCTATAAACCACATGCAGATGACTCCTACTGTATTTCTCCTAGTTTGGATTCAGGTAAAAATGTAAGTGAAAGAACAAAACAAATTGGCTTAAAATCAAGGGTGTGTTGTCCTAGGTCTCAGGGGCAGAGCGGCCCAGAAATGGTCCCTCTTCTTATATTTCTGTAGACCCATGCGAAACCTTCTTGCCTCGGGCCCCAGCAAGTCTGTCAGTGGGTCTGTCCCTGGGTTGTGCCTTGAAGCTTTTTTAAAAAAAAAAAAGGGAACTTTGAGCAAATGTGCACCAGCTCCAGGCAGGTCAAGCGAGGACCTCTCATTGTCGTTTGTGGCTGTAGTTCAGTCTTGGTGCTGTCAGCAACATTAAACTGTGAAGTTCATGGACGTCTGTTGATATGGTAACAGTTAAAGAGCAACTCACCCCTGGCCCAGGCCTGACTCCGCCCACTGCCAGAGATTGAAAACTGCTCAAAAAGTGGGCAGAGACCTGGCAGAGACAGAGGAGGAGAACTGAGGGAGGAGCGAGGCCTGGTCCTGTGACTGACAGCTGACCGTCATGGACGTCCTCCACAGCAGGGGGCGCCAAGTCCCAGAAAAAAAAAAAAAACAGGACATCTGGGCTAATGTTTTATGTTACTTTTATAATAACACAGCTGAAATATTGTGAGAAAGGCATTGCGTGCCGCCGCAGTAACGTCTGCTTCAGATCACGGCTTTATTACTGAAGGTATTATTTCAAGAACTGTTTATGATCGAATCTCCGCGAGTAAGGAATTGTCATCAAACAAAAAGTGACTTAAAGCTTGGCCCGGATAAAACACATCTATGGACTCAAAACTCTCCCCAGTGTCACTAATTTGTAGGTTTATACTGTCATTGATCAGGCTCCTTATGCCACTGTCCCGTGTGTCAGCGCAGCCCCCTCTGTTCCTGACTCTGCTCCCGCCGTGAGAGGGGAGGGGGGCAGGAGGGGACTGAACGGTAAAGGTAGGGCTGAGTTTAGGAAAACGACCCACACCTGGCAACAGAGAGCACAGGGCCGTGGAAGGAGATACTCAGCACAGGTGAGGTAGCACAGGTGAGGTAGCACAGGTGAGGTAACACAGGTGAGGTAGCACAAGTGAGGTAACACAGGTGAGGTAACACAGGTGAGGTAGCACAGGTGAGGTAGCACAGGTGAGGTAACACAGGTGAGGTAACACAGGTGAGGTAGCACAGGTGAGGTAACACAGGTGAGGTAGCACAGGTGAGGTAACACAGGTGAGGTAGCACAGGTGAGGTAGCACAGGTGAGGTAGCACAGGTGAGGTAACACAGGTGAGGTAACACAGGTGAGGTAGCACAGGTGAGGTAACACAGGTGAGGTAACACAGGTGAGGTAACACAGGTGAGGTAGCACAGGTGAGGTAACACAGGTGAGGTAACACAGGTGAGGTAACACAGGTGAGGTAATGAGGTTAAATACTACATCACACTTGCCTCTCTGGAACTATTGAGCAGAAATCCCACTGTTTGACCAGAGGAGGGCAGCACTCGGTTTTCACTACAAAATGTGAATTTAATCCTTTTTTTACAAAACGGTCAAACATAAGACTATAAATAGTGAGATGTATCACTAAAGCCCTGTTTGTAGCTGATCAGCTAAAAAAAAATGGTTTAGGGGTGAGTTGCTCTTTAGGTCGCAGTTAAAGCTTTATTGTTCTCTATGTTTTATCTCTTCAAATGTGAGGATTTATATGTTTCCACATTTCTAAATTCAGCCTTGGTGGGACAAGGTGGAACGGTCTTTGCTGAGACTTTATAATTTATTTGGCAAAGTGGTTAGTGCTCTCACCTCACAGCAAGAAGGTGCCAAGTTTGATTCCTGGACCGTGTGGGGCCTTTGTGTGCGGAGTTTGCATGCTCTCCTCATGTCTGGATGGGTTTCCTCTGAGTACTTTGGTTTTCCTCATCAACCTAAAGCATGCACAGTAGGCTACTCCTCCAGCTAGGTTCTCCTGACCAGGATCCTGGGTCGAGATCTGCAGAGGGGTCCCCAGGCGCTGCACTGCGGTCGCTCACTGCTCCTGACAGGTTGCACCAACATTACTAAATTAAGGATCAAATGCAGAAAGCAAATAGGACAATAAAGTCTCCCTCACCTTACTTTCTCCACTTGAATAAAAAATAAATAAATAAAACTGAGCACTAATAAACAAGTGGGAAATTATCTTACAATCTAGGACGGGGGACAAATGCCTAAATGCCTGTGCAGTACAACCAAAAGTGGGACAGGTGGTCACTCTACTCTGCATTAGCTTAGGATGACCAGATATTTAGACTCAAAAACTGGGACACATATTTTTTTTATACTAATCACGGTGCATGTGAACTTTCCCAGTGACAAAAAAGCTTCCAAAATCCATACAATTTTCTGGCACGTCATTAAAGTGAATGGTGCTAGGGCTTAAATTTTGAATTTTAATGGCAATTTATTAATAAAAATAATGATATGGTAATTACTTTTAGGAACAAAGACTTAAGACAAATGTGTTCTTAGTTTCCTTTGCATTTCTGTTGGTTAAAATGGGGACAACTAGGTCACGGTTTGTTGAAAACTGGGACATATGAGCGTTTTACAGATATGTCTTGGGACATGGGACAAGGAGCCTAAAACTGGGACTGTCCCGGTTAAATAGGGACATCTGGTCACCCTTGATTAACATCTATTTCACCCCACGTCCCGTCCTCTGTGTTGTACTTACCAGCTCCTGTCCAGCAGAGGCCGCAGTTCGACCGCGGATGCGCCGAGAGCAGCTTCCTCTCAGCTTCCTCAGGTTTAGTCCTGGTCATAGTTTAGTCACAGATTTACTTAGTCCTCAGCCCACTTGTAGTTCCAGCCTTAGTCCTGGTTATAGTCACAGTTTAGTCCTGGTTTAATCCTGGTTTAATCCTGGTTTAGTCCTGGTTTAGCCCTGGTTTAGTCCTAGTTTAATCCTGGTTTAGTCCTGGTTTAGTCCTGGTTTAATCCTGGTTTAGTCCTGGTTTAATCCTGGTTTAGTCCTGGTTTAGTCCTAGTTTAATCCTGGTTTAGTCCTGGTTTAGTCCTAGTTTAATCCTGGTTTAGTCCTAGTTTAATCCTGGTTTAGTCCTGGTTTAGTCCTAGTTTAATCCTGGTTTAGTCCTGGTTTAACCCTGGTTTAGTCCTAGTTTAATCCTGGTTTAGTCCTGGTTTAATCCTGGTTTAATCCTGGTTTAGTCCTGGTTTAATCCTGGTTTAGTCCTGGTTTAGTCCTAGTTTAATCCTGGTTTAGTCCTGGTTTAGTCCTAGTTTAATCCTGGTTTAGTCCTGGTTTAGTCCTAGTTTAATCCTGGTTTAGTCCTGGTTTAGTCCTAGTTTAATCCTGGTTTAGTCCTGGTTTAATCCTGGTTTAGGCATAGTTTATTCATAGATTTACTTAGTCCTCAGCTCACTTGTAATCCCAGTCTTAGTCCTGGTTATAGGCACAGTTTAGTGCTGAATTTAGTCCTGGTTTAATCCTGGTTTAGTTTTGGTTTAATCCTAGTTTAATCCTGGTTTAGTCCCGGTTTAATCCTGGTTTAGGCATAGTTTATTCATAGATTTCCTTAGTCTGCAGACTAAGACTTGGACTTGTAATCCCAGTCTTAGTCCTGGTATAGTCCCTGTTTTGTCTTTTTCTACTATGTCATTTTTCAGTATTAATTTCAGTTTTATTCCTTAGTTTCGACCTGGTTTACAGCCACTTTATTTCATTAAAAACAACTCGTAAAGTTAAATATCTCTGCGTTTGAGTGTGTTGCGTGTTGATATGTGCTGGGACATGGGATAAGAAGCCTAAAACTGTTCCTGCCCCGGCCCCCTGTCCTCTGCGTTGTACTTCCCGCTCCTGTCCAGCAGAGGCCGCAGTTTGACCGCGGGTTGCGCTTTGTTCCCTGCGCCGCCTGAGAGCAGCTTCTACTGCGGCTGCTGCTGCTCCCGAGAGCTGCGCCCACGAAACCAGGCACCAGCGCTGCTCCATTTGTGAGCTGGAGAACAGTGAGTATCCCTGGCTTTTACTCTCACATAATCAGCTTGTTTTAGGGGCTGGGGGTTATTGTGCTCACCGCTTTTGTTGGCTGGATTCAGGGGACCTTTTCCACGGATTCTTCCCAATGTGTGCAGGATTTTAACCCAAAAAATGAGGGCAAAGAATTGAGGCAGTGACTTCAGCCAATTAGGCTAGCTAGCAGGCTGGATTCCTCACACAAAAGTTAGAGTAAACCACAGTGGATACTCTTGAATAGCGCTACCAGAGCCTGTTTAATAACTCTAGACATAATGTGAGATATTAATGTTATAAGCTAATGTTTCCACGCTGCGCCCTGGCTGCGCGGAGGTAGCATCGGCGGCTAAAGCTAAAAGCTAAAACACAACGCTCTCAGCTCTGTCACGCTTTTTTTTTTTTCCTTTTTGTGCCCCGGACTTTGTGGTGAATGTGAAAGCAGTTGCTGGGGGGAAATGGTGGCTTTTGTTTACGAGGGATTTGTATTGTGTTGAGGAAAGAAAAGCAAAGGGAAAGACACAGAGGCGCGGAGGAGGCGAGGGTTTTTTAACTTTGACAGCCCCGGCTCCAGTGTCACCTCTCTGGGCTAAAGCTGGCTCATGTTGACGCGTAAACATCTGGAAGAAACAAACTGTGACTGAAAAATGTGTTTTAACAGCGAGTGTAAGGTAATTCAGGACGCAAAATATGAAGTGGTTGTCATTTAATCTACTTAGGCCACTAGTTATGTCATATTTCTGCTACTTTGGGTCATGTGGACAGTGACAAAGTGCGCTATGGAAGTGGTTTTAGGCTTTGTTCTGGTTTTGAAATTAGTTTGTTGCTCTTTTAGCAGAAATGGAAGAAGTTTTCTAAATCATTAAATCTTGTTTTGTGCTGTTTCTCTAAAACAGTAGTAATAGAAGGATACGAAAACATCAGTAAAAGTAGTAATGGATGTAAACCCCGCTTACACTTTTGTTGTCTAATCTAGGGTTTGTACTGGTCTAGTCCTTTTTTTTTTTTTTAACTTAAGTTCTGGTTTAGTCTTGGGTTTGTCCTGGTTTAGTAATAGTTTATTCCTCTATTTATTTGTGGTTTAGCCCTAGTTTAATCCTGGTTTTAGGCACAGTTTAGTACTGAATGTTGTCCTGGATTTAGTCCTGGTTTAGTCCTGATTTAGCCCTGGTTTAATCCCAGTTTAGGCTTAGTTTGATCCTGAATTTAGGCTTTGTTATAGGCACAGTCTAGTGTGGAGTTTAGTCCAGCTTTTGTCCTGGTTCAGCCCTGGTTTAATTCTGGTTTAGGCACAGTTTAGCGCTGAATTTTGTCCTAGATTTAGTTCTGGTTTAATTCTGTTTTAGGCATAGTTTAGTTTCATGGATTTACTTAGTCCTCAGCCCACTTGCAGTCCCAGTCTTAGTCCTGGTATAGCCCCTGTTTTGTCTTTTTTTACTACGGCATTTTTCTGGGTTAATTCCAGTTGTATTCCTTAGTTTAGACCTGCCATTGTAGTTTAATTCAGGTAAAATGGAATAGGTATTTTTCGCCAGATGCTCTTTTATTTGTCCGGACTTGGGACTGGCACAGTTTGTGGCAGGAGTTTTTTGTCTGCAGCACTCAGAGGAAACCCACCCAGACGCAGGAAGAACATCCAAACTCCACACAGAAAGGCCCCACGCGGTCTGGGATTCAAACCCGGGACCTTGTTGCTGTGAGGCGAGAGTACTACGCAGACCGTACCTTAAACATGTTTACCTTTTACTTTATTGATGTCCAGTTCTAGGGCTGGGTACCGTTCAGACTTTTTCAATACCAGTACTTTAACCATTCCTGGTTTTTGATACCGGTGCCTGAGCGATACTTTTTCTGATACCTATGGTGAGGTAATTCATCTTCTACAATAGGGCTGCACAATATATCGCAAAATTATCGTTATCGCAATATCAGCAAACACAATATCCGTATCGCAAGAATCTAAATATATCGCAATAACGCTGTGGTCTTCCATCTGACAGAGATTTACACTGAAGAATCATTTTCCACCAGAGCCTTAAAAGAACATGTGTTGTGACTAAATAAAAATGTTTAAAAAGTCCAGTTTTAGTGATAATTTAATTAATTTAGTCACAGCTTAGCCTTGTTTTATTCCTGGTTTAGTCTGTGTTAAGTTTTGATTTTTTTGCTGTTTTGACTTGTAAATACAGGAACTTTTGTGAAATGTGAATTTAACTTACTATGTTCGAGAAGTAGGTTCTATTTTCAAATATCGCAATATCGTTATCGCAATTTTCAGCATAGTTATCAAATATTGCATGTTTTCTCCATATCATGCAGCCCTATTCTACAATCATAAAACACAATAATATTGAATAAAAGACTAATTTATGGCGCAAAATTCTTAGCTGTGAGTTAAAACCAGTATTTTGTTTGATTTATTCTGTGTTATTTATTTGCAAAAGGAACATTAAATGCCCCACTAGGTATTGAAACTTTTCCCATACTGACAGCTCAGATGATGTGGCGTCGCTCCTGATTAATGGCATTTCTCTTCTAAAGTGAAGCACAGCAGTAGCTCCGTGGGGCAGAGTCTTGTTATTTGAGGTCTGGACTGTGCCCCCTGCAGAGACAGGACTCTGTCACTCAAAACATAATGAGAAACACGTTCAAGTGGTTAGCTTTTTAGCCACAGTGATGGGGCAAAAGAGGTAAAAAGGCACTGAAAATGTGTGAGGTTCAGCATGATTTAGGCCAGTGGTTCTCAAACTGTGGTACAGGTACTACTGGTGGTACATGAGCTTCTTCTGGTGGTACTCAGGAGACTTTTGCAGTTACGAGTTCTGATTTTGTTTAATTTGGAGCCAGTTTAATTCTGGTCTTAGTCCTGCTCTGGAGGAGATTATGTTTGATGTGAAGACCACTCTTTAATTCTGATTTTGATCTGGTTTAGTCCTGGTTTAGTTTTTCTTAAGGTCTGGTTTAGACCTGTTTTAGTTTTTGTTAAGATCTGGTTTAGCCCTGTTTTTGTTTAGGTTTATTCTTGGATTTAGCCCTGGATTTAGTCCTGGTTCAGTGCTTGTTTAGTCCCGGTTTAGTCACAAATTAGACCTGGATTTAGACCTGGATTTAGACCTGGATTTAGCCCTTGATTTAGACCTGGATTTAGCCCTGGATTTAGTCCTGGTTCAGTGCTTGTTTTGTCCCGGTTTAGTCACAATTTAGTCCTGGATTTAGTCCTGGATTTAGACCTGGATTTAGCCCTTGATTTAGACCTGGATTTAGCCCTGGATTTAGTCCTGGTTCAGTGCTTGTTTAGTCCCGGTTTAGTCACAAATTAGACCTGGATTTAGACCTGGATTTAGACCTGGATTTAGACCTGGATTTAGACCTGGATTTAGCCCTTGATTTAGACCTGGATTTAGACCTGGATTTAGTCCTGGTTCAGTGCTCGTTTAGTCCCGGTTTAGTCACAAATTAGACCTGGATTTAGCCCTTGATTTAGTCCTGGATTTAGCCCTGGATTTAGTCCTGGTTCAGTGCTTGTTTAGTCCCGGTTTAGTCACAATTTAGTCCTGGATTTAGTCCTGGATTTAGTCCTGGATTTAGCCCTTGATTTAGACCTGGATTTAGACCTGGATTTAGACCTGGATTTAGCCCTGGATTTAGCCCTGGATTTAGTCCTGGTTCAGTGCTTGTTTTGTCCCGGTTTAGTCACAAATTAGACCTGGATTTAGACCTGGATTTAGACCTGGATTTAGACCTGGATTTAGACCTGGATTTAGCCCTGGATTTAGTCCTGGTTCAGTGCTTGTTTAGTCCCGGTTTAGTCACAAATTAGACCTGGATTTAGACCTGGATTTAGCCCTGGATTTAGTCCTGGTTCAGTGCTTGTTTAGTCCCGGTTTAGTCCTGGATTTAGTCCTGGATTTAGTCCTGGATTTAGTCCTGGATTTAGTCCTGGATTTAGACCTGGATTTAGTCCTGGTTCAGTGCTTGTTTAGTCCCGGTTTAGTCACAATTTAGACCTGGATTTAGACCTGGATTTAGACCTGGATTTAGCCCTTGATTTAGACCTGGATTTAGCCCTGGATTTAGTCCTGGTTCAGTGCTTGTTTTGTCCCGGTTTAGTCACAATTTAGTCCTGGATTTAGTCCTAGGATTTAGACCTGGATTTAGCCCTTGATTTAGACCTGGATTTAGCCCTGGATTTAGTCCTGGTTCAGTGCTTGTTTAGTCCCGGTTTAGTCACAAATTAGACCTGGATTTAGACCTGGATTTAGACCTGGATTTAGACCTGGATTTAGACCTGGATTTAGACCTGGATTTAGCCCTTGATTTAGACCTGGATTTAGACCTGGATTTAGTCCTGGTTCAGTGCTCGTTTAGTCCCGGTTTAGTCACAAATTAGACCTGGATTTAGCCCTTGATTTAGTCCTGGATTTAGCCCTGGATTTAGTCCAGGTTCAGTGCTTGTTTAGTCCCGGTTTAGTCACAATTTAGTCCTGGATTTAGTCCTGGATTTAGTCCTGGATTTAGCCCTTGATTTAGACCTGGATTTAGACCTGGATTTAGACCTGGATTTAGCCCTGGATTTAGCCCTGGATTTAGCCCTGGATTTAGTCCTGGTTCAGTGCTTGTTTTGTCCCGGTTTAGTCACAAATTAGACCTGGATTTAGACCTGGATTTAGACCTGGATTTAGACCTGGATTTAGACCTGGATTTAGACCTGGATTTAGCCCTGGATTTAGTCCTGGTTCAGTGCTTGTTTAGTCCCGGTTTAGTCACAAATTAGACCTGGATTTAGACCTGGATTTAGCCCTGGATTTAGTCCTGGTTCAGTGCTTGTTTAGTCCCGGTTTAGTCCTGGATTTAGTCCTGGATTTAGTCCTGGATTTAGTCCTGGATTTAGTCCTGGATTTAGACCTGGATTTAGTCCTGGTTCAGTGCTTGTTTAGTCCCGGTTTAGTCACAAATTAGACCTGGATTTAGACCTGGATTTAGACCTGGATTTAGACCTGGATTTAGCCCTGGATTTAGTCCTGGTTCAGTGCTTGTTTAGTCCCGGTTTAGTCACAAATTAGACCTGGATTTAGACCTGGATTTAGCCCTGGATTTAGTCCTGGTTCAGTGCTTGTTTAGTCCCGGTTTAGTCCTGGATTTAGTCCTGGATTTAGTCCTGGATTTAGCCCTTGATTTAGACCTGGATTTAGACCTGGATTTAGCCCTGGATTTAGCCCTGGATTTAGCCCTGGATTTAGTCCTGGATTTAGTCCTGGATTTAGTGCAGGTTTAGACATCTTGTTTAGTCCTGGTTTAGGGATCTGATTTAGTCCCACTTTAGTCATTCTTTTGTTCTGGTTTTAAACCACTTAGTCCTGGTATAGTCCCTGTTTTGTCCTTTATAGTAATGCATTTTTTCGGGTTCATCTTTATGTCGTTCCTCAGTTTATACCTGGTTTATGCTACTTTTATTTCATTGATGATGGTTTGAGAACTGATAATTTGGGCCAATAGTCAATTTTATTTATTTGAAAAAAAGTGTTACTGGGATATCTCTAACATTGTTTTAAAAAAATCTCTCTTAGAAATCTGGAGAATTCTGTGAATGGACAAAACAGTGATCAGAGTAGGAAGGCGAAGGCTGCAGAGGACGTACTGAGCGCGCTCCGTGGGCTGTGGAACAATGGACTGTATGGCCCATTATGTAAATGTCAGATATAAACTCAGTATGGTCAGATGGAGCTGAGACCTAAATATTACATTCAGGTGCTCCTCAAAAGTCTGTAGCTTTTGTTGTGCGGATTTTTTTGCAAGGGTAAAATATGAATAAAATTTTAACGAGTCAATTTTAACAGTCCAGTCTGAGTTGGAGCCAAACCTAAACTTACATGGTCCAATTTACAGTCTATGAAAAAACAAACTAGACCCATGAGTCAGGATCTTTGCTTAAGACTTGTAAACAAACCATAAGATAAAAGCCATATTTCTATATTATGAGACAAAAAAAAGTCAGTCACACTGCAGTACGTTTACTTACAAGTTGTCTATTTCAATACTTGTCATAAATTATTCAACATATTTGCTGTGCTAACATCGCTGTCTCATACTAAAAAGAGATTTTTAACATTCAGAATTTTATTTGTGAAAGATACAGCCATCACACTGCAGGACACCAAACAGACACGTTAACAGTTTTTGAGAAAAATAGGAATTTTACTAAATTGCATAATAAAGTAAGAGTTTTTTTTTTACCTTTAGCTCCCAGCCTTAACTCCAGAGGTCTGTCTGGTTTATAAATGACAGATGGCTCCTGTAGGT
This sequence comes from Bostrychus sinensis, assembly GCA_020698575.1. Classification (NCBI taxonomy): domain Eukaryota; kingdom Metazoa; phylum Chordata; class Actinopteri; order Gobiiformes; family Eleotridae; genus Bostrychus; species Bostrychus sinensis. The sequence continues at coordinate 8,522,069 of CM036245.1, read as the reverse complement.
TTTTAAAAACAGATCTTTCAGGTCACACCGCAGGACAACCTTTTGATTACAAGATTAAACTTATTTTAATTATTACTGTTAGGGCTGCACAATATATCGCAAAATTATCGTTATCGCAGTATCAACACAAGCAATATCCATATCGCAATAATCTAAATATATCGCAATAACGCTGTGGTCTTACATCTGACAGAGATTTATTCTATTACAATCATTTTCCACCAGAGCCTTAAAAGAACATGTGTTGTGACTAAATAAAAATGTTTAAAAAGTCCAGTTTTTGTGGTAATTTAATTAATTTAGTCACAGCTTAGCCTTGTTTTATTCTGGTTTAGTCTGTGTTAAGTTGAGATTTTGACGCTGTTTTGGGTAAAGTGAATTTACCAGAACTAAACAGTGTCTAAACTAAGACTAAACTAGGTCTAAATCTGTTTTACGTGAATTTAACTGTCAGAATAGAAGGCCCTATTTTAAAATATTGCAATAATATCGTCATCGCAATATTCAACATAATTATTGAATATCACATGTTATACCCACTATCAGTGCAGCCCTAATTACTGTAGAGTTAAAGTGCAGTTAAAAGTGTTGTTTTAATAAATTAAAAATATTTGACATTATGCCAAACACTTTATGAACTGTCCCAGGCACTTTTGGGAATTTTGTATTTAATATTTTGAAAATGTTACAGTCACACTACAGGACATTTTACAGTTCAGCGTTAAAATACCAAACACAACTTCTTTCTAAAACTTCAAAGGTTTTGTAGTAGGCTTTTGAAGGGGGAAAAACATTATTTAGCAAAACCTTTCATTTGATTTCAGAAGTATTGGGATTTGGTCTTTACATAGACGCTTACAGTCTGCCTTTGCTTCTGTCAGCTTGACTTGTCTCTACATTGAAGTCGTCACATGGAGCGTTCCCGTTTTAAATTGAACGATCAAACCTCTCCTGTAATTACACTGAGCTCTCTTAAGTGGGCTGAAATAATTTATTGGACAAGTAATTAAGTGTTCATAATCAGCTACAGCTCAGCCTTTATGAAGCAGTGTTTCCATTTCTGCTGTAAACATGTGACACGATCAACCTCAGGGGAACAAACAAAGCAAACAGCGCTAAGCAAACTGATTCAAGGCATTTAATAACTCAAAGTAAAAGGGGTTAGCAGCATGGAGTTTGTGGGTTCAATTCTTGGGCCGACTACGATTTCTCTGAGTGGAGTCTGCATGTCCTCCCTGTGTAACTGTGGGCTCTCTCCTCTTCCTCCCACTGTTCAAAGGCGTGCATGTGTTAGAATTGGTGAGTCTAAATTGCCTCTAGTGCCCCAGGACTAAACCAGGACCTAACTTCTGACGCTGGACATGGAGCTGGCCCCTGGTTGCTACAGCTCTGCGTAGCCTATTATAGTTTAAGTTTAGTTCAGCATCGTTTTTAACTTAATTTTTGTGGATTTTTGAATTAACATTGCATTTTTAAGTTTATTTTCTTTTGTTTGATAACACTTGTGTGATGTTACCAGGGCTGCAAGTACGGGTGTAACGATACAGTAACTGTATCGATGTATTGATTTTTTTTTTCCTGTGATACAACTACACATGACCTTGTATCAAATCGTATCATTTTCTAGGAAGTGAATATCGATACTAAGGGTGCTCCAATCGATCGGCCGCCGATCATGATCGGCCGATCATGGCTAAAAATAGAGTGATCGGTGATCGGTAAAATGGGCCGATCAAATTACAATAAACACGCGAGGCTCTCACATTTACTGTCCTGCAACTCCGGTTTGATTAAACAGCAGTAGTGTTATTTTAGCAGTGTTTTTAAGTTAAGCCCTGGTTATAACTAACACAAACCTGCCCTGGAGGCGCTGCTTTGTGTCCCCGCTGTGTCCCCGCCTGCTTTAGGAGCGCACGGGACAGAACCGAGGCGCAGCAGTGTATTTGCAAACACCAACGTAAATAGAGCTACAGCTAACCCGCTAACAGTTACGTTAAAAGGATTAAGAAAGTTCAGAGTCTGCCTGTGTCTTGTTGCGCGGAGAAAACTGTGCGTTTTGTGGCTTAAACTGCACCAAATGGCTGCTAATGGAAAGAGAAAGTAAAAAGGCAGCCCATGTGTCCGTGTGTCTGAGAGGAGCACCTTTCATCGTTGTCTTCTCTGCTCTCTTTGCACGTTTTCTTCATTCAGACGTTGTCAAAACTGGCAGCAGGAGCTGTCTGCTCTTTAGTCCACTGTGTTTCAACCTGGTTTGGCTGCGCGTTACGCGGACACAGGCGCTGCACCCGCGGACTCGCATTAAAGGAACCAATTAAGAACAGCTGATTTTTACATCAGCGGAGCATTCAAACAAAGCCACAGACACTGGGCACACATTAAAGACCAATAATGCAACAAAACCTCTTCTAAAACAAAAATAAGTAGAATTTTGTTGTTCTTTTATATTTACAAAGGCTACAGTATTTTTCAAATGGAACTAATAATAGCCTGCATACAATACATTACTACATTGAAGATCACGTGATCGGTATCGGCCATGATCGGTATCGGCCGATCACAGCAGAGGCTGATCGGTGATCGGTGATCGGTGATCGGCCTCAAAAACCCTGATCGGAGCACCCTTAATCGATACACATGAAGTATCGATCGATAATATCGGAAATATCTAAATTAGAAATTTGTATGTTAAAATAAAACCAGATCTGGTCTTATGGAGATAAATTTTGTGTTTTTAATTAAATAAAATGTTATATTCTACTTTTCTTCGCTCTCTGTCTTCTGGACATAATCAACCCGGCTGCAGCGCTACATTTGAGATTAAACTTTTATGATTTTTGGCAAAAAGTGGCTGTTGATTATCAATATGAAGGTGTTGTATCGTATTGAATCGTATCGTTCCAAATTAGCCAATATCGTTCTTGAATCCTATCAAAGCAGTTCTAATTGATGCATATTGTACCGTTGCAAAAAACGTATCGTTACACCCCTAGCTGCAACTAATAATTATTTTGATAATTGATTAATCTGTCAGATAGTGAAGCATGAGTAAAGTGGTTAAAAATGTTTTAAAGTTCCCATTAAAAAAAATTGAGGTAATTTTTACAAAATTTGACCCAGACGAAGCCATGAGTTTGCCACTTGAGGAGATTTGGATCGAGCAGATACACACTAAAATATTTTCAATCAAAAACACAAAATGTACATTGTTTTTGTTGCTTTACGGCTCTGTCTTGGTAATAAACCTTTCTCTCTCAGCACATTGCATGTTTCGGAGTCTGTGAATATATTAGTTGAGGATTGTTTTAATAAAAGATTATAGTTGAATAATCCGGTAAGTGTTGCAGCCATAGATGTTACTTTCTACTCTGTTAATGCTGCTCTTGCCACAATGCAATTTCCCTGTTGTGGGACAAATAAAGGTTTTCTTTTGTTATCTTGTGAGTGAACGGTTGTCTGGCACAGCCCCATAGTTTCCCATAAAGGTTGAATAAATCATCTGATAAGAACCACTCACTGGAGCCATGTAGTAAATGTTTGTATCCATTTACTTATATTCAAATGGCCATAAACTTCAGGCTTAGAATTACACTTGATTAGAGGTTCCCAAATTGTGGGTCAAGGCCCAAAAATGAGTTGAGGGTAGCTTGACAGCCTCTGGTTGCGCAGTCGATTAATCGGTCAGTGAGGTCTTGCTCGATTAGTTGCATGAACTCTTTTATTTCTTGATAACTTTTATTTTTCATTTTATTTAAGATAACACATATGCTCCAAATGTTTAATCGCCTTATTAATGTAAAGTCACTTGTTTATGTAAGACTCTGCAAAATCCACCCACATGTCCTTTGGTAGATTTTGTTCGATTAATAGCTGCACTGGGCATAGCTTCACTCGAGTAACAACGTCTTTGGATATGTCCTGGATAAATGGAAGGGCATTTGGTGTAAAACCTACGCCAATCATTGCTTGCGAAGAGGCAGATGATTAGCTCAGACGACCCCATAACAGAAAAATAAAATAGTTTTATGTAGCGCTGCACAATATATCGCAAAATTATCGTTATCGCAATATCAGCAAACGCAATATCCGTATCGCAAGAATCTAAATATATCACAATAACGCTGTGGTCTTCCATCTGACAGAGATTTACACTGAAGAATCATTTTCCACCAGAGCCTTAAAAGAACATGTGTTGTGACTAAATAAAAATGTTTAAAAAGTCCAGTTTTAGTGGTAATTTAATTAATTTAGTCACAGCTTAGCCTTGTTTTATTCCTGGTTTAGTCTGTGTTAAGTTTTGATTTTGCCGCTGTTTTGACTTGTAAATACAGGAACTTACATTTTTGTGAAATGTAGTGAATTTAACTTACAATGTTCGAAAAGTAGGCACTATTTTCAAATAACGCAATAATATCGTTATCGCAATTTTCAACATAGTTATCAAATATTGTATGTTTTCTCCATATCGTGCAGCCCTTTTTTTATTTATAGGAATTGGTTTAGATTTTAAAATACATCTGCCATAAGGGTGTGGTGAAATTATTTAGAAATATAACTTGTGTTCTGTAAAAAGTGAGTGACAATAAAACAGTTTTGGATCCTGCAGTAAGACCAGTTGAGAACCAGCTGCAGTGATAGATGGATGAATCTCTTTGTGATGGCCTGGTTATGATTTTTCCACTATTGAAACGGTTACATAAATAAAATGGAAATACTTTTACCCATTGCTTTTATGGCCTGCAGCTGGTGTCCTGAAATGCATTATTTTATGACCCTGACACTTTTCTGGTAAAAGTACACACTGACAGATGTGTACTTGGGTTTTTGCAGAACTGGTTTTCAAGGTAAAGCAAGGTTGTGTAATTCTCTAATGTATTTGAGTACTGCTACTTTTACTTAAAAATACAAGACCTGGAAAAAGTACTGAATGCAACAGCACTGGGCGTTCTGTCTGTGCTCTGGGAATTCCTTTGTTATTTGAATCCTGTCTGTAAAACAATACACTTTAAAAATAATGATGTTTAGCTTAGTTTTATTTACTATGAATTTCAGCCAGTATTGGTTAAATAAACTTTGTATCTGAGGGTCAGTTACTGAGCATTTTCAGACTAACTTTTAACCTTATGAATAGATGTTGAAGCACTTTGATTCTAGGGCTGCAATCGACTAAAGAAATTGTTAGTCGATTAAAGTTACAGCAATTAATCGACCGAAAATGGCCAAAGTGTACAGTATGTGGGGGACTTACTAGAGCCTAACACAAAACAAGTGACTTTACATTGATTAGATGATGAAACATTTAGATAAGAAGGCTGTAAAATATATTAAAAATATGATAAAAAAAAAAAAAATCTGTGCTATCCTAAATAAAATGATAAGAATGAATACAATTGTCAAGTAATAAATGAGCCCAGTGCCATGCAAAGAGTGGATCCAACTAATTGGCCAATACATTTTTTGTCAACTAAGACCTCACTGACCGATCAATCAACTACGTGTCCAAAGGTTGTCAGTCATATTTGGTTCTAAGGGTACTAAAAGTCACATTATGGCAAGTTCACCGTTACAGTGAAGGCACATCTTATTACTTTTTCTGAATAATATGTTAAGGTACTATTATATAAATGTTGAATTTAGCTGGTTTGTTAAAATACCTGTTTACTTTTTACTTTGAAGGTCTTTCTTTGGTCAGTAAGTTTAATTTAATGTTCTGATTGGACACTTATTCAGAAAATTTTTCAAGAAAGTGTCATTCCAACTACATTTTTGAAAATATACGTTTTAAAAAGTGATTATGTATTTGGCCATTTTCAGCTTTATTTATAGTACAGGAAGTATAGTGGGAAATTGTAGGCGAGCGCAGGGAGAGACATTCAGCAAACTGTTGCAGTCCAGACTCCAGAGCGCAGAGGCAGGCTGTAGTCGCCCTGCATATGCGCCGCAGCTCTACCACTGAGCCTTACGGTGGCGCTCAAAAACCTTCTTTAAAAAAAAAAAAAAACATCTAATAAGTACTTTTTTCTCAAGTATTTTTACTCATTGGCAAGGTGGCAGGTTTACTCCCTTCACAATCAGAAGGTCATGGGTTCGAGCTCAGGTTCAGAGTAGAAGTAGTAGTAGAAGCAGCAGCAGTAGTAGTAGTAATGGTAGCACGAGTAGTTGTAGCAGTAGTAATGGTAGTAGAAGCAGCAGCAGTTGTAGTAGTAATGGTAGCACTAGTAATTGTAGCCGTAGTAATAGTAGTAGAAGCAGCAGCAGTAGTAGTAGTAGTACCCTGGCTGTATAATGACAAAAATATTTAAATCTCATACTTTTTACTCTTCATTTTTACTCTTTATTTTTAGTTTAACTTGAGTAATATTATTTTTGTAACAGTAAGTAACAGTACTTTTACTTCAGGACAGATTCATAGTTTTTCTTTCTCCTCTCCTTATAGCCGTGTCAAAAATATTGTAAATTTGTGATTCTATGATTTCATTATACTTATCTGTTGTTGTTCTTGTCTTCTTCAGGGGATCGGTCCCTGCCTGAATTATCCTCGACACATCGCCCCCCACAGCGTCTGCCATGTTTAACCTAAAGAAAAAGGACAAGGAGCGTGACAGCGGGAGGAAGGAGAAGAAGAAGGAGCGCATGTCCGCCGCCGAACTGCGCAGCCTGGAGGAGATGAGCATGAGGCGCGGCTTTTTTAACCTCAAACGCGAAGCCAAGCGAGAGTCCAAGAACAAACTGGAGATATCGAACCCTATTCCCATCAAAGTGGTCAGCGGGAGCGAGCTGACCCTGACGGACATCGAGTCGGACGGCCTCAGTAACCGGAGCAACAGGAGCAGCGTGGTGCTGGACGGTCAGCTCAGCGCCGCCAGTTCCACGGACGACCTGAAGGGGGAGTCCTCGTCTGGACACGACTCGCACAGGGGCTCTGTCCGGGAACGAGTGGCCCACTTCGGATCGCTGGCCAAGAACTCCTCACAGGTGGGACAGGTGCGTAGAACCTTTTGTAGCCTTGAGACTTTCCAGAGTGTTACACAAAGAAGTAACTAGGGCTGTACAATATATCGCAAAATTATCGTTATCGCAATATCAGCAAATGCAATATCCGTATCGCAAGAATCTAAATATATCACAATAACGCTGTGGTCTTCCATCTGACAGAGATTTACACTGAAGAATCATTTTCCACCAGAGCCTTAAAAGAACATGTGTTGTGACTAAATAAAAATGTTAAAATGTCCAGTTTTAGTGGTAATTTAATTGATTTAGTCACAGCTTAGCCTTGTTTTATTCCTGGTTTAGTCTGTGTTAAGTTTTGATTTTGTCACTGTTTTGACTTGTAAATACAGGAACTTACATTTTTGTGAAATGTAGTGAATTTAATTTACTATGTTTGAAAAGTAGGCTCTGTTTTCAAATATCGCAATCATATCGTTATCGCAATTTTCAACATAGTTATCGAATATCACATATCGCGTATTGTTTTCTTCATATCGTGCAGCCCTAGAAGTAATGTCCTATTAATTAAGTAATGAAACATTTCAAGAAAAGTTGACAGAAAAATGTATTTTTATCTAAAAATAACTGTCCTCTTGAAAATGAAAAATAAAAGTTATCAAGTAATAGGTTAGACGAGCTTCACTGATGCAAAGAGTGGATGCTATTACAGTTTTAGTCGCAGTAGCAGTAGCATTAGCCACAACAGCGTGAACAGCTGCAGCTCTGTTTCCACTGAGGTTGATTATACAATAGAGCCTCTTTTGACATTGTCCAAAATAAAAATGCAGATTAATCAAATTAATTCAATTAATTCGTCTTTTGCTCAGCCCTGCTGCATCATGGTGGTCACATTGTGGTGGTTTGTATTTTGGTTTGCAGCAGATGTCAAACACAGGATCGGCCCGAACATGTGACTTAATCTGAGCCAATCCAATCATTTAAAAATTCCTTGATCGGCGCCTGGGCATCACTATTAAGTACATTGTCGTGTGTGGTAAAGCTGCAACAACAAATCAAATTAGTTGATTATAATCCATTATTGAAATAATCATCAACTAATTTAATAATCGTTTAATTGTTAACTGCAGTATACATAGACTCCGAAATAAACCATGCGCTGAGAGAGGAGGTTTATTACCAAGACAAGACGTGAAGCAGCGAAAAACAATGTACATTTTGTGTTTTTGTTTAAAAATATCTTTGTGTGTATTCATGCTCTATCCAAACATCACAGTGACATAGTTGTATCTTTGTCTGGCTCAAATTTGTAAGTAATTTTGGTAGAATTTACAATTTTTTTAACAGAAACTATAAAACACTGCAAGTTTCTAACCATCTTAACCACACACGCTTCACCATCTCATTAATAAATTAATCGAAACAGTAACTGACAATTTAATCCATTATCAAAAAAATCGTTAGTTGCAGCCCTAGTGTGCAGCTTTGAAGTGTTACAGAAAGTTTTTTTTTGTTATATGCAAGCCTTTTGGATGAGAGTTGCAAAGTCTTTGTGATCTGATACTCTGTTGAGGTGACTGAAGGTTTTCTCTAGCTCTCTTCCACCATCCAAACAGATGAAATGATAAAATGTCCCATAGAGATAGCTCCCATGAACCATAACAAGATAAGCAGTAGAAGATTAGTTAATTAATTTAAGGACTGAGGAGATTCTCAGGAAATGTCAGCAGCGACAAAGTCTCCTTAGGAAACTCAGCTGCTTTGGAGTCAAGAAAGACATTACACTGATTTTCTACTACTTTTTTATTGAGAGTATAATGATTTTTTTCTCCATAACTTGTTGGCTCCATTCTATCAGCCTTCAGAACAGAAACCGGCTACAGAACTCTGTCTCAGTCTGTTCAGAAATCATTGGTCTGCCTGTCAGATCTCTTATGCAAATACATGACCAGCAGGCACTCAGACCAGCAGGCACAATCATTACAGACTCCTCTCATGTTCTTCACTCAGCATTTGAGTGGCTCCCCTCCGGACGCCGGCTTCGGCCACATTTGTCCCCAAAGCTATCAAGCTCCTCAACTCCAGGACCAAGCTGCTCTAACTCTTTTTAGGTTTTACATATTTATTCTGCCTTTTTTAAAAACTCCCACTCAGTGCACTTTTGCTCAGCTCTGTCATGTTTTTGTGTATAGTGTGTGTGTGTTATGCCTTGAACTGCCTTGAATTGCCCCTCGGGGACAAATAAAGTTTTTTTAAATTTGAATTTGAATTAACTAGCATGATTTGATTAATATTTTGTTTCCTCAGATGATGAAGCGCTTCTCGTTCTCCCAGAGGAGCAAAGAGGAGAGTCCGTCCGAGGGCTCCACTCCTTCGGGCCCGAACTCGGCTGCTCCCTCCCCGCAGGTCGAGAACAAGGTCTTCAACATGCTCCGCAAACACAGCCTCAAACAACCTCCCGGCTCACCCCCTCCAGACCCCCCCACCGCCATCAAACGGGTCTGTGTCCCTGAGCTGGTCCCCAAAACCTTCCCCGCTCAGCTCCATCTGCCCCCGGTCATCGCCCCGACTGCCCCAGAAACACGAGAGCTAGAGCTACAGCGCCGCAACACCGGAGACTTCGGCTTTTCCTTGCGTCGGACCACGATGTTGGACCGAAGCCCGGACGGCGGGGTCTACAGGAGGGTGGTCCACTTCGCAGAGCCGGGAGCGGGCACTAAAGACCTGGCTTTGGGCTTGGTCCCGGGCGACAGGCTGGTGGAGATTAACGGGAGGAACGTGGAGAATAAAAGCCGGGACGAGATCGTGGAGATGATCAGACAGAGCGGAGATACGGTGAGGCTTAAGGTGCAGCCGATCCTGGAGCTGAGCGAGCTGAGCCGCTGCTGGCTGAGGAACACGGAGGGGCTAAGACGGGACTCTAGACATGTAAGTACCAGTAGTTCTCTATGTACCAATGCTACGATGTCGAAATATGCCCACATGTGAGCTTTCTTTACAAGGTCGAGAAAGTTGCTATCCACTGATCTAGCATAACATTATGACCACTGGCAGGTGAAGAGAATAACGGATTATCACTTCATCAGGGCATAGGGCACTGCTCAGTCATTAAGGCATCTGTCCCTCCGTCCCACTGATTAAGATAATGTCACTCTTTTTCATTGGTGCTCAGTGGATTTTATAAAAAGTAAGATTCAAGTTAAGAACAAGTTAAGTCCAGGCGAGGTAAATATTTCTAGGCATCCCATCTTGATAGGTTAGAGTATATGTTTTTAGAGTAGGGCTGCAACAACTAATTGGATTAATCGATTATAATTGATTATTGATTAACTAATTTTGTAATCGAATAATCGCCAACTGGGATATTTAATAAACTCTGACACATGCCATGTTCTGTGAGAGAAGGTTTTATTACCTAGAGAGAGCAGTAAACAGTTAAAAACAATGTACATTTTGTGTTTTTGATTAAAAATATCATATATGTATTACACATGATATTTTATGTATATATGCTCAATATAATCATCTTCAAGAACCATGCTTGTAGACTTGTCTGATTTAATTTTGTAAAATTTAAGTGATTTTTGGTAGCATTATCACCAATTTTTAACAAAAACTATAAAACACAAGTTTTTTACCTTTTTACTTGTGCTTCTCTATCAGATTATTAATCAAGTAATTGAAAAAGTAATTGACAGATTAATTGATTATCAAAATAATTGTTAGTTGCAGCCCTATTATACAGTTTTGTGAGAAAAACAGGACATCAGATGTTTTTTATGGACCTGAAGCAGCTTGTATCTCAGTCAGTTGGATTAGATGTTAGATTTGTATCAAAACATTGACTTCTCGAGTCCTTGTCCCACCAAATCGCACAACTCCCGCTTTTTGTACTTTCTGAGGTGGTCACTCTATCATGGCACCTGTTTTTGGGTGGGATATATTTTGCCTCAAGTGAACATTTTGTCAAGCGGCGGTGTTAGAAACAGGACGAATTGACAAGGGCCAAATTGTGATGGCTACAGACGACTGGGTCAGAGCGTCTCCAAAACTGCAGCTCTTGTATCTTGTATCTGTCAAAAGTGGTCCAAGGAAGGAACAGTGGTGACCTGGCGACAGGTGATGCTCATGGGAAGTGAAGGCTGAGGCCCGCGGCTGCTGTGGCTCAAATTGCTGAAGAAGTTAAACCTGGTTCTGATAGAAAGATGTCACAATACCCAGTGCATTACAGTTTGTTGTGTATGGGGCTGCATATGAGGCAGGTGGTCATAATGTTATGCCAGATTGTTGTGTGCGCACCACTCGATGAACTGCTGCATCAGTGCCGAAAGAAACAGTATTGTTTTTATGTGTGCTCTGTCTTTGGTTTGTGTTTTGTTAAGACACTTCTGGTTTAACGCAGACATCTGCAGCTTTGGGCACCTAACATCTGGTTATGTAAAGTCAGTAGGAATAAGATGACTATAAAACAACCTGCATCTGCATTATTTTGTCCATTTAAAATAAAACTCTCTCCCTGTTTTAAGGTGTATGCTGTGGATTTAACTAATAAACTATTGTAATAAACTGTTTTAGCCGCAGTTGTCCACACAGTTGCACTCATGGACTGATTAGAAGTGGCCAAGGAAATAGTTACAGGATGTAACTCTAGTTCTCTGTGAGATATTCAGTGCAGTATTTAACACAGTTCTTTGTTAGGTTATATTCTGTATTTTAGTTATACACCAAGCAACTTCTGAACATTCAGATTAGTTGCAGCTCTTTTCAGACTCACATTTAGTTTTTTTTTTTTTTTTGGGAACAACTGGCTCTTTGGATCCAGAAAGTTGCAGACCTCTGCTTTAGTGCAGCTGACAAAGTATGTGTGCTGTCAGTGAGTGGGTAGCTAACATTAGCTTGGCCTAAAGCTGCACTACCTGATTCCTTTTTTCTTGTATTTTGGTAAAGATAATTATTTAGTTATTAGTGCAGCATAACAGAAGTCATCTGAGTAAAAATGAGACTTGTTATAAGGGTTTTTGTTTTAGAGCGAGGGAAGGAACGGTTTAACCAATCACACGCTTTCATAGGACATAGGTCATCCTTTATTTATCCACAACTAGAATCTATCAGGAATAATGTGAAGGAGCTATTGTTTTATTTCAAAATTCATTGCCTATTCACAGGATTTTTATTTTTTATTTTAAAGAATTCAAACAAACTCCAGATCTGTGCTGTGTTATTGTGACAGCTCCTGGCTGTGGACAGACTTCCAGGTTTGTGTGAGACTGTGACAGAGCGTCAGAAAGAGGAGTGCATCATTCAAACTCAACATTTTTTTAAACACATCACTTTTACAGTCACAAAAGGCAGTGCAGCTTTAACAAGCATTTAGGCTACACCAGCTCAAGTCTACAAGTGACTGAATGCTTAGGAATAACTCTGAGGTCCAAAAATAACTAAATTTCAAACTACTGCTTCACTGTCGGAGTGATTGTATTAAAACACTACACTATTTGTCTGTGTTGTTGTTGTGGGATATTGGCTTATCGTTTCTTAAATCAGGATTTGACAAAAATACTTCAAAACCCAATCATACCTGGGATACTTTACTGCTTGTAAACATACACATTGGTATTTTAGCTGTCAGTCTGTGTTGATCATTCCCCAGTGATGTTTTGTGTTTTGCTTCAACAATGGATGCTCATACGTACGTACTGTGAGGCTTCTGTACATTATGCAACATGTCACGCTTTCCTCTTTCTCTGTGTAGCCTTTTCTGTTTGCTGTAGCGTGACTATTGGACCTGTGACCGTCCTTATTTTAAATCACTGGCCTTGCTCCGACCTCTCTGTGTATCCACTAACGTCCACTGTACTGCACATGACAACTATAAATCAATGAATGTACGGGATGAGGATAAAAATAGACCCCGATGGTGAAATTTCACTCTTCGTCCATGATTCGAGCCACAAATGGAGCTTTTGTTATTGATAAGAGTGCATTTATTCTGTATTATTAGAGGTCAAACTGCTTTGTCCTCCTCTTATGTCATAGCTGCTTGAGGTGAAATGTTTTACAGTTGAGTTATTGGCTATGAGCTAAATAGTTTCTGACACTGACATGGCATTTTACTTTGGTGGCTGCTGTAAAGTACAGTATGGCCAAAAATTTGATAGTATTTCACAAAATTTACGATGTCAGTTCCTGTGCATCTTGTACCTGAAAAATAAATAGTTTTTAGTAGGGCTGTAACTAGTGATTATTTTGGTAGTTGATTAGTCAGCGATTATTTTTTCGATTAGTCGACTAGTCAGACTATTATTTCTGTTGTCTTTGTGTTTACCTAACACCACATTGCTGTACATATTACACCTGCTCAAGCACTTCCCTGATTATCACCCTTCTACCATAACTACATTCTATTGTTAAAATAATGACCAAGATATATGATTTTTCTTTTTTAACATAACCCCAAGTTATGTTAAAAAATAAAAATATTAGCTATAAATTAGCGTTAAATAACAACAAAATAAACTGCCATATTTGTCGCGAGTGAACCACAGAGAAAAGCTTTGATATATCTGCAATTTATGGACTGCATGCGACATTTGTCAGCTCGCAGACTGCTGTTCCATGCTAAATGTGCCTCGTTAGCTTAACTTGCAAAAACCTACCCATGAGTGTCAGAGGTGGACACGGCTCCCAGGTGTTTTTGTTTCAGGTGCTCATGCATTGTCATTGTACTCCCGTGAAAAGGCAGCTTCATTTTGCACAGCCTGCACTTTGTTTTGACTTTTTTCTTTGAAATACTCCCACACTTTCGAATGTTTTGGTCTTATTCTTTTCTTCGCTTCCGTCTGACTTTCCGCCATCGTTTGTGTGTCTTCTTCTTCGTCAGAATGCAGTCAAGAGAGACAAATGATAGAGAACGGGAAATACTGCCCCCTTAACTTCCTGCAGTGTATTGCGGTCCCCCAAAATAACACCAGGCCATAAAAATGCATTTTTTTGCAATTTTACAAACTAAATGTGCGTCCATGCTAATAAAAATTAGAGTCGACAAATTTTAATAATCAACATCATTGATTATGTCGACAAATTGTTACAGCCCTAGTTTTTAGTTGAGTATATGTTTTAAGTTGTTTTGTAAAGTTGAGTGTGCAATTTAGTTGAAACTCGGCTGACTTTAGATAAAGAATCAATAATTTAAAGTTTGCATTTTGACCCTCTGAGGCTGCTGTAGTTAAAACTGAAACCAACAAACAGGGACTTAGCATTTTCAAACATATTTTGATGTGGTGTCTGAATTTAACAGTGGTAATTACGCAGGGCACACTACATTTTCAGTTGATGCTGGTTTAGTTATTAGTTTAGTTTATTGAAATTAACTTGTACAACGTCAAACTAATTTTTCCAATATTTATTATACTTATTCCAGTGGTTCTCAACCTGTGTTACGGGTACCGCAGGTGGTACATAGGCTTTTTCCGGTGGTACGCAGAAGTCTTTTGCAGTTCAGCTTTAGTTTAATTTAGAACCTGGTTTAGTCCTGGTTAGACCCTAGTTTAGTCCTAGATTAGTCCTGATTTAGCTGTGGTTTAGTCCTGGTTTTGTCCTTGTTTAGACTTGGTTTTATCCTGGTTTAGACAGGATTTAGTCTTGGTTTTGTCCTGGTTTATAGCTGTTTTTTTTCTGGTTTAGTCTTTGTTTTGCCCTAGATTAGTCCTGGTTTCATCCCAGAATAATCCTGGTTTATAATTGGTTTTGTCATGACATGGTTTAGTCTTGGTTTTATTTTGGTTTAGACTTGGTTTAGTCCTAGATTACTCCTGGTTTCATCCTGGTTATGTCCTGGTTTAGGCTTGGTTTATGTCACTGTTTAGTCCTGGTTTAGTCCTGGTTTAGTCCTGGTTTAGTCCTGGTTTAGACTTGGTTATGTCACTGTTTAGTCCTGGTTTAGTCCTGGTTTAGTCCTGGTTTAGTCCTGGTTATGTCACTGTTTAGTCCTGGTTTAGTCCTGGTTTAGTCCTGGTTTAGACTTGGTTATGTCACTGTTTAGTCCTGGTTTAGTCCTGGTTTAGTCCTGGTTATTTCACTGTTTAGTCCTGGTGTAGTACTGGTTTAGTCCTGGTTTAGTCCTGGTTTAGTCCTGGTTTAGACTTGGTTATGTCACTGTTTAGTCCTGGTTTAGACTTGGTTATGTCACTGTTTAGTCCTGGTTTAGACTTGGTTATGTCACTGTTTAGTCCTGGTTTAGTCCTGGTTTAGTCCTGTTTAGTCCTGGTTATGTCACTGTTTAGTCCTGGTTTAGTCCTGGTTTAGTCCTGGTTTAGTCCTGGTTTAGTCCTGGTTTAGACCTGGTTTAGACCTGGTTATGTCACTGTTTAGTCCTGGTATAGACCTGGTTTAGACCTGGTTTAGTCCTGGTTTAGTCCTGGTTTAGACCTGGTTTAGACCTGGTTTAGACCTGGTTTAGACCTGGTTTAGACCTGGTTATGTCACTGTTTAGTCCTGGTATAATACTGGTTTAGACCTAGTTTAGCCCTTATTTAATAGCACTCATTTTAGTTCACTAGAATCACTGATTTATCCCATATCACATGTTTTCCTCAGCATTAGCAAAACTCTAGAGGAATTGTTTTTCCAGCACATTTTTGTTGAAAGTGTGTGTGGCGTATTGTGGGACAGATGGTTGTCCTCCTGTTGGGCTCGGCTGTTTGTTGGCTGTTGCTAAACTGGCTCCAGTTCAAATGCCCTTGTGACCAAAAGAATAAAAGGCATCTATAGTCTGCTCCTTTCTCTCAAATTCAATTGGTTTGAGCTCTTTGTGTAGCCATCGTTTGCTGGAAATCCTCGCTCTGCCTGTAACTAGATACTAGACTGTGTCATGTGACTTTAGTTTGTTGAGGCAGAACCTTTAGTGTAAACATGATGCTCTCAACACAGAGCAATACATTTTACAAATTAGCATTAATGACTGAAAACTAATCAGCTGCTGTATGTGTGTAATGTCAGTGTCTGGGTAGAGAACATTAGCAAGTGTATTGATTTGTGAGGCATTTGAAGCAGTACTCCAAGTCTGCATTTAAGTAAAACTACTTCTGTTACTTCAATATAATGTTGCTAAAGTTAAAGTACAAAATTGTTACTTAAGTGAAAGGAAAAAAATAATTGAGTATAAAAGTTACAGAAGTAGTTTACTGCTACTGCCACTGAGGATTGGAGCTATACCACCCATAAAATTCAATCAACACTGGATTTAGGGCACAACAACAACAAAAAAGAACAAAAATATTCATGTACTCAGCGCTAGTATTGGTATCTGATCTGAAAAAGTCACATCGGTGCATTTCTAATTATTACTACTATTACCACTACTTCAATTGCCACAAACACTGCTACTACTACTACTATAAGCCTGCAACAACTGCTGCTACTACTACTACTACTACTACTACTACTATTATCACTACATAGGCTAAAGGCTCTGTGCTAAAAGTCACTGCATTTTTAATGTCAATGCCACAACAGCGTGTCAGTGTATTCTCAATGTATGGTCCGTTATAATCCATCAACCTCCACAAAACCTACTTTAATAAGTTAAATAAATTGAACTCACACCTGTATACATTTATATTGCCATATGTACAACAACTAGCCATCTAAAACATCTTATTTGTTTTTAGTTTGCTCCTTTGCACATAATTATTGGGGAAAAAATGCTACTCTTTGCATGTAACTTCTTTATTATGGGATTGTCTATATAGAAACTGCATTAGAAAAAGGCCATTGTTTGTCTCCAGCAGTCATTAGGTAACTCTGTCTGTCCTTAGCTCAGGGTGAGTTATCTGAGGCTGATTTGTGAGTGTGTAAACCAGCAGGCCTGTCACCGCCTCTTTTGTCCTCTTTAACAGATAACTCCATCTCAGCGACTGGGTTTAATCCAAGAGCCAAGCACGTAATAGGGGCCAGGCTGAAGAGATAACTTAACGGCTTCCAGTGTTAGTACATTTAACACAACAGAGGACAGAGCTGACTTAATGCTACCTGCTTAAATTTATAGTAACCTTAGCATAGACTGCAATATATTTTTAAGCCAGTAACTCTCTGATTTTTTACTGTGGCTACCACTCACCCCAGTCAATATTTGAGTAGTATCATCATTAAAGGGGCTATATTCTGCAAAATCAACAGTTTCTGGCTCTTTACCATGTTATAATGTTGTTCCCTCATCAAAAACATACCTAAAGTTGTGTTTTGCTTCATTCACGCCTGTTTAAGTAATCCTCTATAGTCTGTCTCGGTGGTTCTGAGGCCTCAAAACGCTCAGCTCCACAAACCTCCGCCCACTCCAGGAAGCACTGACCAATCAACAAGCCCTCTACATCCAGTCTGCTCTCATTCATTTATCAAAAATCCGGTGTACAGCTCTGTTTCCACTGATTCCTTACAACATACAAAAGTTCAGGGCTGCACAATATATCGTAAAATTATCGTTATTGAAATATCAGCAAGCGCAATATCCGTATCGTAAGAATCTAAATATATTGCAATATCGCTGTGGTCTTCCATCTGACAGAGATTTACACTGAAGAATCATTTTCCTCCAGAGCCTTAAAAGAACATGTGTTGCGACTAAATAAAAATGTTTAAAAAGTCCAGTTTTAGTGTTAATTTAATTAATTTAGTCACAGCTTAGCCTTGTTTTATTCCTGCTTTAGTCTGTGTTAAGTCTTGATTTTGTCGCTGTTTTGACTTGTAAATACAGGAACTTAGATTTGTGTGAAATGTAGTGAATTTAACTTACTATGTTCAAAACGTAGGCTCTATTTTCAAATATCGCAATAATATCGTTATCACAGTTTTCAACATAGTTATCGAATATCGCATGTTTTCTCCATATCGCGCAGCCCTAGTAAAAAGCTCTTTTTCTGTTTATGTTCAAACAACTGTAACAGAGCTGCCCTCTGCTGCCCTCTGCTGGTCTCTTCACCTGTTTCTTTACGGCAGTAGTAAAGTAATTATTGGAAACACTTTTTTTTTATTCAGATAATGTTTTTAAAGGTTGTCAAATGTACTGCTGTTCTAGAGGCAACCACGATTGGTTTAAAAATACAAATAAAAGTATAATATAAACCTTTAATGAACTAAAATGAGCCTCAACCACGGTTAACCTAGGTCTAAACCAAGGTTAAAATTGTGATTAAGGCTTTTCTGATCAGATTGGACTTTGAAAGCTGAGACCAAGGCACTTGTTGACCTGTTTCACAGTGGTAAAGATAAAGTGCCCAAACCTGGACTCAAACTTGTCGATCTTCTAGTTCGGGGTAAATAATATTTACATGGTTAAAACCCTTATATCTCACAATGGAAACAAATTTACTAAAACTAACCATGTTTTTTTTTTTGTGCTTGAAGTTAGAACTAGGTCTCTCAACCTTTAAACAACCTTGGATCCACACCAAACTGCATTTTTCACACCTCACTAAAACTTTTGCACAGTATTGTATAATGTAGTGATATAATGCTATAGCCATGTAATTAAAAGAGACAATGATGAATGCCTCAATGAGGTTTATTGTTATCTGGACTGAACACCTATTGTTTGAAAGCGTTTACATTAAGCATTTAACTTTCAAACAGTTTCAGACACAGGGCAGGGAAATGCCAGGCTGCTGCTGAAAGAGGAAGGAAGCAGAGATGCAAATACTGGAGCCACTGGAGGAGTACAAAAACAACAGACTTTAGGCAAACAAATATATCATTTCTGATGCCCATTAACTTGTCTTTAGGGGAAATTGTTAAAGTATCAGAATAAAAGGATATCAGCCTCATCAAAAGACACATAAACCATTTCTAATATCACTTTTGGACTGTTGGCAGATATTAATTGACCACGTTGTTGGTAAATGCTTGACATTACTGACCACTGACTCATCCTCTCTGGGACGACCCTCCTCATGTTTTATTTTTGAACATCCTGTCCCCACTGAACTCAAAGAGAAAAGCTACATCCTGTGTCTGCTTCTGAATTGTTCCTAATGCACTTTGACTCATTTTACATTGTGATGAGAAAACAATGGTGAGCTGACAACATTTCAATCAATTCCCGTAAAGGACTAACAATTACACCAACGACAGGAGTTTTGGAGTTTGTGCGATGGATAAATGAGTTGTGATTAAAGTGGCCTTCATCTCCTCCTGGTGCATCTTGGTGAAAAACCAGCCTTGCAAGAATAGGAGAACCAACCCAGTAGGGCTGCACGATATGGGGAAAACATATGATATTCGATAACTATGAAAATTGAGATAATGATATTACGATATTTGAAAATAGAGCCTACTTTTCAAACATAGTAAATTAAATTCACTACATTTCACAAAAATGTAAGTTCCTGTATTTACAAGTCAAAATGACAAAATCAAAACTTAACACAGACTAAACCAGGAATAAAACAAGGCTAAGCTGTGACTAAATTAATTAAATTACCACTAAAACTGGACTTTTTAAACATTTTTATTTAGTCACAACACATGTTCTTTTAAGGCTCTGGTGGAAAATGATTCTTCAGTGTAAATCTCTGTCAGATGGAAGACCACAGCGTTATTGTGATATATTTAGATTCTTGCGATATGGATATTGCATTTGCTGATATTGCGATAACGATAATTTTGCGATATATTGTGCAGCCCTACAGCCTGGTGTCTCTGAAGTCTCGGGTCTTGCGAGAAATAGACACTTCGCAGTTAGCCCTACACAAGCCAGCGACAGCTTTATATAATGATTTTTGTCATGACAGAGCGGCCCAAGGCAGAAAAAAAACTTTGTATGGATACGCGAAAGGGAAAACTAATGTAAAGCCATGCGAGGGGCCACACAGAGGTCAACTGGACTGAGTGAGTTTTTACGATAGGACTGTACTCTGAAAAATAAGGGGAGCTCCATAGAGAAAAAAACAAGTTAAAACACAGAACAAACAAGCAACGTTACATTACTCTGCAGTGACAGAGCTGGGTACTGTTCAGATTTTTTCTATACCAGTACCGGTACGTGAGCGATACTTTTTCTGATACATGTAGTGAGCTAATTGATCTTCTACAATCATAAGACACAAAAATATTGAATAAAATGGGGCAAAATTCTTAGCTGTAAGTTAAAACCAGTAGTTTGTATGATTTATTCTGTGTTATTTATTTGATTCATACACGCAAAGGAACATTAAAGGTCCCACTAGATTAGTGGAAACTTGGTATCGAATAAAATGTTTTTTCCCAATACCAGTAGTATTGTAACTTTTCTTTCGATACCACAAAGGTATCCCAGCCCTAATGACAATGTAGTAATGTAAAATGGAGGTAAATTGTTGTGCTTCCTTTCTATTACTGCTCATTTTTTCATCCCTGGACAGGAAGTAATGGTACCAGAAGTTGGATCTATGGAGCTCTGAATATCTGTTTTGACAAGATATAATGCATGTTTTCAGACCAGCTTAATATAACATTACAATACATCTTTAAACAGTTGTCAGAAGTCTCCTCTAAAGCCTTACTGTGCGGCGTGCCCTGACCGCTGCCTGTTAACTTTGGCTCACTTTCTGTTATTTCAGGAAGCAATTCCCACTTCCACTTTTATTCAAAGTACCAGCTCCTACAGTTTCCTCACAAATTCATTACTGATAAAAAGTACTTGTAAAAAAAAAAAACACCTCAAAAACTGGGCCTACTGTATGTTTGGACTAAAATGTTCTCTTTAAACATCTGCTGAAAGGTCTGTGCCATTCTTTATAGAGAATCATAAATATAGTTTTGGCTGTAGATGCTAAATAACACATGCCATTACAGTCTGGGTAACACCTGTATTCAGTGCAGATGCTATAGTCTTGTATTGTTAAAAATGTTCTGAAGAGCTTTGATGGTAAATCCAATGGACCTGTCTAGTAATAAATCATTTGTGCTGAAGCATATCTTTGTGTTGTGTATTATTAACTACTGTTTGACAATTTGTAGAAGACTGACAAAATTAACTTAAGGGAGTTCACAGAGAGTATGGTATTTGTCAACTTAAGGTGACTTCTCTGTACGTCTTTGTATTAGGAGACAATGTCCAAGTTAAATGTATATGCGTTATACTTTACTAGTTTACTCAAGATGGCAGCAGAGCAGGTTTGATGAATACTGTATTTTCCGGACTATAAGTCGCACTAGCCAAAAAATGCATAATGAAGAAAAAAACATATATAAGTCGCACTGGACAATTAGTCGCATTTTTTGGCGGAAATTTATTTTACAAAATATGACACCAAGAACAGACATTTCATGCTGAAAGGCGAGTTATAGTAATAATAGAATAGAGAACAACAGCTGAATAGGTGTGCGCTATGCTAATGTAACACATTGATGGTTATTCAGCTACATGAAGCATAAACAACGAACTGAATAGGTGTCTCGTATGTTAACATAATATATTAACAGTTATTCACATAACTATAGCATAAAGAACATAATATAACAAGTTCACCAAACTCACCATCTCACTCCTAATCACTAAATCCTTTAAATTCTTCATCCTCGGTGTCGCTTCTGAACAACTCCGCCAACTCCGGAGGTAGACGAAGCGCCGCTTCCTCCTCTGCGTGGCTGTCGTCAGACTCAGCATCAGTTCCATTTCCAATTATTCCGCTCTTTCTCAGTTGTCTTTATAGCCTAAGTTGTTAGTGGTAATGTTTACATTTTAAATTGTCAGTGGTACAGGTGCAGCAGATGCTGGTACACAAGCCTAGAGCGCCCTCTAACCAACACCTGAAATATTTTAATATATAAGTCACACCTGAGTATACGTCACACCCCTAGCCAGACTATGGAAAAAAGTGCCACTTATAGTCCGGAAAATAGGATAGATGAATGTCGGATCAGTGATTGGAGGAACCAGCTGTGAGTAGCCACTGTTATTAAGTTATAAACCTAAAATTTGCCTAATATCTGTCAGAACTGCCACGCCATTGGTCAAACCAGCAGCGTGTAAGATGCAATTACATTGCTCTGAGCAGGGTAAAATGGATTTTAGTGAGCAAATAAACTCCCGATAATCCAGCTGTTGTCTGAATTAATAGTTGATTCACAAGCAGAAACAAAATTGTTATAAATTTTGATGGGAAGATTTAAAAACATTTCCTTTTCAAAGTCAATAAGGAGCATTGTCTTCCCCCTTAGGAGTGAGCGGAGTCTTAATGTGTTCTTGCTTATTCAAAATGACCAATGTTTTATTTACTTCGTCCTCTTACAATGTGCTCATAGAAAGAATTACACATTTACAATCTGCATTTGAATTCAAAATGTCTATTTCGTCTGAATATAAATTTGTATTTTGTTCTCAAATAATACGACCTCAAGCCATTTGTCAAAAGTCAGCATTCTCTATAAGTCAAGCCTTTATTAGACTTCTAGATGGTCCTATAGTGTGCGAGGCCTTTACGAACCGTGTGTAGTTGAAAACAAGAGGAAGCTGCCTCTCTCTTATTCTGACTGTGGTATTTGAGGAATCTGCGTTGGAACAAATAGTCCACTTCCGTCGCTCTCCTCCGGGACCTTCTCACATCGCACAGGGACGACAGAGGACCTACATCTCCTCATTTTAATGTACTGTAACATATATTCTCAGTGTTTAACAAGCTTGACTCATTCTGTTCTGACTTAGCGTTTACATTTATCCATTTAAAAGTTCACATAGGATCAAATCTCTTATAATTACCATTTCATTAACAATATATATTCCTCTAATACTCATGTAGTAGCGACATATAGACACCGGGAAGGCAAAAAAAGAAATGAGTGGGCGCGATTTTAAGAATGAATCTTGTTCATGTGCCAGGAACCGCAAGCCTCAACTAATTTTTTCTAATGTTTATTTTCTTTGTGATTTGCATTTATGTCGGTATCAACATGCCATGTCTTGCAAAACTAGTTATGCTTTACGTAGGTTCAGCAACTTTTAAACCTCTTGGAAACATACGCAAAAACAGCAAAATACCCAAGGCACTCTCTTTGATAAAATGCTTTTATTATTTAGGGCATGTCATAGTACACTTTACTGAGCCTCTTGAAAACATTTTCTGACTAACGCTGGCTTACAGACACAAGATGCTCACATATGCAAAAAATATGCAGCACTAAATTTAACAGTTTTTACACTTGGACTTAGACTTTATTGATTCACAAAGAAAATTGCTTGGTTTTTCAAAAAACTTTTCAAAAAACACAAGTAAAATGTTATATAGTTATAGAATAGCTATAGCAATAAAATACTTTGAATAAAATACAATAGAAGAGATAAGATTTGCATATTTACAAATATACAATAAATAAAAATAGAAGTAAATATACAAATAGGTGGAGTAAAGATATAATATGGTTGAGTGTTAACATGATCATCTGTTTAAACTTGACTTGTTGATTGTATTTTTGGCAGAGTTTATGTATAAGTTTTGTATTTTTGTGAACTGTTAGGGAAAAAAAATATTAGTCAAAGGAAATAAATTAGTCACATTATACTGTACAATCAGCTCATAGGCTGATTATAACAGAAACATAAGTGAAGGAGTTGTGGAAGTGAGTGGTTAAATTCCCCAAAAATTCCATCCACAGTGTGTGGCGGTCCTAAGCCCAGATAAACGGAGCAGAATGCCTGAAAGAAAGGGAGTCCCTGGCCTGGGACTACAGCTTTAACAACAGCTATCATGTAGCATAAAGACTGACTTTGATTCTGGACTGAACTACGCTTAGTATTAGATTTATGATTATGATTACTTATGATTTTTATTATTTAGTTGGGTTCAATTTGTAAATTATTTGTAATTTGTTAGCAAAATTAAACATTCTGTCACACTGCAGTTATTCTTGTATTGGTAGAAATATCAATGAATCACAATATTTTATTTGGCAATACTGTATCAATATCATAAACGGCTGTGTTGATAATATGTGTTGCCTATATTTTATAAAACAAAATTCTTCCTCCTCTATCATTTTGTAAATTATTAGGTGAAAGGCAACATATTTCTAGCAAAAAAAGCTGCCTGACTTTAGTTCGAGCCACTGTGGCGTCACCTCCGGGAATAGAAACCATAAATTAACCGTAGATTAGATTTAGTGTGATCCTGTCACTTCTTTTTAAACTAAATTAGTCACTGGAGATAATTTGACATAGCATGGACTGAGAGAAGGAGTTTTTCTGCCTTTTTGCCTGAGTGTTTGACAGTTCAGAGTCGGGTCGGGACGAGGCGGACGCAGGAATGTTAAAAGACGAGTTGTGAGAAATGTGATGAGTCATAAAGCCACACAAGCTTCATCTGTTTGCATAATCTGTGCTGTGTGGACTATAAATATCACACCTCACACTGTCTCTCTGTTCCACTGTCAGCTCTGTTTACGCTCACTTAAGTCCTTTTTACGCTACGTTGAATATTTTTAACATAAGGAGGGGTGAGAAGGTGTAAGTGACATTTCGGGTGAAGTTGAAGGAAATACCGTACTGTACACTCAATTTATCTAAAGAAAGCCTCTGATGAGCTCTGTTTACTGCCAAAATATCACTATTTTTGCCTATCAATTAGGGCTGCACGATATGGAAAAAACAGGCGATATTTGATACTATGTTGAAAATTGTGATAACGATATTATTGCGATATTTGAAAATAGAGCTTTTTACTAGGGCTGTGCGATATGGAAAAAACAGGCGATATTCGATAACTATGTTGAAAACTGCAATAACGATATTGTTGTGATATTTGAAAATAGAGCCTACTTTTCGAACATAGTAAGTTAAATTCACTACATTTCACAAAAATGTAAGTTCCTGTATTTACAAGTGAAAACAGCCACAAAATCAAAACTTAACACAGACTAAACCAGGAATAAAACAAGGCTAATCTGTGATTAAATTAATTAAATTACCACTAAAACTGGACTTTTTAAACATTTTTATTTAGTCACAACACATGTTCTTTTAAGGCTCTGGTGGAAAATGATTCTTCAGTGTAAATCTCGGTCAGATGGAAGACCACAGCGTTATTGCGATATATTTAGATTCTTGCGATACAGATATTACATTTGCTGATATTGCGATAATTTTGCAATATATTGTGCAGCCCTACTATCAATTTACAATTACCAATCAGACACCAAATGGCTATCTCTGGTTTAGAGTATAGGTACAGTAGAGTTGTGGTGTCTATACAGGGCAACTACAGCCTGCCTGAAGTGTCGACACTTTACTGAATGTCACACACAGCCTCTGTCACTACTGCAATTTAATCATGAGCCAAAAGACGAAAGCTATAAAACTTCGCCTAAGGCCCATAGTTGCAGGAAAAACATGAATAAATGACTGTCTTTAACCCCTGTACACTGGCTGACACTTATTAGCACTCTCACACAGGGATTACCAATGCCCAATGCTAAATAAGTCCGTTAACCCAACACTGTCCTAATCCTCTCTCACTTGCTCTGAACAATTGGCCCGATCAGAGGGAGCGGGAGCAGATGCTGGAGTTGTTAATGGGACGTCCCGCCGAGCGTTAATCCTTCGGCTTCTGCAGACTGTGGGATAATCCAGAGCGAAATGAACTGAAGACGCCGCACAGATTTAACATCGTTTAGCCCAGTGAAGCCTTTTTGCACACAGCGTTTTGTGGTGATTTTAGAGTTTTGTCCATGTTGGTGGAAGGGGCATGTAAATGGAGATATAATGTTATTTCAGTTTAAATGAGAACTACTGAATTTATTTTGAGACACAGCTGGTAATAAATATATCTGCACAATATGTCAGAATTAAGGGTGCTCCGATCAGGGTTTTTGAGGCCGATCACCGATCAGCCTCTGCTGTGATCGGCCGATACCGATCATGGCCGATACCGATCACGTGGTCTTCAATGTAGTAATGTATTGTATGCAGGCTATTATTAGTTCCATTTGAAAAATACTGTAGCCTTTGTAAATATAAAAGAACAACAAAATTCTACTTATTTTTGTTTTAGAAGAGGTTTTGTTGCATTATTGGTCTTTAATGTGTGCCCAGTGTCTGTGGCTTTGTTTGAATGCTCCGCTGATGTAAAAATCAGCTGTTCTTAATTGGTTCCTTTAATGCGAGTCCGCGGGTGCAGCGCCTGTGTCCTGAGTAACGCGCAGCCAAACCAGGTTGAAACACAGTGGACTAAAGAGCAGACAGCTCCTGCTGCCAGTTGTGACAACGTCTGAATGAAGAAAACGTGCCCTTCTGATCGGCCCATTTTACCGATTACCGATCACTCTATTTTTAGCCATGATCGGCCGATCGATCGGAGCACCCTTAGTCAGAATAATTGTATTGCATGTCCCACTTGTTTACATTGTTTAAAAACAATTATAAGGTAATTATAAGTTACCATTAAGGCTTACCATAATATTGCATAATGCACCTTACATAACTTTCTAGCATGAACAAAGTCTCATGTTTATTATATTATTTATCTATTGAACATCTGGTTCTTTCTTTTTCAAGATGGGAACCAAAAAAATTACCTGGAAATTGTATATTGTAGTTATTTATCCCTATATTTTCTTAATTATAGTAAAAAAGTTTTTTGGTTTTAGTTTTAGACTATGGGCAAAGGAGATTATGGTAGGCTGCCATATTCTACTATGGTTATACACTATTTTGTCATTTAAATCTGTACACAAATATATAAATACTGTGACTTATATTATTCAAAGTCAGTATTTGAGAGTAAAATTTACTTAAGTAGAAGGTACTTACTGTGACAACAATCAATACTACTATTACCACCATTACTGCTAATTCAGGTTCAGGTTTCTTTAGTCGTAGGTAAATTAGATTTGCAGTACAAGAGAAAAGGCATCCCATCATGCACTCATACTCAACCAATAAATACAATTTAGATAAAAAACAAGTAAGAACAAGTGTTTTAAAGTGCTTAGTGTTAGTAATTTTTAGTGATGCAGATTCTTGTTTAAAAATGCTATTACTGCAGAAACAAAATTATTCTTATTTCTCTTTGTTTTGAATTTTGGAACAGAGATGGCAGGAGCTGGAACAGGCGACTGCTGCTGTTGATAATACTACGACTGCTATTATTATTCCTCTTACTGCCCACTTTGCCACTAAGGACAAAACTCTTTATGTATTTAGAGTAGGGCTGCATGATATGGGTATAACATTTGATATTCGATAATTATGTTGAATATTGCAATAACGATATTATTGCGATATTTTAATATAGGGCCTTCTATTCTGACATAGTTAAATTCATGTAAAACAGATCTAGACCTAGTTTAGGCCTAGTTTAGTTCTGGTAAATTCACTTAAAACCAAACTGTAAAGCCCTGTATTTACAAGTCAAAACAGCGTCAAAATCTCAACTTAACACAGACTTAAATCAGGACTAAAACAAGGCTAAATTGTGAATAAATTTAGTGAAATTAACACTAAAACTGGACTTTTTAAACATTTTTATTTTGTCAACACATTTTCTTTTAGGGCTCTGGAAGGAAAATGATTCTGACAGCATAAATCTCTGCCAGATGGAAGACCATAGCACTCATATATTTAGATTCTTGCGATACGGATATTACGTTTGTTGATATTGCGATAACGATAATTTTGCGATATATTGTGCAGCCCTAATTTAGAGATTTTAGATTGTGCTTCAGTTAAGGTAACATTTTTTCCAATAAAATCTACACATTTTATTCCAAAAATGTGCTTAAAGGTCATGTTTTAAGTTTATTTCAGGCTTTTAATAATAATTTTGGACATTTTTGCATTAGTATTTCTGTGCTGTTTGGTGATTAAATGTTTTTATCAATGCAAAAAATGCAAAAAAACAAAACAAAAACATTGCGTAGTGTAATTTTAAACGTTATGGCCAAGTGTTTAACCACTAAGCACCCTGGTATTGAAGAAGCTGGAGGAAAAACCTGTTGTTGAGCCTCTGGTCATGTCTTATCTTCTCCCTGTAATTTAGTTGTTGTTTTGAAGTGTGCACCATAACTAACCTCTCAGCATGTGTCAGACAACGGAGACAACCTCCGCAGTGTCACCGCTTGTAAATACAGAAGCCTGGCTGGAAGGGACATTTATTCTTGAAAAGCAGAAAACTTTAAAAACTTTAAACAAACACGACCTAAAGCTGGTTGTGGTTACAGTTTAGGTCAGTGTACTCTGTGCACTGTGAGATTATGAGTTGTACATTGAACTATATGTGCTGCCAGTGTGGGGCCCGCTACATACATACTGTTTATTTAACATTTCCTGAAATTATAGGCTATAGGGAATAACGTTTTAAGCATGAAAATACATCTAGGGAACAAACTAAAAACGTATAAGACAAGGCTACATCTAAATTTAATCAGAACAGACCTTATTCCTCTTCTTTATGCTGTCTTTAACCAACTTATTCTGCCTAAAACAGGACATTTTACACTCTCACCCTAAAAATATGCATTGTTGATCTTCCATCCATCATGGTTTGCAGATGTGTCACTTAGATGCATACATTTCGGGAGACGTTGTTGTTTTAGTAAGTCTATAGCGGCTCTGTGGTGTTTCCCGTCGGGTTGGAAGAGGCGGAGGCGTGCTACGGTTCTCGCCGCGGCTATGGCACTAAACTGAATTATTTACAGAGATGGCACACGACGATGAATTATAGAAGACGGACGAAGACGACGGCGCGGGAAGGATGGCAGTTCAGCAGCTGTTTTAAGATGGATTTGGTTTCACGTTTTTTGAGAAGGGGGGTAAATATGCTAATAGACATGGATATAGGTGAATTGGTGTATAAATGTCCCATAGTGCAGTGTTTACCAATCAGGGGGACGGGGACCCCTAGGGGTACATGAGGACATTGCATGGGGTATGTGGAGTTATATGATCATTTATAGTATCTTTATATATTTGGCTTTCAAAGACCAAAATAAACCTACATCAAGACGAACCCAGGACTATAGAGAGAGATGGGACACTAAAGAAGGACAAAAAGGGACTAAACCAGGTCTGAACCAATACTAAACAAGGGCTAAAACCAGTACTCAACCAGGAAAAAAATGTTCTAAAACCAGAACGAAACCAGGAATAAACCAGATCTAAACCAAGGCTAAACCAGGTCAATGCAGGACTAAATTAAGACTAAACCAGGACTATGCCAGGTCTAAACCATGTCTAAACTAGGTCTAAACCAAGTCTAAACCAGGTCAAACCAGGACTAAACCAGGACTAAACTAAGAATAAACCAGGACTAAGCTTAGACTAAACCAGGCCTAAGCCAGGTCCAAACCAGGACTAAAACAGGTCCTGGGGATACACAAAGCCAAAAACGCTGGGAACCACTGCCATAGTGAATGAATAAGAGTGTGATTAGTTATGTCTCAGTGTGTCTGGATGTTCAGATCTAGAGATGGGTATCGTCCGCCAATCAAGGAATTTAAAAATAATCAGATTGGATCAGATTAAGTCACGTGACTGGGAAGATCAAACCAAAGCACAAACAATCGCATCATGACCAAACATGTCTGCAGTAGGGCTGGAGGAAAAAAGGATTTTTAATTTTGGACAATGTAAAAAAGAGGTAGGTCTATGTAGGTTCTCAGTTATCCAGGACAATTCAGTAAAAAAGGGTAAACAAGAAGGTAATGTGGACAAGGTTTGTTTTTAGATGTTTTATCCTTTATCCAACAGACTTAGTCATTTCTAGTGATAGCTGCTGTGTGAGTAGAAGCTCAGTCGTTCCTTCTCAGATGGAGTGGTCAAACCTGATGAGACTCAGGGCAGTCAGCAGCTGAATGGCCTGGACTGGAGTCTAAGATTATAATTTGATATTCCTGAAGCTGAATTTGCTTGAATTTTGAATAATTTGCTTTGAATGCTCTAACTGGTGTTTTGTTCTAAATCTTTTGATACCAATGCAGTCAGACAATGCTTTGACATACTTTGCACTGCTCATCTTTCATGTATGCCAATAAAATGATTATCGATTACCGTATTTTCCACACTATAAGGCGCATCGGATTATAAGGCGCACCTTCAATGAATGGCCTATTTTAAAACTGTTTTCATATATAGGGCTCACCGCATTATAAGGCGCATCCACTAGATGGCGCTGCGCTAAAGGGAATGTCAATAAAACAGTCAGATAAGTCAGTCAGTCAAACTTTATTAATAGAATACAAACCAGCGTTCTTACAACTCCCTCGTTGAAAACAATGTATTTCCAACTCCATTTGTCACAGTTCAAAGCTACATGAACAGCGTTCGAGCGCTCAGTTTTCTGTCCCCTCAATTTCGCAACTCTTCTACTGAGATGGAGCAAAGGCCGCGCCTCCTTGTTCTTTTGGGGCAGGATCCATAAACACGCCTATGGCACACATGAACAGCTGGGACTGGAATTCCCCTTTATCGTTTTTACCGCTGTCACTTCGGCGACGCCCCCTGAATACGGTAGCCATAATTAACCAACATTGATCCATATATAAGGCGCATCAGATTATAAGGCGCACTGTCGGTTTTTGAGAAAATTAAAGGCTTTTAGGTGCGCCTTATAGTGCGGAAAATACGGTAATTTGAAGAACGTTTTGAAAAACTTAGAAGCACCTTTTTAAACTTTTGGAGGACCACATAAATTGAATATATTCCATTCACACAAGTATAGGATTTGAGAGACTTCCTCCATCTTTTATACAGTCCTCCTGGGTTTGCAACAAGTCTCCCAATCTGCCACTCACTTCAGCACTTATTTTTATTGGTGATGTTAAACCACAGATCAATGCCAGACGAGTCGAGACACCTGCATGAGCGCTCTCAGTCTAAATCTTTGTGAATGAAAAGTGCTCGGATTCTTGGCTTGCACCGAAGTGTTGAAAGTGTCGAGCGTTTGGCCGGAGCTGCAGGTGTAAAGCCCACAGTAAGCGTTTCTCTGTGAGCCTGGTACAATGACTCAGCGGCTAACGTTGAACTGTGCTGCTGACTCTGCAAGAAACTTCAGTCTCCATGGATTAGACTGAGGCAGACTGAAACACAACGGTGTTCAAGCAGAGATCTGTCAAGTTATTACTCAGCGTTTTCTCTTCTTTGAATTTTCATCACAAGTTGCCACATGCACATCAGATAAAGGCTGTATAATAATAATAGCAAATGTTTGATATCTGGCTAGAAGCAGACACTCTTTATTTCATAACGGTCTCAAACCTGTGATATTCTAGTTCAGGAGTAAATGCTCTATCCACTGGGCCACTATTTCTTTTGAAAACCTGTTTGCTGTAAATTTTGGTATTATTTACTTTGTGTGTTTTCCTACATCTTACATATACTCACTACTAGAGGTTGACCGTTTTTTTTCTATGACCAGTGCCGAAACGGATTTTTTAAAATTCAGAGCAGCCAATGGCCGATAAAAACTGATGATTTATTTTTTTGTACTGATATGTTGGGCTGATTTTCTTAATTTCATGATAGAAATTAATTTAATATTCTGTAGCATTCGTTTAAGTAATGCTTATTAAACAGGAAAAATGTTTTAGAACTGGACGGTGAAAAAAGATTTTAAAGATGAGTTGTGGGAGAAAACCAATAAGGCAATATCAGTTTCTGTGCAAGTAGAGCTTGTGGAGAGCTACAAAATGCTTTTGGATTTTTGTTCCACGAGGTTCTTTGCCAGAGAAATTAGCAAAGTTTTTATTGCCATTTTGAGCTTTTCAGGCTGAGATAAAGCGTTTTTGGATGTCTAATTTGAACTGCAGTGTAAGAGCCCAGACTGCTAAAGGAGTAGCAGTAATAGCATATTCATATCTTCTTTTTTTCCATGCTAAAGGATGGTTGGGGAAACTGGGGTCCTTCAGTCACATGGATTTCTGGACATGTGCCTGACCAAAAATTGGCACGATGGTTGGTTGTCAAAAAAATGCAAAGATTGGATATATAACGGCCATCCTCTACTCACTATGTTTTCATGCAGAACATACTCCCACTATGCTCATTGTCTGTTTTTACTCCAGAAAACTGGTCAAACTGCTCCTGTCTTGATGTACATGCAGAGCAGAGACACAAACTGTGAGGCCTTTGAGTGGTCTGGGGCTCTAAAACTTTGTAGCGCTATATGCTAATAAACGCATAGCAATCATAGTCTTACCATTCAGTATAAACAGTAACAAGCGGTGGAGGGAGCCATATTATGCATCTTCATTGATCAAAAAATGCATGAGTATGTCTCTAAAAACTCGGCTAATGTTGTGCTGCCTGTTTAATACTGAGTGCTGGCGAACGCCTCTCCTGCTTAATCGGAGTACGGTGTATACATGCAGCTGTAGTCTGACAACAAACCGCATTATCCAGCTGCATATTGATTTGGTACCATATCAACTACAACTACAACTATTATTACCATCATCACCCCTAAGCCAACATAATTATTTATTATTATATAATTGTCATGCTTAAATATTAAGTTATAGTATATTATACATAATTGGAAGAATTACTCATAATACTTAACTAATGTATTGATATATGATGATATACGATTGTAAAATGAGTTATAACAGATATATTTATATTAACATGTATCATAAGCATAAAAAGAAACTGCATTACACTGCATATGTGTGTAATGGACCATACTTAGATGTAATTATAAGGTATAATGTATAATATATGTCAGATATTGTTCTTTATAGTAGTAACCGTTCATTAGGATGAATGGGGGTGAGGTTAAATAAGTTCGTCTTCTCCCCACTCCTTTTCGAGCTGCAATAACAAACTGTGAACATATCTGAAATATATTTACAGATACTGTTATTCCGTTTGTTTCTTTTGTTTAGTTTTTTCTACCCATATAATGTATAATATTGTACAATATATTTATATTTTCTGTGTACAATATTTTTATTTTTTATGGCTCGAAATAAAGTAATCAACAACAATACCGGATGCCCTTCTTTACTCTTTACCCACTCTGTTTATCGGGGCTTTGGACCGGCACAAAAATTAAACTGTGAATCCCTGTGACTGCCTCAAGTTTTGATATTAAAATTGAAAACAGTTGAACATTTTTTGTCCTTCATCCAAGGTGCTTTATCCTTTCTTACAGAAATGTTGAGTTTTTTGAGTAATAGTCTTTTAAAAGGAAGGTTACATACTGTAGGTAAGTAGAGAAGTGAATCATCTCTGGTCATAAGTTTGGATTTTACCCGATGGCTGTGCAGATTAAAGTAAGTCCAAGCAGCAGAGCATTGGAGCGATCAGTCCAAGACACCCACCAAACCCTGTGTGTGCATGTTTGTGTACGCATCAGTGATATTTGTGGTTTTTGAGTGGAGCCTATAATTATGATGGAGGAAAGAGCTCCTCCCTGTGATTCAGAGGAAACACCCAGCCGATAACAGCCCACTTTATCACTTCTACTACTTCCCTGTCAATGTACACACTCGCACCAGGGCCGGGCAGAACGTACGACCGTCACAGCGGCCTTTCAAGTTTCAAGTGATTTATATAAGAAGTGGCCTTTGCTTTCTGAGTTGAGTACAAGACATGAAGTAAAGATGTTTTTTCATCAGATTTTATTCTGAATCCAGCCACAAGGAGTCACAGGCCTTTATAGTCTTTGTGCCGGTCCAAAGCCTGGATAAATAGTGAAGATGGCAGCAGTAGTATTAGTAGTTGTAGTTGTAGTAGTAGTAGAACTTGGCACTCCCTAGTACATGCCCCTTAATGTGGTAGTAGTAGTAGCAATAGTAGTAGTAATAGTAGTAATAGTAGTAATAGTAGTAGCAGTAGTACAACCCCAGAGCTTAGCACTCCCCAGTACATGCCCTTCAATGTGGTAGTAGTAGTAGTAGTAGCAATAGTAGTAGTAATAGTATCAGTAGTAGTAGTAGCAGTAACAGCAGTACAACTCCAGAATGTAGCACTCCCCAATACATGTCCTTCATTGTGGTAGCAGCAGCAGTAGTAGTAGTGGTAGTAGTAGTATTGGTAGTAGTAGTAGTAGTAGTAGTAGTAGTAGTAGTAGTAGTAGTAGCTGTAGTAGCTGTAGTAGTAGTAGTAGTAGTAGTAGCTGTAGTAGTAGTAGTTGTAGTAGTAGTAGTTGTAGTAGTAGTAGTAGTTGTAGTAGCAGTAGTAGTAGTAGTAGCTGTAGTAGTAGCAGTAGTAGTAGCTGTAGTAGTAGCAGTAGTAGTAGCTGTAGTAGTAGTAGTAGTAGTAGTAGTAGCTGTAGTAGTAGTAGCTGTAGTAGTAGTAGCAGCAGTAGTAGTAGTAGCAGCAGCAGTAGTAGTAGTAGTAGCAGTAGTAGTAGCAGTAGTAGTTGTAGCAGTAGTAGTTGTAGTAGTAGTAGTAGCAGTAGTAGTTGTAGTAGTAGTAGTAGCAGTAGTAGTTGTAGTAGTAGCAGCAGTAGTAGTAGTAGAAAAGTACTAGCAGTAGTACTGTTTTCATATTTTTTTCCCATGTATGTTATTAAAACAACACTTAAGCTGAACACTGAAACTATCCCACTCAGGCCAAGTCACATTCCCTCAGATTTCTGCTCATACATTGTGGTATGTGGCTGTCCCGTTTGCAGGAGGTCTCCCATTTCCTGTCTTTGGTCCGTCCCACTGTCGGACCACCACCCGAACCTCTGCTCTGGTAAATAAGAGGAGCAGGATACAGGAACTACCACCTCACACTGGAAGGATATTGTTTCTATTCACGTCCGCCGCTCTCCTCAGGAGGAAATTACTGCGGAGACCCCTCTGTATCCGACGTTAGGCATTTGTACAGGAACATGTCAGACTTAAACCACTGCTGAGTTAACCCTTGAGAGCTGATTTAGTTTTTACACATTTTTTCTAGTTTAATCCCCACTTTGTTCCCTGGTTTAGACCTGGGATAGTCCACATTTAGGCTCATTTTAGTCTGTTAAAATGGTACTTGGAGAGCTAAATGGTACTAGGGCTGCACAATATATCGCAAAATTATCGTTATCGCAATATCTGTATCGCAAGAATCTAAATATATCGCAACAACGCTGTTGAATCATTTTCCTCCAGAGCCTTAAAAGAACATGTGTTGTGACTAAATAAAAATGTTTAAAAGGCCAGTTTTAGTGGTAATTTAATTAATTTAGTCACAGCTTAGCCTTGTTTTATTCCTGGTTTAATCTGTGTTAAGTTTTGATTTTGTTGCTGTTTTGACTTGTAAATACAGGAACTTAAATTTACTACATGTCACAAAAATGTAACTTACTATGTTCGAAAAGTAGACTCTATTTTCAAATATCGCAATAATATCGTTATCGCAGTTTTCAACATAGTTATTGAATATCGCATGCTTTCTCCATATCGTGCAGCCCTAGATGGTACTTGATGTTAAAAAGTTTGAGAGCCGCTGTCTTAAGGGATTCTGTAGCATTGCAAGATAGGGCCAGAGATACTCAAGGGGTCAGTAATAGGGATGGGTACCTTTCAGATTTTTTTGATACGATACTTTTTCCTGATACCTATGGTGAGCTAATACATCTTCCACAATCACAAAACACAGTAATAATGAATAAAAGACAGATTTTTGGGGCAAAATTCTTAGCTGCAAGTTAAAACCAGTAGTTTATATGATTTATTCTGTGTTATTTATTTGACTCATACATGCAAAGGAACATTAAAGGTCCCACTACATATTAAAACACACGATGGATAGAGGATTTACCCCTGAACTAGAAGATCCCTGGTTTGAGTTCAGGTCTGGGCTCTATGTTTTTATCAATATGAGATGGGGTTTCCTCTTCTAGTGCTTCTAGTTTTGATAATGAATGATTTTAATCCAGTAAATTATTCATTCATTTCATCTTCTTCAGCTTATTTCCATTAGGGGTCACGGGTATTGGAGCCTGTCCCAGTAACTATGGGCCTTAGGCGGGGTACATCCTGGACACAGAGACAAACACAGACAATCATTCGAGAGCACGAAACCACCGTGCGCCATTTCCACTGAATTAGAGCCAGGAAAATGTATATAAGATAATAAAGGCTCAACAAGTGTGTATGACCTCAGTATATAAAAAAAAAAAACTAAATCAGGATCAAACAAGAACTAAACTAGGACTAAACCACAACTAAACCAGGACCAAGTGTGTATGACCTCAGTATATAGTTCAGATAGTGTTGTAGTCAAGACCAAGACCAGTCCAAGTCCAGAGGGAACCAACATCCAGACTTTCAGGGTTCAAGACCGAGATTTTTAACCCTTGTCCAGCCTTTGGTACCTTTTTTGTTACTTTGTCATTGAAAATAATGAATATATATGGCCCCAGTCCAAAAAATAACAAGTCATCATAAAGATTTCACATAGCACTAAGTATGTAAAAAATATTTCATTTTTTGTCTTTTTCTGAATGTGGTTTATAGTAGCAAAATGTAGTGCTAGTACTAATAATTTTTATATATAAACTTAAAGTTACACTGTGTAAGATTCCCGGTCTTGCGCCTCTAGAGGCCACAGGTGCCACTGCACCGTCGCAAAACGTAAACACTAGGGCCCCTCCTCCTTCTGAAACTGTGCGAGCGTGCGTCTATTTCCATCATTGTTTCAACTTTAGTCGACCTGCTGCTACCTTTGGAAGTTTAGACTGGATCTTCTATAGCGTTAGCACTAGCGTTAGCTTATCAACAAAGATCGCGCAATGGTCGCAGTAAAAACAACTAATAACTGTATGAAAAAGCACGTTCTAAAGAAAAAATAAAGAGGCTAATTTACCTGCCCAACAATAAAGAAGCAAAAACGTGATCCGATTTGCAGCCTTCTCTGTCTCTCATCTGACGCCAGCGAGCAAAAGTCTGTCCGATGTTGACTCTTGTCTGCGATCTGGTGCGGTCCCTTTCACGTTTTCTTTTTATTGCCTCGTCCGACATTGTCTTCATCTTGTCCTTCGGCCCTGATGAACTGGCGAAAATAACAACGCTAAAAGTAGCTTCATGGTTATACTGCGCCTCAAGTCGTTCCCTGTCACGTGACTCTTCCTCAACAGCAGACCGCTCCCGGCCAAGTTGCGAGGGCGGTTTCTCAGTACAGAAGCCCCGCTCGGAGAAACAGATCGCGCCTCAGGCCTTATAATCGCTCAAAAAATCACAAAAACAAGTCAGTATGCCCCACATATTTAGGAGAAAAGTTACACAGTGTAACTTTAAGTTGATATATACTATAACACAAATATAGCACTTTTTTACTAAAGGCTCAGAGTGTTTGTTTTTTAAAGGGCCGGACAAGGGTTAGGGACCAAGATAAACGAGGCCAGATCAAGACCAAAACCTGCAAACTAAAGCTAAATAAAGGGGAAAATAAAAATAAAAAAAGTGGTTCATATAAACTAATGATTATTTTAATGATCTAATGCAACAGACTCCACAAACAAATAAACTCCAAAATTATGAAGAAAATCTCAGACAAGACCAAGACCAAGTAAAACTGCAGCTGAGACTGAGATGAGACCAAGACCAGTCTCGGGTGCTATAACATTAAAATGTTCAAAAACATAACAGCACAGACCTTTTAAATTAAAAACTTGTCATTTTCTTGTAGTGTGGAAGTAAATACGTCCTGTTTTATCCTCTCAGTAAAAATGTACAGCCTCTGATGTTGGTCCAGACTTCCTCGTCTTAACTGCTTCTTGAAGTTATTTGGCCCCAGCCTCTTGACCTCTGACCCCGCTGAGGTCACACCACAGGAATCATGGGAGTATGTGTGTAAAAAAGAAGAAAGAAAGAAAAAAAATGACATGCATGTTTGTCCCTTCCCACGCATTCCTCGCAGATTACCGCTGCCACAGAATTATCCGCAGCTCAGTGTGGTCTGTGTACCAGCGTTTACTCAAACAATTACCAACATATTATTTAATAAAAGTTGATAATACTGCAAATTATTAAGGTTTGTATGATCAGAAAACAGTGTTATATGTATTTTAATATCTTGCAAATTAGTGAAATGGTTACTGTTTAGTGCCCCAACATCTGGTGGAATGAAAGTTACACTGTGTAAGATTCCCGGTCTTGCGCCTCTAGAGGCCACAGGTGCCACTGCACCTTCGCAAAACGTAAACACTAGGGCCCCTCCTCCTTCTGAAACTGTGCGAGCGTGCGTCTATTTCCATCATTGTTTCAAGCTTTAGTTGACCTGCTGCTACCTTTGGAAGTTTGGACTGGATCTTCTATAGAGTTAGCGCTAGCGTTAGCTTATCAACAAATATCGCGCAATGGTCGCAGTAAAAACAACTAATAACTGTATGAAAAAGCACGTTATAAAGAAAAAATAAAGAGGCTAATTTACCTGCCCAACAATAAAGATGCAAAAACGTGATCCGATTTGCAGCCTTCTCTGTCTCTCATCTGACGCCAGCGAGCAAAAGTCTGTCCGATGTTGACTCTTGTCTGTGATCTGGTGCGGTCCCTTTCACATTTTCTTTTTCTTGCCTCGTCCGACATTGTCTTCATCTTCTTGTGTCCTTCGGCCCTGACGAACTGGCGAAAATAACAACGCTAAAAGTAGCTTCCTGGTTATACTTCGCCTCAGGTATAAGAGTAGAAGGGAATGGCGTAAAGCGAGTCGTTCCCTGTCACGTGACTCTTCCTCAACAGCAGAGCGCTCCCGGCCAAGTTGCGAGGGCGGTTTCTCAGTACAGAAGCCCCGCTCGGAGCAACAGATCGCGCCTCAGGCCTTATAATCGCTCAAAAAATCACAAAAACAAGTCAGTATGCCCCACATATTTAGGAGAAAAGTTACACAGTGTAACTTTAAGATGTCAAAAACTCCAGCCATAAGTGCTGGTCCCAAGCATAGATAAATGGAGCAGGTTGTTTCAGGAAGATGTTTTAAAAATCTGCCAAAGTACCCATGCAAAGATTTTGTTGTGCGACCCCAGAAAGAATTGTTTTTATCACAATATTGTTACGATATTGTACGTAAAGAAACATGAGACCTTTTGTATGTTGAAACAATTGATCAGAGCTTTGAATAACATTGAGGATTGACTTCCAGGGTCTTTTTAAAGATATTTTCTGGCCTTTTTTTGTGTTCTTTTGGACAGGACAGTTGGAGTCGTGAAAGGAAATCATTGGGGACTTCTCTGTAAATGCACCTTAAACTTTGTGCTCCAACTGAGCAGGTTTTACCTTGGCAAATTGAATTCAGATATCACAAGTCTTGCTTTTTATTGCAATATTTAACTTTATATTGCACTGAAGGATATTACTACCGTAGGGCTTTAAAAAGCATTAAAAGCAGTTAAAAAGTTGCTTATGAGCAGTATATTTTTTATATTTCATAAAATTGACCCACATGTGTGCAAAGATATGATGTAAACATGTTTAAATCAATTATTAGGTTTACTGATAACAATGGCACAGCTGTGTTATTAACAATTAAATATATGTTTTATATAATGGCCAAGTTATTTTTGTTTACAGTTTTTGTTTTGGTTCTAAAACTGTATTCACGATCGTACAATCAGAAAAGAGGAAAGACTGGCAACCCACAGACCACTGTTTTGATTTAGACTGTGCCTTTAAATTGATTTTGCTAAAATGAAGGCCTTAAATGTCATTAAAAAGCATTCAGTTTGATTCCAACACGCATTACATTTTTTAAATAGTTTTGAAGTAAAATTCCTGACATTTTATATTTTTATTTGTGAATATAAACGTGTTTATAAAAAATAATGAACCTAGCATGAGTGATGGGTGGAACTAGTTTACTTCCAGTGGGACCTAATTATCCAGGACCACACAAGGACCAAACAAAAGATAAACCAGGACTAAACCAGGACTAACCAAGAACTAAAGCAGGACTACACCAGGACTACCCCAGGGCTAAAGCAGGACCAAACCAGGACTAAAGCAGGGCTACACCAGGGCTACACAAGGTCCAGACAATAACTAAACCAGGACTAAAGCAGGACTACACCAGGACTACACAAGGTCCAGACAATAACTAAACCAGGACTAAAGCAGGGCTACACCAGGGCTACACAAGGTCCAGACAATAACTAAACCAGGACTAAAGTGGGACCAAATCAGGGTTAAAGCAGGACTAAAGCTTTAACTTTATTTGTGAATATAAACATGTGTTTATAAAAAAATAATGAACCGTTTTGTTAGCCTACTCTAGAATGAGTGATGGGTGGAACTAGTTTACTTCCAGTGGGACCTAATTATCCAAACATCAGATGTTTCACTTGCAACATTATCGGTGCTTAATGAACTGTGTTTTACAACACTTGCACATAAATTTTGACAATTTAAGCTGCCACAATTCTATATTTGTCGTAGTATGCAGAGGACAAATTAGTGTGAGTAACAGAAGCTTCATTACTCCTGACAACCGTACTGATTTTTATCGCGTCATCTTACTGTCACACAAAAGTCACCTGCATAGCTGCTTCTGATTTACGGTTTACATACAATCATTTTTTTCCATTTGTACCTATTTTTCTTCACTTTTCATTTGTCGTTTACTTTCTGTCATTCAGAATCCAAATCTCTCACTGACTGTAAAAACCAAACCAGTCTTTGCCATATGTGAGCTTTACCACAGTATTAGATAGTTACAACTCATTATTGTCACTAAATGAGACCACATTATTTTACAGTTTGTCTTTTTGTGGCCTTGTTTGGCAAAAGCGCGTCTCTAACCAGTAATTAAAATATATGTCGGCCCTAAAATGCCCTCATTACAGGTCTCAAAACTCTTAAAAACCTGTCAAAACCTGTTGAACTCTTAGCATTTTTCCTCTTAGCCACTGTACTGCGCTGTCTCCAGACTTTAACTATTGAGTAAGTCAGTGGTAAAGGTGATATGAATGTTGAAATGCTGTCTCCATATTTGTTGGGACATTCCTCACAGCAACGCCGCCCTTTGGTCTCTGAACGTGTTTGGACAGATTCCAGATTAAGGCATGTGCCACTCTCGTCTGTGTGCTCTTGTCTTCATTCATCTGGCTTCGTTATTATCAGGATTAGGATTAAATTAGTTTGACAGTGCACAATACAGACGTGATTGAAGTAGTCAGGCGTGTTTTGTGCGCATGACGACTGATGTGCAGTCTTCTCATTCATCTATAAATGTTAGATTTATTCATTCATTCTACCGCTTTTGTTTTGTTATTGCAGCTCACTACTGCTTTGAGAATCATGAGTCAATTGCAGGGCTAGTACTTGAAGTGAAGGACTACACCAGGGCTAAACCAGAACCAGGGCTAAACCAGAACCAGGGATAAAGCTGGACCGAACCAGGGCTAAAGCTGGACTGAACCAGGACTAAAGCTGGAGAAAACCAGGGCTAAAGCTGGATGAAACCAGGGCTAAAGCTGGACGGAACCAGGACTAAAGCTGGACTGAACCAGGGCTAAAGCTGGACGGAACCAGGGCTAAAGCTGGACGGAACCAGGGCTAAAGCTGGACGGAACCAGGGCTAAAGCTGGACGTAACCAGGGCTAAAGCTGGACGTAACCAGGGCTAAAGCTGGACGTAACCAGGGCTAAAGCTGGACGGAACCAGGACTAAAGCTGGACGAAACCAGGGCTAAAGCTGGACGGAACCAGGACTAAAGCTGGACGAAACCAGGGCTAAAGCTGGACGGAACCAGGGCTAAAGCTGGACGGAACCAGGGCTAAAGCTGGACTGAACCAGGGCTAAAGCTGGACTGAACCAGGGCTAAAGCTGGACGGAACCAGGGCTAAAGCTGGACGGAACCAGGACTAAACCAGCCCCTCTCTCTCTCCTCTCAGTTTTATTGTGACGTGTGCATGAGAAACTGTATCTGTCGTCAGCACGTGTGTGAACAAAGCCCTGTGCTCTGTCTGACCTACATCTGCCACCGCTCCGGGCCGAAAAACACGAGGAGGCTCCGCTCAGAGACAGCGCCGCTCCAGTTCTCTCTGTGTGTAAGTGTGTGTGTGTGTGTGTGTGTGTGTGTGTGTGTAGGTGTGTGTAAACTCAGAGGGCACACTCAGACTGGCCTTTAGACCTAAACTGACAGCACCTGCAGCAGATAAAATACATGAAGGTGAACCTGTGCAGCCTAAAAACTCATTAAAGACAATATTACTCCGAGATAAGAGTTTAGATTGTCTGAATTTTGTCTGAGTTTTGGACAGCGCAAGTTTTTCATTTTGTTGGTAGGGTCAGGAAGAAATTGTGGAAATATTTGTCGTATTTGCTGTAAGAGTAGTCTCGAATAGTAGCAGCAGCTTAGTAGCATTAGTGGTAGTAGTAGTATTAGGGTCTGTTTACACAACAATTCGCATTTACACGAAAACGCTGAAGTGTGACGAAAACTTAAGTAAACTGTAGTATCTGTATTTGTCCAGCAAACAGCGCTGTGGGCCCTGCAAATGCTCTACACCACACAGAGAGTAAACAGCAGAGGAAATTTTGTCTACAGCTTCCCTACTATTTTAAGATCTTATGGTTTTCTGGAGCCATTCTCATAAAGTCTCTCCTAAAAGTTAGTACTTACACACACAGTTACTGAATAAATATGAATGTATGAGACCTAAAAGTCTTGCATTTTGCGCTCACGGGTCATCAATCATTGTTCAGAGTGTGACCAGTACGTCATTGTTTTCAGGACACTGTGTTTACAGTTTAGACGAGAGCGGAGCGGCTCTGAGCAGCTCCCCGCTGTGAGACCAAAACACCTCCTCCAGCGTTTTCAAATTCAGAAATTTGGTTTCGGAAAACAGAAACCTCGTCCTTGTGTAAACGAAAGGCCAAACCGCAATCAAACCTTTGCAGATTCAGCAAAAGGCACTGTCATCTAAATGGCCTCTTAGTCACAGCGATTCAAGTAATTAGTTTGATATCGCAATTACAATAATCATTACTCAAAATCCAGGCTTGAGATTGAGGCAGAGTTTTTGCTCATTCTGTTTGACTGTTGTAAAATATATTTTTTTTCATAAAAGATGGCCACTATTACAAAGAAGTCATCAGTTTTTCCTTTCAGTCAGGGTTTCTGCAGGGTTCAGCAAGTTGAATTTGAGAATTTTTTTGATGTTTTTAAGAAGATTTTTGGTCTTGGTAAGAAAAGATCTGAGCTCCTGAATGAGTGACAGTAATATGCCTGGGCATTTTAGAATAAAAGCTGCAAACACAGGTAGTTACATAAAATGTACGCGACATATTTAAGACCCACTGTTTCCCACATATTTAGATGTACTGAAGCAGCTTGGACTGTTCTTCTACATTTTTTTTTTACTATTCCGCTTTTGGATGCATCTGTACTATTGAAGTAAGGAATGAGAGCCATAAAAATGACATTAGAGACTGTTATTCTGATTATTACTGTTTTCATTTTTGCATATTTATGTATGTGTGGAAAAAGTTACTTAGCATTTAGGTTGTAGACTATAGACATAAAATTAGACTATGGTTGGCTGCTGCAGTCTTCTGAATTAATGGAAAAACACTAATTAATGGGATTTCTTCGCGTCTCTGCAAATGTAGGACTTTTGAAGGCCTTACATTTAGATTTTTAGTTTTAAGACTTTTTTTAGACTCCTTAAAAACATTATTTTTCTTCAATCATAGATGTTTCATTGTCTGTGTTAACAAGTTACACTAGGTTAGAGGTTCTTTTGTTTCCAATTTAGTAAAATAGGCCTTCTGTGATCAGGGCCATACACAACTGGATCCATATTTAACATTAGCCTGGATGGTAAAGTAAAGACGATCTGTATCATTTATCTTTCTTTATCTCCAGGCCGTTTCATTCATAAGTTATGTCTCGATACAACTGACCCCATTAACTTATTTGCCTCCAGATAACACGCAT
Organism: Bostrychus sinensis; assembly: GCA_020698575.1. Classification (NCBI taxonomy): domain Eukaryota; kingdom Metazoa; phylum Chordata; class Actinopteri; order Gobiiformes; family Eleotridae; genus Bostrychus; species Bostrychus sinensis. The sequence goes on along the minus strand of CM036245.1, from coordinate 8,478,307 downwards.
CTTAAATTACATCCACTTTGAAACCAGGCCAAACTTTTATTGTCCATATATTTTCATGTGTCTCACTTAAAACTCCAGCCTCATTCATCACATGTAGCTGTCTGCAGTGATTTAGATCTGAAGTCTTGCAGTCCGTAAGTCCAAACTTGTCCGTAGCCCCAGGTGAAGTCCATCTAATTTTACAAATGCAGTGACTCCTGAACTATTTCTGTGATGGACGTTTTGTCATTTTAATGTGAGACCAGGAGCACATTTTAGTTTTATTTTCAGCCTAAAGGTGGGAGTTATGTTACCATCTGCAGTTGGTTGAATCGCTGGTTCACTTTGTAAGAATCCAGTTTTCACTCAACATTAATTAAATAAGCTGCTCTCTTAAAGGTCCCCTGTTCTGCTAAATCAACTTTTTTGAGTTTTAACCATGTTATAATGTAGTTTCCACCTCAAAAACAGACCTGGGGTAGTATTTTGTTTCATTCACATGTTTGAGTAATCCTGTATGCTGAGGCGTTGCCCTTCTCAAGACTAAAAATGCTCAGTTTCATGGCTCTACGTCAGGAGTCTCCAACCTTTTTTCTCCCTGAGAGCTACTTTTACAAAATTAAAATGATAGAGAGTTACTTGAGCTTTGTAAAATTCATCCATTCATCTTTTTCCTCTTATTACCGTTGTGGTGGGTACTTGACCCTATCCCAGTAACTATGGGCCTTGGCCGGGGTACACACTCGACAGTGGCCATTTAATCACAGAACTACTTTCAACCTAAAGAAAATATATTATGTTTTATTTTGTTGTCCACAGCTCATTTAGCATTGGAACAACTATATGGTTCAACACATGCATTTTGTGTTTCTGTATGCAGCAACTGGCACGCATGCACTGCAGAGCTGACAAACTTGGTTAAACTTGGTGGCTCTTCCATTGCCTTGAATAACTGATCTCCATGAAAATAAGACTTCCTCAGAAAAGTAGTTTTTAGCCTTTTAGCTGTGGTCATTCATCATGATATCTCAAATTTGACTGCTCAAACTTGTAGGATTGTAGGATTCATCAAGCCTTTGGAGAGCTACTTGGGCAGTGGTTGAAAGCTACTGGTAGCTCGCGAGCTAAAGGTTGGAGAGTCCTGCTCTACGTAGACACGTGAAACCAGGAAGTGCTCCTGCGTGTTTCTAACGCTCATACACCGTCACCAGGACTCATTCTGATCATTTCAGCCTTAAACCTCTGTCACTACGAAGCAGTCAGCTCATTTATCTATGTGTTAGCATCATGTTGCTAGTAGCCATGCTAAATAGCCATTTTATGCTCTGTTCATTCACCACATTGGACAGCTAATCCAAGCGTCAAAGTAATAGCTCCCCAAAAGAAGACGTTTTCGTCATTACGAAGCAGTCAGCTCATTTATCTGTTAGCTTCTAGTAGCTTCTGTCACTAATAGCTGCGCTAAATAGCAATTTTTTACCCTCTCCACTCCCCGCTTGTTGCCAGCAGGGGGCGACAGACACTTAATGCAAGTTTTCTGCAAAATCAAAGTAACTGCCCCAAAAAAGGACATTTTCCACAATATTTTAAGTTATAAAAAGTGAAATACTAATGCTAAGGTGTTTAAAATCTTTTCAAAAAGCCTGAAAAATCTTAATATAGGACCTGTCTCCACCTACAGCATGATTATCTAACAGTCTGTTACACAATTGTGGCTATTTTACTGCAGGAAAACTCAGGAGGAATAGAGAGAAAATTATTTATGATCTCAAACCTCTGAACCTCTTTAAAACTGTGATTCTCAGGACAGAAAAGGAAGTTGTGGTTCAGGTTGAATGTATTTTCAATTTCCTGCTTATTAAAAGGCAACATACAGTTTTAATTACATGACATAGTAAAACAATTATGCCTTCCTGATGCAACCTTTCCCTTTATCTGGCTCGGGACCATGCAGCACAAATTGTGGCTGGAGTTTTTGGCCGCATGACAGGGAATCAAACCCCTGACCTTCTTCATAAAAGATGGACACTAATGGGGAGCACACAATTGTTGTAAAATATCTTCTGGTACTGTAAATGGAAAAAAATGAGAACTCCTGCTCTTAGCCGTACAATAATACAATAGCACAATAGTACAATAGCCGTACATGATCAGTGTTTATAGAAAGACTCAATAATCAAATGGCTCCAAGCAAATTCTCTCAAATCCAGGTGAACGGGTCGAGTGAAGGTGTTAATCCAGTTCCTATAGAAACAGCAAATCCTTATGAATTGTTTTTGGTTTAATCTGTTTGTCACCATCTGCTGAACTCCACAGGCCACAGTGGCACAATATCTGCTCTGTGTAAAGTCTGTGATTGGTGCAGAAGGTTATTGACTTGGACGCTCGGTCGCTTTTAGCTTGGGAGATTTAATTTTATGGTTTAAGTGCAAGTTTAGGGCATGGGAGAGATGCTTCCTTGTGGTTGGAAATGGTTTAAGTGGTTGTAAAATCATCATTAAAACAAGGGTTGTAGGACACAGATACTAGTACTCAATACTCATCTGTGTGTACTTTGCTCCTTCATGGTTTGTGGTTGCTTTGAGCTTACCTTAAAGGGTCTAAACTCTGCAAAATCGACTTTTCTAAGCTTTCTACCATGTTATAATGTTGTTTCCTCATCAGAAACAGACCTGGAGTTGTGTTTTGTTTCATCCAATCCTGTATTTCCTGGCGCTGAGTTCCTGAGGCCTCAGAACCCTCGGTTAGATCCAGTCTGCTCTCATTCATTTATCCAAAAAACAGTGTACAGTAGGGATGCACCGATACCACTTTTTTTCAAACCGATACGAGTACGAGTACTTCCATTTGAGTACTCGCCGATACCGAGTACCGATACGAGTATTTATATAGGGGTTACTTTATAGTTTATACAGTCACACTGCTGTATCTCATTCATCCCATACCGTGTCGTCTTTTTGCCGTCTATCCCCGCTCTGCGATGCTAAGTTATTTTTACATCAGAGTGGTTTGAACACAACTAACCATGGCTAAAATTAGCTGAATATGGACATGTTATACCTCATTTTAAAGCTTAGATTCTCCTCTATTCAGTCGCTAAAGTCATTTTAAAGACAGATTGAGCATCTGCGCATAACCAGCGGAGATTCGCCATTACATACAGGAGCTAACACAATTAGCAACGGTACTTCTTATGTTTTATCAGACAACAACTGCTTCAGACTCCGCGCTTATATCATTTTCGGGACAACTAGGACAACAAAAGGACAACTGCTTAAGTTTTAGGACTCACGTATCATTTGGGATAAGTCTGGCTGAGCAGAATGTAGAGCCAGCTTTGCTTTTATCTCCATACAGTTCACTTTGAAATCCATCTACAGGTTTCTCACTCCTCAGCTGAGAGGGGAATGTCACGGACAGCGCAGTAGTGGTATCGGTTGTTGGTATCGGCCCACTTTTATGAATACGAGTACGAGTACTTGGACATGGTATCGGTACCGATACCCGATACTGGTATCGGTATTGGTGCATCCCTAGTGTACAGCTCTGTTTCCACAGTTTCCTCACAGACATTTTTCATTTTGTAGTAAAATGGGATCATAAAAAAGCTTTCAGTGTTAAAATAGTGTAACAGCACTGCTTTCTTTACAGCAGTAGTTAAGTAATTATTGAAAATGCTTTCTTTTAGTCAGATAATGTTTAAGATTGCTTTAAAAAGCATAATATATCCCCTTTAACGTTCTAGCTAAGTTTAGTTGATTAAGCCGTCCTCAAGTTATCTCCACCCAAGTAAACATTTCTGGAATGCTGAGTTATAAACTTTCACTTTGCTAACCTTTGCTCAATTTATTTATGTTTTTCTTTTTCCTGTTACTGTGTTAGGGCTGAATATTTTTAGGAACCTCATGATTTGATTTTGGTTCTTTAGGTTGCAGTTCAATTTCAATATCAATTTGATTCAATACTAATTTAAATGCTTCACCATCAATTCAATAATAATAATAATAATAATAATAATAATAATAATAATAATAATAATAATAATAATAATATAATTAATCAATAATAATATTTTTAAATAATAATGTGTGCAGTATTTTTAATAAACTGACCACAACATGTTTTCCTGTTTTGGTTTATTTATGCAAATCTGTCTGTATCTGTACTATGAGTAGGGCTGCAACAACTAATTGGATTAATCGATTATATTCGATTATTGAAATAATAGTCAACAAATTTAGTAGGGCTGCACGATATGGAGAAAACATGCGATATTCAATAACTATGTTGAAAACTGCGATAACGATATTATTGCAGTATTTGAAAATAGAGCCTACTTTTCGAACATTGTAAGTAAAATTCACTACATTTCACAAAAATGTAAGTTGTAAGTGTAATGTAAGTACTGGACTTTTTAAACATTTTTATTTAGTCACAACACGTTCTTTTAAGGCTCTTATGGAAAATGATTCTTCAGTGTAAATCTCTGTCAGATGGAAGACCACAGCGTTATTGCGATATATTTAGATTCTTGCGATATGGATATTGCATTTGCTGATATTGCGATAACGATAATTTTGCGATAAAATTTAGTAACTGTTTAATTGTTAACTGAGGTATGCATAGACTCTGAAACATGCCATGTGCTGAGAGAGGAAGGTTTATTACCAAGACAGAGCAATAAAGCAACAAAAACAGTTGCTTTACATTTTGTACATTGTACAATTGAACATTTTGTGTTTTTGATTAGAAATATCTTTGTGTGTGTATATGCTCTATGCATACGTCCTCCAGTGACATAGTTGTAGCTTCATTTGGTTAAAATTTCATAAAAAATTAAGTGATTTTTGATAGAATTTTCACAATTTTTAAGTGTAACTATAAAACATCGCAAGCCCTGGTGTTGCTCAGTCGATTTATAGAATTTTCTGAATTGATATTGAATTGAGGAAACAAATATTGCAGTGCATTGACGAATTGATATTTTTAAGTCAGTGCTAGAAACCTTCACTGTATTATTATCATTATCAGCAACCATTTATTCAGTGTTGACAAATGACCAACCAATAATAGTAAACCAATATTGATGTCTTAAGCTTGTTATTTTTTTAACACAGAGATTACAAACTTTCACTTTAATATGCTGTTATATATTATACTTGGTTTTAATCCAGCCACAGGGGGTCACAAGTGCCAGTGTACTCTTTGTGCCAGTCCCAAGCCTGGATAAATGGAGAGGGTTGTGTCAGGAAGAGTATCCAGCATCAAAACTTAACACTGCAATTGATTTGCTGTGGCGACTCCAGAAGAGAAAAAACATAATTAAAGATAATTTTATACCCACTTTTATGATTTCTAACCCTGTAGTGGTCATCTGTAGTGCCTGTTGTCATTATTTCTTGTTTGTACCTCAGTATTTTCAGTGTAAAATAAAAGACTGGTCACGTATCATGAAAGGAAGTGAGCTCTCAGCTGCAGCAGACAGACTGTCCTTGGGGATAAGAGCTGGAAACCAAAACCGACACTGTTCAAGCCTCTAATCTACGAGCTGGAAGTGTCCCAGAGATTACAAATACTCTCCGTTTAATCATTCATGTTTGAGTTTTTATCCTGGAGATTTTATATTTAGATCGCTGGACGCACAGTGGAGCTGAAGCTGATGTTGAGTTCTGTGAATGGGGTCACAGTTATTTGACAAACCTTCAGTAAACGTCACATTGTATTGTCACAAATGGACTGTCTATAGCAAAATCGTCTTTCTTGATGGAGCAGAAAATAACCCTACTTAGACTCTTAGACTTTGTCTGCAAGGGAATTTACATGGTTGCACATAAGCACTCTTGAAGAAAACACAAGCAAAAATATTAACCAGAGACCATTGAAATCTGTTAAAACATGCAAAGCTTAAAGTTCCCCTATTCTTCTAAACTGACTTTTTTGAGAACCATGTTATGTTTTCACCTCAAAAACAGACCTGGATTAGTGTTTTGTTTCATTCACACATGTTTGAATCATCCTGTATGCTGAGGCACTGCCCTTCTCAAGGTCTGAAAACGCTTGGTGTCACAGCTCTACGTAGAAACGTGAAACCAGGAAGTGCTCCTGCGTGTTTCTAAAGCTCATACACCGTCACCGGACTCATTCTGATCATTTCAGCCCTAAACCTCCGTCACTACGAAGTCATTTATCTATCTGTTAGCATCATGTTGCTAGTAGCCATGCTAAATAGCCATTTTATGCTCAGTTCATTCACCACGTTGGACAGCTAATCCAATCGTCAAAGTAATAGCTCCCCAAAAGAAGACGTTTTCCAAGTTATAAAACATGAAATACTAATGTAAAAGGTGTCCAAAATCATTTTAAAAAGCCTAAAAACAGCACACTATGGCAAAATCACAACTCAAGCAATGAAAAACCTTCTATATGCCTCAAAAAGTGAACATAAAACTGCACCACAAAAGCGTCACAGAACGTATTTGGCAGATAAACAGATTTTTACATCGATTACTGCTCTTAGCCTACATCACGGTGACTGGTGCTTGTAAAAAAGGAGATCACCTGCTGTGGGAAACACTGTCTTCTAGCCAGAGACATCTATTTTTATGCAACATTTTTGAGATGCTAACATGGATCAGAAGTGCCCCGACCAACCACACCAAATGGACGTAGTTTCTTCCTTCTTGACCTCTAGCCCCCGTCATTTCTTTACGCACTGACGTCAGAAGCTTCACGCCTAACTCTTAGCAACATTACATTATATTTCCACATTACTGCCTCATGTCTTGCGATTATAAATTGACGTAACGTTGGTGTGGTTAGTTCAGGCCCAGTCTCCACAGATGGAGGGTGGAGTGAGGAGGCTGCTTCTGAATTTGAGCAGTGAAATCATAAGAACTCCTGTCATAACTTGTTCATTTCTCAGCTGCAACTAGACAAATGAAAATATAATGTGCACAAAGCTACAATTACTTTAACCTGGCAAAAGTCAGAAGGCCTGCAACTTTTCATAGTGTTACACAGAACCATCTGGGAGGGCTCATGTTGAGAGCTTTTGCAGAGAGGAGGAACTTTTTCAATATTTGGAGGTGACAGGATGAAGTGGTGCTAGTGACCGTCTATTGTGATTTGTTTAGCCAATTGTAGCAATGACAACAAACCACTACAATAGTAAAACAATGTAAACAATGTATAGCAGCATCTTTACAAGTAATGCTAAAAGTCGTGTAGCTGTTGGTAAACTGAAAACCCATCTACTTGTGACACACTATTGGGCGACACACCATTTTTTTCTCATAAAAACAGAATTTTGTTCTTGTAAAAACCTGACTTTTGTTTATAGTGAACGCAATACGCTTCTGTAGTAAACAACATAGGTTTTCATTTTCTCTTTTTATTGTATTTTGTATGCAGTGTTGGTTGTGTTGTTGACGCCTCTTGGCCAGGAAAAAGACATGTGTGAATCTCAGTGGGACTTTCCTGGTTAAAGAATGGTTAAATAAATGAATAAAAAAATCTTGTATTTTATAATGTATGCTTTTATGAGACTCTGACGTTTAGACAAGGTAGCCCCAAGGTTTTAAAAGTGTTAAATCCTATTGAATTTTGCTCATCTAGGCCATAAAGTGATCAAATATTCATGTTACTATTAAGTATATTTAAGTACCGACGCTACAATAACAGTGTCTACAATTTACTTATTGAAGATACTTTAGTAATAATGTATGATTCACTTTTATTTTATAATTTATTAATGTGAGTTATTATCTGTGTTACTTGGTTTTTAAATAAAACCCTTGAGGTTCAGAGAGTAGTACGGATAAATCCTGTAAATTATACATACATATAGATTATTGTTCTGTTGCTGACGATGCTGGCATTGCATTTAGCTCTAAATGGCATTAGAAAGGCTTAAAAAGCTCTTAAATTTCACTTGGCAAAACCTGAGCTACCCTGTTAGAGTTAATCTACTTTTTATCTTTATATTCATGTACAAATCCTCAAAATAAACATTTGTAAGTTGTTCTTGTAAGACTAAATTTCCCGAAACATCCTGTAATAAGTGTTTTAATTATGTTTTTTAAAATTCCATTCACTCTAAGTTACAATTTCATGAACCTTTTGGCCACTTTTGCGTTAAACTTACATCACTCTCATACTTCGACCCCAGGCCTTGTTCACACGACACTCCCCGCTCTCTGCTGTTCATTTTTCTGCGTGACCTTTGACCTGTTACATCACGGTTCCCACCCTCCTCAGAGCGCAGAGCCGTATGTAAACACAGTCATATGGTTACGTGCTGTCAGACCGCTGCAGGGCCTGTTCTCAGTCACCTCAGGCTTTCTTTTACAGCGCGTGTCATGGCAGAGCTGGAATAATGGAGCTTTTGTGGCTCAGAGGTCGATTCAGGAGGATCCCTAATGCTGTGGCGCCATCTTGTGGTGGGATCAGAGAGGTTCAAGCTGGAGAGGTTGGACATGCAGTGGTTTTTAACAGACTCAGCTTTTACAGAAGATTTTATTTGTTAAAACCTTTATATTATTTGGGCTTTAAATAAACTGTGAATTAAAATTATATTCAACCTCTACAAGATAAACTATTTGGGAAACAGGATTTGAGTGTTTTTAGTGCATTATTTTACTGATCTATTCCAAAACCTATTGCAGTATTTCCCACAGAAAAGCAAGTGCCTCCATTTTGTCAATCTACAAGTTAATGGCATTTATACTTAAACTTCTGATCAAACTTTATTTCTGTAGCACCTTACTGCAGCCCAATGTGCTTCAAGGCAATCTTAAAACAAGACAGAATAAAACAAATAACAAGAAATAACATTAAGGCATTAAAAATGCAGAGGGATGCACAAACAGATGCACACTTACAACTCCTAAATGACACAAAAAGTTACATTAACATCAACACTGCATCATAAACACATTCAAACTGGGTTTTGGGGGAATAAACTAATTATATTACTTTAAGTATGGCCTATTTTTAATTATAAATAACCTGTTACCCATCACTATCAAGTACTGGGGGGAAACACTGCCTATTAGTTATCAAAAAATATTTTACATGCAAATGCAAACTTCCCAAAGTGGGGTCTGGGGCTCCCTGGTGAGCTGTCTGTATTAAGTACATAAAAAGAAGTTTGAAATAAATTTGTTTGTTTAAAAGATGACTTTGAAGCATTTTTTTAACCTACAGTCAGTGTCTGTCTGTGTTTTTTGTAAAGTTTTCATACAAATATATGGAGAAAAACGTGACATAGTCTTTAGGGCAGGGGTCTCCAACCTTTTTGGGTTTGAGGGCTACCCAAAAGATGAGAATTTGTACTGAGGGCTACTCGTGCCAAATAATCCTCTATATTAAAGTCTTGACATGTCTTTCAAATGACACTAGGATTGTATGATTGTTTGCTTTGCATTAATAATAATGTTTATAAAAATAATCTTGTAATTAAACATAAAAACAAGTAAAAAAAAAATTAAACACTAAAACACTGCAGTAGTCACTGTTTATAAATATCCCTTGGGGGCACCTCACAAGCTCCAGAAGGGTTACCTGGTGCTCGCGGGCACCTCGTTGGTGACCCCTGCTTTAGAGGGACATTTTATTTTGGGGGGCCCACATGTAAATTTTTGATATTTTAGGGGCCCGCGACACTCTGGGAAAGGCTGGTGTTACCCTTGTAACATCTGTTTAACTCGTGCCTTACCATTAATTGATTATAAAAGAGAGTTGGTTCACTGTTGACTAACCTGCTTAAATAAATGTTAAATAAATAACAATTGAGTCTCCTAAATAATAAGTAATTTGCAAGTAATACATATATGAAGTATATTAAGTTTTGTTCTTTCTCAATGTCGGCCACTAGGAGGTGCTATAGGTCCTGTTTGTCAGCTCAAGGCTCCAGAAAGTGGCCTCAGTGCTGCAAAGTAGAGACAAAGCTTTTCACTGTGGCAGATAGTGCATTAATGTGGGATTGTGCACAAAACACTCACACACTGGGTTCTATCCATGTGTCTGAAAACAGTTTGTAACTTATCTAGTAGCTTGTGGAACAGGACTCCTAACTTTTACAGCCCTATTTTGTATTTTTTTAAACAAATTTTCACTAAAAATTTTACTTGTATAAGGCCTGGAGGACTGGCTGAGAACAATTTAAAATGGAAAACTCAAATGTTAATGAAAAAAACAAAAGTAAAGCCTCTTTAGGTTCGCCTACAATACAGAAGTTACCTCTGATGACGTGTTTTTGAGCCCAGAAGCATGTCGGGATCCACCTGGGCCCTGTGGCATCCCGCTCTGTATAGAACACTTTGCTTTCTTTTGTTTTATCTCCTTCAACAAAGTCCAACTCTTCACACATCCACCTGCACTGCCTCATTACTGACACTAGACGTTTTTGGATTATTTTATTGTTACCTTTTGCTAAATAAATGGGCTGAAAGTTTTATCCATGTCTCCGTTTTATCTTTTTACGGCTGTTTAGAGTCGTAACAAAAAGAAAAGTTAGATCTCAGAGCCTTACATAATACATTGCCACTATATTTGATGAATTTTGTCATAGTATTATAAAACGTCAGCCCATACATTCCTTTGTTGGTAACATTTTTTGTCATCATTGTGTTCTATCAAAGCTTTGGTTGTAGAACAAGATTGCATTTCTTTTTATAGTTTTTAAATCTCTGAATGAGTAATAATTATATCCGTGTTGAGAGATGACACTGCAGATAATGATTTAAAGTTGGCAGATACCCATCTCTGACTGGAGGAAGCATGTGTTACTTCCTGTTACATATGTCATCACTGTGCTTACCCTTTTACTTCCCTCTTTCTACGAACACTTTCACAAAGGAACACGTTTATGTCTAAGCCTTTAGCATGATTTAGCTTTAACAAAATTTGGAGTAAACCTGTGAGCGGCTGCTGTGAAGTGAACAATGACTGGACAGAATCTGAAGGTATGTCACTGCAGAAAGAAGAAGGTCAGAGGGCATCGCTGTGGTTTGTGGGGTTTTTTTTTGGGCAAAAACATGCAACTATGCGGTTATAGCAGTGAACCTACTACCTATGACTTATATGACTTATCTTTATTTTTCCTAAACAGCCTTAACAAGTTGACTTTACTATTTCTGCGTCTTTTCACATCTGCATAAAGTACATAGATTGTTGAAGAAGTACTCAGGTAAAGGTACTGTTACTTTAAAATTAATTAAAACTCAATTGGAAGTCTTACTGAACAGCTGCCAAACTGGTTTCTAACCCAAAACCCGAGCTGTGTTTGACACCGACATTTTTTTCTTAAAATTAACTTGAGTAAAAGTAAAAATAAGGAGAATATTTATAAAGTTGATAAATGTTAGGATTTAGCACAGAAACCATTAATTAAAACTTCTCATTCATGGCTTCAAAACTGTGTCAGGACAATCACACATAGACTTTCTTTAGACCTAAGCTGAGCTGAGGCAGCACGGTGGCAGAGTGGTTAGCACAGGTGCGGCACAGCAAGAAGGTCCCAGCAAGAAGTTAGCAAGAAGTTAGGACCTGTCTGTGTGGAGTTTGCATGTTCTCCCTGCGTCTGGGTGGGTTTTCTCTGGGTTTCTTCGGTTTTCCCTCTCAACTTAAAACATGCACAAAAGGCTAATCCTCCTGACTCAAGACCTGGAGAAGGACGCTGCACTGCGGTCGTCCACTGCTCCTGACAGGATTTAACTCCAGCGGCACTGAAGCATGGGTCAAATGCAGAGAACAAATTTCTCCACAGGGACAATAAAGTCTACCTTACCTAACCTTCAGTGTTCGTCCGTTTAAGCGTGGGCACAGAAAGTGCTCTTGCTGAGAAATGTCCCATGTTGTGAGTTCAGAGCCACACTGTGGAGCTTGTACTGGGGAGGTACTAAGTTCTGGGGTTGTACTGCTACCACTACTGCTACTACTACAACTGCTACTGTTACTACCGTATTTTCCGGACTATAAGTCACTCCGGAGTATAAGTCGCACAAGCCAAAAAATGCATAATGAAGAAGAAAAAAACGTATATAAGTCGCATTTTTTGGGGGAAATTTATTTTACAAAATTCGACACCAAGAACAGACATTTCATCTTGAAAGGCAAGTTATAGTAATAATAGAATAGAGAACAACAGCTGAATAGGTGTGCGGTTTGCTAACGTAACACATTGATGGTTATTCAGCTACATGAAGCATAAACAACGAACTGAATAGGTGTCTCGTATGTTAACGTAATATATTAACAGTTATTCACATAACTATAGCATAAAGAACATTATATAACAAGTTCACCAAACTCACCATCTCACTCCTAATCGCTAAATCCTTTAAATTCTTCATCCTCGGTGTCGCTTCTGAACAACTCCGCCAACTCCAGAGGTAGACGAAGCGCCGCTTCCTCCTCTGCGTGGCTGTCGTCAGACTCAGCATCAGTTCCATTTCCAATTATTCCGCTCTTTCTCAGTTGTCTTTATAGCCTAAGTTGTTAGTGGTAATGTTTACATTTTAAATTGTCAGTGGTACAGGTGCAGCAGATGCTGGTACACAAGCCTAGAGCGCCCTCTAACCACATCCTGAAATATTTTAATATATAAGTCGCACCTGAGTATACATCGCACCCCTAGCCAAACTATGAAAAAAAGTGCGACTTCTAGTCCAGAAAATACGGTACTGCTAAGGTGCTAAGTTCTGGGATGTATAGATGAGGAACAGAAGAAAAAGCAGTCATACGTCAAAATGAATGCCTTCTAACACACACCTGTCCTGCACTGAGAGAGGTTTCTGAAGTTGTAGAAGCCTTTTTAGGCTAAAAGTGTGTTTTCATGGCCACATAGCAGCCATACATACCATAACACCATACTAATGTCATTGTTAATAGATCATAAAAAATCATAAAGAATCATAAATAATAACTAATCATGAAAATTGTAGTGTAGAAATGGAAAAGTATCGGTTGTAGTGAGTTCACCATGTCATAAATGATAATTGGTCTGAGTTTGGTGTCACTGCAGCCCATAATGCCAAAGTTATTGAAGATTTATTTTCATAAATAATCCTACTGTAGGGAATATGTCATCTATAAACATCTCATAGGCACAATTTGCAAAAGACAGGACTGTCCCTTTAAAATCTGAATTTCTATATTAACGTACAAATATTTTTTAAGTAATTATTTTGGACTCAGTTAGTCTCAGGTCAGATTTTTGACCCAGTTACACTCGGACAACCCCAGCCCACCCTTCTCCGCTGTGTTTCAGCCCTGAAACACAAACAGTTGTGTTCAGTAATCTCCCATTACATTCACAGTCTTTTAGCAAATGGTGTCATCTCAGCTGCTCCTGCCCCGGGCCCACAGCCTGAAGTGTGAAGTGAACGGAGGCCTCTGATTGGCCTCGAAACAGTGTTGGTGGAGGGGAGGGGGCTGATTCTGGTGGGGTCCTGGGTCCTGTCTCTATTTTTAACCCCCTGCATATCAGAACAGCTGTCTCCGCATCTCCACTGTCACCAAAAAAAACGACCAATCACATCGTGGACGTGTCCCAGGCCGGACTTTTCCATTGCTCAGTGTGTGGCTCTGTGACTCTTGAAGCTCCTGGACTACTCTTTCCACAAACTTTTAAGGAATATCTGGACAAAATTTAAGGATTTAACTGGATACATTCATCCAGGATTTTGAGGTAACTGTCTTTGGGGCATAAGCATGTGAGTTTTTGAAGTCGGTGGACTATTTTTAGACCGGCAACGTGGAATGAATGAGTGAAAGTGTGTGTAAAAGTTGTAGTATTTTAGTACCAAGTGGATTTTTAGCATTATTGTCGCTGTCTGATGTTAGAAAAGTTGGTGAACTGTAAGAAGCCGGCCCGGGTTGAAAGACAGCTGGCAACTACATGTTGTCTTCAGGAAGCCATGCTTACTGTGAGCTCAGGTGGATGATGGGAAATGTAGTATAACAGGTATAATGCTTCTAGTGGCTTCTGGGTACATCTAGTTTTTCAGCTTTGACGGATTAAGCGAAGGAAAATCTATTTAAAGAAGAAAATACACTGAAATATCGGGGTAACACTACTATTACAGAGTAGTAAAGCATTCATAAATGTGTAATTAACAATCATGTAACACACTTTATAGATGCTGTATCAACTCTACAGTATATAACTTAATGTTGTTCATCAGTGTTGAAGTAATGCTTTATAATAGATGAATCTTTCCTAATTAACCCTCAGTGCCAAGACAGTGTACTTTTTGTGCCAGTACTAAGCCTGGATAAATGAAGATAGTCCAGTCAGGTAGTGCATCTGGCGTCAAACTTATGACAGACCAACAGGCAAATCACTGTACACCAGGAGGCAGATGATTTGCAGCGGGGATATTCGGAAAAGAACAACCCTAATCCATTAAAGGTCCCCTATTCTGCTAAATCAACTTTTTTGAACCTCAAACCATGTTATAATGTTGTTTCCACCTCAAAAACAGACCTGGAAAAGTGTTGTTCTCATAATTTCACCGCTCCCAGTCGCTACAAAGCAGTCAGCAGTCATTTATCTATCTGTTAGCATCATGTTGCTAATAGCCGTGCTAATTGGCCTTTTTGTTTGCATACTTATACATTATATTAAGTTATAAAATCTGAAATACTAATGCAAAGGTGTCCAAAACTACTTTCAAAAAGCCTAAATAAAGCATAATATGTGACCTTTTAACTAATGTTTTACAATGTTTTTGAAGACTCACTTATCCAAGCTAACAAACTGTTTAAAAAGCAGTCATCTGGACTTGTTTTTGTTTTTAAACATTTTCAATTTCAGGTCCAGATGACTTCTTTTTAAACGTTTTACAATGTGTAGTTATTTTAAAGTCTTAACATTACCAAACTTGAACTAAATGCTATGAGCAGAGGGGAAAAATCAAGATAAGCATGAAAGAAAACACAGATTTTAGGACAATCTGCTAAACTTGTTGGTTGTTTTGGCCCCTCACATTGTTTAAAAGCCCCATTTTGTCGAGCTTATACTGTGTGCTCACTAACAATGCTTTTGCACATCATTAGGCACTTAAACACACGCTTAAGCGCCATCATTTCAAGCCATTGTGCTAAATATTGCTAGTTTCTAATGCTTTCCCAATGTGGCATTTAGTTTTATGACTCAGTGTTTTGCAGGGCGCTGTTGAAGCCACGTGCCTCTGTAGGTGCTGGTTCTATCCCTCTGATGTGCGGTGCATCCTGAGAGTTTTAGTGCGTCTTAGTCATGAGCCATTTGACTGTCAGCAGCAGAACAACAACAACAGACAGCTGCTCTGTTAAACTGGGGGAATGACACGGGGAGCAGAGTCTGTTTGTTAGCTTAGGGACGTCAGCTGTGGCCTACAAATTACAGCAAGGAATTAAAAATAATAGACAGTAGATACAGCATAAAAAGTAACTAACTAGGATTTAACCTAATGTGACTCCTATTGTTTAGTTGTGTTGCCTCAGATTTTATTTTTTGGCAGGCAATTACTTTGAAAATGTGTCAAAAGTGTGAAGTTTAGTGTATGGGCTGTCAGTGTAGCTAACAATAATAACTCATAGAACAGCCTTAATAGAGCACATAGCGTCTTTTCCCTGGAAGCACTCACCTGTCTCCTAGTCTGCAGTGATTTGCACGTTGATTTGGCGTCTACAGGTTTTATGCCAAATATCTTTCCTGACACAACCCTCTCCATTTATCTGCTTGTGGCCAGAGCGTATTCTCGTGGCTTGTGACCCTCCTTTAGCTGCATTAATGGGGGCCATTGCTAATGTAACAAAAACCTGTCAGACTTGAATTGCTAAAAAACATCTCCAACTTTAGAAGCTTTTATTTCAGCCTTCTTTTCTATAAGAAAGCTAAATTACATACTTTTAATGTTTGTATTTTTTCAGTCAAACGCCAGTAACTAGGACTGCACAATATATCGCAAAATTATCGTTATCGCAATATCTGTATCGCAAGAATCTAAATATATCACAATAACGCTGTGGTCTTCCATCTGACAGAGATTTACACTGAAGAATCATTTTCCACCAGAGCCTTAAAAGAACATGTGTTGTGACTAAATAAAAATGTTTAAAAAGTCCAGTTTTAGTGGTAATTTAATTAATTTAGTCACAGCTTAGCCTTGTTTTATTCCTGGTTTAGTCTGTGTCAAGTTTTGATTTTGTCGCTGTTTTGACTTGTAATACAGGAACTTTCATTTTTGTGAAATGTAGTGAATTTAACTTACTATGTTTGAAAAGTAGGCTCTATTTTCAAATATCGCAATAATATCGTTAGTCGCAATTTTCAACATAGTTATTGAATATCGCATGTTTTCTCCATATTGTGCAGCCCTATCAGTAACTTAATAAATGTAGTTTTTGAGTTTTATCCAGGGAGTAACTAGGCATCAACGCTGTTTGGCGCGGTGGCAAAGTGGTTAGCACTCTCACCTCACAGCAAGAAAGGCGCAGGTTCAATTCCCGGACTGTGTGGGGCCTTTCTGTGTGGATGCTCTCCCAGTGGGTCTCCTCTGGGAGCTCCAGTGTTCCCCATCAACCTAAAACATAAGAGAGGGAACACATTTATATACCTTAGCTTATATTTTGTTGCTATGTTAAATTTAGTCACAGTTTTCCGCTATATAGGTGAAGATAGTTTTGTAAAGTTCTATTGCGTTTACATTTAATTTTTCACAATAGAGTTAGACATAGTACAGGAAAGCCCCAATGTTTTAAAAGCATTAAAAATAAAGTAAATTTGATTGTGTAAAAATCAATGCCTTTAAAACCGTTAAATCTTATTAGAGAGTAGGTATTACATTTTGTTCCTCTAGGTCTTAAATTCATAAAAAAAAATTATGTAAAATTACAAAAATTGTGTCACCACTATAACAAAATATATCAAAAAACACTTTTTTTTTTAATGATTTTTTTAATGCTGGAGTTTTTTCATCTGTATCAGACTTTAAATAAAATCCCTCATGTTTAAGAGAGTAGTACAGATAATTTCTTACTGTCTTACTGTCTTAAAATGGTCTTAAATTTAACCGGAGAAACCCTGTAGTACGATGGAGAGTGAATAAAAATTATTAACATGCAAATGTGTGTCTCTCACTTCAAAATACTTTTTAACTTTAGCCCTTATGTGTCTGGTTCTTGTGTGGAAGGATCAGATCTGATTCATATCCATATTATTTTAAGAAGATTATTCAAATTATACAGGCAGTAGTTGAAGCCTAAACCCGGTTGGCCTTTCTGTGCCGTGGCCCTCAGCCCTGGAACTCCGGTCTAATCCTAAAATAAGCCTGTTAGTCATCACGCTAATTCAGATTCCAGTGATAAACTCAGACAGACTGCCCCTGTGTGAGTGAAGGTGTCCAAGAACAAGCGCAGAGGGTCACTGAGAGCTGCTGTTTCCACTTTCTTATCTACTGTCTGCTCTGTGTCATGTACTGAGTTTATGGGAATATTCAGGGCAACATAGATTAGGACTAGTTACTGTGGCATTATGTGGGTCAGCAAACTTTGAAGTTTTTCCTTCTTTATTCTTTATTTCAGACACATGATTTTGGTCCATAACATTAATTAAAAACACACACATCCAAGTATTTAGTCCATTAAGTGTCCATTAAGTGTGAATAAAGTCTCTTAACCCAGTGCTTGGGTTGGTTAGAGTCTCTATGACTGAGTTTTCAGACTCCTCCAGTCGCATAAATGTATATATTAATTGTCTCAACAGTGCGTCACACGTGGAAATGTGAGAGTCCACAAACAATTGACTAGCACTGTGCCACCTGGGAACCTTCAGTAAGACTCTAAAAGCATCATACTTCTTTTATAATTCCACCAGATATGAGCTATATACAGAGGTTGGCAAAAAGCTCGAAACAAAGGTAATTTCACAGGAATCGAGTACATACTAAATTTACGCATCAACATTTTTCCTGTGCATAGGGTTTACAACACTGTCTATGGATATCTCTGTTAAAAAAAATAATACATTTATAAGTATACACCATTTTATCCTCTGTATGGGTTGTGTATTGTGGATATTGCATTTTTTCCTAGACATTTATAGGTCACATCATGGCTATTGCTAGTTTCCCATAAAAAAATGCTGCAAAAGGCTGAGTTTGAACTGACGACTTACTTGGAATCTGTCAGTATTTGTAAAATTAAAGTGTAGCTAGTGATGCTAAAGGCTGGAGTGCTAAACACCGCCATGGATTAGAGCAATGAGCAAGAGCTCTTTTTGTTTTGAGGCTGTAGTGTTCAGTTTGTGTGCTGGATATAGGTTGCGTCCTTCATAATGGCGGTCGCTCTGCTCCTGAACAAAAAGCTGTTGGTAGCATAGTAGCGCAAACTCCAGTCCACATTAGTTTACTGTGCTGGTTGTCACTGTGAAGTCAGTTTGAGATGATGCGACAGGTACACTACCAGACATCATCTCCATTGCTGGTATTTCAAGTGGTCGACGATATACCGGACCAATTTTTGTATTTTTTAGTCAATTGGCAATCAGCTGATTCTTGCACTTTAATGCCTATTTTTTGGTCAGGCACATGTCCAGACAACCATGTTACTGAAGGACCACAACCATCTTGTAGCAGTTTGGGTGTCTTATGCTGTGTTCATGATGCATCGGAATCTCAGAAATTACGACCTCCAAGTCAGAAAAACGGCCTTGAACACCGTCTCGGGTCGGAATTTTTGCTCGGAAACTCGTGTGGAAGTGTTGGACTCCGAGTTCCCGAGTTGACATCACAATCATAGGGACTCCCTCTGTGAGAGGTAAACAGTGTGGTTACTAACGGGAAAATAATCGTTTTTTTTAAAACAAGAGATCTCATACTTCTGCAAAAATGTACTCATCTGTATATAATGAATGAAGTTACAGCTCTGCAACCATCTTTGAATGTTCGTTTATCAGTAAATGACTAAAGTAGAAATAGAAACATCACCAGATATAACTCAGTGCCACACCAAAGGTATTTATTTGATTCCTATAAAACAACATGAAAATGCAAATATGGTTTTGTTGTTATTGTGCTGATCCACGTGTGTTTTTCGAGCTGAACTTGTGAACAGACGTTTTTTGGAAGTCAGCTTGGGACTTCCAAGATTCCAATGTATCATGAACACAGCATTACACTGCAGTCCATAGGAAATATCCAAAATCACTTTATCTCAGCCTCAGCAGCTCAAAATGGCAATACAAAGATGTTGCTTGTTTCTCTGACATAGAACCTCCAACAACAACAACAAATCCTAAAGCACGTTGTAGCTCTCCCCAAACTTTACCTGCTCACCAAGTTTGATTGAGATTGCCTTAATGGTTTTCTCAAAAAAACTCTTCTATAAGTGTTCTCTCAGTCACATTTTAACACATTTTTGCATTTTAATAAGCATTACTAAAACAAATGGCTATATTATAATCATTTCTTTCATAAAATTAAGAATATCAGCCCTGCATATCGGTCCAAAAATAGGCATAGAAAAACCCATATCTGTTGACCTCTAGTTATTTCAAGAGATAGACATTCTCAACTATAGCCAATTAATGGACATTTGATGTGGAATAAAATATGCATTGGAGCCTATAATAAACTTGAAATTAAATGTTCTGTATGCAGTATGAATGAATGACAGCTGGGAAGAATGGAGAAGTGCTTTATTTTTGTCATTGTTTTGTTACCGCTGTACATTGGATCCTCGTTTCCGCTCATCTTCTCTTGTGTTGTCCACTGTTTCTTCTCCGTCTTCAGCTTGTCCTTCCTCTCTCACCTCATCCACCTCAGCCCATGACCGCAGAGCCGCCAACATGGCTTTCTCATCTCGCTTTTCCTTCTGGGAGCAAAAGGGAAGTTTTGGTTTTTGTGCACTTTGGATAAGCACTGCATGGTGTTTTTGCCACTAACCCAAACATGCGACCATTCTGCACCATCTTTTTACATTTAATTGTCATATTCTATTGGATTTGCAGATTTTTTTGTTTTTTTTACTAACTATTTCAAAGAGTTGTATCACTTTTGCAGTGGCACTACTTGTGTGTATTTTAGGGGATTAAAAAATGTAACGTATTGTTGCGATTAGAAGGTTCTTTTCTTGGTAGAAGTTGAATTTTGCATGTTTTTTTGTTTGCACGGTGTGTGGTGGAGCATTACAGTAGTTACATGGGAAGATTTTGATTTGGTTGTTTTTTTACCTTTAGATAAAAGATGAAAATAAACCAGCTCCTAAAAGTGTAAGTCAACTTATACCTCTAGCACTTTTTGCAATTAATGTGTTACTAATTTTTTATTATTTTGAGCAAAGTTAAAGTAAGTCACAATTAGTGCTGTGTCTTAAGGTCGGCTTTGTGTGAAGAAGTTTTCTTTCAAGTAGGGCTGGGCAAAATAATAAAAGAAATTAAATGTGTTGCTATAATGCTACTGCTAGAAAATAGAATCAAAAATAAATAAAAAGTCGGTAGAGACGATTACCCACCCGAATGTTCAATCCCCGCTACTGGGATTGCATATTGTCGTTGTGTCCTTGGGGAAGACGCTTCACCCACCTTGCCTGTATGAATGTGTCAGTGTGACAGTGTTTGGTGGTGGGCGGAGGGGCCGTAGGCGCAGATTGGCAGCCACACTTCTGTCAGTCTGCTCCTGGGCAGCTGTGGCTACAGAAGTAGCTCACCACCACTGAGGAGTGAATGAAGATTGTACCAATTTGTGACTTTCAGTGACTACACAAAAGCACTATATAAGATTTATAAGAATTCAAGAATAAAATCATCAATAAAATATTAAAAAGTGACATTTTGGCGCTGTGTTATAGCTCAGCTGGAACATTCAGTGCATATACAAAGCACCTGCACTTGCCACGGTGTTGTGGGTTCAAGTCCGGATTTGCCGAATGTCTTTCCCTGCACTCTATCGCATGATTTTCTGTCACTTCTACACTTCTCTGTCTAGTTACACATAACTGAGCTAAAAAAAGTAGCCATTTTGCCCAGCTCTAACTTGAACTCAATAAGATTCTTGGTGTGCTGATGTTTTGTTTAGGTCTAGGAGTAGTGAAAATATTTAGTAGGAAGTCCTGATGTAGCTGTAGATATTTTGGTCACAAATCCTTGTGCATTGCCTCATTTCTGATATCTCTCCTGTTCTGTGGGTATAGTTAGAGACTGAGGTCTTGGTGAGTCGGGCCCAGTCCGTTCCAGCTCTAGACCCTGGGCGAGGTCTGTTCAGAGCCAAAAGTCCTTCTCCGGACTCCTCTTCATCACCATCCACTCGGTTTCGAAGTCCTTCACCTAAAATCCGCGCTCCTGTTAAGGTTCCTGAACGCTTCAAAAGCCCAGAGCCACCAGCGAAGAATACAGAGCAAATTCGGAGTCCTGAACCGACAACTACAAAGCCAGAACAAAACGGCACTGTGGTGACAAGTGAAGTTAACGGCATTGTGAATGGTAAAGAGGACATGGATAATTCAGAAGACCAAAGTTCAACTCGTAAGAAGGTTGTCAAAGTTGTGCGACGCGTTGTAAGGAAAGTATTGCCGTCCGAAGAGGAGGAGTCGGAGAAAACGCAAGAAGCACCCAAGCAGGAAGCAGGCAAAACAACAACAATGTTATCTAAAGGTTTTTCGTTCAAACATGACGTGGTGAAAACTGAAGAAAGAGACGATATTTCGCGAGGGTTGACCAATCTCATGGTAAGAGGGAGGACGAGGGAACCGCGTGTTCGAATACGCAAAGATGACCGACCGGAGATAAAGGAACTGGAGAAAAATTTCGAAAGGAAAGACGACACGAAGCAGCAAGAGGACGAGAGGAAAGAGGAAGTAGTGCCAAAGCAACAGGAAGCTAAAACTAAGCCACAAGCTACAGTTTTGGAAAGGGTCAAATCGCCGGCGTTTAATTCTTCAGAGCAGCCAAATCCACCCAAACCGGCTCAAACTAGACCATTTTCTCTTCCACCAGTCGTAGGGTTTATCCCATCTCCTAAAGCGCCAGTTTTATCCCCACCGCCGCCTCATACAAAACCAAGTGTAGTCACCAAAACGACTCCTCCGAATCCTCCACAAGCGACGCCATCAAGCCAAAAACCAGTCAATACGCAGCCAATTTCCAAACCAGCTACCCCTCAAGTCAAACAAGAGCGTCCCACGTCAATGTACGTCCCACAAGTGACGTCAGCAAGCCAAAAAACAGTCAATACACAGCCGATTTCCAAACCAGCTACCACTCAAGTCAAGTCAGAGCGTCCTGCATCGATGTACGTCCCACAAGCTACTTCGACAAGCCAAAAAACGGCCAATGCACAGTCAATTTCCAAACCAGCTACCACTCAGGTCAAACAAGAGCGTCCTGCTCTGTTGCACGTCCCTACTGGAGTTGATCAACAGCTGGCGGTCAGCAAAAAACAAGAGGTACTGTGTCAAAAATCTGCACGAGATTTCAGAGTTTGGTGTGGACATTGCATGGCGGCAGATTAAAATGCATGTTTGAAATAAAAGCACTGTAGTGGTTTTGATTACTCACCTGTAAATAATGTTCTTAGACTCAGAAGGTTGTGGTAACATCATTGAAATAACAGGAAGGTGGTTCTCAAGATGTGGTATGGGAACATCTTGTGGTACTGTTGTTTCTCATAAGTGGTGCCAAGGAGTATTAGGCCGTTTTGCTTTAGCTAAACTATACCATACAAGACTAGGCTAAGCTATGCTATGCTAAGCTATGCCATTCTGCACTAGACTAAACTAGAATTGCTAGGCTAGGCTACTAGACAATGCTATGCTAAGAAACATAGCTATAAGCATGACTTGGCAAGACTTTAATTGTAAAATGTTTGTTAAAAGTTGTTTTTTTTCCCCTGAAAGTTTTGAATATCTTAGACCAGTGGTTCTCAAACTGCAGGACAGGCACCATTGATGGTACACGGACTTCTTCTCTTTGTACTCCAGAGTCTTTTGCAGTTACAAGTATGGATTTAGGGTCAGTTTTAGTCTTGGTTTAGTCATTAGACCTGGTTTAAACCTGGTTCAGTCCAGGTTTTATTCATTTAGTCCCAGTTTAGACGTGGGTTAGTCCTGATTTAGGCTCATTTTAGTCCATTAATGATGTATGTTAGAAGCCAAATATTTTCTGTGGTGGTACTTGATATATAAAAAGTTTGAGAACCACTGCCTTAGACAAAATGTTATCAGAAATAAAATGAAAAGCTGTTTAGTCACAACTAGATGGCATAGAAAATAGTCAGCCAACATCTTTACCATTAATGGATGGTGCAAGAATACAAAGTGTCCTCAGATTTTTTGCAGAAGCCTGAACCACTGTTACTTTACATAATATCTACATTGCTGGCCTGGTTTTATCCACTTTTACCAGCTCTCAGTGACTATAGAAAGCTCATAATTCTTCGCTTTAATTATTATTTTTCTCTGTGCATCTCAAAATAGTAGCTTCATAAAATGGCATTTATCCACAAGTTCGCCATTACTGTTATGTCGCTGAACATTAAACTTCTGACCCCAATTTCCATTTTGTGACCTCCAAATTCTCTATTACTGTATCAAGGTTTTCTTCCAAGCTCCTTTTTGCTGCCTGTTTGTAGATTGTCATATCAGCTTTTATAGAGTTTGTAGCAGTGTAAGTTTCCAGTTGCTCTTTTTGCAGTATATATCTTTTCCAACTCGATATGTGGCACAAACAAGAAGGACTGTCCTGTTCTTTCCACCCCTGAGATCTCACTGGGCAGACTGCAGCCTTGTTTACAAAGCCAGAGTCCCCGTAGATGACTGCTTCAAACCAGAACTCAGCAGTGTGGAGTTTCTCGCAGCTAACCGTAGACTCATGTCCTGCCAATTACTGCACTGTTGCATCCTGGGAGAGGAATTTTAAGTGGAGAAAAGGCTCCATACTCCCCTGTTGCT
This sequence comes from Bostrychus sinensis, assembly GCA_020698575.1. NCBI lineage: Eukaryota > Metazoa > Chordata > Actinopteri > Gobiiformes > Eleotridae > Bostrychus > Bostrychus sinensis. Next base: position 8,454,400 of record CM036245.1, on the reverse strand, counting down.
TTGCAGATGGCACAGAGCGTGAGGTTTGGACTGAGTTTTATAGGAGAACTTTGAGAGACTTTGCAATAACTTTGGCAACTACAGGGATCTGGCTTCTACTACTACTACTACTAGCTACTTATTTCTCAAATGGACAAATTAATGTGTTGTGTGGATGTAATCTTTAATTCAGCATGTTTTTTTGATACTTTGTGGTACTAATATTACTAGGGCTGACAGCCTCTGGTTGCTTAGTCGATTAATCGGTCAGTGAGGCCTTGGTCGACTAAGATTTTATTGGTCGATTAGTTGCATCCACACTTTGCTTTGAAGAAAATAGTCAGATTTATTACTTTTTACTTTTTAACTTTTATTTTTCAAATTATGTAGGACAACATAGATGATTTTTAAAAATTAATAGTATTTTACTGATGGCAGTTTGGGGCACTGCAACTAGATCAAATTCTGTGAAAAACATTTTTTCAGACCACAATATAAAATTACATTAACAAATATCATATAGAGGTCAACTGATATATCCCAGATTTTTTATATTTTTAGACATTCTTGCACTTTAATGCCGATGCCCGAAGGCTGAATCCAAATGCATTTTGTAGCTCTTCCCAAGCGCTACCTGCACAGCAAGTTTGATTGACATTGCTTTGTTTGTTTTTTTTAACTAATTTAATTGTTCCTATTGTCCAATTTTAACACAGTCGTTTGCCTTTTTAAGAAGTATTACTGAAACAAATGGCTATATTAAATCAGTTTCTTTTGTGAAATTAAGAAAATCACAAATTGTCAAAGTACAGCAAGTCTGAGCCACTGGCACCACAACTTTTGTCCATCTTTCTATTCAGCCTATGGTTTATTGGGAGCAGATTTGTCATTTTTGTGACTGAATAGAAAGTTGCGTACACCAGCTTTTTATATAATTTAGTACTTTTAGCCACATTTTTTACGCAAAATTCAGTTTGCTGTTGTGGTTAATCCAGTACTAACTGACTGAGTGGCTGGAAAGTTTCACTGTTGTGTGCATGTGGTCTTGTGCCTTGTGCTTAGACTCAAGTGTTCTTAGTGGCCTATAGTCTGATGTGCTGCTGGTGCTTTGCCTGTAGGAGGCGCCGCTCAGTCCGACCGAGGAAGCTCAGAGACGGCTCATGAGGATCTTCAGTGCTCCTGTAAATCCACTGTGTTTCTGTCAGTGTTTTTGTCTTTTAACAACGCCTGTCCTGTTCTTCTCATCAACCACCTGCTGAAATTTGAGAGCTGAAAAATGTTAGATATTTTTTAAGTTGAAAATGCAAGCAAAGGAATAGTAAACGACATTTGCTAAACTATCAAACTGTTAGCCCGGCCAGCCATCAAAAATAACCAAGATGACGCCAGCTTACACAAAGTGAATTTAATAACTTCTCGAACCCGATTAACATCATTTAGTGATTTCCTTCGTCACCTGTTGGTTCTGCTGAGGTCCACGTTGTTGTTCAGTCCTCTGTGTTTTTTCTTCGTCTTGTTTCCATTTTAACAACAGTAAAGTCCCATTGACATCCAACATAACCACATTTAAACTAGGGCTGCACAATATATCGCAAAATTATCGTTATCGCAATATCAGCAAGCGCAATATCCGTATCGCAAGAATCTAAATATATCGCAATAACGCTGTGGTCTTCCATCTGACAGAGATTTACACTGAAGAATCATTTTCCACCAGAGCCTTAAAAGAACATGTGTTGTGACTAAATAAAAATGTTTAAAAAGTCCAGTTTTAGTGGTAATTTAATGAATTTAGTCACAGCTTAGCCTTGTTTTATTCCTGGTTTAGTCTGTGTTAAGTTTTGATTTTGACGCTGTTTTGACTTGTAAATACAGGAACTTACATTTTTGTGAAATGTAGTGAATTTAACTTACTATGTTCGAAAAGTAGGCTCTATTTTCAAATAACGCAATAATATCGTTATCACAATTTTCAACATAGTTATTGAATATGTTTTCTCCATATCGTGCAGCCCTACTAAATTTGTTGACTAATATTTCAATAATCGAATGTAATCGATTAATCCAATTAGTTGTTGCAGCCCTACTCATAATACAGACAGATTTGCATAAATAAACCAAGACAGGAAAACATGTTGTGTTCAGTTTATTAGAAATACTGCACACATTATTATTTAAAAATATTATTCTCTTAATTACGTGTATATTTATTTATTATTGAATCGATGGTGAAGCATTTAAATTAACCCTAATTCAAATAGATTTTTTCTTAAAGTCCTTGTACAACTGGCCTTTGCTGCTGTTCCCATTCAGAAATAAGAACAAAGATGCTAATAATACGCCATATTCTGGTGTTTTATGGCAAAACTGACAACAATTCTACATAAGTGACATGTTTTTTTCGATCAGCTGAACTTCTTACATCCCACCCTTTGTTTCTCTGATTGGTTACTCCGCCTGTGATTGTTTCGCCCATAGAAATGAAACTTATCCAAGGGAGAGTAGGAAATCAACAGTTTATTTGGCTGGACAGACTAATAGGCAGCCAACGTTCTCTATTCAAGCTGTAGCCCGCTAAGCTGACCGTTTTAATACATTGTTTAGTCCTGTCGCCTGCCGATCATTCTCAGTTTATTAGTGTTTATATTTATAGAGACAGACAGTGGAGCAAAGTCTTGGCAGGTGTCCGGGACTGGGCCCAACGGCAGCTGGAGGCCGTTATGGTTCATGACGCTGTGAAATCCTATATCTCAGTAACAGTGATACAGAGACTAGAGCTGCCCCACTGCCTTTTGTCTGACACTCTTCGATTTTTTTAACACCAGCCGCCACCGCGTAATCATTTAACACATGCGGCTAACTTTGGCTAATTGTTCCCTTGTGGTGAAAGGCGCCGTGATACCAGGAGCTTAAACGCTGGTATGCAAAGGATTGTTTATAGTGACTGAATAACTGGGCTGTGCTGACCTGCTCAACCAAAATTAGGGAAGTGCTATTAGAAAATCTTAAACTGGATGAACTGTGATTTTGCTTAAAAACATATATATTTCTCTGACTATAGCAATAATGCCATCCTTCTGAAACATTAGGATATAACAAAGGTGCAGGGCTAATTTAAAGGTCAGTTATTCTGCTACATTGACTTTTTGAAGCTTTTAACCATGTTATAATGTCGTTTCCTCCTCAAAAACAGACCTGGAGTAGTATTTTGTTTCATTCACGCCTGTATGTGGAGACTCTGCCTTTCTCAAGAGCTGAAAACGCTCGGTCTCACAGCTCTAATTAGACACGTGAAACCAGGAAGTGCTCCTGCGCATTTCTAGAGCCCATACACAGTCACCGGACTTATTCTGATAATTTCAGCCTTAAACCGCCGGCACTACAAAGCAGTCAGCTCATTTATCGATCTGTTAGCATCATGTCGCTAATAGCTGTGCTAAATAGCCATTTTATGCTTAATTCATTCCCCACCGTTGCCAGCAGACGGCGACAGACATCTAATCCAAGCGTTCTCTGCAATGTCAAAGTAACCACTAAAGAAGACATATCCCCTACATAAACAATATTTTAAAGCAGAACTCAGTCACTTTTTTACCTCAAATAAACATTTTCGGAGTCCGTGTGATGGTTAAATGAGTTGTTGTGTGGCAAATGAAGCGTCCATCATCTCCCCCTGGTGTCTCTGGGCCAAAAGTGACACTTGCAACAGTGAGTTTTACCGGCCCGGTGTCACAGAAGTCTCAGGTCTCGCGAGAAAGCGGCAAAATTAGCAAAACAACAAAGTAACGATGACTTTATTTCTCGATTTTCATCGTGCCAGAGCGGCCAAATGGAAGAAAAAAACTTTGTACAGATACACGGAGAGAAAAACCAAAGTAAAGACGAGCGAGGGGTCACACAGGAGTCAACTTAACTTGTGAGTATTTACTGTAGTGCTTTACTCTGAACTGTAGGGGGAGCTCTATAAAGGAAAATATGGCAAAACAGCAAAGAAATTAGCAGTTTGAGTTCTGCTTTAAGTTATAAAACATGAAACACTAATGCAAAGGTGTCCAAAACTGTTTCAAAAAGCCTGAAAAAGCATAAAATAGGACCTTTAAAAATATCAAACACACAAATCAATAAAAAAAAAAATCAAAGTAGTATAAGTTTCTATTGTCCATTTTCCATGTCTCATATTTGTCCCTTGTCCTCATCTGTTCTCATTGTGTCTCTGTCTCCTCTCGTCCCGTTACTCACTGCTGCTTCTGCTGCGGCTGCTGCTGCTGTGATGGCTCTCTCTCTCTCTGTGTCGGTGCTTTTGGGCGGCTCTAAGCTCTATCCAGAACCCACTGTCCCATCCTCGGGCCCCTCCCCCAGCACCTCCGGGGCCCCCCCTGAACTGGCCCCAGAGGAGATCCCAGTCCAGGTACCGCAGTCCCGGGGCGTCCTGGAGGGATTGTGCTCTCGGGTCACTTGTCAGAGTGTAAGGCTTGGACTCATTCTAACTTCTACCATTCATGCTCCTATTTAATTTGTAACATTATTGTTATTTTATCAGGATTTGCTAATTTGCTGGAGTGAATATTGTGGCTTTTAGTTTGTTTTGGAATGACCTGCTTCTGGTTTTTGTATCCTGCTCACTGCGATATTGAACGCTTAGTTGACGCTTATAATTTCATGACATTTCAATAGCATTATAGAATTTGAAGTGATAAATTTTGGCTGTTGAAACCACGTGCTGCCTTTGCCATGTGCTTGGGGCTGATTGCAGCTTAGTGCATGGATGTTTTGTTTTATTTTGATTCTCAGCATGGCAATGGGACATTAATCCACTTTGCTCCAGTGCTTGTGTGATGGATTTAAACATGGCTGACTCACTTTGCGTTCATTCGTCAGTGCTTATTGAAATCAAAAATGGATTTTGCTACTTTGCGAAGTTTAGGCAGTGTATAGGAAACTTTTTGGAACAATTTTGGATTTAGTTTTGTTTAAAGGTCCCTTATTATGCTAATTCAGCTTTTTTTTTTAGCTTTTAACCATGTTATAATGTAGTTTCCACCTCAAAAACAGACACTGGAGTAGTATTTTGTGTCATTCCCACATGTTTGAGTAATCCTGTATGCTGAGGCGCTGCCCTTCTCAAGAGCTGAAAACGCTCGGTCTCACATCTCTGCATAGACTCGTGAAACCAAGAAGTTCTTCTACACGTTTCTAAAACCCATACACCGTCACCGGACTCGTTCTGATAAATGCGGTGCTTAAATTGTCTGTTTGCACCATGTTGCTAACAGCTGTGCTAATTAGCCATTTTATGCTCTGTCCACTCCCCACTGTTGCCAGCAGGGGGGGACAGACACCTAATCCAAGCGTTCGCTGCAAAGTCAAAGTAACAGCTCCCCAAAAGAACATGTTTTTCATACATATAAATTAGGGGTGTAATGATACAGTAACTGTATCAATGTATTGATTTTATTTTTTTTCCTGCGATACAACTACATCGATACACGTGACCTTGTATCGAATCGTATTGTTTTCTATGAAATGAATATCAATACACAAGTATCGATTGATAATATCGTAAATATCAAAATTAGAAATTTGTATGTTAAAATAAAACCAGATATGGCTTTTTGGAGATAAATTTTGTGTTTTTAATTAAATAAAATGTTATATTCAACTTTTCGTCACTCTCTGTCTGCTGGACATAATCAACCCCGGCTGCGGTGCTACATTTGAGAGTAAACTTTTATGATTTTTGGCAAAAAGTTGCTGTATCGATTATCGATACGAAGGTGTCGAATCGTATCGAGTCGTATCGCTCCAAATTAGCCAATATCGTTCTTGAATCATATCGAAACACTTCTAATCGATACATATTATATCGTTGCAAAAACATATCGTTACACCCCTAATATAAATTATAAAACATGAAATACTAATGCAGAGGTGTCCATAACTATTTCAAAAAGCCTGAAAAGCATAATATGGGACCTTTAAGCAGCTGATATCCATGAACTGTACAGCAAAATAGTGGTCAGTCTTTTTAAATTGTGTAAAAAATATACGTTACACAAGGGAAATCTGTTTATTATTAAGTCTATCAGATGCACGATACTTATTGTCTTATACTTTCAGAGAAATACATGACCTGCATCAATACTGTATTAAATTTCAATGTGTTTCATGTGCTGTATGTGAGAGATCTCTCTCTGTTTCTGTGTTTGTCTGTGACCCATCTCATCTCTAACCGTTGTAACTTTTGTAAATCTCTAACGCTGCTCAGGGATCAGTGGAGGACGAACAGATAGCCCTGCTCCAGGCCTCTCACGCTGCGGTTAAACACTCCCAGGTCTGCTCTGCCTGCACCAGTGTGACCCCCTCCCGCCTCCACCTTTATACCCCAACTTCACCTTTACACCCCTCCACCAGCTCACCTCTGACCCACCCACAGTGCTGTTTGACCCCGTTGCCTGTGGAGTGCAGTGTGTTCACTTTTGCATCAGATTTTTTATACGTTTTGCAAGTTTTGTTTTTGTATTTGTGTTCTCCTGCCTGTACTTTTTTCCTTTTGGATTGAAAAAACAAAATCAACTTGAGGTTTGAACCGCTGAGGTCAGGTATTTGGTAGGGCTGCACAATTGTCGCAGTTAGCAAATCGCAAAGTGTGCAGTTATTTAGGTGAAACAGCGTCCTCTGCAGACAACCAGAGGCTCCTAATTTGTATAAATTATGCTACAGCTCTACTTTAGACCTCTACAGAAATGATGATTAAACATGATTAAAATGTATACTCTAAACTAGTCTTACTCATTGCGCTGCTCGGGGGCCAAATGCGGCTCTTCAAGCTTTAATTGACGGCTCAAATGGTAGCTCATAGTCCTAATAACACAAAATGTGTAATATGCTACATACATACAAAGAATACTAATATACAAATATGTAATTGCATTATATTTTATTTATCTTTTCTCAATAAATGTTTTTTTCCAAAGGGGAGTAACTGTATTTTGTTGTGAAAAAAACTTTCTCAGACTCAGAAATAGTGAAAAGGACATGCGCTTCATTAAGAAAATACTCTTATTTGAAAATGTTTTTTTTTTTTTTTTGTGGGATGACCAGTTTTTTGTACCATAATAGCCCATTAGTGCGGGTATTGTAGTAAAAGTGGCCCTGCCGTTTACTTTGCTCTGCCAATGTGGCTCTTGTGAGAAAAAAAAAGAAAAAAAGTTGCGGCTCACTGCTCTAAACTGAACATTGGTATTAAAATATATATTGCAAATCTCAACGCAACCGCAATGTATCTGAAAAACCGCACTTAGATATTTTTCCAAAATAGTTCAGCCCTAGTATTTGGTCTGGCTTTCAGACTGATTCTAGTCCTGTAATAATAGTACTTTATATCATGCAAAAAGATGTCTATCAAAAACCCTACCTCAGCTGTCAAACCCACTCTTACATCTGCACCAAAGTTTGTTTTTGACATTGTCCCCCACTCCACTCCAAGTTTGCAGCATGTGCCAGAGTTCAAAAATGCACAAAAAGACCGTCTCATACCGTCTCCCAATGGGACAGTGAGAGGTTTGTCCTTTCCTCTGCTGCATTAGTTCCTGCATTATTAACTTTTGTCCTTGTCCGCTTGTGTGGCTGTAGGTGAAGACTGAGGAGCAGATCGCGGCGGAGCAGGCCTGGTATGGATCTGAGAAGGTCTGGCTGGTCCACAAAGATGGCTTCTCTCTGGGTGAGTTTTCACATTTGGAGAGATTTTTTTGCAGGGAATAATAACTACACAGTGAGCTGATGCCTTAATATTTGCCTTCACAGCCACCGTAGTGAAGACCGACCCAGGTTCTCTGCCCGAGGGTAAAGTGAAGATCCGACTGGAGCACGATGGGACCATCCTGGACGTGGACGAGGACGACATAGAGAAGGTGAGAATCAGTCTTTAAACCATGACTATGTGTAAACTTAATATGTAAAATAACATTTGATACTCCATGTTGTCATTGTTATTGCAGAAAAGAATACTTATTCTTAGTATTAACACTAATCTAATGCATTCAGTCCTCAGTTTGTGCTTTAACGCCAACACAAAATATTATTAAACTTTTTTATTACATTTCGATAACACTTTTAGCATTACCAATCCAATCAGTTCACCCACTGTGTTTTGCTCTAGCATTTTTCAAAACCCCCTTCTAGGACAGATTTTACACTAGGATGAATAAACTCCATCTTGTAATTCTCAACTAAATACAAGATTAAAGGCCATTACATACTCTGCAAACCTCTGCTGCTACATGCATTTTACTCACTGCAGTGTTTTTCTCGGATGAAGCCAAATCCCTTTTCTGTGGAAACAGGTGACACACACCGTTCGGTCCAACTGTGTCTGTTTTCTTTTCACTCTGTCTTCCAACAAGTGTTGTGTTCTTCATTCAGTCCACTAGTTCACAGCACGAGCTGTTGTACAAATACAGCTTTACTCACTGTTCCTTCCTCACTGTTTTCTTTTTTCTTTTTAATCCAGTCTGAAGATGTTTTTTGTTTCTTTTCTCAAAAGTCCGCCACAATAAAAGACGTGCTTAGCTACTGTGACTGTGATGTTACACTTAGCTCGCTTTAGCTTTATTTAGCCCTCAGTTTGAACCTTCAGGGCATAGGGTCTTATAAAGAAAAGCCTGTAAATTCATTTACATCTTACCAGCATTCATGTTTAGAAATTCAATTCAATTTTATTTGTATAGCCCAATGTCACAACAAAAGTCACATCAAAGAGCTTCACAAACAAATAATCACACAATCAACACAAACAATAACTACACTAAACTAAACAGACCGAGAACGTCCCTGTCCTTAGACCCTCGGTAAGGAAAAACTCCTAAAAAAAAAAAAAAAAAAAAAAACTGCTGTGGGGAAAAAAAGTAGGAACCTTATGGAGCCCAAGTGAAGGAGAGATCGTCTCCCAGGACGGACAGGCAACATGAGTCTAGGACCATTAGCTCATCTATAGGATCCTAGTTCAGCTCTGTAAGGATTCATCCAGACAGGGGAGTGGGGTGAGGTAGATCCAGGAAATGTAGTAGGATTGATTTTCAGATGTGTTTATTTATCTCTATTGGGAGTAAAACACTGTTTGCTTTAAAAGCTCATGCACAGCAACCCCTCCCTTTGGTGCCAGCTTGCCAGGTACTAGTTCAGCTTTTCATGAACTATGAAATGTCAGAGCCAAAACTAAATTTCTTTTTGTTGTTGAGGTGCCAAGAACAAGAAGTAATTTCTCATTTCTCACAGAGTATGTAATGGCCTTAAGCCCTTTCAACTGAGTAAACGTAATTGTCGTGCAAAACCCAATTCTGTAGCCTGCTCCTTTTGACCTGATGTTTGCAGATTGGTTAAATTGGTTTATTTTTTTAAAACCTTATTGTTACGTTGTTGTGTCTGAGTTGTAAACAAAGCTTGATAACGCTCTTGTTTTTAGGCGAACCCTCCGTCGTACGACCGCTCTGAAGACCTGGCCTCTCTGTTGTACCTGAATGAGTCCAGTGTGATGAACTGTCTGAGGCAGAGATACGGAGGAAACCTGATCCACACGTACGCTGGTCCTAACACCGTGGTCATCAACCCCCTGAGTACTCCATCCATGTACTCAGAGAAGGTAACAGCAGCCGAGAGCAGGGAAACCAAACCTTTGTGTTTGTCTTCTAGGCTTTTTTATCTGTGCTTTTGGTTGGTCTGTTTTACTTGTTAAGATCGGTAGCTTATAGTCTAGAAAATGTGGTGGCTTTTTCGGCACCAGCTACGTCTCCTCACACCAATAGACATCAAACTTGGGATGGCATGGTCTAATGCTCAATTCTGATAACGACGGAAAGTGTATTGCGTTCACCTGAACCTTTTTTTTTTTTATGAGAAAAGTTGAGTTTTTTTATAAGTTAAGTTCTGTTTTTGAGAAAAGTTGAGCTTTTATAAGTTAAGTTCTTTTTTTTATGAGAAAAGTTGAGTTTTTATGAGAAAAGTTGAGTTTTTATAAGTTAAGTTCTGTTTTTGAGAAAAGTTGAGCTTTTATAAGTTAAGTTCTGTTTTTATGAGAAAAGTTGAGCTTTTATAAGTTAAGTTCTGTTTTTATGAGAAAAGTTGAGTTTTTATAAGTTAAGTTCTGTTTTTATGAGAAAAGTTGTTTTTATAAGAAAAGTTGAGTTTTTATAAGTTCTGTTTTTATGAGGAAAGTTGAGTTTTTATGAGAAAAGTTGTTTTTAAGAGAAAAGTTGAGTTTTTATAAGTAAGTTCTGTTTTTATGAGAAACGTTCTGTGTTTATGAGTAAATAACTTCTGTTTTTATTAAGCTATTTTACTCATAAAATCAAAACTTATAGGTGAATGAAATAAGCTTCTGTAAAAAACAGATAACAAATGTTTAGACTGTGTACTTTTAAAGGATCCAAGACTGAGTCAAACAGGCCATTGAAAAAAAACTATGGTTCAATCATTTCAATTAATTTCTATATTACACTAAACTATTACAAAGTTGTCTCATAGCATTTACCCACTCTATAGTAAGCAGTGGGCGACATTCTCAACTAAATATCTACTTTAAAAATACTACTCCAGTAGAAGTAAACATTACAACTGAGTACAAAATACCTTGAAAGATTTTGGCTATTGCTTTGTAAATGTAATACCTGTTCTCCATGGCTGTAGGTGATGCACATGTTCAAAGGCTGCCGGCGCGAGGATATGGCTCCGCACATCTACTCTGTGGCCCAGACGGCGTACCGAAACCTGCTCACCACTCGACAGGACCAGTCCATCGTTCTGCTGGGGAAATCCGGCAGCGGCAAAACCACAAACTGTCAACACCTGGTCCAGTACCTGGTCTCCATCGCGGGCAGCACCGGAAAAATCTTCTCTGGTGAGTTTCCAGCCATCTCTATCCATGTTACTAACTTTTACAGTCGTTTTCCTGTGTGCACACTTTATTTCTGTTTCTCTCTGCCCCCTCTTTAGCGGAGAAGTGGCAGGCCGTCTACACCATCCTGGAGGCTTTTGGAAACAGCTCGACGTCGATGAACACAAACGCAAGTCGGTTTTCTCACGTCGTGTCTCTAGACTTTGACCAGGCCGGACAGGTTTCCTCTGCCTCCATCCAGGTAACTCCTGAATACAATGGTAGCCAGGTTTCTCGGAATAAAACCTGAAAACTCACATTTGTAGGTCTCCAGCTATAAAAAAAGTAATTTGAGATGAAATGGGAGTTTGGCAGAGAGAACAGCTCAGGTTCCAGAGTAACACGGTCGATGTAAGAGCTGGAGGAAGTGCCTGAGAAGAGGGAAGTCTGGTGATTTTTTTGCATAGATTACTGTCATTATGAGCCGGTCCAGGTGGAGGGGTGTACAACTACCAGTCAGCTCTTTTGACTTGCAAAATATGTGCTCTGATAAATCTAACATGTTTTTTTTTCGTGTTATGTTTAGACGATGTTGTTGGAGAAGCTGAGAGTGAGTCGTCGACCGGATTCAGAGTCCACCTTCAACGTCTTTTACTTTCTTTTGGCCGGAGCCGACAGCAGCCTCAGGTCTGTCCTTCTACAGAACTTTATCTACAAAATACTGGCCCAGTGTTGCCAGATTGGGCTGGTTTCCACCCAGTTGCGCTTCTTTTCAACGCCTTGTGCTGGGAAAAATAACATTGGGCTGGTTTATAGAATTTGGGCTGCTTTTCACAACATTTGGCGGGTTTTTAGAAAATAAAAAACCCGCAGAACAATGTATGAAAGTACTGTGCGACATTTTAGAGTCGTCATGCTGAAAGTAGCGCTCCTCTGGTGGTGTTACCCGGCTACTCTTAAAAAGCTGCCCAATCCACAGACTTGGCAACCCAGGTCTTTGAAAATTTTAATAAAACAATGTTTTGTCCTCTCTCGTCCAGAACGGAGCTCCATCTGAACCACTTGGCTGAGAACAGCACCTTTGGGATCCTCCCACAGACAAAGGTACAGACAAGGAGGGGCTTTTGAGTTTGATATATATTTTGTTTTTTATAACAGCTACACAAGATTAAGCATTAGAGCATTAAAAATACAAAAGTAATGTGGGTGTAATATCTTTTAATGGTATACTTGCTTTTTATTTTATTTTTAACACCTTAAATACCGTATTTTCCGCACTATAAGGCGCATCGGATTATAAGGCGCACCTTCAATTAATGGCCTATTTTAAAACTGTTTTCATATATAGGGCTCACCGCATTATAAGGCGCATCCATTAGTTGGCGCTGCGCTAAAGGGAATGTCAATAAAACAGTCAGATAAGTCAGTCAGTCAAACTTTATTAATAGAATACAAACTAGCGTTCTTACAACTCCCTCGTTGAAAACTAGGGATGCACAGATACCACTTTTTTTCAAACCGATACGAGTACGAGTACTTCCATTTGAGTACTCGCCGATACCGAGTACCGATACAAGTACTTATACAGGGGTAACTTTATAGTTTATACAGTCACACTGCTGTATGTCATTCATCCCATACCGTGTCGTCTTTTTGCCGTCTATCCCCGCTCTGCGATGCTAAGTTATTTTTACAACAGAGTGGTTTGAACACAGCTAACCATGGCTAAAATTAGCTGAATATGGACATGTTATACCTCATTTTAAAGCTTAGATTCTCCTCTATTCAGTCGCTAAAATCATTTTAAAGACAGATTGAGCATCTGCGCATCACCTGCGGAGATTCGCCTTTACATACAGGAGCTAACACAATTAGCAACGGTACTTCTTATGTTTTATCAGACAACAACTGCTTCAGACTCCGCGCTTATATCATTTTCGGGACAACTAGGACAACAAAAGGACAACTGCTTAAGTTTTAGGACTTTAGGATTTGGGATGTCTGGTTGAGCAGAATGTAGAGCCAGCTTTGCTTTTAAAACCTGTCACTTCGGCGACGCCCCCTGAATACGGTAGCCATAATTAACCAACATTGATCCATATATAAGGCGCATCGGATTATAAGGCGCACTGTCGGTTTTTGAGAAAATTAAAGGCTTTTAGGTGCGCCTTATAGTGCGGAAAATACGGTAGTAACTAGAGATGTCAAAAAGCTACTTATTACTATATAAAGAACATTTAATTTTTTTTTTAAGTTAGCGTTGCAAGTATAAACCTTGTAATATTTTTAGCATTAATTTGTTACATGGTAATAGCACCCCTGAATACCTTTAGTGCTCTATTTGTGTAGCCTTGGCTAATTTAAATGAAAAGCTGAATTCTCCTGTGGTCTTGCCTCCAGCCTGAAGACAAACAGAGGTCGTCCCAACAGTTCACCAAACTCCAGGCCGCCATGAAGGTCCTGGGCATCTCCTCTGAGGAGCAGAAGGCCCTGTGGCTGATCCTGGGGGGGGTCTATCATCTGGGAGCAGCCGGAGCCACTAAAGGTAAAAGATTACATTACATATTACATTACATATTCTCAAGTATGTACAGTACTCTAGGGCAGGGGTCTGCAACTGGGTCCAAAGAGCCAAATGTTCCCAAAAATACAAAATTTGAATCTGTAAAGAGCCGCATCCAATTTTAACGTCACAAAAGTCCTTTAGCATTAATAATTGCTGACTAACAAAGAGCTGTGTTAAATACTGCACTGATTATCTCACTTCGAGAACTGGAGTTACAGTGAAGCCAGAAATTATTCATACTCCTGGCAAATTCTGACTTAAAGTTACTTTTATTCAACCAGCAAGTTTTTTTTTGACCAGCAAAATAAAAAAAGCTGAGAAATATTTTTTTCCACAATAATACCTCTTGTACATCGTCTTATTATCTTTTGAGAGAAGCCTGGGTCATTTCCAGTCAAATAAATTCCAGTTGAATAAAAGTAAGTTTAAGTCAGAATTTGCCAGGGGTATGAATAATTTCGGGCCTCACTGTACATCCTGTAACTGTTTATTGGTGCTTGTGTGTGGCACTTCTAATAAGTCAGTGTGTGCATCTGTGTGGACAGCTGAGGCTAAAACAGTTTATTATAACAGTTAAGTCCACAGCATATACAGAAAACAGAGAAATGCACGGATGGTACAGACTGCAGGTTGTTTCAAAGTCATCTGCTGACAGTATTTCATGACTTTACAGAACCAGATGTCAGAAGCCCGAGAAGCTGCAAGAGCAGGGCTAAAGACTTCCAGTACTAACAATAGTTCTGTGTGGCGCATTTCTAAATTAACTCCGCTCAAAGCCACATTTGAACTATTCTCAGTTGCACAAAGGGCTGCAAAATATTTGTAATGTAAATAAATCACGGAATTTTGGTCATAAAACAAGACTTACAGTTGTAAAAGCTCAGTACAATGGGTAATAAATGCCAACATACAGTACCTTTTCTAACCAGTGTTTAATACCAGTGGGCTTTATTACTTGTTGCCACTAGGTGTCAGTGTTGCCACATTAGTGTTTTTCCTCTCTGACCTGAACAGCTGCAGTTTATCAAATCACAGTGAGGTGCTCTCCAGTCAAAGCAGGTCGAGACCATATGTACTCTTGAGATTTTAGTTTTAGAGAGTAAACACAATATTCTGCTACTAATACTTTGCTTTAATACTTTAGGCTTTCTTAAATTATTATTTATTTATGTTATTATTCAGCTGTGTTTTGCTCTACATGCCTTTTAATTGCCTTGAGGGGACAAATAAAGTTTTTTGAATTGAATGAATACAAATTACAGAGGGAAAAAAATGAACTGGAGGATAGGGTTTATTGTGCCAGAGCTTGTGAAATGTGCTGCTGCCATGTTTAATAGAGAAGGCTGTTAGATATAAGAGTTTATGCAAAGAAAAATAGTATTACAGGGTTCCCGCAGGGCATTAAATAGCCTTAAAAGTCATTAAATTGAGGCCTTAAATGGTATTAAAAAGCATTCAATTGAATTCCAACAGGTATTACAAATTTTAAACAGTTTTGAGGTCAAATTGCTGACAAAATTAGTTTTATTTGTGAATATAAATATGTGTTTAGAAGTAATAATTTACCATTTTTGTAGACAATTTGAGCTGCCATGATTTGTGACATTAAAAATGGCATTAAAAAGCATTAATTTGACTTGATACCAGCAGGAAAGCACAAAGCCTTTACATAAAAAAATATGACCTGACCCAAAACACCTTTTAAATATTCAGCCTAAATTCATTCACAGTTCCTAAAGCAGTAAACAAAATATATAAAATATCAGAATCAGAATAGTATTTATTACCATAGTAAGTGAAAGCTTCTCATCACTGGGAATTTGCTTTGTTCCATGGTGCAAACATAAAATAAAATAAGATAAGTAACGTATAATAACAATATTAGAAAAAAGAGCGGGATACAATAGGAAAAAGTAAAATAAAATATGTTATAAATTTACAAAATAAACAGATAGGACCTAAATGTGTACCAAATGTCTTTAAGTTATGTATCAGTAGGTCAGTTTGGTGAAATAAGTGCAGCCAAATGTTGTTTCATGTGAATTAAAAACATTTAAACAGACTTTGGACAGACCCTAGTTTTTGTTTTTTATTGTTTTGGTGATGTTTCTCAGCATTCTCCTCTTCCACAGCATGAGTTTGTGTTGCTTTAAGTGTTATCTGAAGCTAATGTGTGGGTTTATTTTGTGATGTTGTGTCTAATCCTTCTGTCTTCTTGCACGTTTGCATGCCGCGCCCTCTCTCAAACGCAGACGGAGACCAAGGTAACGGAAGATGTTGTTCTCTCATCTCACTTTTAAAAACTACTTTTTCCAGCCTTATATTTGTCCAAATGCATCTATACTTCCTTCATTTGCATTTTTATTGTTTCTGCACCAATGTAATCTATTTTTGTTGATCTAAACTTGCTTTTCTTCATGTCACTTTCACCTAATATGCACCGTTTAAGCTGATTAAGCTGTCCCACCTGTGTGCTCTATTTTTATGGCAAGGAAGGGAAGACAGCAAGTAACAAATAATACAGCGCTTATGGAAAAAAAATACAAAACTTTCATGTTAAACTAGGCTTATTCTGCAGTTCCTTTTTTGTCTTTGGTTGTCATCGTGGAGATTAGGTGTGTAATGATACGTTTTTGCACCGATACGATATGTATCGATTACAAGTGTTTCGATGCGATTCAACAACAATATTGGCTAATTTGAAACGATAAGATTCGATACGATTAAACACCTTCATATCGATAATCGATACAGCAACTTTTTGCCAAAAATCATAAAAGTTTACGCTCAAATGTAGCACTGCGGCCAGGGTTGATTATGTCCAGCAGAGAGAGAGTGAAGAAAAGTTGAATATAAAAAAAGCTGTATCTGGTTTTATTTTAACATGCAAATTTCTAATTTTGATATTTCCGATATTATTGATCGATACTTCATGTGTATCGATATTCACTTCCTAGAAAACGATACGATTCATACAAGGTCATGTGTATTGATGTAGTTGTATCATAGGGAAAAAATCGATACAGTTACCGTATCGTTACAGCCCTAGCGGAGATTCATCGCTAATTTCACATCCTTTGATTCAACACTGACAACTCTTTTAGACAAACAGCCAATAGGAGCCTCCATTTTTTGAGACTTTTTTAGTCAGACCAATGCTTGCCTGTATGCTCTGAGCATTCTTAGATACAAAATCCTTCATGGTAAAGCCTAGATGTCATACTAAGGGCTTGTTTTTTAGATGTAATGGTTGAATGTGAGAGTGAATAGGTGGTGTGTCAGTCTGTGTTTCTAATGACTGACCATTGTCCAGGCTGGACTCCGCCCAAGGCCCATAGTTGCTGGGATAGGCTCCAGCCATCCACAACTCCGCCTAGAGGGAAAAAGCGGAAGAAGATTTCAGTTTTCATGAAGCTTGGTTTCAGCCGAGTCCATAACCTGGAAAAGGCCAGACTGTGATAACGTTAGCACGGGGTTGCTAACGTTGCTAACATTTTCCCACATCAACCTAAAACATTCACAACAGGCTAAATCCTCCAGCTAAGTAGAGTCCACAGGCTCAGATTTGGAGGATTCCTGCTGCTCCTGAGTCCTGACAGGTCGCCCCAGTGGGATTATGGGACGGGGTCAAATGCAGAGGACAAATTTCCCTACAGTAAAGTCTACCAGTAGTCATGCTCATTAAAGCAGAACTCAGTAACTTTACTTTATATAAACAGTTTGGGAGTCCGTGTGATGGTTAAATGAGTTGTTGGGGGGTAAATAAAGCGGGCAGCATCGCCCCCTGGTGTCCCGGTTAGCAAAACAACAAGCTAACGATGGCTTTATTTCTCTTTTTTTTTTTTTTTTTCGTGCCAGAGCGGCCAAATGGAAGAAAAAACTTTGTACAGATACGCGGAGGGGAAAACAAAAGTAAAGTTGAGCGAGGGATCACACAGGAGTCAACTGGGCTTGTGGGTATTTACGATAGTGCTTTACTCCAAACTTTAGGGGGAGCTCTATAGAGGAAAGAAAGGCAAAAAGACCGAAGAAACAAGCAGAGTTCCACTTTAATGTATCTTTTTTTCCCGTCAGTGTTAAAAACTCAGATTGAATCGTCATTTTTCAGTATAAATGGGACACAGACCGTGGGATGTTGCTGGGACAAATTACCTCAGATCCTCCATAATCTCTGTGTAAAAGTCGCTCCTGTTTGCTTCTCCCTCTCTTCTCGCTCCTCGTCTTTCTCTCTTTCTAACTCTTTTCTGTTGTGAGATAAAAAATCACAAAGATCACAACGACGCCGTCCCTTTAAGCTGCCGCCTCTGATGCTTCCCTTGTCGCCCACATTCAGCTCCCAAGCCGCCGCCGCGCGATAACACAGACAACAGCAGAGTAAAGCTTGTTCAGTTTAAACTTAGATCGTTTTTTTTTTTTTCCCACACACAGCTCACATTTCGTCAGCTTGTCCCATATCGCATGAAGAATAAATGTGGGATAGAGTCTTATAACAGGAGAGTTAGAGTAGTCATTGTGTACTTACTTTATTATAAATAAAAATGTTCCTACATTTCTGAAAACTAAAATTCAAGTTAAAAAATATTATATATTATATATTATGTTATTGCGATATTTGAAAATTGAGCCTACTTTTCGAACATAGTAAGTTAAATTCTCTACATTTCACAAAAATGAAGAGAGATGATATTTCTGGTAAGATATAAGTTATACAAGTTATGATTTTTGGAATTGGACAGCATTCGCACACATTATGGATCTGCTAACAACGACACAGAGGGAAGAAAAGTACTGAGTGTAACATTAACTTAAGCTGAAAAGTACTACTAGGACTATAACTACTAGGGCTGCACGATATGGAGGAAACATGTGATATTTGATAACTATGTTGAAAATTGCGATAACGATATTGTGATATTCAAAAATAGAGCCTACTTTTCGAACATAGTAAGATAAATTCTCTACATTTCACAAAAATGTAAGTTCCTGTATTTACAAGTCAAAACAGCGACAAAATCAAAACTTAACACAGACTAAACCAGGAATAAAACAAGGCTAAGCTGTGACTAAATTAATTAAATTACCACTAAAACTGGACTTTTTAAACATTTTTATTTAGTCACAACACATGTTCTTTTAAGGCTCTGGTGGAAAATGATTCTTCAGTGTAAATCTCTGTCAGATGGAAGACCACAGCGTTATTGCGATTTATTTCGATTCTTGCGATACAGATATTGCATTTGCTGATATTGCGATAACGATAATTTTGCGATATATTGTGCAGCCCTACAAAATAAAGTAACAAAAGTGTTCGCAGCAAAGGCAAATCATACTCCGGGTTATTTACATTTGGTATAAACTACCCCTAAACTGTGAACTTAACCCGGGCTATAACCAGTAATAAATAAAAAAGGTTTGCATAGATGTAACCAACTTTTAAATCCAAACTCTTTTCCTGTATGCTTTGCGATTAATCCACAAAATCACTCACTGACTCATCATCTCAATCATAATTTCATATCTTTGTTAATTCACTCTCTGTCACTAAAACTCTCTGCTGGTCCGGTCTCTAACCCCTGTCCCGTCTCTGTCGTAGCCGGTCGGAGGCAGTTTGCCCGGCACGAGTGGGCCCAGAAAGCGGCCTACCTCCTGGGCTGTACCTTAGAGGAACTGTCCTCGTCCATCTTTAAACACCAGGCCAAAGGACTGCAGCACAACCCGTCGTTCAGAGGAGGACCGGACGACATGGGACAGGGAGACAGCCCCGGTAAGAATGAAAGATTTAAGATTTATTGGACCAGGAGGTATTTTTTTTATAGAAATGTGTAAATGTGTACTCGCAATGAATATTAACTTTTAACTTGATTTTTTTCCCTTGTATTTTGGTAAAGATAATTATTTAGTTATTAGCGCAGCATAACAGAAGTCATCTGAGTAAAAATGAGACTTTAAGGTCACCTGTGGGCTGTGTTATAAGGGTTTTTGTTTTAGAGCGAGGGAAGGAACAGTTTAACCAATCACACGCTTTCATAGGACAGGAGCGCTCTGATTGGTCGATACATCCTTTATCTATCCCAGGGGCATCCAAACTTTTTCCAATGAAGGCCGGATTTGAAGATGTGCAACAGTGCAAGGGCCAACAGTCCCTCCTTATGTTTTTAGGAACTGAAAGCACATAAACTATAAATTGAATGCATTGTTTTATAAGTATTTTGTTTTTAAAATCTTTTTTTTTTTACAACAAAATCTAAATGAAGTCCCAACAAAATACCATCTTTGAACATAAAAAACATCCTCTTTGTAGTATATGTTTATGTATAAATGCTCAGGCTTTTAACGCTTACTATGGGGAAGGCCACATACATACTAAACTTAGAAAACACAAAGCAGAGAGAAGTAGATGAGATGCACAAATGTACAGATAAAGCCATGGACACACTGTACGAAAGTGCTGTTGGGCCATAAGTAATACATTTTCTCATGGAGGCTGAGGGCCATATGAAACTTTGACCTGTGCCACAATTGGCCCCTGAGCCGCACTTTGGACATGTCTGATCTATCCAGAACTAGAATCTATCAGGAATAATGTGAAGGAGCGATTGTTTTATTTCAAAATTCATACTTCCAGGTTTGTGTGAGACTGTGAGCGTCGGAAAGGGGAGAGTATTATTCAGACTCCACATTTTTTTAGATGCATCACTTTTACAGTCACAAAATCAGGCAGTGCAGCTTTAAACTGAAGTACAAACCAATACAGATGAGTCCAAGGTAACACTTTGTTTTAAGGTCCACCTATTAACCATTAACTAGCTAATTAGTGGTTAATTAGCTCTGATTCATAATTATAAAGCACCTATTAATCCCTAATTCTGTGTGAACTATTTAGTAGCTAACTAATATTTTCCCCTTAATAAACTCTAAATTACTGCTCATTAGTAGGAAGTAATAAATTTGTTGGACATAAATTATGATTTTAATAAGATTTTTGTTGTGCTGCTATTCCCTAATAATGCTTATACTCCAAACATTTTAAGAACTACTTCCTTACTTCCTACTAATGAGCAGTACCGTATTTTCCGCACTATAAGGCGCACCTAAAAGCCTTTAATTTTCTCAAAAACTGACAGTGCGCCTTATAATCCGATGCGCCTTATATATGGATCAGTGTTGGTTAATTATGGCTGCCGTATTCAGGGGGCGTCGCCGAAGTGACAGCGGTAAAAACGGTAAAGGGGAATTCCAGTCCCAGCTGTTCATGTGTGCCATAGGCGTGTTTATGGATCCTGCCGCAAAAGAACAAGGAGGCGCGGCCTTTGCTCCATCTCAGTAGAAGAGTTGCGACATTGAGGGGACAGAAAACTGAGCGCTCGAACGCTGTTCATGTAGCTTTGAACTGTGACAAATGGAGTTGGAAATACATTGTTTTCAACGAGGGAGTTGTAAGAACGCTGGTTTGTATTCTATTAATAAAGTTTGACTGACTGACTTATCTGACTGTTTTATTGACATTCCCTTTAGCGCAGCTCCATCTAGTGGATGCATAACGCAACTCCAGCCACTAGAGTAGCTTCTATTCTATGCGCCTTATAATGCGGTGCGCCCTATATATGAAAACAGTTTTAAAATAGGCCATTCATTGAAGGTGCGCCTTATAATCCGATGCGCCTTATAGTGCGGAAAATACAGTAATTTTGAGTATATTAAGGGGAAAATGTTGCTTAATTGCTAAGTAGTTATAGAATTAACCACAATTAATTAGCACTTAGTTAATGGTTAATAAATAGGTGGACCTTAAAATAAAGTGTTACTGAGTCTAAATATATGATCCAACATAGATTTCAGAGATTTAAATCAGTCATCAGTAACAAATATTTAGTATAGACAGAATTATACATTATACTTTTGGTCAATATGATTATGATATAAGTATATATGTCCTTTCTTGGGCTTTTAAACAAGGTTCAGAGTCTTTTTTTTTTTTTTGGCAACTCATTTTGATTGTTTTTGGGTTTTACAAATAGTCATCAGGCTTGAACAAAAGAATGACAAGAACATAATGACTGAATGTAAGTCTGCTTTATCTTATGTTAGCTTATTTTGCCTTTCAGGTTCAAAGGTCACGGCCGTGGAGTGTCTGGAGGCGATGGCTTCGGGGCTGTACTCTGAGCTCTTCACTCTGGTCATATCCCTCATTAACAGGTCAGTTTCACACCGGAGGGTTGGGCTCTGTTTGGGAGTTTTTACGGTGCAGCGTAGTGACGACAACAATGAAGTGCGTGCAGTGTGAAGACTGAGCTGCAAATGTTAGAAGACCATCAAAATAAACCAGTTGTAGCAAAGTCTAGTTAGCAATTTCTAACTATACACAGTGTCACATGATGAAGTGTCACAGTTTCTGAAAACCTTAACTCTGTAGTGGCTGAGGCGCTAGGGAGTGAGTTTAGTTTAGTTGAGTTTATTATTTATTTCTCAGGGGCCATGTACAAATACATTAGTTTCACAAGAAAAGAGATGCTTTGTACCAGATTTAGCTACAAGATACTTTCTATCTGCAGTCCACGGGCAGGTAAGCACAAGAAATACAACATTACAGAATACAAAAGTTAATATTAATTTAGAGTTAAAATGCTTACTTTGTTACCAAGCTTAAAAAGGCATTTAGCCTTAATTCATAACTGATAAAAAGTACTTAGAAATACAAGTTATTAGTAGCGAATAATGATGAATACAGGTAAGCACAGCATTAGTTTGACTTATGTCGGCACAGTTGATTATGGAGAAAATGTTTTTAAGGTTTTGAGAAAAATGATGCAGATCTACAGACAACTTCAGTCTGGAAGCTGATTCCATTGTTTGATGGTTTTAAATGCGAAGGCTGATTGTGCAAAGGCTGTTCAACACAACTTTAAATCTGTCTAAAATAGATAAGAGAAAGCCACAATGTCTCCTGTCCCCTACGATGCACCTACTTTCTTTTCGAAAGCAGAACAGTCAGGTTCCTCAGCCACAGCGACCCGTTTCTACTCGATTTTGGACCTGGCGTCTTACAAACACGAAGTTAATGTGCTATCAGAAATAACCAAGGTAGCACCGGCTTCTACTGAGCTAATTTTATAACTTCTCTGACATGATTAACGGCATTTAGTGCTTTCTAGGGCTGCACAATATATCACAAAATTATTGTTATCGCAATATCAGCAAACGCAATATCCGTATGGCAAGAATCTAAATATATCACAATAACACTGTGGTCTTCCATCTGACAGAGATTTACACTGAAGAATCATTTTCCACCAGAGCCTTAAAAGAACATGTGTTGTGACTAAATAAAAATGTTTAAAAAGCCCAGTTTTAGTGGTAATTTATTTAATTGAGTCACAGCTTAGCCTTGTTTTATTCCTGGTTTAGTCTGTGTTAAGGTTTGATTTTGTCGCTGTTTTGACTTGTAAATACAGGAACTTACATTTTTGTGAAATGTAGTGAATTTAACTTACTATGTTCAAAAAGTAGGCTCTATTTTCAAATATTGCAATAATATCGTTATCGCAATTTTCAACATAGTTATCGAATATCGCATGTTTTCTCCATATCGTGCAGCCCTAGTGCTTTCCTTCGTCACCTGTTGGTTCTGCTGAAGTTTGTGTTGTTGTTCAGTCCTCTGTGGGATTTTTTTCTTTATCTTGTTTCCATTTTAACAACAGTAAAGTCCCATTGACGTCCGATGTAACGACCACATTCAAAGAAACCCACTTTTATAGCAATTCTTTGTACAACTGGCTTCTGCTGTTTTCACTGTTCAGAAATAAGCACAGAGGCGTTGATAATACATAATGTTTTATTGCCAAACCAACAATCCGCCATGTTTGTTTGTTTGGGTCAGCGGTGCACTGCTAATGTCCCGCCCTTCGTTTCTTGGATATGATTATGACTATTTTGACAAATCATAAATAAATACATATACATGTCCTTTTTTGGGCTTTTAAACAAGGTTCACAATTTATTTTATTTTTTGTTTATTTGATAGGGACAAGTATGTTACATGAACACACGTCACACACTACAACATTTTAGCCGAAGCTAATTCTCAATGCCCGTCCCTAGTTAGGCTTTTGCACAAAACATAAAACACAATATGACCAAACAGTGACAAACTAACAAAACAAGACAATACAAAGCACACAATAAAACAATATCAGTATCTAATCTTTTTTCTTTCTTTTTGTCAACTCATTTTGATTGATTTGGGGTTTTTCAAATAGACATCAGGCTTGAACAAAAGAATGACAAGAACTTAATGACTGAAGTAAGCCTGCTTTATCTTATATTAGCTTATTTTGGATTGGTTTCTCCGCCTCTGATTGTTCCGCTCATAAAAATTTAACTCATGCAAAGGGACACACTGCACTAGTTTTATTGTATAGAACAGGAAAAGAGTTTCTCTGGCAGGACAGGCTGCTATAACCCTGCTATATGGTATAATGCTAATATAGGAGTCGTCTTCTGTCTGAACCTATTATGTATTGCTGTTCAGCTAAACCATGAAATTTCTGTTTAAAATACATACTACCCATATAATAGTTGATAGTTTATTAAATTGATAAACTGTCTCAACTTAAAAATGAAGGTTTTTATTGTAGTTATCCCTTGGTAAAGTCCTGTGAATGTGGTATCTTTTGTATTTCCTGTCTGCAGCTTCCTCTGTCATGTTTACTCTCACTGCCACTGAACTCTCCTTTAGCCTCTGTTCAGGTTGTTTTGTTTTGTTTCCCGCTCTTGTATTTGTCCTGTTACTTTTCGCTGTGCTCTCAGTGTCTGCTGTTTTGTAGTTTTGTCTCTGACTCTGCTTCTCTGGGGAGCCGTGCCTCTGCGTATTTCTATAAATAAATATTCTCCACTGTGCTACATAAATACAGTAAGAGGTTGAGAAAGCTGCTGGTTCATGACTTTAGAGTTTGCTTAAGTAATTTGTCTTTGCCTGTGATAATTCAATGCAGTTTTTGTCGTAAACAAGCTAATTCATCTGTGGTGATGTTATAGCTTTTGCTGTAAAATTATTCTCCAAACAAACAAGAATAAGTAATGTAACCAATGAATTCTTTCACTGGCCTACATTAAGATTTATGTATCTATTTTACAAAGATGCACTACTGCTATTTGGACACTGCCTAGACATAAAAATTTGGTCTTTGGCAATTGACACTAAGTCAATCTTATTCCCTGAAGCTAATTAATAAACTTTGAGAATAGAAGTCTTTAGAAATACATTTGAATCTGTTAAAGTTAGAATGATACTACTATTTACCCATCACTCAGTTATCTATCTGTTAGCCTCATGTTGCTAATAGCTGTGCTAATTAGCCGTTTTATGCTGCGTTCATCCCCCACCAGACACCTAATCCAATATCTCTAATGTGGGATAGAGTCTTATAACAGGATGGTTAAACTAGTTTTGGATCACTGGTAAAAAAAAAAAAAAAAGCAGGAAACTGAGGCACTGAGGGATGCACCGATACCGATACCATGTCCAAGTACTCGTACTCGTATTCTGAAATGTGGGCCAATACCAACAATCGATACCACTACTGCGCTGTCACGTGACATTCCCCTCTCAGCTGAGCGGTGAGAACTGAGTGGAAGGATTTCAAAGTGAACTGTATGGAGATAAAAGCAAAGCTGACTCTACATTCTGCTCAACCAGACTTATCCCAAATCATACGTGAGTCCTAAAACTTAAGCAGTTGTCCTTTTGTTGTCCTAGTTGTCCCGAAAATGATATAAGTGCGGAGTGTGAAGCAGTTGTTGTCTGATAAAACATAAGAAGTACCGTTACCATTGCTAATTGTGTTAGCTGCTGTGTTAGCTGCTGTATGTCTTGGCGAATCTCCGCTAGTTATGCGCAGATGCTCAATCTGCCTTTAAAATTTTAGCGACTGAATAGAGGAGAATCTAAGCTTTAAAATGAGGTATAACATGTCCATGTTGAGCAAATTTTAGCCATGGTTAGCTGTGTTCAAACCACTCTGTTGTAAAAATAACTTAGCATCGCAGAGCGGGGATAGACGGCAAAAAGACGACACGGTATGGGATGAATGAGATACAGCAGTGTCACTGTATAAACTATTAAGTAACCCCTATATAAGTACTCGTATCGGTACTCGGTATTGGCGAGTACTCAAATGGAAGTACTCGTACTCGTATCGGTTTGAAAAAAAGTGGTATCGGTGCATCCCTATTAAAAAGCCTTTATTATCACATGGCTGGTTAGTTAAAACAGTGCCAACGTGTTTCGGCTCTTGGGCCTTCATCAGGGCAAACTCAAGATGGCTGCCAGGATGCAGCTTTTGAACCTATTTGCCTTGGTCACATGCACAGAAGGGGCTGGCTCTCAGTCACCTGGTACATGATGTAAGCCAGGATACAAACAGCTCATTACTTAAAAAGATTAAGACAAATTTTCTTTACTATACATCATAATAAATTTTCATTATATACTTTATACAAAAATATACATATAGTAATTAAACGAGGGAAGCTATTAGCTAGAGAAAGAGGAAAAAATCAAGTTCCCCATTCAGACCTGGATATTGTGTAGCTTTGAGAGCATAAATCCAGAAGGACTTTCTCTGTAGGAGCTTCTTCTGTATCACCTTCTCTTACAGACTCATGAACATGCTCAATACCACATATTTATAGAGTATTGCAGCTACCATGGTCAGTGTTTTTATAATGCAGTGCCATGGGGTACAGAGGGTTCCCGGTCCTTCTGGCCTGTTTGTGCTCAGCTAGTCTGGCTTTAAGTTTGCGTTTGGTTCTGCCAGTGGTGTAAGTTTTGGATCACGTACATGTCTTTAGTGACAGAAAAGTAGTTGAATGACATAATGTCCTGTACACACTCTTGGTAGTATTGTGTAGTGAGATATTTAGATCATTGTTCGATGTATTTTCTTGGGTGTACATTAAAGTTTTGCTGCTGAGCTTTCAGCCATGTTATAATGTTGTTCCCTCATCAAAAACAGACCTGGAGTTGTGTTTTGCTTCATTCACACCTCTAAATAATCCTGTATTGTCTGGCACTGAATTTCTGAGGACTAAAAACGCTCGGTTTCACAAACGTCTACCTCTCCTACAAAGCCCCGCCCACTCCAGGAAGCACTGACCAATCACCAAGCCCTCTACATCCAGTCTGCTCTCATTCATTTATCAAAAAACAGTGTACAGCTCTGTTTCCACTGATTCCTCACAGACATTTTTCAGTTTGTAGTAAAATGACAGAGAAAAAGTTTAAGAAAGCGAAGTGTTGTTTTTTTTTCACTGTTTCTGTACAAAAAACCTGAACAGAGCTTCACTCTGCTGCCCTCTGCTGGTCTCTTTCTTTAGTAGAGTACTTATTAAAAATGTTTTCATTTAGTTTAGTTTTAAAGGCTGTCCAAAACTATTTCAAAAAGCCTGAAAAAAAGCATCATATCATCAGCCGCTTTAAAGAGTTAAAATGTTTTACCTCAGTGGCAAAGTGGGTAGTAATAGTCGTTATAGGGGTAGTAGTAGTAGTAATATTAGGGCTGCACAATATATCGCAAAATTATCGCAAAGTTATCGCAATATCAGCAAACGCAATATCCGTATCGCAAGAATCTAAATATATCACAATAACGCTGTGGTCTTCCATCTGACAGAGATTTACACTGAAGAATCATTTTCCACCAGAGCCTTAAAAGAACATGTGTTGTGACTAAATAAAAATGTTTAAAAAGTCCAGTTTTAGTGGTAATTTAATTAATTTAGTCACAGCTTAGCCTTGTTTTATTCCTGGTTTAGTCTGTGTTAAGTTTTGATTTTGTCGCTGTTTTGACTTGTAAATACAGGAACTTACATTTTTGTGAAATGTAGTGAATTTAACTTACTATGTTTGAAAAGTAGGCTATATTTTTGAATATCGCAATAATATCGTTATCGCAATTTTCAACATAGTTATCGAATATCGCATGTTTCCTTCATATCGTGCAGCCCTAGTAGTTATAGTCCTAGTAGTACTTTTCAGCTTAAGTTAATGTTACACTCAGTACTTTTCTTCCCTCTGTGTCGTTGTTAGCAGATCCATAATGTGTGCGAATGCTGTCAAACTCCAAAAATCATAACTTGTATAACTTATATCTTACCAGAAATATCATCTCTCGTCGTCTGTCTTCTCTTCTCCCGCAGAGCTCTGAAGTCCAGCCAGCACTCGCTCTGCTCCCTGCTCATCGTGGACACTCCTGGTTTCCAGAATCCCAGAGTTTCTCAGCTGAAGCGCGGAGCGACGTTCGAGGAGCTGTGCCACAACTACACGCAGGAGCGACTGCAGACGCTCTTCCACGAGCGCACGTTTACTCGGGAGCTGGACCGATACAAAGAGGTGCACTGGGACCCACGCAGACACTGGATACAAGGGCTTTTTTATGTTTACCAAGATCAAGAATTAAAAAACAGAATTATTTTAAAACACTTTATTTGTGGTTCTCAGTGGGACCAGGGAGTTTTTTTTTAAATATAAACAGTGGCTCTGGACATGACTCAAAAAAAAAAGTTTATAAAGAAAGCAGCCAAGTATCAGAGGTGGAACATAATTAAATACTTTTACTCAACTTAATTTACATTAAATATTATGTACTTTTAAAATACATTTTCTATAACATACCTTTACATTTACTTAAAATACTTTTACTTAAGTGAATAAATTTAATTCTAATGAGTAAAAGAATGCCTCACCCAGTAGTAGTACTAGGAGTAGTACCCGTAGAAGTAGTAGTAGTAGTTGTAGTAGAAGTACCAGTAGAAGTAGTAGTAGTGCAGTAGTGCTAGTAGGAGTAGTAGTAGTAGTACTAGTAGTAGTAGTACTAGTAGTAATAGTGTTAGTAGTAGTAGTAGTAATAGTGCTAGTAGTAGTAGTGCTAGTAGTAGTAGTAATAGTGCTAGTAGTAGTAGTAGTAATAGTGCTAGTAGTAGTAGTGCTAGTAGTAGTAGTGCTAGTAGTAGTAGTAATAGTGCTAGTAGTACTAGTAGTAATAGTGTTAGTAGTAGTAGTAATAGTGCTAGTAGTAGTAGTGCTAGTAGTAGTAGTAATAGTGCTAGTAGTAATAGTGCTAGTAGTAGTAGTAGTAATAGTGCTAGTAGTAGTAGTGCTAGTAGTAGTAGTAATAGTGCTAGTAGTAATAGTGCTAGTAGTAATAGTGTTAGTAGTAGTAGTAATAGTGCTAGTAGTAATAGCGTTAGTAGTAGTAGTAATAGTGCTAGTAGTAGTAGTGACAGAAGTTGCAGTAGTAGTAATTGCAGCAACAGTAGTAACAGTAGTTGTACTAAAAGTACCAGTAGAAGTGGTTGTAGTAGTGCTAGTAGTAGTAGTAATAGCAGTAGTAGTAGTAGTAATAGCAGTAGTAGTAGTAGTAATAGCAGTAGTAGTAGTAGTAGTAGTAGTAGCAGTAGTAGCAGTAGTAGTGCCAGTAGTAGTAGTAGTAGTAGCAGTAGTAGTAGTAGTAGTAGCAGTAGTAGTAGTAGTGCCAGTAGTAGTAGTAGTAGTAGTAGTAGTAGTAGCAGTAGTAGTAGTAGTGCCAGTAGTAGTAGTAGTAGTAGTAGTAGTAGCAGTAGTAGTGACAGTATTATTTATAAAACTAACATTTATTTTTAAAAACTTTACTTAAGCAGTCATTTTGTTGACTACTTTCACTTCTACCATTAGGCCGGCATTATTTTCAGGTCACAGTACTTTTACTTGAGTACAGATTTTGAGTACTTCTTCCACCTCTGCAGCGAGTACAAGTACGTAATAATATTTTCAATATTTTAACTCCTGGACCCCTGAGAGACTTCTGCTTCAAATCCTTAATGAACCACTGTGTACATTGTTTAATTTTGAACTATAACACACAACCCAATCTGTCCTATCATTAATTATGAATCAGTATTTCAGTATTTGTTGATGATTTTTGCAGTAGTACTAACCCCTGACTCCTTCCTCCTGCGTCTTTAGGAAAACATAGAGCTTGCTTTAGATGACATAGAGTGCAGTCCGTCTCTGTCTGTAGCAGCTGTTGACCAGACTTCTACACAAGCGCTGGTAAGAAAAAGAAACACAAAACTCTTTTCCTTTCTGTTTAAAACTGTGTCCTTATCGCACACTTCCTGGAGTTTGCTAATTGAGAAGTTAATGCTAATCGAGTCATCAGTGTAATGAAGTTTAGGAAATAACACTGAGCAGCAGTGCGAGGTGCTAACAACAGCGTGCACTTAAATTTGCAATTAGGTTTAACATATTTCGTACTAGTAAAGCATGTAATTGTGAGTATTGTTTGTATATCATTCATAGTTTTCACAGTGACGTCACACCTGGAGGGCATTGACGAGCACATTGTTTACTCCACTGAGCGTCAGCTGAAGCTGTTTACCTAATATTGGTTGTTTTTGTCCATATCGTATTTAGTCTTGAGTTGTCAGGTCGTCTAAAAACTTATTTGGCTGCGTCTTCTCCTGCCTGTGCGTCGCCATGTTTGTTTTGCCCCCCAGTGGAACGTAGTAGTCTCGTGTCTGAAAACTATAAGTACTGTCCAGCTAAAGGTATCTCCAGGGGCGTCAGACAGGGGCGTACTTGTGGAACAGTGTAACAGGGGCCCTGGGCAGGAGGGGGGCCCATAATGATATACCAAAAATCTATAACATTAAAATTACAACATTACATAGATATATAGTTATAAACTATGCTACTAGGAATAATTTTGGCAGCAAGACTCATTTTTACGACTGTAAAAAAGTGAAATGTTCCTTGTTGGTTTAGCTGTTCATGAGTTCTCATGTTAGAGGTCCCCCTATGAAAAATGCAAATGGTTTGGTGTTGTTAGTCTGGCGCTGTCGGTTAAATTCAGCTTGTGGCGCAGAAAAGGAGTCTTGACTTGCACAGTCACACTGCAAACATGAAACCTAAATCAGGTTTTCAACAAAGAAAAGAGCGAAGAGAAAGGGAAAGAAAGCTGCAGACGGGCAGACAAATAAATAATATTAATTTAATAAAAATAAATAAAATCATTATTAATATTATTAAATAATAATAATATTAAACCAGATAAAAAATAATAGTGAAAATAAATCAGTCCTAGGAGTTTTGCGAGTGTTGTGAGGGGCCCACCTCCTTGGTTGTGTGACCGGGGCCCAAAATTTGGTGCTATACCCCTGGGTATCTCTTTACATTCTCAGTACAAGGAGAATACATAAACAATTAGGTGGCAGAGCTTAGAGGTCAATTCTTTTTCATTTAGAAATCGATTCTTGCACTTTTATGCAGATTTTTGGTCAGGCACATGTCCGGGTGACCATGTGACTGAAGGACCCCAGCTTCCCCAGCTATCTCTTACTCTGCAGTTCATAAGAAACATCCAAAATCGCTTTATCTTAGCCGGAAAAGCTCAAAACAGCAATAAAAACACTTTGCTTGTTTTTCTGACACAAAACCTCGTAGAACAAAAAATCTGAATAAATTTTGTAGCTCTCCCCAAACTCTACCTGCACAGAGAGATTGATTGATATTGCCTTATTGATTTTCTCAAAAAAAAAAACTCATCTTTAACTGTTCTCACTGTCTAACACATTTGTTTCCATTTTAATATGAATTACTAAAAAAAAAAAAATTAAGAAAATTGGCCCGATATATTGGTTAAAAAAATCATCAGTGTTTATTGGCCATTGCTGCTCTAAATTTAAAAACAATGGCCATAGAAAAACCCATGTCAGTCGACTTAGTTCGCTTTGTTCACGACAAGGGTGGATAGGATTAGTGTTTTTATGACAATGTTACAAAGGTTTTCAAGTGTTTTACAGCAAATGAAAGTTAGGAATCTGACTTCACCAGATCCAAACGACAGCAGACACCAAGCCTTGCTACTGATTCCTCCTACACTTGTAACAGAAATACTACTACACTTTCTGATTTATTTTGTCAGAGTTTGGCTTAGGGATGTCAGGATTAACTGATTATACAATTATTAGTGATAATAAACGATAACCGTATGAATTTTAGAAACCACGGTATCTGGCAGGGAGCTCTCGTGCCTCACTTCTTGGAGCCCCCGGTACGTTTTATTTGGTGCTTTAAGGAAATGCGTCTCAGAGCACTGTACGCAGGGGCGGCAGTAGCTTAGTTGGTAACCCAAACCTGAAGGTTGGCGGTTCAAGCCCCACCACTGGCATACTGCTGTTGTGCCCTTGGGAAAGACACTTCACCCACCTTGCCTGTATGAATGTGTCAGTGTGAGTGTGTTTGGTGGTGTTCGGAGGGGCCGTAGCTCACCACCGCTGAGTGTGACTGACCGCTTTCAGGAGCTTGACAAGCTTGTAAACCGCAATATAAATCCAATAGTAAGGGTGCTCCGATCAGGGTTTTTGAGGCCGATCGCCGATCACCGATCTGCCTCTGCTGTGATCGGTCGATACCGATCATGGCCGATACCGATCACGTGGACTTCAATGTAGTAATGTATTGTATGCAGGCTATTATTAGTTCCATTTGAAAAATACTGTAGCCTTTGTAAATATAAAAGAACAACAAAATTCTACTTATTTTTGTTTTGGAAGAGGTTTTGTTGCATTATTGGTCTTTAATGTGTGCCCAGTGTCTGTGGCTTTGTTTGAATGCTCCGCTGATGTAAAAATCAGCTGTTCTTAATTGGTTCCTTTAATGCGAGTCCGCGGGTGCAGCGCCTGTGTCCGCGTAACGCGCAGCCAAACCAGGTTGAAACACAGTGGACTAAAGAGCAGACAGCTCCTGCTGCCAGTTTTGACAACGTCTGAATGAAGAAAACGTGCAAAGAGAGCAGAGAAGACAACGATGAAAGGTGCTCCTCTCAGACACACGGACACATGGGCTGCCTTTTTACTTTCTCTTTCCATTAGCAGCCATTTGGTGCAGTTTAAGCCACAAAACGCACAGTTTTCTCCACGCAACAAGACACAGGCAGACTCTGAACTTTCTTAATCCTTTTAACGTAACTGTTAGCGGGTTAGCTGTAGCTCTATTTATGTTGGTGTTTGCAAATACACGCACTGCTACGCCTCGGTTCTGTCCCGTGCGCTCCTAAAGCAGGCGGGGACACAGCAGGGACACAAAGCAGCACCTCCAGGGCAGGTTTGTGTTAGTTATAACCAGGGCTTAACTTAAAAACACTGCTAAAATAACGCTACTGCTGTTTAATCAAACCGGAGTTGCAGGACAGTAAATGTGAGAGCCTCGCGTGTTTATTGTAATTTGATCGGCCCTTCTGATCGGCCCATTTTACCGATCACTCTATTTTTAGCCATGATCGGCCGATCATGATCGGCGGCCGATCGATCGGAGCACCCTTATCCAATAGATTATTATTATTATTATTACGTGCCCCACATTATGTTCACACCATTCATGGCACTGCTCCTTTCGTCTCCCTCTCCCCTCGTACTCTCGACTGCTCCGTTAAGCGCTAAATATACGGGAGAACTCTGAGCTAAACTCCAACAGAAACTGACTGAAACGCTGGGACACAGTCCTCTGCTGGGACACTGTCCTCTGCTGGGACACTGTCCTCTGCTGGGACACTGTCCTCTGCTGGGACACAGTGTGTGTGGACTCTGGTCTGCCCTGTAAAAGTTAGCACAGCAGCTGTACCTGAGGGTGGGGCTGAGTCCTGGTGAGGCTGTGCTGTGTGGATGGAGCTGTGCTGTTATCTCACTGCTGTTGGACGCAGTTACCATCAGGAAAAAAATGATTTAAAAAGTATTAGTTATAGCAGTGGCCTCATAAATGCTTGCCACAAACTGGCCCACAGTTAGTACAGGTTTATATGATTCCTGTAACTAATAAAAAAGAAATAAAATATATCTAAAGATTTGGTCAGACAGGTTTAGCAGCATTTAATAAAAAATAGAATAAATAATCCTGAAAATTGTGTACCATATTGTCCGCACTATAGGGCGCTCCGGAGGTCATTGAATGGTCTATTTTCAAACTTTTTTCACATATAAAGCGCTCCGGACTAAAAGGCGAAACAAAACAGTCAGATAAGTCAGTCAGTCAAACTTTATTCAACGCGTTCACCATAACTCCCAAACTTGTTCAGTTGTAACGTGTGAATAAAAAACACAATCTGAGACGGCTAAACCAAACGATAGCATATTCACAATAACTCATAACTGTTCAGTTAACGTTATAACAAAATACAACACAATACACTCACTTTTTCAGTTCATTCCTCGTCCACAAATCCCTCAAATTCTTCATCTTCAGTGTCCGAGTTAAACAGTTGGGCGATTACGGCAATATTATGGTGAAGCACAGTATGTATTACTCCGCCATGCTCCTGACTACGGTAAATAAATTCATATATAAGGCGCTCTGGATTATAAGGCGCACTGTCATTTTTTGAGAAGATTGAAGGCTTTTAAGTGCGCCCTATAGTGCTAAAAATACGGTAATTGCAATATTTCATCTCACAATAATCGTGACACAAAAATTTGACATCGTGACATCTCTGGTTTGGCTTCATTTAGTATCATCCTCTGTTCGTTCTCCATGATTACTGATACAAATATGTGTGTGACCTGCTTCTCCACGAGGTCCACCGCATCGATCCATATTGGCAAACGCTGGGGGTGTTAACAAGGGTTTCATTTCAAATTACGCTCAGCTGCAAAAAGCAATCTTTCTCTAATATGGAAATACATCAAGACAAATTGTTGTATCCACTGCTGCCAGAAATCTTACTGCTAAACGTTGGCGTTAGTCTTGCACAAAAGGGTTTAAGATGCATAGAAAGATGAACTGTTTTATTCACTACTGCTAACTGTGAAAATGTGGATAGCAGTGCATTTAGCAAATACAGATTAAACATTATGACCTTATATGCAGCCCCATACGCTACAAACTTTCCATCAGGACCAGCGTTAACTTCATCAGCCGTTTGAGCTACAGGAGCTCATCTCATCTGTCTTCAGTTCGAGTGCGTTCAGTGCTTTCCTTCGTCACCTGTTGGTTCTGCTGAAGCCCTCGTTGTTGTTCAGTCCTCTGTGTTGTTTTTCTTCGTCCCGTTTCCATTTTAACCACAGTAAAGCCCCGCTGATGTTTGACATAACTAGCCCCTGACCGATATAGATTTTTTTTTTTTTTTTTTTTGATGCCGATATCGATATTAGGTAACAAAAAAAAAAAATATCCGATAATAACAATAATACCGTATTTTCTGCACTATAAGGCGCATCGGATTATAAGGCGCACCTTCAATGAATGGCCTATTTTAAAACTGTTTTCATATATAGGGCGCACCGCATTATAAGGCACATCCACTAGATGGCGCTGCGCTAAAGGGAATGTCAATAAAACAGTCAGATAAGTCAGTCAGTCAAACTTTATTAATAGAATACAAACCAGCGTTCTTACAACTCCCTCGTTGAAAACAATGTATTTCCAACTCCATTTGTCACAGTTCAAAGCTACATGAACAGCGTTCGAGCGCTCAGTTTTCTGTCCCCTCAATGTCGCAACTCTTCTACTGAGATGGAGCAAAGGCCCCGCCTCCTTGTTCTTTTGCGGCAGGATCCATAAACACGCCTATGGCACACATGAACAGCTGGGACTGGAATTCCCCTTTATCGTTTTTACCGCTGTCACTTCGGCGACGCCCCCTGAATACGGTAGCCATAATTAACCAACATTGATCCATATATAAGGCGCATCGGATTATAAGGCGCGCTGTCAGTTTTTGAGAAAATTAAAGGCTTTTAGGTGCGCCTTATAGTGCGGAAAATACGGCACTGCTCATTAGTAGGAAGTAAGGAAGTAGTTGGACATAAATTATGTTCTTAAAATGTTTGGAGTATAAGCATTATTAGGGAATAGTAGCACAACAAAAATCTTATTAAAATCATAATTTATGTCCAACAACTTTATTACTTCCTACTAATGAGCAGTAATTTAGAGTTTATTAAGGGGAAAATATTAGTTAGCTGCTAATTAGTTCACACAGAATTAGGGATTAATAGGTGCTTTATAATTATGAATCAGAGCTAATTAACCACTAATGAGCTAGTTATTACCAACATTGATCCATATATAAGGCGCATCGGATTATAAGGCGCACTGTCAGTTTTTGAGAAAATTAAAGGCTTTTAGGTGCGCCTTATAGTGCGGACAATACGGTAATAATAATGCAATAGTCTTATACAGCGTTTTTCTAGTCACTCAAAGTCACTTTACAATTTGTTGCATTATTCATTCTCTCCTCAGTCTCTCTCGGTGCGCCT
The DNA here is from genome assembly GCA_020698575.1 of Bostrychus sinensis. NCBI lineage: Eukaryota > Metazoa > Chordata > Actinopteri > Gobiiformes > Eleotridae > Bostrychus > Bostrychus sinensis. The sequence goes on along the minus strand of CM036245.1, from coordinate 8,418,701 downwards.
ACGTCTTGCCCAAGGACACAATGACAGTATGCAATGCTGGGAGTGGGGCTTGAACCACCGACCTGCGGGTTAGTGAGCAAGCGTCTCTACCAACTGAGCTACTGCCACCAGATACATCGGCCGATACAGTTATACATTAGGATATAGTATTTTAAAACATTTTTTTTCTGCTCTTGTTTACATGACTATGCCGTGTACAAATGCATTTTGAATTTTTGTTCTATGAGGTTTTATGGCAGAGAAATGAGCAAAATATTTTTATTGCCTTTGTGTGTAAGTAAATAAGTGTGTAACTGTGTGTCCTTGTGGCAGGTGCGTACTCTGGCCCGGACCGATGAGGCCCGGGGGCTGCTGTGGCTCCTGGAGGAGGAGGCGGTGCAGCCCGGAGGATCTGAGGAAACCATGTTGGAGCGACTCTTCAGCTACTACGGCTCCGCTCAGGGAGAGGGCAAAGGTGGGGTAAACTCCAACACAAACGAGTCTATAAAAACTGAAACACCCATACAGAATAATATCTCTTTTATGAGGCTCCATGGGTCCCTAGTTCAGAAAATGTGTTAAATTAGAATTTTTTTTTTATTCCATTTGTGTCATTCTTTCCTTTTGTCATTTTTGTTGTAGAATCCCTAGGGATAACTCAGACTCTGTACTTGTTCCAAAAAATAGTGTTGAACCAAACGGTCATTGTCAAGAATACACGGAAAGTTAAAATTCATGTCAAAATTTAAAAAGGAGCATCATCAAAATTGTTTTTGTCCACTAAAGAAATAGAAGCGGAGGAAGATTTTTGATGATGGTGTGTGCCTCTAAAAATTAAAGAGTCCATTAAAGCCATGTGTTAATAAAAAAAAATCTTTAAAGGTGGGTTTAAAAATCTTTTGTAGTGGACAAAAACAATTTTGCTCCTTTTTTGTGTAATTGAAGTCGTTATTTACTTTTATACATTTAAACTTAAACAGACAGCAGTACATATCACATTTCACATCCAATTTGCATTCCTTCATTATTATTATTAGTAGTAGTAGTATTTTTATTATTTTTATTTTATTTTATTTTTCATTTTATTTGATGGATGTGTTTCTTTTTTAAAAATCTACCGCTGCTTTTATTTTTCTAGCGGACAAAAACAGACAAAAACATAGTAGTAAAACTTTTCAGAAAACTTGTACATTGCATTTCTCTGTAAATTAAAATGTTCACCAAAGCACACATAAGTGTTTATATTATACGAGTTGTGTTTATTTTTCAGGGGCCAGTCTTCTCCTCCGTGGGGACAAACCTAACGTGTTCCTGTTGGGACACAGCCACGGGACGGACTGGGTGGAGTACAACGCTCAGGGCTGGCTCAGTCACGCCAAGCACAACCCGGCCGCTCAGAACGCTGCTGCGCTGCTGCAGGACTCACAGAAGTAAGAAACAACGCTAAACACGGGATAAACCCTGACAGAGCTGGAGTGTTAGAGTAGGACTCCACTTGGACTCGAGTTCTTATTTTGATGGCTTGGACTTCTCACAGAACAGGACTCATGACACATCTCAGACTTGGATAACTCCCAAATGGACTCTAACCGTCCTGGACACAGCCGGTCCGTCCTGGGAGTAGGGTTGCAAAGGGGTGGAAAATGTCAATTTCTGGAAACTTTCCATGGGTAGTTAAGCCTGGAAAGTTTGGGAATTTTCAAATTTGGAAACCATATTTAAATAAATAAAAAAAAACATAAGAGTCCAACAGATTTAAACAACTTTATTGAACATTTACAGAACAGATTTGTCTTTGAACAATAAGACATTTGTTAAGTAAAATATTCCCAAAACCAAAAAAGTTCTGCCACTAGAACAGATTACCACAGGTTACTACATGTACCACATGTACATGTGACGGAGGAATAACACAGATATTGAAGTGTGTTTGTGTTTTTTATGCTATAGTATATTGCCCTGTCATGGGACAGCTTTAAATTGTGCAAGTTCCCAATTTATTCCCATAAATTCCCGTTTATTCCCATGGAAAATTTCCAACTTTGAAAATTCCCGGAATTTTGCAACCCTACCTCGGAGTAGACCCCTCCTTCATGTGGTTCTCCCTATGGCTGGACGATAAAACAAATTAATTTGATTAATTTGCGTTTTTAATTTTGTGCAGTGTCAAAACTAGCCAAATCAAAAAATCAAGTTTAGCAAAATTAGCATCCTCCAAGCGCTGCACTGTTTCCAGGGTTGTGGCTAATGCTGCTGTCGCTCCAGAGCAGCTTAAAAACTGACTGTGAAGACTCTGCAGACGCTAAAAACACTGATAATCACAGAGGAACCTGGACCTTAGTAATGTCCTCGTTTAGATGGGGCAGCAGTTTGGCCAAAACGAACACTGTAGTGCAGTGGTTCCCAAAGTGGGGTCCGGGCCCCCTGGGGGTCTGCAAAGGTACTGCAGGGGTCTATATTTCAGTTCAATTTAAATTTCAATTAATTCTTTATTTCAGACACATGGTTTTGGTTCATAAAAAAAATAAAACATACAAAAATAAAAAAGACAATTCATCAATATAAATATTAAGGACATAAAAGATCTAATTTGAAATTAATTTCACCTATATACTTGTTTCAAAATATTACTTTAAAACAAATTTTTGCCAACAGTGAGTGTTTTTTGTAATGTTTTTATAAAAATATATGGAGAATAACATGACATTGAAAACAATGAATAGAGGGAAGTTCTGTAGTTGGGGGTCCATGTGGGATTTTTGGAAATTTAAGGGGGCCATGACACTCTTGACTATGAGAATGACTGCTGTAGTGTGATGTGCAGAATGTGCTAATTAGCCACATGCTTGTTTTTTCACAGGTGAATATTAATGGTGAATATTACAATAGAAGCAGAGATGGCTAAAGCTAAAAGACACTGATGTTACTGTTAGAGTAATGCACTTTGCTGCTGCCTTGCAAACAAATCGACTAACATTGTAAATCTGCTGAGAAAGGGGAAAAAAATCAAGATTAAAATTTTTAGCCACATTGCCCAGGCCTAGTTTTCCCTGAGGTTTTCCTTACAAAGAAGGAAGGTCTAAGGGTAAGAGATGTCCTGGGACAGTCTTTTAGCCTGTTTGTTTGTTTGTTTGTTTATGCCTATTTCTGTAAAGCGATTTGAGGCAGCTCTTGGTGACATTGGGCCAAAAAAAAATAAAAAAAATCGATTTGGACTTGGATGCTGCAGCAAAGACAGTGGTGCAATATACTGATATATGATTTACTGGCTGCTTTCCTTGGACCTGGACTCTGACTCGACTCTTTGGTGACTTCATTTCAAGCGCTCATGACTCCACTTGGACTTGGCCAATCTTTAGTGACTTGGACTTGGACTTGGACTACAACACTGATCCCAGTACCGTAATCCTCCCTCGACCATACCCTAAATCCCGTGTCCGTTATTATTGTTTGTGCGCAGGAAGAACATCAGCGGCCTGTTCATGAGCAGAGCCAGCGGAGCCACGGTGCTGTCCGGGTCTATCGCCGGTCTGGAGGGCAGCTCTCAGCTCGCTCTGCGCCGGGCCACCAGCATGAGGAAGACCTTCACCACCGGGGTCGCAGCCGTCAAGAAGAAGAGCCTCTGCATCCAAATTAAACTGCAAGTGGTGCGTAGAAGGACAAACCGTAAACATCATACACGCTAGATGCTAAAATATACTCATAGCTTTTTATTTTTGTAATATTTTCAGGATGCATTGGTCGACATGGTGCGCCGCTCTAAGGTCCACTTCGTCCACTGCCTTCTGCCAAAAGCTGAAGCCGTGGCAGGGGCAGCAGACCCCAGAGTGTCCCACGGAGAGAGCCCCGACGCTGGACTTATGACTCTGGATGTGGGCCTCCTCAGGGCACAGCTGCGGGGATCCAAGCTGCTGGACGCTCTGCGCATTTACAGACAAGGTAACACTGCACACACTGTTAGAATTAATGATTAGTGTTATTCTGATGCACCTTTTGACATGATGTAGGAAGATTAATTAAATTAAACCAGAAATACCTGTATTTACTAGACAAACTGGGTTAAAACACTGGAGCTGGAAAGGTTCTCCAACTGTGACCAGGACGCACGCTCGGGGGACATTCCATGAGTTTGGTTGCTACTTCTTTTTCTGCAGGAGGAGAGGAATCGCTTACTGGACAGTAGCTTACTAATCTGGGAGGGTTTACGTCACCACAAAATGTCAGACAGTAATCATCTCTAGTGAAACGACGGGTGGGACGGCCTGAAGTGACACCGGTCCAGAGAGCGGTGAGAGCCTCTGGTGCACTGCTCTGAGACCTCCTGTTTAGAGCGGACTGAGAGCGGCCGTTTAGTGGCACCTGACTGCAGCTGCTGAGTTCATACTAGGGCTCCACAATTTATCACAAAATTATCGTTATCAGCAAACGCAATATCTGTGTCGCAAGAATCTAACTATATCGCAATAACGCTGTGGTCTTCCATCTGACAGAGATTTACTCTGAAGAATCATTTTCCACCAGAGCCTTAAAAGAACATGTGTTGTGACTAAATAAAAATGTTTATAAAGTCCAGTTTTAGTGGTAATTTAATTAATTTAGTCACAGCTTAGCCTTGTTTTATTCCTGGTTTAGTCTGTGTTAAGTTTTGATTTTGCCGCTGTTTTGACTTGTAAATACAGGAACTTACATTTTTGTGAAATGTAGAGAATTTAACTTACTATGTTCAAAAAGTAGGCTCTATTTTCAAATATTGCAATAATATTATCGCAATTTTCAACATAGTTATCGAATATCGCATGTTTTCTCCATATCGTGCAGCTGCTGCGTTCACACTGAGCCAAACGCACCGCACTCTGGTCGAAACTTCTCTTTTGGGCCGACCTAATCAAAGCCCTAAATCGGGGCTAACCTGGGGCTAAACCTAGACTAAAACAAAGTTAAACCAAGGCCAAACAAAGACTAAACCAGGACTAAAACAAGGCTAACTGAGGACTAAATCAAGACTAAACTGCGGCTAAACAAGGGCTAAACCTGGACTAAAAAACGGCTAAATGAGGGCTAAATCAAGACTAAACTGAAGCTAAACAAGGGCTAAACCTGGACTAAAACAAGGCTAAATGAGGGTTAAATCAAGACTAAACTGCGGCTAAACAAGGGCTAAACCTGGACTAAAACAAGGCTAAATGAGGGCTAAATCAAGACTAAACTGGGGCTAAACAAGGGCTAAACCTGGACTAAAACAAGGCTAAATGAGGGTTAAATCAAGACTAAACTGAAGCTAAACAAGGGCTAAACCTGGACTAAAACAAGGCTAAATGAGGGCTAAATCAAGACTAAACTGGGGCTAAACAAGGGCTAAACCTGGACTAAAACAAGGCTAAATGAGGGCTAAATCAAGACTAAACAAGGGCTAAATCTGGACTAAAACAAGGCTAAATGAGGGCTAAATCAAGACTAAACTGCAGCTTAACAAGGGCTAAACCTGGACTAAAACAAGGCTAAATGAGGGCTAAATCAAGACTAAACTGGGGCTAAACAAGGGCTAAACCTGGACTAAAACAAGGCTAAATGAGGGTTAAATCAAGACTAAACTGAAGCTAAACAAGGGCTAAACCTGGACTAAAACAAGGCTAAATGAGGGTTAAATCAAGACTAAACTGGGGCTAAACAAGGGCTAAACCTGGACTAAAACAAGGCTAAATGAGGGTTAAATCAAGACTAAACTGGGGCTAAACAAGGGCTAAACCTGGACTAAACAAGGCTAAATGAGGGCTAAATCAAGACTAAACTGGGGCTAAACAAGGGCTAAACCTGGACTAAAACAAGGCTAAATGAGGGCTAAATCAAGACTAAACAAGAGCTAAATCTGGACTAAAACAAGGCTAAATGAGGGCTAAATCAAGACTAAACTGCAGCTTAACAAGGGCTAAACCTGGACTAAAACAAGGCTAAATGAGGGCTAAATCAAGACTAAACAAGGGCTAAATCTGGACTAAAACAAGGCTAAATAAGGGCTAAATTAAGACTAAACTGCGGCTAAACAAGGGCTAAACCTGGACTAAAACAAGGCTAAATGAGGGCTAAATCAAGACTAAACTGGGGCTAAACAAGGGCTAAACCTGGACTAAAACAAAGTTAAACCAAGGCCAAACAAAGACTAAACCAGGACTAAAACAAGGCTAAATGAGAACTAAATCAAGACTAAACTGGGGCTAAACAACGGCTAAACCTGGACTAAAACAAGGCTAAATGAGAACTAAATCAAGACTAAACTGGGGCTAAACAAGGGCTAAACCTGGACTAAAACAAGGCTAAATGAGAACTAAATCAAGACTAAACTGGGGCTAAACAAGGGCCAAACCCGGACTAAAACAAGGCTAAATGAGGGCTAAATCAAGACTAAACTGCAGCTTAACAAGGGCTAAACCTGGACTAAAAAAAGGCTAAATGAGGGCTAAATCAAGACTAAACAAGGGCTAAACCTGGACTAAAACAAGGCTAAATGAGGGCTAAATCAAGACTAAACTGGGGCTAAACAAGGGCTAAACCTGGACTAAAACAAAGTTAAACCAAGGCCAAACAAAGACTAAACCAGGACTAAAACAAGGCTAAATGAGAACTAAATCAAGACTAAACTGGGGCTAAACAAGGGCTAAACCTGGACTAAAACAAGGCTAAATGAGAACTAAATCAAGACTTAACTGGGGCTAAACAAGGGCTAAACCTGGACTAAAACAAGGCTAAATGAGAACTAAATCAAGACTAAACTGGGCCTAAACAAGGGCTAAACCTGGACTAAAACAAGGCTAAATGAGGGCTAAATCAAGACTAAACAAGGGCTAAATCTGGACTAAAACAAGGCTAAATAAGGGCTAAATTAAGACTAAACTGCGGCTAAACAAGGGCTAAACCTGGACTAAAACAAGGCTAAATGAGGGCTAAATCAAGACTAAACTGGGGCTAAACAAGGGCTAAACCTGGACTAAAACAAAGTTAAACCAAGGCCAAACAAAGACTAAACCAGGACTAAAACAAGGCTAAATGAGAACTAAATCAAGACTAAACTGGGGCTAAACAAGGGCTAAACCTGGACTAAAACAAGGCTAAATGAGAACTAAATCAAGACTAAACTGGGGCTAAACAAGGGCTAAACCTGGACTAAAACAAGGCTAAATGAGAACTAAATCAAGACTAAACTGGGGCTAAACAAGGGCCAAACCCGGACTAAAACAAGGCTAAATGAGGGCTAAATCAAGACTAAACTGCAGCTTAACAAGGGCTAAACCTGGACTAAAAAAAGGCTAAATGAGGGCTAAATCAAGACTAAACAAGGGCTAAACCTGGACTAAAACAAGGCTAAATGAGGGCTAAATCAAGACTAAACTGGGGCTAAACAAGGGCTAAACCTGGACTAAAACAAAGTTAAACCAAAGCCAAACAAAGACTAAACCAGGACTAAAACAAGGCTAAATGAGAACTAAATCAAGACTAAACTGGGGCTAAACAAGGGCTAAACCTGGACTAAAACAAGGCTAAATGAGAACTAAATCAAGACTTAACTGGGGCTAAACAAGGGCTAAACCTGGACTAAAACAAGGCTAAATGAGAACTAAATCAAGACTAAACTGGGCCTAAACAAGGGCTAAACCTGGACTAAAACAAGGCTAAATGAGGGCTAAATCAAGACTTAACTGGGGCTAAACAAGGGCTAAACCCGGACTAAAGCAAGGCTAAATGAGGACTAAAACATGTATTTCTGTTTGCAGAGTTATTAAGTTGAAAATACTGAATAACTACTAAGTTCTCCCATCATTTTGCCCACAGACTCTTAACTCTGACCATCTCTTCATTATTGTAGTCCTGTCTTGTTCTAAAGGCGCTAACATTTCCTCTCCTTGACTTATTCCAGTTTAACCTGCGCTGACCTCCAGCTTCATAATAAACCCAATTAACTGTTCTCGGCCCCAGAGGTGAACGTGCATTTAACCCGTTTCTATAAAGCTTTCAAATAGACCAATTAATCCCTAAAATCATCCCCTATAAATGATTTAGTCTCCATTTTAAAGCTATTCCCGACAGACTTTCTCTGTGTCTGTGTGTAATCTCATAAATTCACACCTGTCAAACCTCTTTTTTCCTTTTCTGTTGAATTGCGCCCTTTTTCTGTGAATTTTTTCCCGGCTCTAACCTTTGCTGTTCTCTGTTTTGTGCCCTCTCCCCGCAGGATACCCGGACCACATGGTGTTTTCGGAGTTTCGGCGACGCTTTGATGTCCTGGCGCCGCACCTGACCAAAAAACACGGGCGCCACTACATTGTGACAGATGAGAAGAGGGTGAGTGTCTGGAAATGTTTCTGTCACAGGAGTTTTTTCTTCTGATCTTTTGAGGCTGGATACTGGAGCTCAAAGCAGATGAAAGGAAACGGTCCACAGGCTGTCACGTGTTTATAGTATTTATTTATAAAGTTTTATTTATGGTCTAGGTTTTGCAAATCTCAATTATGTAACATAAATGAGAAGGTCTAAGCTTCGTACAGTCATGAAAAGTCAATTGATAATGATATTTCCAGGTTTTAAGTTTAGATATTAAAACCTGATTGAGTTTTTTGTCATCATGGATTCATCTTATTTTTAAAATACCACTATTAATCATGTAAATGTCATAAATGAAAATGTTTACGTGATTTGGTTTCATGCATGGTTTCTGCCTTTTTTTAAATGTACATAATTAATCCAAATTAATTATGTACATTGGTTAATTAAAAAGGGGTGGTTGTTAGGTCTGCTTACCATTAAAGCTTTGTCCTGAGCTTTAATGTTAAATAGAACTAACAACCCCCTCTTTTTAATTAACCAATGTACATAATTAATTGTTGTAGCGCCCGAGACCAGTCTTGGTCTTGGTCTCATCTCAGTCTTGGCTGCAGTTTTACGCAGTCCTGGTCTTGGTCTTGGTCTTAAGTCCAGTTTTACTTGGTCTTGTCTCAGTCTTGGATATGGCAGTCTCAGATTTTTTTTTAACCAAACATCATAAGAAAATTAAATTCTTCATATTTGTGGAGTAATTAGTTTTCTTCATTAGAAGATCCTGGAGAATGATTTATCTCTGTTTGTGAAGTCTGTTGCATAAGATTATTAAAATTATCATTATTGTATTTGAACTACCGTATTTTCTGGACTATAAGTCACTTTTTTCCATAGTCTGGCTAGGGGTGTGACGTATACTCAGGTGCGACTTATATATTAAAATATTTCAGGTGTTGGTTAGAGGGCGCTCTAGGCTTGTGTACCAGCATCTGCTGCACCTGTACCACTGACAATTTAAAATGTAAACATTACCACTAACAACTTAGTCTGGGGACACACTACACGATTTTTTCAGTTGTTACAGATTCTGAAAAGACTAGGAGCTCACACTAACGACTGGTTTCAGCAGATTTAGTTCTGACGACTGAAAGACTGCGCCTCACACACTACAAGATCTGTAACTGCAACTGACGCCAACCAAACGCAGCAAACTCTGGCGGGGAACTCGCGAGAACTAAATGGTAAACAAACATGGACGATACCTGGGTCACTGTTGCCGTTGTGTGCTCTCTGTTTGGAAAAAGGGAAAGAAAAAACAACTATGTATCTAGTTTCGCTTGAGTAGTGCTCAACTTTCTTCGGTGTTTGCCATGGTTGTTTATGTTTTCTTCTTCTTCAAATTTCCGCTTATATTTTCCCGCCGCTTCCTGTTGCTTCGTCTGCGTCCTGACGCTATTTCCTGTGTCCCATCAACTGTTTTTCATCGGCCGCTGGACACCAAGTGTTTGTAGTTGGATCTGTAAACAGCCCACACTACAGGAGTGCGTCCAGAGTCGGCTTTAAAATTCAAACATGTTTGATTGCTTGCGACTGACGTCAGGCCAGGTTTTTGCGGCGCACACACTTAACGATTCGAGTCTTTGAACATCACATACTAACGGATTTCAGAGCCGACAGGTGATTACGATTCCCTGCAACTGTTGTTGACTGGAAAAGACTCGCTGCAACTGTGAATCGTTATAAAATCGGGCAAAAAAATCGTGTAGTGTGTCCCCAGCTTTAGGCTATAAAGACAACTGAGAAAGAGTGGAATAATTGGAAATGGAACTGGAGTTGTTCAGAGTGTGACTTATAGTCCGGAAAATACAGTACTTTAAAAAAAAAAAAAATCTCCTTAATTTCAGTGTTAGTTCACAGGGTTTGGTCTCGACCTGGTCTCATTTTGCCTTGGTCTTGGTCTCAACTCAGTCTTGGTTCTTAAAAGTCTCGTTCTCGAACCCTGAAAGTCTCGGCCTTGCCTTGGTCTCGGTTCACTCTGGACTCGGACTGGTCTTGGTCTCGAGTAGTGCAGTCCTGACTACAACACTGCTAAGTAAAAGAATAATTTCTTTTGTGTTGGCTGTAGTCAGATTTTTAAATGCAGAGGTCTTAGTCGTAGATTAAAATAAATCAAAAATATCTTTATTAGGAACAACACACTTGATGTAAAATGTATTTCATATTCATTTCATATTCATGGGGCGATGGTGGCGCAGTGGGTTAAGCATTCGTCCAGCAACCGGAGGGTAGCCAGTTCGAATCCCATCTAAAGCGCATACTGTCGTTGTGTCCCTTGAACACTTCACCCACCTTGCCTGTGGTGGTTGGAGGGGCCGTTGGTGCAGATTGGCAGCCACGCTTTCGTCAGTCTGCCCCAGGGCACCGAGTGTGACTGAGGAGTGAATGAATAATAGATCAAAAATTGTAAAGCGACTTTGAGTTGTGTGAAAAGCGCTATATAAAATTGATGTATTATTATTATTATTATTTCATAGTCACTGCTGCATGTGTAAAGTTGAACCAAGCATCCTGAGCTCCAGAATTAGGAAAAAGTAAAGTTGGAAAATGAAACGGGACAAGGAAGGAATTTTAGTCTGTAGCTTTTTGAGGCCACTGTGAAATGTTAAATATTTATAACACTGAAATATCACTTTAAATGAAACTGGCTGTGCTTTATTATAATGGAAACCCTTAATACGTAACAAAATACTAATCAAGCTGCAAAAAGAGTACTTTTTGCGCCAGCCCAAAGCCTGGATAAATGAAGAGGGTTGCATCAGAAATGGCTTCCAATGTAAAACCTGTGCCAAATGAATGTGCAAATCACTGAGAAGCAGAAAGAACTAGCACTATTATGTTCTAAAAATACAAATTATGGTAAATCCCTTAAAAGCAGGAGTGGAGTGTGTATTTTTTAGAGCTTAAACTGCCGGCTGACAGCGCCGCTCGCCCCGCTCGTATCTTCAGAAGACAGTTGTGAGTAATAGTGACCCACCTGTTTTAAGTGTCTTATCTCGGCGCAGGTTTAATTAGCGTCAGCCTCATTTAGAGACTTTTAAAAAAAAGCCCTCTCGCAGCCTCTCTCCAGAAATAACCCCGGTGTTGAAAGACCGTCATATTGTTACATTTTTTATATATTTGGTCGTCCTCCTCGCTCTAATCACCTGGTGCCTCTGTTCTCCTCGGTGCTGTCTCGTGTAATTAATTATGATGGCAGCATACGGCCACTGTAACCATTAATTACCGTCGCTGGAAGAACGACTCCTTCTCTCGGCTCTCGCTTTCTCTCTCTCTGAAACCGCGTTTTTATCTCTTTCACCTCATTATTTTGTGAAGCTTTTGTGTTTTAGCCACAGTTTAGGACCGTCCCGAGAGTATGATTAATGTTCTGCAGAGATAAAAGGTTTGATCAGTGATGTGGGAGTGGGAGAGAGGTACTGACATTTTAAAAAACAGTCCTTCCTGAGCTAAAATCAACTTATTTAAAGATAGATAGACGTATGATTTTTGCCTCTTACTCATCACCACAATGAGTTTGACATATCCATTAATTAAGCCTGCACGATATGGAGAAAGCATGCAATATTCGATAACTATGTTGAAAATTGCGATAACGATATTATTGCGATATTTGAAAATAGAGCCTACTTTTTAAACATAGTAAGTTAAATTCACTACATTTCACACAAATGTAAGTTCCTGTATTTACAAGTCAAAACAGTGACAAAATCAAAACTTAACACAGACTAAACCAGAAATAAAACAAGGCTAAGCTGTGACTAAATTAATTAAATTACCACTAAAACTGGACTTTTTAAACATTTTATTTAGTCACAACACATGTTCTTTTAAGGCTCTGGTGGAAAATGATTCTTCAGTGTAAATGCAGTCTCTGAGATTTTTTTTTACCAAACATTATAAGAAAATTAAATTCTTATTTGTGGAGAGTTTTCTGCATTAGAAGATCCTGGAGAATGATTTGTCTCTGTTTGTGGAGTCTGTTGCATGAGATTATTAAAATTATCATTATTGTATTTGAACAATTAATTTTTTTTTTAATTTTAGTGTTTGTTTACAGGGTCTCATTTTGCCTTGGTCTTGGTCTCAACTCAGTCTTGGTTCTTAAAAGTCTCGTTCTCGAACCCTCGTCTCGGCCTTGCGTTGGTCTCGGTTCACACACACACATTTATGAAAACTCACCAAATTATTGCCCAAAATTCACGCATGTGAAAAAATTTATTTTTATATCGGCGCCATACAGAACATCGCAAAAGTGGCGCGACAGCGCCCCCTACAAAATTGCAAATACATTTGGGACTCGGGCCTAATGTAAAGTTTGCCATAGCCCCACTAAATTTGGTACACACATTGCTGAGGCAGAGCCAAACAAAAAATATTATTATGGCCACGCCCCCTGACAAACCATAAGTCAGTAATCTTGGATTGAAATCTGCGAAGTGCTGAGTCAGCAATTTTGCACACGTCGTACTTTTTCTAACTCCTCTTTGGGCGTTTAACCAGTGACCTTAAAATCACTCTACATCATCTACAGAAGTGGGGCATCAAAAGTTGTCCAAATTCTTTGCAAAAGTTTTACGGTTTTCGTGCGGCGCAGCCGCAAACTTTACGAAAAAATTTTGGATTTCTCTGTACTTACAATTTGCTACAGTTCACACACTTTTACTCCAATTTGGCTCAAATTTAAAACACTTATTGACCTTTCAGTCCTAAACACATTTTATCTAAAAAAATCAAATTTGGCACAGTAGCGCCCCCTACAGAATGAGACAAATATTTATATGGTGAGTAAAAAATTTAGTTTTTCTAAATTTTACGAAATTTGGCAGAAAAATACTTTATGTGACGCCGATCACAAAAGCCAATGACACCCATGTCATATTTTAGACTGTGTTGTCATGGCGATGACTGAAACCTGCCATTTTATTCCAATGGGATTGAAAAAATAATCTCTATGGACAGAAAAAATAATAGTTCAACAAAAATTTGTCAAATTCGACACAAACATTCTTTATGTCATTCTGATCAAAAATTGCAATGGTACCCAAGCTGTATTTTAGTCGCTGTCAATTTCTGCCATTTTATTCCAATGGAAATTCCATTCAATGCAGTTCTATGGCGTATTAGGACACTTTTGGCAGCTTTTTTTTTGTTCAAAAGGCACCAGCTAAAAATTTGGCAAAATGGTTTCTCCTCTGCCCCAGCTCCGGTTGCGGCCAGCGAGGGCCTATCAATGCCGCTTGCAGCTTTAATTTCTTTTGTGTTTGCTGTAATCAGATTTTAAAAATGCAAAGGTCTTAGTCGTAGATTAAAAATTTAAAAAATATCTTTATTGGAACAACACACTTATTTCACATTCATTTCATAGTCATTGCTGCATGTGTAAGGCCGTCTTATAGGCTACATAGGCTGCAGCCTAGGGCCTCGGCCACCAGGGGGCCTCAATGAGCAGCAATTCAAATAAATCTGCGTTAAGATCAAAATGAATCCTGCACCTCACAAACATGAAAGTGGGGCCCAGAAAAGAAGAAAACGACATAAGTGAACAAAACGACGTAAATCTCTGTCAGATGGAAGACTGTAGCGTTATTGTGATATATTTAGTTTCTTGCAATACGGCTAGTAATATATTATCTACAGAGAAGCATTACAGTGTTAATTAAAATAAAAGTGAAAAGTCTCCGTAGCTCCTCTGAAGGCCTGAGACAGCGTCCCTCCAAAACTCGGACGGACGAGCTGAAGTGAAGCGGTCTGAAACTGAAGCCGATTTAATTGGAGGAATAATCGGAGTGAGCCGACTTTGACAAACCCGAGTCCTCGCCGCAAAACCTCTCTGTCAGCCCACGTGTGTCACTTTGTCCCGGTGCAGCGAGTTGCGACTGTGCTGGCAGATCACAGATGGTGCTGCTGCCAAGAGCCTCAGAGTGGGACCAAAGATACCTCCGTCCTGTCTCTGTCCTGTCTCTGTCCCGTCCCTGAGGAGAATCACAACAGCATAATGTCTTACGGACACGCCGCAGTTTGTCAGGAGCTGAAGGTAAAGTGGAGCGGCAGTGAGACGAGGGGAAAGTAGGAGTTCAGCATTCAGTAGGCAGTGCCAAACAAGGACACGCGGGAAAGTCTTTTAGAGATGTGGGCTGGGACTTAAAAGTGGGATACAGAAATTATTTGTCGAAGTCCTTTTGCAGTTAATGAAATATTTTGCCTTTTTTAATTGGTAATGGTCAGAAATTACACTTGGGGGGGCAAACTTAAGAATAGGCTGCTGTAAAAAGAACAAAACTGAGATGAAAATGAATTTTTTTTTGGGCTTTAATAGACAGGACAGTGATAGCCTAGAAATCTAGACGCACCCTAGTGGCAGAAAATATTTGTTGCCTAGTGGGTCGGTCGAGTAACACACCATAGGGGCCAAGCTTGGCTCCGTCCAGGGCTTCGTTGGACCAATCACAACGCTCTATCTGTGTAGCGGGTGTGTAGCGAGTGGAGTAGGCGGGGCTTAGCACGATGACGACAGGGCTGGGCGACAGTGCAGAGCAGAACAACTACGATGGCTGTGGCTAACGAACAGCGGTCGTTTGAATCGGCCTTGACATCAATTTTGGAAAAGTTAGATTTGGGTTTTTCTTTGAAAGTGGAGCAGAAAGAAGAACTCAAATCATTCGTCTTAAAGAAGGATGTATTTGCTGTTTTGCCGACCGGCTATGGCAAAAGTCTAATACACCAGCAGGCTCCGCTGGTAGCTAAAAAAGCTCACCTTGTCCATTGCTGTGATTGGTCAGAGCGCTGGTCTGTTACGTGCAGAAGCAGTTTGAATGACATTTGTTGATTCCACCTCAAGGTTTGAGCTCTGTCTATGGACTTTCCCCAGACTTTACATTTAATGTTATAGTCTGGCTTGTCAGGCTAGGACAGTGATGCATTGAAAGAAAATCGCAAAGGAGAGAGCAGAGACATTCAGGGAATCCACAAAGAGCTGTATAATGTAGTGGCTTTGTATAACATGTTCTACCGACTGAGATATACTGTCGTGGCAATAAGATTAAAATTACCAAAGTTCCCAAAATGTACACTGTTTGAATCTGGCATCTACTTACAATAATAATATTACTTTAAATCAAATTATCTGATCTAAATGTCCCATAGTGAATGAATGGTTGTGTCTCAGAGTTTGTTAAGGCTGCTCGATAATGGAAATAATTCATTCAAATTACTCGGCTACAGCAATGTTACTTGAGTCTGAAGGTTACAAAAGTTTTACCCAGGTGCCCTTCAGGTTGGGGATCACACAGGATACAGACAGAGACCAAGGCACCCAATGGCATTTCAAAAAAATATTAAAAAGCCTTGGTTATTTCATGAACAGTACTTGGTTAAAAAACACCGACAGGTTTCAGACTCTTAGGGCCTTCATCAGAACATGTGCATCATTAAAAGAAACAAAATGGCTGCCAGAGCTCTTTTAAACTCAATAGAAATCTATGGAGAAAAACATGACAGTCTTTTGAATAGAGTGAAGTTTTATTGCTGGGGGTCCATGTGGGATTTTTGGAAATTTAAGGGGGGACTGTCTTGACTTTGGGAATGGCTGCTTTAGAGTATATATCCAATAGGATTCTTTTTGAAGAAGTTGCTTTAGTCTACAATGGCGTGCAAAAGTATTCATCATCCTTAGCATTTGTCCTTTATTGTTGCCTTACAACCAGGAGTTTAAATGGATCATTGAGAAGTTTATGTTTACATCACATGACAACAAATATGAAAATGCAAAATATTTTTTATTGTGAAGCAAATTCGAAATATGACAGAAAAACAGCAAACTGGAGTGTGCAAAAGTATTCACCCCCTTTTTAAAGAGGCCCCTAAATGAGGCCCAGTGTTACTCAGCGTCAGAGGTCACAGAAATAGTGAGATAAGGTCGACCTGGCTGCAATTCAACTGTCATTATGCCACAAAACACAATTTAATTTATCATTACAACAGGTAAAAAATAGGTTACCACAACTCACAAACCAAGGCAAGGAGTGCATTCATCAGAGAGGCAACAATAAGACCAAAGGTGACCCTGAAAGATCTGCAGAGCTCCACAGCAGAGACTGTTGTATCTGTCCCAGGACCACTCTGAACCATACACTCCACAGAACTGGGCTGTATGTAGCACAAACCTAGCACCTGACTGTGGCCCCTGACTGTGGCCCCTGACTGTGGCCCCTCTCTAAAGTGAAGCCTGGTTATGGCAGTGTCCTGCTGTGGAGATATTTGTCATTGATAGAGACTGGGAAACTGCTCAGAACTGAAGGAATGAAGGATGGAGCTAAATACAGGAAAATTCTTGAAGAAAACGACTCAAACAGTGGTGAACAATTCATCCAACCTGAAAGAGCTGTTTTTAGATGAAGAATGAGCACAAATCCCAGTGATTTTATGAACCAAGCTCATAAACACTTATCCTAGGAAAGTTTGAGCTGAAAGTCCTCCAGAAGGTGGCAAATACTTTTGTACACTCAAGTTTTGTGTTTTTCTGTCATATTTCTAATTTGCTTCACAATAAAAAATATTTTGCATTTTCAGAGTTGTTGTCATGTGATGTAAAGCGACTGACTTAAACCTCTCAATGATCCATTTGAACTCCTAAATGCTAAGGGGGTGAATACTTTTGCACAACACTGTATCTCCACTCCTTGTTGACATTTTAATGTGTTCAATGCCACAAATTTTCAAACTATTACAACTGCCCTGACCTGCTTCTTTATAATGTAATGCCATATTATATTGGAGATTGCTTATTCTAATAGCATGTTTGTATTCAGCAAGCCTAACTATCAATTTTTGCTTCGTCCTTCCAATATAGAAGCATCCACATGGGCACTCCAACCTTAAAGGGCTTTACAGGAAAATACACACAAACAATTAGACAATCTGCCAAATGGGAGTGAGACAGAGGGACAACTTGTGAATAGTAATGAGCTGGTAAAGAATAGAATATTAGATTATGATTAAGATTAATAACAGTGATAGAAGAGGAGCAGCAGATGGAAACAGAGGACAGAGGCTCAGTGCACCATACTTCCCCCCAGCTTCTAGCTCCTGGAGCAGCAGCCTGTATATATTCATTTGTTTTAGTAAGCCTTATAAAACTGAAACAAATGTGTCAGAATTGGACGGAGAGAGCAGTATTCTCTTTATGTGATGCTGTTGTTTCACATTAAAGTGTCTCTTTGGGAGGAAATATAAACATCCAGATATTTAGACTACGTTCAGACTCTTCATGCAAGCCTGCTGCCTTAGATTCAGTCCACAATAGGGCTGCACAAAATATATTGCAAAATTATTGTTATCGCAATATCCGTATCGCAAGAATCTAAATATATCGCAATAACGCTGTGGTCTTCCATCTGACAGAGATTTACACTGAAGAATCATTTTCCACCAGAGCCTTAAAAGAACATGTGTTGTGATTAAATAAAAATGTTTAAAAAGTCCAGATTTAGTGGTAATTTAATTAATTTAGTCACAGCTTAGCCTTGTTTTATTCCTGGTTTAGTCTGTGTTAAGTTTTGATTTTGTCACTGTTTTGACTTGTAAATACAGGAACTTACATTTGTGTGTAATGTAGTGAATTTAACTTACTATGTTTGAAAAGTAGGTTCTATTTTCAAATATCGCAATAATATTGTTATTGCAATTTTCAACATAGCGATAGAGCTGCAGGATATGGAAAAAACGTGATATTCGATAACTATGTTGAAAATTGCGATAACGATATTATTGCGATATTTGAAAATAGAGCCTACTTTTTCGAACATAGTAAGTTAAATTCACTACATTTAATAAAAATGTAAGTTCCTGTATTTACAAGTCAAAACAGCGGCAAAATCAAAACTTAACACAGACTAAAGCAGGAATAAAACAAGGCTAAGCTGTGACTAAATTAATTAAATTACCACTAAAACTGTACTTTTTAAACATTTTTATTTAGTCACAACACATGTTCTTTTAAGGCTCTGGTGGAAAATGATTCTTCAGTGTAAATCTCTGTCAGATGGAAGACCACAGCGTTATTGTGATATATTTAGATTCTTGCGATACGGATATTGCATTTGCTGATATTGTGATAACGATAATTTTGTGATATATTGTGCAGCCCTATTATCGAATATCGCATGTTTTCTCCATATCGTGGGAGTAGAAAGGTCGCATTATTTTACACTCTGCCTCAGCTAATTCAGATTTGGGCTTCTATGCAAACATATAATTACTCAGAACTGAAGGTCGTCATTTGTCAGTGTATAATGTCGCCATGATGAGCAGATGCATTGAATGTTTTTTTACTCAAGTCAGTGACAGAAACCCGAGATTCCAGTCCTTGTTTGATCCTTCTGGTCCCTGAAGACTTCTCGAGTGGTGTGTGTGTGTGTGTGCGTACCTTCGCTGGTGTTATGGGGATAGTGCTCTGTGTGTCTCTGTGGGGCCGTCTCCTGCGGTGAAGGATCATGTGATGGGGTCATGTGATCAGCGCTAAGTCCCAGTGGAGTTAACCTGGCTGTGTATGTGATATGTATTTGAGTTAATGCTTGTGTTGTATTGTTTGTTTTTTTTCGTCGTAGGCTGTGGAGGAGCTGCTGGAGTCTCTGGAGCTGGAGAAGAGCAGTTTCCACATGGGACTGAGTCGGGTGAGTGCCACACTTCATGCTTTCACTCCAGCAGATAATGACCAGGACTCCCTGGAAGAAGAGATATTGTATCTCAATGGGACCTTCCTGGCTAAATAAAGGTTAAATAAATAAAAAATAATATGTAGCATCAAAGATTTATTCAAACACTCTTCTACTATAGACAAGGCTAGATTTGGATAGATGCATATTAAACTGGGAGGTCTTGTTATAACCAATATGGAAAGAATGACAAGAAGTAAAGCCCTTGGTGTTGGTGAAGTGATTATTATACCTTTGTGCTGTTCTCAAGCATGCGTACCGTATTTTCCGGACTATAAGTCACACTTTTTTTCATAGTCTGGCTAGAGGTGCGACTTATATATTAAAATATTTCACGTGTTGGTTAGAGGGCGCTCTAGGCTTGTGTACTTGTGTATGTTCTTTATGCTATAGTTATGTGAATAACTGTTAATATATTACGTTAACATACGAGACACCTATTCAGTTCGTTGTTTATGCTTCATGTAGCTGAATAACCATCAATGTGTTACGTTAGCAAACCACACACCTATTCAGCCTGTTGTTCTCTATTCTATTATTACTATAACTTGCCTTTCAAGATGAAATGTCTGTTCTTGGTGTCGGATTTTGTAAAATAAATTTCCCCCAAAAAATGCGACTTATAATCCAGTGTGACTTATATATGTTTTTTTCTTCTTCATTATGCATTTTTTAGCTAGTGCGACTTATACTCCGGAGTGACTTATAGTCCGGGAAATACGGTAATATGGAAAGAATGACAAGAATTAAAGCCTTCAGTATTGGTGAAGTGGTTATTATATCTTTGTGCTGTTCTCAAGCATGCATAAATTAAGACTGGCCTCTGGTCTGTACAACAAAGTATACGGCAGGACTTAATACTCAACTTCTGTAGGGGATAAGTTGGCACAGAAGAATTATCAGCACATTTCCAGTTTGGAGAAGCAGACATGAGCTGTGAATGAGGCCAGGAAGTATATCTATATAAGAGAAGGGATATCATTGGACATGTGACTATACCTTTTGAGCTGGTCCCAAGCCTGGATAAATTGAGAGGGTGGCGTCAGTAAGGGCATATGGTTTAACAGCCTATGCCAAACTAAAAATGCAAACAGTTGATTTGCCCTGGCGGCCCTTAAAGTGTGCAGTTAAATCAAATTGTTGCAAGCTCGCCAGTGAGAACTCATTGGTGTGATGGTGCAATCCCAAAGACTGTAAAAAAAAGTACAAAAATATAAGAATCCTAAACTCAAACTCAAGGAGCATGCGTAAACAGAGCTGTGATGTGTGCAAATATATGAAAAAAGTGCTCCTGACACACCTCTTTCTATCTTGAATTTAAAAAATCGTCATTTAAAAAGGCATGTTAGCGCTGCTGTATGACCCTGAATATCTCTCCCTGCTCTCTTTCCATTTCCCAACTATACTCTGTCCTATCAATAAAGCTGAAAAATAGTCAAAAAAAAAATCTTTATAAAAAAAAACGCACAGTAAAAGGGGTCTCTGAATTTCAGAAACACTCTTGATAGTGGCTTGGCATCAGGACCTTCTTCTTTGAAATGCCAGGCTCAATGTAATGTTTTAATTCAATTCAATTTTATCTATATATCCCAATATCACAGCAGCACTCACCTCAAAGGGCTTCACAAACAGCTGATCACACAATCAAACATAAACAATAACTAAACTAAACCGTTCTAGGACATCCCCTGTCGTTAGATCCTAGGAATAAAACTCCTAAAAACCCAGCTGTGGGTAAAAAACAGACAAAACCTTACAGAGAACACACTGAAGGAGAAATCCACTCCCAGGACAATTATTTTACTTTTTTCTGCTTCACTTCTCTGTCCATACATCCCTTTATTATTCCCATTGTCAGTTCCCTTACCAAGCAGCTTTCTCCCATTGCCAACTTCAACTTTAAAGATAAAAACAGAGCTAATCTTATGGAGAAGAGAAAAAAAAACGCTACAGTGATGGTTTTGTTAATTAGATGTGTGAATGTCGGTGGAATAAAGAGCAGCCACCGCCTTGAGCTGTCAATTAGTGAAAGTTTCCCGGGCCTGAAACCAGTTTAACCTTGCTGCCGTCGCGGAGCCGCTCTCGCTCCCCAGACTAAGTTTCTTGTTCATTAACGGGACTAATCGCAGTTATTGGACATTGTATTCGCCGGTGCAGAGGACACTGAGGGGCCAGGCTTCCTACACAGGCCGCAGCCCACGCACCAATTACACCCTGCACTGTCGAGTTTTTAAAAGATAATGTTGAAATACAGCTTTTAATGAACTGAAGTGGGCAGAACGTGTGAGCAATGTGTGGATTTAAAGAAATTAAGGTTACTAGTAAATATAGATTTAACTAGAGCTAGGTGTCAGACATTTTTAGCTTCAGTAGACTCCAAAGTGAAGATTTCGAGAACATATCCACTTCTTTAAAGAGGAAATATGCCTCGTTTACCTTAATTAAACAGTTTCTGAGTCAACCTACTCCCTGTGTGGCCTTGCAAGTCAGCCTCATCTACTTTTTTTTTTCCAAAACAGGACGGTCTGGTTCCTCACTCTCCGGACGATTTGGAACCGGCCTATCACAGCTCGTCTTACAAATGTGGAAGCTAATCGCCTATAGATGGCACCAGAGCGAATTTAATAACTTCTCTGAGCTGATTAACAGCGTTTTCTGCTTTCCTTCGTCACCTGTTGGTTCTGCTGAAGTCCTCGTTGTTGTTCAGTGGGATTGTGGGATTTTTGTCTCCATCTTGTTTTCATTTTAACAACAAAGTAAAGTAATGTCCCGCTGACGTCCGATGTAACAAACTCACTTTCTCAGCAAGTCTTTGTACAATTGGCTTCCGCTGCTGTCCCCGTTCAGAAATAAGAACAGAGCTGCTCATAACACGGCGTATTCTGGTGTTTTATGGCAAAATCGGCAACAATCCGCCATGTTTGTTTGGGGCAGTGGTGCTCTGCTTATGCCCCGCCCTTCATTTCTCTGATCGGTTACTCCGCCTGTGATTGTTCCACCCATAGAAATTAAACTCAAAACATGAGATACCAGACTAACTTCTTTGTATAGAATAGGAAAAGAGTGGTCGTCCTGGTGTATCCTGACGAAAACCTGCCTTGTATGAATGGGAGCAGTGTCCCTGATTTCTCGGGTCTCGCAAGAAAGCGACTCCTCACAGTTAGAGAAAATCTTTGTACAGATACGAGGAGGAGAAAAGTCAAGCCGAGCAAGGGGTTACAACGAAGTCAACTGGACTTGTGAGTTTTTAAAATACTGTCTTAGTCCAAACTGTAGAAGGAGCTCTGTGGAGAAAAATGCCTCTGTCTTGTTCACCACATGGTTGTGACCTGTCCTCACCTGTAATATCTCAGGTCGGTCAGTTTACGTCATGTGGTTAGGGAGGTTGTGTTGCTTGCTTCCTCTCAGCGTCTCCAATTAACAACTAAATATTGGGTCTTTTGTTATTGTGGTTTAATGTGGGTGCAAAAATCCAATCTCCAATCAACAAGATCTTTAAAAGATTCATGTAATATATGAGTTAATACCAAAAGAGATCTTTAGTTGATTCAGTTTTAGGATATTTTATATATATTACAAGTATACATATCTGGACTTGTGATTTTTCCAGGTCCAAGCTCATCCTTTCACAGCATTCCTGAAAGATGCAGCTTGTATTCCTTTGGATATTATCCCTATCTTTGACAAATGCTAGCATGTAATGATATTGGATATTACCGTAATTTCAACTCTTTATTCTGGTGTTATCTACTTTATTTCCAACTGTGCTCGTAAAAGCTCTGAGCAAACGTTTAGTGCCGCCTGTTCTACATTCACTTCTGTCTCTCTCCGAGCTGTAAGAGAGATATATGATTGATTGAATTTATTTAAATGTTGTGCACCAGCGGTAACAAGACACTCCACATACAGAAGCAAGATGACTACAAACCGATCATCTGCTCCACAAAAATAACAAAACAAAAATACTTTACATTACATTTTACATTTAAATTACACAGGATACAGCACTGTCTTCTATCCAAGGCTTTGCAGACAAAACCAACTAAAGCAAAAATAAACCAAAAACCGTAAACCAAAGTACAAAGGACAGTAAAGAACATAATGACACTCATCTTTCACCACATTGAAATCCATCTCTCCTGTTCATCCAGACTGACCCTGACGTGCCTCTGCGCATACATGATAAATGTGTGAGTTCACAGCTTCACACTCTTCTCTCTCTCTCGCTGACAAATGGCTCCCAGGGGCCCAGAGTGTCCCGGGACAGTCCCAGGGGACCACAGTTTACCCCTGGTTAAAGTCAATGAGGAAGGAAACTGGGACACTGTGAGTACAGGCCTGCAGTGTCTCTGAAGCAAACAACAAGGTTTAATGATGGCATTGTTTACGACGACTGAATCTGGAGCTAACCTTTCCTCTACAGGAAAAGGTAACACTCCCAGTTTGGAGAAGCAGACAGGAGCAGCAACACAGGCTGTGTGTTATGTGTGACTTCTAATGGAGCTAGTGAAGATATATTTTTACAACTAACAAGCCTTATAAGCTTTAAAAAACTTACATTAGTGCAAGTGTCTTACATAGAAGGGATTTACTTTGACAGTCAGTATTACTGTAGTAGTAGAACTGTAGTAATAGAACCATAGTAGTAGAACCATAGAAGTAGTTGAACCATAGTAGTAGAACTGTAGTATTAGTTGAACCGTAGTAGTACCCTTGTAGTAAAACCATAGTAGTAGTAGAACCACAGTAGTTGAACCATAGTAGTAGAACTGTAGTAGTAGTAGTAGTAGAACCTTAGTAGTAGAACTGTAGTATTAGTTGAACCGTAGTAGTAGTAGTACCCTTGTAGTAGAACCGTAGTAGTAGTAGTAGTAGTAGTAGTAGAACCGTAGAACCGTAGAAGTAGAACTGTAGTATTAGTTGAACCGTAGTAGTAGTACCCTTGTAGTAGTACCCTTGTAGTAGTAGTAGTAGTAGTAGTAGTAGTAGTAGTAGTAGTAGTAGTAGTAGTAGTAGTAGTAGTAGTAGTAGTAGTAGTAGTAGTAGTAGAACCGTAGTAGTAGTAGTAGTAGAACCGTAGTAGTAGTAGTAGTAGAACCGTAGTAGTAGTAGTAGTAGTAGAACCGTAGTAGTAGTAGTAGTAGTAGAACCGTAGTAGTAGTAGTAGTAGTAGAACCGTAGTAGTAGTAGTAGTAGTAGTAGTAGTAGAACCGTAGTAGTAGTAGTAGTAGTAGTAGTAGTAGAACCGTAGTAGTAGTAGTAGTAGTAGTAGAACCGTAGTAGTAGTAGTAGTAGTAGTAGTAGTAGTAGAACCGTAGTAGTAGTAGTAGTAGAACCGTAGAAGTAGAACTGTAGTATTAGTTGAACCGTAGTAGTAGTAGTAGTAGAACCGTAGAAGTAGAACTGTAGTATTAGTTGAACCGTAGTAGTAGTACCCTTGTAGTAGAACCGTAGTAGTAGTAGTAGTAGTAGTAGTAGTAGTAATAGTAGAACCGTAGTAGTAGCATTAGAACCCTAATAGTAGAACTGTAGTAGTAGTAGTGGAACCCTTATAGTTGTAGTAGTAATAGTAGTAGTAGTTGTAGTAGTAGTAGTAGCAGAAGTAGTAGTAGTACAACCTCAGAACTAAGTACTCCTCAGTACAAACTTGTCAGTGTGGCTCTGAACCAGTGTATTGTTGGTATTTTCAGTAGTACATGATGTAGAAATATCTTCTATTAAAGACACATTTAAATAGAGAATACAGCACATGGTTTAGTCTCTGAATCGCTGCTCCTGTCTACTTCTCCAAACTGAGATTATGCTGACAAGAATCTACTATAGCGAATAAAATATCTCAAATTATTGTTTTCGTATTAAATGGGAATCACTCATAATCACTGGTCAACAAACTTCTGTCTGAGGAAATTTATTGGGTAAAAAGTGGAGGAGAAAAAGCTCACTATTAAAAAAAAAAAAAAAAAAAAAAAAAAAAAAAAAAAGAGGTGCAAAAATATAAGAAATCAAAATGAAATGGAAATGTGACGTTAGCCTTGGTGCAGTAAATGGAAATGGTTCTCTGATTTAGTGGTTAACCTTGGGCCGGCTAATTTAGAGAGGAATTTTGAAGAGGAATAACTCGAGCAGACATTTTAGAAAACATGAAAGCAGTATTGATTGAACAGAAGTACTCAGAAAAAAATGGTTATTATGTTTTACAGATGTTGCTGTAATTACTAAGTACTTTTTATTGAACAGTAGCAGAGTGGTTAGCATGTCATCCCTGTGCACCTTGTGAATAAAAGTGAATCTGTCAGTGAGTGTCTCTGAGGGTCAGTGTCCAGAGTGTATCCTGCCTAAGGCCCATAGTTGTTGGGATAGGATCCAGCCTCCCATAACAAACGGAAGATGATGAATGAATGTTTATATTTTTCACAACACAATGTATATGCAGATAATGTTGTTTTATTGATCAGGGACTTCCTAAAATAGACATGAAGGCCAAAAAACAAACAAAAAAAGAATTTAGCGTATTTTCTGGACTATAAGCCGCTCTGGAGTATAAGTCGCATTACCCAAAAAATGTATAATGAGGAAGAAAAAAATGTATATAAGTCAGACTGGACTATAAGTTGCATTTTTTGGGGTAAATTTATTTTACAAAATCCGACACCAAGAACAGACATTTCATCTTGAAAGGCAAGTTATAGTAATAATAGAATAGAGAACAACGAACTGAATAGGTGTGTGGTTTGCTAACGTAACACATTGATGGTTATTCAGCTACATGAAGCATAAACAACGAACTGAATAGGTGTCTCGTATGTTAACGTAATATATTAACAGTTATTCACATAACTATAGCATAAAGAACATAATATAACAAGTTCACCAAACTCAGGATCTCACTCCTAATCACTAAATCCTTTAAATTCTTCATCCTCGGTGTCGCTTCTGAACAACTCCGCCAACTCCGGAGGTAGACGAAGCACCGCTTCCTCCTCTGCGTGGCTGTCGTCAGACTCAGCATCAGTTCCATTTCCAATTATTCCGCTCTTTCTCAGTTGTCTTTATAGCCTAAGTTGTTAGTGGTAATGTTTACATTTTAAATTGTCAGTGGTACAGGTGCAGCAGATGCTGGTACACAAGCCTAGAGCGCCCTCTAACCAACACCTGAAATATTTTAGTATATAAGTCGCACCTGAGTATACGTCGCACCCCTAGCCAGACTATGAAAAAAAGTGTGACTTATAGTCCAGAAAATACGGTAGTATAGATTTGGAAAATAAAAAATGTCAAATTGTTAATGTTTAAACCTGATGTACATTAATAAATCTTAGTATAACTGCATTTTTTCTAACTCTTTTCCTGTTCTAAATAAAGAAGTTAGTCTGGTACCTCATGGTTTGAGTTTCATTTCTTTGGGCAGACCAATCAGAGAAACGAAGGGCAGGAGCGGGATGTTAGCAACAAGCAACTAACTGCTAAAACAAACAAACATTGCTGACTGTTGCCACTAGAATACTGTGTATTATGAGCAGCTCTGTACTTATTTCTGAACGGGGACAGCAGCAGAAGCCAGTTGTACAAAGACTTGTGCAGAAAGTGGGTTTGTTTGATTGTGGTCGTTATGTCGGACGTCAACAGGACTTTACTGTTGTTAAAATGGAAAGAGGACAAAGAAGAAAAAAACACAGAGGACTGACGCAAACTTCAGCAGAATCAACAGGTGACAAAGGAAAGCACTAAACGATGTTAATCAGCTCAGAGAAATTATTAAATTCGCTCTGTATAAGCTGATGCTCCACATTTGTAAGGTGCGCTGCAAATAAACAGCTGTGATGGACCGGTCTTGGTCTTGAGACTGGTCACAAGTTTTGGCCTTGGTTTGCTTTTGTCTTGGTCTTGACTTGGTCTTGACTTGGTCTCAGCCCTTAAAAGTCTTGAAATGTCTTGTTTTGTTCTCAACAGGTCTTGGTCTCATTTACTATGGTCTTAACTACAGCACTATGTAAAACATCTAATAAGAGTCTATCTTTAAAATTCTATATAATTACTTTTTTTATTATTAAACTGAATGGACTCTTCCTCTGCGTCAGGTTCCTGTCCTTTTTAACGCCTAGTTTAACGGCGTATGAACACAATATCTCTTCTAATTGTCTTAAGTCTTGGCTGAACTCAGACTCGCTCTCCTCTTTTTCCTTTGCTACTTTTGCAAATTACAGTCCAAGCAGCGACGTCTTCTGAAGGACAAAACGTCACTCAAACTCCTCTTAATGAATACACTTGGTCTCGAGCTGCCAGCTAATTTACGTCCCCAGACACTCATTATCCCAACGGAGAGGACGGAGTTATACTTGGGCAGGACACGGCTTCACTTTCCTTCGTCACAATCAAAACTCTGCTCTCATTTTGATTCAGGAAGTAGCTCTGTTGACTAATGTTGCAGTTCTGCACTCAGTCTCGGTCTTGACTTGGTCTCCACCCCTTAAAAGTTTCACCCCTTAAAAGTTTCATGTTTAGATCTTGACTCAATTTCAGCCCCATAACAGTGTTGGACTTGACCTGGTCTTGACTCATGTTGTTGTCCCCTAAAAGTCTCAGTCTTGACTTGATTTTGGCCCCTAAAAATCTTGGTATTGATTCGGTCTTAGCCCCCTGAAAGTCTTGGTCTTGACTCAGTGACAGTCTTGACTTGGTCTTGGTCCTGACTTGGTCTTAGTCTTGACTCGGTCTCAGGCCCCTTAAAGTCTTGGTCTTAACCTGGTCTTGGCTTGATTTTGACTCGATCATGGCCCCTAAAAGTCTTGGTCTTGATTCAATCTCAGCCCCCTGAAAGTATCAGTCTTGACTTGGTCTTGACCCCTTAAAGTCTTAACTCGATAACCACTCGGTCTCCACCTGCTAAAAGTCTTGGTCTTGACTCGGTCTCAGCCCCTAAAACTTTTGGTCTTGACTCTGTCTTGGCTCCCTTAAAGTCTCAACCTTGACTTGGTCTCAGTCTCCTTAAAGTCTCACTCTTGATTCAATCTTCACTCGGTCTCCACCTGCTAAAAGTCTTTGTCTTGACTCAGTGTTGGTCTTGACCTAAAAGTCTCTCTCTCAAGCCCTAAAAGTCTTGGTCTTGACCCAGTCTTCAGCTCTCAAAGTCTTGACTTGTTCTCGGTCTTGACTTTGTCTTGGCCCCCTAAATGTCTCTGTTTTGACTCTTTTTAAAATCTTGGTCATAACTCTGATTCTAAAACTGCTAGACTCCAAGACTTATAGGTCTTGACCCCTATAAGTCTTGGTCTTGACTCGGTCTTGGTCTTGACAGACTCAGTCTTGACTCAACCTTGCTCTTGACTCTGTCTTAGCCCCCTAAAAGTATTGGTCTTTGTCATGACTCGGTCTCTGATTCTAAAAGTCTCAGTCTTGACTCGTTCTTGGCCCCTAAAAGTCTTGCTCTTGACCTAGTCTTGACTGTTCAGAGTCTTGACTCTGTCTTGGTCTTGAGTCTGTCTTGGTCTTGACTGTTCAGAGTCTTGACTCTGTCTTGGTCTTGAGTCTGTCTTGGTCTTGACTGTTCAGAGTCTTGACTCTGTCTTGGTCTTGACTCTGTCTTGGTCTTGACTCTGTCTTGGTCTTGAGTCTGTCTTGGTCTTGACTCTGTCTTGGTCTTGACTCTGTCTTGGTCTCGACTCTTTCTTGGTCTTGACTCTGTCTTGGTCTTGACTCTGTCTTGGTCTCGACTCTTTCTTGGTCTTGACTGTCTTGGTCTTGACTCTTTCTTGGTCTTGACTGTCTCGGTCTTGACTTGATCTTGGTCTTGATTCGTTCTTGGGCCCCTAAAAGTCTCGATCTTGACTCAATCTCATTTTTAACTCAGTCTTGCCCCTCTTAAAGTCTCTGATTCTAAAAGTCTTTGTCTTAACTTGATCTTACCCCTTAGATATCTCGGTCTTGACCCGCCTCAATTCACCGTGGTCTTGAACTGGTCTTGGTCTCAGTCTTCTTGTCACATTTGAAACTTGTCTCTAATTTTGATTCAGGAAGTGGTGTCGCTGTGTCCCCATTGGTCATTTGTCAAACGGAGACAGAAGAGGCTCTTACGGGACACGGCTGTAAAACCAGGATAATGTTTGCTTTGGAACCCTCCCAATAACACGAGGTGCATTTGTTAAAGATACGGGGCGTTCAGGTTCAGGAGCTGTTGGATGGAATTTGAGAGTTTTGCCTCATTAGGTGAAAGGACGAAGCTGAGATATTGATCGACTGTCTGTTTTTCAAAAGCAAGGTCAGAATATTTGAATTAATAAAAGTACTTTGAACAGCAGCCATCGGATTTTGTGGTTATAAAACACACTCCGTTGCTAGGCTTAAAAACCTGCATTCTCAACTGTGGGTCATGTCCCAAATGTGGGTCATGTCATGCATGTTTAGCAGATGGTGGTTATAGAAAATGAAGAAAATAAAAAAATTTACTTTCAGTGTTTGGATATATGATATTGGTCTTTGATTAAAAAATATTAAGTTGTAAACACATACTGTATGTAAATTAAACAGAGAACTTTGGGTTCCTAAGATGAAAATGAGACTTAATGCTTAAAGCAATTCATTCCTGTTATGCTGCCAACAGTAGTGAGAGCGGCTGTATTCCTCTAAAGGATGGCCTCAGAGATCTAATGGTTAAAGTTAAAGTTACTCAATATTAATGTAGGAAGTACTCGTCCAATCATAAAACAATGGAGCAGTATAGGATGTCAACTACTCGAGTTAGTGTAAAAATATTGTAATACGTTTGAGCAAAGGTTCCCAATGGTGGTACATTAAGTACATAAAGACAGTTGAGTTGGAAATGGAGTGCATTTACCTATTTAGAAATATCACTTTGAAGCTATTTTTAGCCATCAGTCTGTATTTTTGTAATTTTTTTTGCTAGAAATCTATGGGAAAAGCATGACAGACTTTTGAAATATTTGAAAAGTTTTATTGTTGCAGGTCTGGGTGGGATTTTTAAATTGTTAAATATAACAATTTTTTATTGATTTTTAAAAGGGGATGTGACGCTCTTGGCTTTGGGAAAGGCTGCTTTAGTGTGTGATAAATATTCAAGATTCAAGAGTGACAAAGCAGTTAAGAGAGTTCTTTCAAGGCTCATTTGTTTACTTTTTTATTCCACTCTGACTAATGCAACTTTGTTATATTGCTCAATGGTTGCTTCATAACGTAGGTTCCCGAACTCTAAAGCTTGTGCCACCTAAAGGGGACAGAGGCTATTGGCTGTGTAATACTATGTTGGTACAGGCAATAACAAAAATTTCCCAGTGTGCTTTAGAGTTTTGTAATGAGAGAGTAAAGACTACATGATTTTATTTTTACTGTTAAAAACATACAGTATTGCAAAGTAAGAATAAATAAACATATTTTCAAATGGTAGGAACACTGTCTAAATATGTAATCTTAATGATTGAAGTGCGTAACATACAGAGGGCCCAACATGGAGGTCAACCACAATCAGTCACCTTTCTGTGAAGTATGTGAGAGTAAATAGTTGTCAATCCAAGTGCTGACCTTGTAATTCAATGGTATATCCTAGGTGTTATTATTAAAACTGTGATCTATCAAACATTCCAACTGTGCCACAAAACAAATAAAGTGTTGTTAAATTAACATATACATTTAATCTCCTTCATTCTTTCCTTTTTGAAGTAGAAGTCCAGTGTGTCCTCCACTAAATCAAATGTTTAAGGAGGCACTGAAGCACTCTTCCTTTAGCCTTTACAGATCCCGCCTGCCTCTTGGCTCCGGGCTCTAGGGTCAATTCACTCGGTTAGGAGCCATCCAGAGCCAATAAAGTTAAAAATACCTCTCTCGACTCTTCTCCACTGTCTGCCCTTCTAACTTTATGAAATATTTCCTCTCGTCCTTTAGGTGTTCTTCCGGGCCGGGACACTCTCCAGGCTGGAGGAGCAGCGGGACGTCCAGACCAGGACGAACATCTCTCTGTTTCAAGCAGCGTGTAGAGGGTACTTGGCCCGACAGGCGTTCAAGAAGAGGAAGGTAAGAGGCAAATGTATACACTGTCAAAGCTATGGGTTTGAACTAAAGATAAAGCTAGTAAGCAGTAAGTTGAATGTTTGTCTAGGTCCTTGATGATGCTGCTGATTAAACTACCTCTGAATGTAGCGAACAAACAACAGAACAATATCAACATACACAGAAAAAACTTCCTTTAAACCAACTGGAGGAGCGTCACAGCCAATTTTAATTAATTTTAATTGTTGTATGCTGAGGCTGTCCCTTCTAAAGATCTGAAAACACTCGGGTCTCAAGGCTCTGTTTAGAGACATGAAACCAGGAAGTGCTCCTGCGCGTTTCTAAAGCCCGTACACCGTCACCACACTCATTCTGATCATTTCGGTACTGCTGTCACTACAAAGCAGTCAGCTCATTTACTTATCTGTTAGCCTAATGTCTCTAATAGCCGTGCTAAATAGCAATTTTTTGCTCTGTCCAGTCCCCACCGTTGCCAACAGGAGGCGACAGACACCTAATCTAAGCGTTTTCTGCAAAGTCTCTCTCCCCAAAAGATGTTTTCCATATTATTTTAAGTTATAAAACCTGAAATAGATCAAATATAAGTATTTCAAAAAGCCTTGTTTAGCGCCTTTAAGGTGAAGTTTTTCCTTTTGGTGCTTGCAGAGGCAGCTATTCATGGTTGTAATTCCAGACTTCACACCAATTTCTTGTTCTTGCATCTACAGTAGCCCTGAAAGGACGGTTGTCTATAAAAAAACGCATGGATATTGGTCAGATGTTGAATTTAAAAATGTACAAATCGATGCAAAAAAAGATGAATGTGCTTCTCCTCCAACATTGCACAATTTATTTGCTGCTTTGACTTGTATCTTGTATTTTGTCCAACTACAACTTTTTATGTTACATGGCACATATATTGCGTAACTAGGTCTAAAATGGCAGGTGAAAATACATGACTGTGGGTGGTGCATGTACATACGTCACCCTGTAGTTTATCCATAATGGAAGTGACACTTAAACGACGCATGTCCCAAATGCTTTTGAAAAATCTAAAGCCCGTCTGGACAGTGTGACAGATGACAGTGTGGGTGATGTATGGCAGCTGTAAGGGCTTTTGCACTGGGGCAGATTAAAGTGGGACAGAGCAATGGACAAGCTGAGCAAATCTTCCATGACCATACATTGTGAAGCAAAGCCAAAAAAAACAAACAAACCAAAAAAAGATCATTATGTACTAACAACCAAAAGAGACTAATGTGTCCTTTTTAATAACTTTGCCGTTGTTATTCTTTTTTCCATGATTTTTGACTCTAATTTTGCTTTTCTAAACAAAAATCTAACATAAGGCTACTTTATTTTTACACTCGCTAACTTAAATTGTTATGTTGTTGCTGTTAAGTGTCCTCATCAAAAAAGGTCATAAGAGTAGATGATAGACTCTACAAAATGGACTTTTCTGAGCTTTCTCCCATGTTAATGTTGTTCCTTCATCCAAAACAGACCTGGAGTTGTGTTTCGTTTCATTCACACCTGTTTAAGTAATCCTGTATTCGCTGGCATGGCCATTTTGAGGCCTCAAAATACTCGGTTATGCAAAGCCCCGCCTCTACCACAAACCCCTGCCCACTCCAGGAAGCACTGACCAGTCAACAAACCCTCTACATCCAGTCTGCTCTCATTTATTTATCCAAAAAAACAATGTGCAGCTCTGTTTCCACTGATTCCTCACAGACATTTTTCATTTTGTAGTAAAATGGCATCTTACAAAAAGTTTAAGGAAGTTAAGTTCCTTTAATTCTTGAAGTTATGTTTAAATGGCAAAAACACTGAACTCTGCTGCCTTCTGCTGGTCTCCTCATCTGTTTTTTATGAGTCTTTTAAATTAATTTAGGACACATCTAAATGCGCATCTTACATTTTGTTAGTCAGAAAACGCAAGGCCTTAATTGTAGAAACTCCCTGTCACTTTAAGAGCCCTCCCTCCCCGCTGTCCCGTTGCTGTCATGCCCCTTCAATGCTTCTTGCAACAACACGTCGGTGCAGAAGCAGTGTTTGAGTGTTGTCCGCTGCAGTTTGGGGGTGGGTTTGTTTAATTGCTGCGGGGGAGGTGTGAGCTGTAGCAGTGCTTCCTGAACAGGACAGGACTGTGAGGGGGGAGGGGCGTGGTCAGGATGGAGGGGTGTGGTCAGGTGGAAAAGGCACACACCGGTGAAACGAGCCATTTTCGCCTCTCACAAACTCAGGATTTTTTTGAGGAAACATTACAACATGGTAGAAAGATCAGAAAAGTTGATTTTGCATAATATAGCCCCTTTAATGACATCAGTAGAGTACATATTAAAAACATTTTCTTTAAGCCATATAATGTTTTGATTAAAGGTTGTAAAATGGTCACAGCTGTTCTAAAGTTGACTTTTTTTAAGAACATTTTTGTCACTTTGTCACAGTAACAATGTACATTTTTAACATTGGGTACAAGGGTTAATAAGTTTTGAACCTAGTGAAGTACAGAAAAGTTTGTGTCATATATAGTGACCAAATTTCCAAACAAGATAACACATGCACGCAAAAAAAAGTGGCTTTCTGCAAGCAGTGGACTTTTTTTGTTGGTTGAATGTTGTTTTAATTACATGCATAGGTGAAAAAAGTAAAGGTTTTATCCTATCACAATTTAGCAAACCCTCTCATTAGTGAAAGGGTAGTCATCTCTTTACTTGAAACTACTGCCCTCTGCGTAAGAACAGTGAAACAAAAATACCTGTAGGGTGGACCCCCCCCCGAGAAGCTTATTCAAACTTATTATCATTAACCACTGTCGCATGTATCCGAACTGAGGAGAGCAGTGCTGTTGTTACTCCTCCCAGTTCCATCTCTGTCCCTCCTCCTCTGAGTGTGATGATGAAGTGTCCCGGGCCGCTGTGGCTTCTGTCCCTGCTCCCCGTGGACCTTCACTGAGGGCTTTATATCGGTAATGGTCCCCCAGCAGCTTCACAGTGGGGCGAAGACTATTCTGAACGCCAAGGAAACGCAATTACAACAGTACTTAATAATGCTGTTCATTATACTGCTGCTGTCGTTGTCCTTCATTTGACTTACTCATAATAGAGAAAATAAACGCAGCACTGTGCAGTTTTAGATACTGGGGGTTTGAAGAAATGCTTTCAGAAATAGAAACTCTAAAGGACTCATTTTTATTATCGCAATTTTCTTCTCCTAGTTAACAATCTTTGCAAGGAGGTTGTGGGTTTGATCCTGTCTGGTCTCTCTCTGAGTGCAGACTGCTTGCCTTCCCATGTTACTGTGGGTTCTCCTCTTCCTCCAACCGTCCAAAGACATGCAGGGTCTTAAAAAGTCTAAAAAAGTCAGAACTTGAATCCTTAAAAAGTCTTAAATTTGCCAAGATGTGCACTATTAGTTAAAGGCATTTATACAGGGCTCAAATATGTCACGTACATTTGATGCAACTGTCTAAAATGTGCACTTACTGTCGCCATTAAGTGAGCTTAGACCTTTTCTTCTCGGCACTCGCTCTCACAAATGGGCTCATCTTT
The DNA here is from genome assembly GCA_020698575.1 of Bostrychus sinensis. Classification (NCBI taxonomy): domain Eukaryota; kingdom Metazoa; phylum Chordata; class Actinopteri; order Gobiiformes; family Eleotridae; genus Bostrychus; species Bostrychus sinensis. The sequence continues at coordinate 8,384,092 of CM036245.1, read as the reverse complement.
TTGTACAATGCATGCTTATGAAATTGGTCTTAATTTTCTTGAACAATGGTCTTAAAAAAGTCTTAAATTACACTTATTAAAGCCTGCACTCCTTGTGAATGAATGTGAGAGTGAATGATTGTGTATGCCTCTGTCAGCCCCTGTGGTTAACCCTTCGTAGGCCCATAGTCACAGCTTTATCTTCAGATATCAGGGTAGCCCCAAGGTCTTAAAAGCATTAAAAAAGGTATTAAATTTGATCTGATCAAAATTATGGCCTTAACAGTATTAAATATTATGAGTAGGTACATAGTACATAGTACATTTTGTTCATATCGGTCTTAAAATTTGTCAAAACATTATGTTAATATTACAAAAAACTAGTGTCACCGCGAAAACAAATATTTATTGAAGAAATGTTATCATTGAAATGCATGATTCATTCATGATTTTTTGCAGGTCTGGAGTTCTTTCATCTGTTTTAGACTTTTAAAATAAAACCCTTACGTTTCAGGGTGTTGAGAATATTTTTCATTTATTGTGTGACTTATGTTTTAAATGCCAAAGTGTGATATTGTTTGTAGTGTTGCTGTCCTGTAAGGAAGTGAGCCAGCCAGTGTGTGCAGACGCGGGTGCAAAAAACAAGAAGTAAAACCAAGCTAGGTCATGAACTTTGGGGACATATGTCTGGTGATTAGTCAAGACACATTGATTTAAACAGGAACCCCTCCTTTACAGCACGCACTTCTGTATCACTGCTGGGCCACGTCCTGGACTGTGCCCATATATGGGAACAAACTGAATATGTGGGTTGGGATACAACCTTTGTATAAATATTGTCTGCTAGGGGAAGTCAGCAGTTGAACTGCCCAACATTAAGACCTGATTAGACGTAGGCCGTAGGGACAGATTCAACTCAAGAGCTCTTGTATAGTTTTCTGCAAAATAAATACTCAAAGACAATTGATTGGAGTCAGATTTTTGTTTTTCATAAATCCGCATAAACGAACACGACGACAAGGGTCGTACAGATAATTCCTTAGTGTAAAATTCATACAGATTATTGTTCCGTTGTTGACGATTCTGGCATTAAATTTCATTCTAAAAGGCATTAAAAAGGTCTTAAATTTCACAAGACAAAACCTGGAGCTACCCTGGATAAAAGGTAAACTTTGGTTTGTTAGACACTCACAGTAAAAGGTTTGAAAAAGATGTCGTCTGCACTTTGTTTTTAAAGTTGAAGACATTTCACCTTCATCTAAGAGGCTTTCTCACTTCTGAAATTGAACTGGTGAGAGCTGGGTTTTATGATGAAAAGAGGAAGGAGCTTTTGACCTGAAACTAAATTCTATTGGTTTAGAAAACTTGAAAGGGTCGTTAAAAGTCCTTTGTCCTCAGCTGGAGTGAGGAGGGCAGTCGTTAATCCTCCTGGGCCTGGTCAGCTGAGTAAAACTGTTTTGTTTAGAGACACTGATGGAAGGTTGCCCACCATTTCTGTTCAAAGAAGGTTTTCCTTTTTTTTTTTACAAAGATTGCTTCTTTGACTCCTCGCTCAGACCATGCTTTCTCTCTGGCTAAGATTCAGACCTCACTGTCCTCACAGGAGTGGTCTGTGTCCTTCAGGTGGAGGTGTCCTGCAGACTCTGGTCCACTGGAGTTGGCCCTGTGCTGTTGGTTTAACCTCTTGCGCAGAGGCTTTTTCTGTTTCTCCATTGTGCTGTTCAGTGGATGGAGTCCACAACATTGCTCTTTGTTTGTAACTGGGAATTTTGTTTTTGAGATGAACCAGTTTTTGTCTGAGAGTATTAACAAGTTCACAGACAGACCAGAGATGTAAGAAATGACTTTATTGCTCCTTTTTGACTCTGGTTCTTTTCTGTTTTAGAAAGAAAAAGCTGAGTGCTTTGTAGCGACGGAGTTTTAAGGCTGAAATGATCTGAATGAGTCCAGTGACGGTGTATGGGCTTTAGAAACGCCCAAGAGCACTTCCTCGTTTCATGTTTCTACGTAGAGACCGAGCGTTTTCAGCTCTTGAGAAAGAGAAGGCCTCAGCATACAGGATTACATGTGCGAATGAAAGAAAATACTACTCCAGGCATTTTTGGAGGTGCAAACATTATAACGTGGTTAAAAGCTCAAAGTCAATTCAGCAGAATATGGAACCTTTAAGGAGAAGTATATTTATGTTTTTGCATCAGATTCTTGTCCTGTGCCTTGATGAAGGTGTAGCACATTCTAAACTTTTATTATCTTAAGGATTTAAAAAGCTTTGTCTGTTTAAAAACATACTTCTTTTCTTTGACATTCTCTAGGAAAATCCTAACAAAAAAAAAGACTAAGGATTAAAAACAGACGTGAGATTACCGTATTTTCCGAACTATAAGTCTCACTTTTGTTCATACTCTGGCTCGGGGTGTGACGTATACTCAGGTGTGACTTATATATTAAAATATTTCAGGTGTTGGTTAGAGGGCGCTCTAGGCTTGTGTACCAGCATCTGCTGCACCTGTACCACTGACAATTTAAAATGTAAACATTACCACTAACAACTTAGGCTATAAAGACAACTGAGAAAGAGCGGAATAATTGGAAATGGAACTGATGCTGAGTCTGACGACAGCCACGCAGAGGAGGAAGCGGCGCTTCGTCTACCTCCGGAGTTGGCGGAGTTGTTCAGAAGCGACACCGAGGATGAAGAATTTAAAGGATTCTTTATGCTATAGTTATGTGAATAATTAATATATTACGTTAACATACGAGACACCTATTCAGTTCATTGTTTATGCTTCATGTAGCTGAATAACCATCAATGTGTTACGTTAGCAAACCACACACCTATTCAGCTGTTGTTCTCTATTCTATTATTACTATAACTTGCCTTTCAAGATGAAATGTCTGTTCTTGGTGTCAGATTTTGTAAAATAAATTTCCCCCAAAAATGCGACTTATAGTCCAGTGCGACTTATATACGTTTTTTTTCTTCTTCATTATGCATTTTTTGACAAGTGCGACTTATACTCCGGAGCGACCCAAGCTTTACAGAGAGGCCGGAGATGTAAGAAATTACTATATTGCTCCTTTTTGGCTCAGGTTCTTTCCTGTTTTCTCACTCTTTGGAATTTGGAGAAGGCCTAGTTGAGATATTTACAGGTTCTGAGGGCTGAGACCCTGTTGGACACTCTGAACTTTACATTGGGCTCCTCTCCTCCTTTTTTGAGCTCCCAAACCAATGTAAAAAAAAAAAAAAAAATCCCCATCAACTTCTGTTTGATCACTACAGAGAAAAAAAAAATCCCGCGCTCTTCATCCATTACACGAGCCGCCTGTTTACGCTGCGGCAGGCTCAGAGCGAGTCCTTGAGGCTGCAGAGAAACGCCCTTGGAAAGTCATTTGAGTTAAGTTCAGAGCAGCGAAACGGACCGCACTGTTATTAAAGAACCAAACACATTCACTCTCTCTGTCACTGCACAAAATAAATGTAGGCTTTTAAAGAGGACTTAAACACACACGACTCTGGAGTGCTTTAGATTAGGTTTTATGCTACGCACAAGGAACACAGAGAGCAAAGGATTTCTGCTAAACATTTTTGACTTTTACATGACTTTCTTTATATTTGTGTCAATATTTTTCTTGCATTTAAGGTGAAATACTAGAGACCGTCCTTATCTGTCCCTATCCAGACCCGCATAGCTATTTTTCTGAACAAATATAAGATTTAAGAGCTTGTTTATGTCCAAGATTATTACTATCCCAATATACTGTTAGGTAATTAAGGCAGCTTCCTCCCAGAGGCTGTAAGAATCAAATGAGAGAGAGAAATGAAGGACAGGATGTAAGAAGTGTGGCGCTGACCTAAACAATCATGGTGCGTATGACAAATTATATCTGGATTTGCCATAAAACACCAGAATACGGCATATTATCAGCAGCTCTGTACTTATTTCTAAACAGGGACAGCAGCAGAAGCCAGATGTACAAAAACATAGAGAAAGTGTGTTTGTTTGAATGTGTTTGTTACGTCGGACGTCAGTGGGACTTTACTGTTGTTAAAATGCAAACAAGACAAAGAAAAAAATCCCCGAACAACGCGGACTTCAGCAGAACCAACAGGTGACGAAGGAAAACAAGAAACGCCGTTGGTCAACTCAGAGAATTTCGCTGTAGTGCCAGATTAGCTTCTGTATTTGTACGGCACACTGGGGCTGAACAATGAATAGAAATCAAATTGAAATCACAATTTGAATTTTCACAATTAGCAAATCGCAAAGGCTGCAATTATTTAGTTGATTTAATGTTGTCTGCAGAGAACAAAATTTTATGTTTAAACTGTGCGACAGCTCTAGTTTAGTACAGGTTTTATATTAGTTTAGCTGTGGATATTTAGTGTTTTCCTGTAGTGTCAGTGGCCCATCACATGCTTAAAACGTAACCTGTGAACTGAATATTGATCTTATTATTTTTTATTTATTTTTTTTGCTAATCTTACCGCAACTGGACTGTCCTGCTTTTGAAAAGAAACCAGGAGAAGTTTGCTTGCCAGGCCAACGTGATGGTGCTGTAAAGTGGTATTGGTTGCTGGTATCGTCTCACTTTTATGAATACGAGTACATTTGGGCTGCACGATATGGAGGAAACATGCGATATTCGATAACTATGTTGAAAATTGCGATAACGATATTATTGCGATATTTGAAAATAGAGCTTACTTTTTGAACATAGTAAGTTAAATTCACTACATTTCACAAAAATGTAAGTTCCTGTATTTAAAAGTCAAAACAGTGACAAAATCAAAACTTAACACAGACTAAACCAGGAATAAAACAAGGCTAAGATGGGACTAAATTAATTAAATTACCACTAAAACTGGACTTTTTAGACATTTTTATTTAGTCACAACACATGTTCTTTTAAGGCTCTGGTGGAAAATGATTCTTCAGTGTAAATCTCTGTCAGATGGAAGACCACAGCGTTATTGCGATATATTTAGATTCTTGCGATACTGATATTGCGTTTGCTGATATTGCGATAACGATAATTTTGCGATATATTGTGCAGCCCTAGAGTACATTGCACCAGATACTGGTATTGATGTGTCCCTAAGTGAATCTAAATCTCCCTGAGTGAATGTGAGAGTGAATGATTGTTGAGTTTTTCATAAACTGTCACAGTGTTTTTAATGTTAACATCACTACTACAGTGTTTGTGTGGATTTAATATATAATACTCCATCACTGCTGTGTTGTTGTTAATATTGCCGTTTTTCTACTTTTTTATTCTTTGTATATGCCTGTGGAGACTGATTTTTTTTATTTTTTTATTTTTTTTCCCAAAATATTTCATGATTTTTGAGGTCAGCAGGGACACCTTTATACTTCTGTGGATAATTTGTACCCATTACAAAAATAATTTTCCTTGATATTGCTGTCATTATGATGGTTCACACCTGATGGTCCTGTCATGTAATAATTAAGTTTTTTTGGACTTCAAATCTGTTTCTTTTGGTAACATTTTACTACAACAGTCCAGTTACGTTGTCTTGTAATTATGATTCTCCACTTTTATAATGTTCTCTGCTAAATAGCTTTTCATTATGATATTTCTAGCACTGTGATTTAGGGCTGCACAATATCTTGCAAAATTATTGTTTTCGCAATATCAGCAAACGCAGTATCTGTATTGCAAGAATCTAAATATATCGCAATAACGCTGTGGTCTTCCATCTGACAGAGATTTACACTGAAGAATCATTTTCCTCCAGAGCCAAAAAAAAAAGTGTTGTGACAAAAAAATGTTTAAAAAGTTCCATTAATTTAATTAATTTAGTCACAGCTTAGCCTTGTTTTATTCCTGGTTTAGTCTGTGTTAAGTTTTAATTTTGTCGCTGTTTTGACTTGTAAATACAGGAACTTACATTTTTGTGAAATGTAATGAATTGAACTTAATAAGTTTGAAAAGTAGGCTCTGTTTTCAAATATCGTAATATCGTTATTGCAATTTTCAACATAGTTATCGAATATCGCATGTTTTCTCCATATCGTGCAGCCGTACTGTGATTGTAATTTTGTAAAAAATGTATCACATGACATTGATCAGGTGACCACAGAGACTGATAAAAGCAGGTGTGTCTCAAATGCTCATTTCATGTCTGATGAAGGGCAGGTTAAAAATTAAAATTGGAGCTAAAAAGGCATTGTTGTGCGGATCCTACTTTTTATTATTTTTTAGAGTGAATGATTGTCTCAGTGTATGTCTCTCTGTCAGCCCTGCGTCAAACTCTTATGTGTCTAGGATGAACCCAGCCAGGATAGGCTCCAATCAACTGTGTCCCTCTAACAAGAATAACAGATAAACAAATGGTCATTTTCTGCTATGGCCTGATTTTACCTTTTAAACTTATCTGACTCTAATAATAAACTCTCTAAACTCAGGCAGATAGTGATTCATATAAGCCCCACGCTGCATTACAACATCACTAAATCAATGTGTTAGTTTCTGTATCTCATCCGTTTGGGCTGCTGTGGGAAAACTCCTCCGTCTCCCCTCGTTTCTCTTCCCTCTCTCTGCCGACGGGAGAGTGCTGCTGTTCAAAGCGCTCCGAGAAACAAGAGCGATGGAGGAGCGGCGCGTCTCTGCGGGGAAGAGACAAACAGCTTTGAAGACGTGCTCCTGTCTCTCTCCGCTCCCCCCTTTCCCGCCCGAACCTCTTTGACATTCAGAGAGGGGCGCAGGGGACCCCGGCCGACTCCGAGCCTAATTAAACACTCGCCTAAAGACACGCAGAGGAAACAGGTGTAGAGGCTGAGAGTGACTGTGTGAAGGACAGGTAGAGGGCATCTGTGTTACATGTGTCTGTACTTTATTATGTCAGTTCTATATGCTAAGAATTAGTTAAAGGTCCTATATTTTGCTTTTTCAGGCTTTTTGAAATAGTTTTGAACAACTTTGCATTAGTATTTCTCATTTTATAAGTTAAAATAATGTATATGTATGGAAAACATCTTCTTTTGGGGAGCTCTTACTTTACTTTAGGTGTCTTTCGCCCCCTGCTGCCAGCAGCGGGGAATGGACAGAGCATAAACTAACAAAAGCATGGCAACAGATAAACTGATAAATGAGCTGAGAACTTCATAGTGACGGAGGTTTAAGGCTGAAATGATCAGAATTAGGCCTGCACAATTTATCGCAAAATTATCGTTATTGCGATATCAGCAAACACAATATCCGTATCGCAAGAATCTAAATATATCGCAATAACGCTGTGGTCTTCCATCTGACAGAGATTTACACTGAAGAATCATTTTCCTCCAGAGCCTTAAAAGAACATGTGTTGTGACTAAATAAAAATGTTTAAAAAGTCAGTTTTAGTGGTAATTTAATTAATTTAGTCACAGCTTAGCCTTGTTTTATTCCTGGTTTAGTCTGTGTTAAGTTTTGATTTTGTCACTGTTTTGACTTGTAAATACAGGAACTTACATTTTTGTGAAATGTAGTGAATTTAACTTACTATGTTCGAAAAGTAGGCTCTATTTTCAAATATCGCAATAATATCATTATCGCAATTTTCAACATAGTTATTGAATATCGCATGCTTTCTCCATTCTCCCTAATCAGAATGAGTCCGTTGACGGTGTATGAGCTTTAGAAACACACAGGAGCACTTCCTGGTTTCATGTTTCTACGTAGAGCCCTGAGACCGAGCGTTTTCAGCTCTTGAGAAAGAGAAGGCCTCAGCATACAGGATTACATGTGCGAATGAAAGAAAATACTACTCCGGGTATTTTTTGAGGTGCAAACATTATAACGTGGTTAACAGCAGAATATGGAACCTTTAAGGAGAAGTATATTTATGTTTTTGTGTCAGATTCTTGTCCTGTGCCTCGATGAAGGTGTAGCACATTCTAAACTCATAATTTATGTCCCGTTTGTCTCTGTTGGGCTACCATACTGAACCTTTTTTATTATCTTAAGGGTTTAAAAAGCTTTGTCTGTTTAAAAACATACTTCTTTTCTTTGACATTCTCTAGGAAAATCATAACAAAAAAAGACAAAGGACTAAAAACAGACGTCCAACACTAAAGCATATCCTGAAAATTTAGCTAAATGAATTGAGATAAATAAAAAACAGTGACCCAGTCTTATTTAACATTGCTAGGGCCATGGGAACAATTTTTGTTTTTAGTTCTACATAGCATCTGTGTCAGAGGTCATCAATTACTTTTGTACAAGGGCCAGATTTTTTTTTCAGCAGACACTGAGTAAAATGAAAGATATATATATTGTATACTAAGTAACATTATTATTTCCTATATTAATTTTCTGCTTGTCCATAAACCTGACAGCTGTCAGTCCTGATATTAAAAAGATAGTATTGAACGGGAAAATGTAACTTCTCCCATTAACCAGACGTGTGTATTTTAGTCATTTCTAAAAACTGAGGCTTTTTGCTTTTATTTGTCATTTGCATGTCTACTGATGTGCACTTAGGCTCTTTTCTGTTCATGGCTGTTATTGAGAAACAGCTATTATGTGTTTTTTGTGTCGGGATAAAAGCTAAAGCAATAACATTTGTAAAAAAAATAAATAAACAGAAAAAATTAGCCTGCAAAACGAAATTTAAAATGAGAATAAAGGAACATACGCTTTCCTTTTCCTAAATTCATTAATATCTTGGGGGGCATGTGGAAAGTTCTGTTAATGTTCACTAATCTATGAGTTCTGTTATCAGACATGGGCCATAATCGGAGTTAAAAAGTATTCGCAAATGGCTGGAGTTCACCCCAAGGTTGTCCCAAATGGCCACGTCTAAAGAACGGAAATACACTTATTAACAGCTGTATTGTGTTTGCAAATGGCCCGATCCTTTCCCGAATCCTTGAGTTTGACACGCCACAGCTGATTAAATGTACAACTATTATGTTTGTGAAAAAAAATCCCCGGATAGATTTTCATAAGTGTGTGCGCGGAGCCCTTTATGTCGTGCTTCTCTGCGCCGCTGAGAGCACTTAGTCCCAATTGTAGTCGGTAAACGGCCCTCCAGATCCCCGCGGTTAGGCATGATGGCGCTTAATGCCTCTTCACGCACTTCCCCTCCGAACATTGACGCTTTAATTTGTGTTGGGAACTGTCTGTGCCGCAGCCATCCGTCAGAGATAAAACCTGCTTTAGACCGAAAGCGGAGCCGCTGATGTTGACTCAACCCTCACCTCTCCTTCTGTAACGGCGCTGAGTAAAAGGAAGCCTGTTTGAAATCGGTCTTTTTCACAGACTCAACACGTCCTCAGCCATTTATAATAATTTGAATAGTCCTCTGTTTTTATTAGATTTAAAAATATGTAAAACTGTAGCTATTTTGGCAATGCTTTTGGTTTCCTTTCGGCTTTTTCATTCTGGGATCTGTTTTATCCTAGATGCCCGTCTTGATGATACCACTCCATTTATCCAGGCTTGGCACTGGCACAAAGTACACTGGCTTGTGGCTGGATTAGGGGTGTAACAATACGTTTTTGCAATGATACGAAACGTATCGATTAGAAGTGTTTTGATACGATTCAAGAATAATATTGGCTAATTTGGAACGATACAATTCGATATGATTAAACACCTTCATATTGATAATCGATACAGCAACTTTTTGCCAAAAATCATAAAACCATCTGAGTTGTTGAGTTTAAACAGTCTTTCAGCTTTCAATACAGAGGTGAAAGCATGGTTTTTAGAAAACCAAATGCGTACGCACAATTAAGAATGAACCGAAAGACCGGAATGTGAATGTTGACTTTGCAATGAATGTGTTTTTAAATTAAACCAGTTTTTGCTAGCTGGTGAATACAGTTGTGTGTATGTGTTGGTGAGTTTGGATAGATGCTGCATGTGGAAGCAACAGGGGTTGTGGCTTTTATATCCTGTTGTATATATGTAAATATTCCTTGTTGACCCCTCCCCCTGAGGACTGCAGATGGAAATTAGCTGTAAAGCTAGAGCCTGGTACAAGCATCTCTGCCATTGTGCCTAAAGCAATTGTACATTGTCCTAATAAATGAATAAATGAAATGAAATGAAATGAAATAAAAGTTTGCTCTCAAATGTAGCACCATGGCCGGGGTTGATTATGTCCAGCAGACAGAGAGTGAAGAAAAGTTGAATATAACATTTTAGTTCATTAAAAACACAAAAATTACATTCAAAAAGCTGTATCTGGTTTTATTTTAACATGCAAATTTCTAATATCAATATTTCCGTGTAATATCAATATTTTCCAATATTTCCATGTCTATTGATATTCACTTCCTAGAAAACGATACAATTTGATACAAGGTCATGCGTATCGATATAGTTGTATCGTAGGTAAAAAAAAAAAAAAAAAGATACATCGATACAGTTACTGTATCGTTACACCCCTAGGCTGGATCATTGAATTCAAAGTACTGCATCTCCTGGTACAGTGAATGCATTTGGACATGCAGTAGTTACTAAAGCAGAACTCAGTAACTTTTTTACCTTAAATAAACAGCTTTGAGTTTGTGCGATGGTTAAATGAGTTGCTGTGGGGTAAATAAAGTGAAACATAGCGGTTAGCAAAACAAGCTTCAGATGGGTTGGGAAAACTACAGAAAAGCCGAGCGAGGGATCACATCAGGAGTCGACTGTGAGTGTTTACAATAGTGCTTTGCTCCGAACTGTAGGGGGAGCTCTGCAGAGGAAAATGAGGCAAAACAGCGAAGAAATGAACAGAGTTACTGAGTTCTGCTCTAAAGGAAAACTCGACCTGTGTGAAAGTAATTTCTTCCCAGGTGCTCACTCGCCAACATTAATTCTTTGATTAGCTATTTAAATGTTGCTTTGGTTGCATGATTTTTTTAATAGTCAATAGAGTGTAACCATATGTTTTTGCAACGATATGATCTGTATCGATTAGAATTGTTTCGATCTGATTCAAGTGCAATATTGGCTAATTTAGAACGAGACGATTGAACACTTTCATATTAATGCAATCCATACAGTAACTTTTTTCTAAAAATGATAAAAGTTTACTTTCAGTCCCGCTTTACAGCCAGGGTTTTTTTTGTCCTCAGGCAGAGGGTGAAGCAAAGTTATTTAAAACATTTTCAAATTGCATCCAAAAAGACATATCTGGTTTTATTTTAACATGCAAATTTCTAATATTGATATTTCCGATATTATTGTTTTTTTCTATACATTTATATACACTACCTAGAAAACGATATGATTTGATACAAGGTAAAGGTACAAGGTATAGAATTTTTTTTTATTGTAGGAAAAAAAAATCCATACATAGATGTGGTATCGTTACACAATACACTTTAAAAAAAAAAAAAAAGATGTTCACACGTCTAAAAACTTTGAATTTTAAGTTTTACTCACTATCAGTATTTTTTATTTCATCTTAACAACCAACTTACTATTCATTGTTCAGAAAAAGTAATATCATCGATAATATTAATGGAAAATATATTTACTAAATTTAACAAAAGAATAATACTTTTTCTGAACAATGGACAGCAAGTTGGCAGTTAAATAACGTATGTTAGTGATCAAAACTTGAAATTGAAAGTTTTAGACAACGATGAACAAAAAATATTACTTGTTACAAACTTGAGATTTTGAGTTGGCCCCAAAACTCAAAAATCTTGAGGAATCTTGTTTTTGAGTTTTCGCTGCTTTTTTTTTTTTTTTTTTTTTTTTTTTTTTACAGTGCAGTCAATGAATAATTTTTTTGTTTAATGTAAGTGCCCAAACTTTCAGCAGGTATGCACTAGATTTGCCGTTGCTATTTGGTTATAATGTAGCTTATGGAAGTAATATTGGGCATATACAAAGTTGTGATTACACATTTTCCGCCAGACCATAGTTTAAATTTGGTTTGAAGTGACCTAAACCTTGCCCATCATTACAATTTACCAACATAAAGAAGCTTCAGGATTATCAGTCATTAAAAAAAACAACTTTGTGTCATTTTTTTATTTATTTTTTGCAATATTTTACCTACTATTGATGATTACATTTGCTTTTTTATGCTTGGCTAGGCCCCTATTTTCATTGAGAGCTAAAAACAAGAAGTGTGGACCTTCAAAAAACGTGATAATTTAGCCAACCAATCGCCTGATTCCTGTTACTGTGTCCTGTTTGACTTCTAAAGTATTGACGCGAATATATTTCCATGTATTTTGTGACAGATCCAGGACTTGGCGATCCGCTGCATTCAGAAGAACATAAAGAAGAACCGCGGAGTTAAAGGCTGGCCCTGGTGGAAACTGTTCACGACGGTTCGACCTCTCATTGAAGTGCAGCTCACCGAGGAGCAGATCCGAGGCAAAGACGTCAGTATTTCCTTTTTATAATCCAGTCCAGTCTTTTCTATACTATTTATGATGAATGTGACAAGACTTGGGCGCTTTATTGTCCTTCCTTTTGTTATTGTATTGATTATAATTATATGTTTTAGTCTTGTTTTATTTGAATCTTTGTGAAAAAACAACTACATCCACACTGTCAAAGATCTCCAGTGCAGCAATGTTGATTTAGGCAATCATTTTAACTTAATTAAAACAACATTTGTACTGTTCTGGTTGTGTTTTTGCGACAGGAGGAGATCCAGCAGCTGAAGCAGAAGTTGGAGAAAGTGGAGAAGGAAAGGAACGAGCTACGACTCAACTCGGACCGCCTCGAGAGCCGGGTAAAACAATTAAACACGTCTAACTGTATCTATCTAAATGTTAAATGCAAGATAATATAGGAATAAAAGACATAGACTAATGTATGTAAACATTATGGTTCATTTTAGAGCAAATATTAGTGTATATTATGATGGGTCATCTCTGCTAGGGCCATGGTTGAAAATCTCTAAGAAAACTTGACAGAGCACGACTGCATTCATGTGGCTCTTTGTTATATGTTTCAATATTTGCACAGAAAAGTGACAAAATAAGTCTCCTCTGAAGTTGCAGTGATTTCTGTTTTTAAAGAGAGCACTTATCTCTCGAGAACAATACCAGTTTTGATCTTTTTAAAAGCAGTAAAAAATCACCAACCATTGTTGCCATTGCACATCAAAAGTATTACACTGTCCAGGGCAATTTTATATAGCACAGTTTATTGTATATACACAGTAATTCAAAGTGCTTTACGGAAATTAAAAAGCAGGACAAATCAAAATAACATAAATACGTCGTCTTTAGTCCTGACTCTGGGCATCGGCAGAAGACCCGAGGTTCTCAGAGTCCGAGATGGTTCATATGGGACCAGATGAACTTTGGTAAAATTGTAAATGTAAGATAGAGCTAATATAAGTACCATCGGACCTGTGTAAGCCTCAGTTTACTGTGTTGATGTTTAGATTATTATTATAATGTTTTGTTTGTTTTTCTTTTTTGTATGTTTTTTGTGTAACAAATAACTTGCACATAATCAAACAATTGCTAAAAGTAGGTTAATAAAATAAAATAATATAATAATAAAATAAAGAGTTTGATGAACTTTGGTGCTAAGCCATGGAGAGACTTCTACACAAACAGAGCTGTGAGGAATCTAATCTCTGAGCGACAGGAAGCCAATGCAGAGACCTGGGAGCAAAAGTAATGTGGCTGTAATTGTTATTTACAGTAGACCAGTGGTTCCCAAAGTGGGGTCCGGGGCTCCCTGGGGGTCTGCGAAGGTACTGCAGGGGGCCCCCAGAGGCTGTCTGTATTAAGTACATAAAAAGAAATTGAGTTTGAAATGAATTACAAATATATGCACTGTAAAAAACAATGCTGCAAAAACTCAAGGCAACAGGATCCCTCAAGATTTTTGAGTTTTGGCGAACAACTCAAATATTTTTTTACTCACCAAATTTAACGTTTATACTTTAAATTTTAAGTTTTACTCACTATCTTTATTTTTTCCAACTCATATTACAGCCGACTGACTCCACTGTTCAGAAAAAGTATTATTGATAATAATAAAAACTAAATATACTACATTTAACAAAAGAATAACTTTTTCTCAACACTGTAAGTTGGCTGTAAGATGAGTAGAAAAATAATGATAGAGAGAAAAACTTAAAAATTAGAAAAGTTTTTAGACGAACGAACATCAAATTAAGTGAAAGTGGAAAACTTGAGATTTTGTGTTGGCTCCAAAAATCTTGAGGGATCCTTTGCCTTGAGTTATTGAGTTTTTGCAGCTTTTTTTTTTTTTTTTTTTTTTTTACCGTGTATTTGTTTAAAAATATAACTTTAAACACTTTTTAGCCAATAGTCAGTATTTTTTGTAATGTTTTTATAGAAATATAAAAATTATGAAAATTAAATTGGGATCGAGGGAGTTTGTATTGTTGGGGGTCAGCGTGGGATTTTGGTAAATTTAAGGGGGCGGTGACATTCCTGGCTGCAGTAGACTATAGCAGTGTTTCCCAACCAGGGGTACAGGGGACCCCTAGGGGTACGCGAGGACTCTGCAGGGGGTACTTGGAATTATTACAGATTTTAATTTCCAAGATGATAAAAGTATTTGCAGTCTTTTCATACTGAACTATTGAAACCTATATGTAAGAAAAGCATGCTCAAGTGTCTCAATGACTGATGAAACTGCTAAAGAATATTATTTAAATACATTTGTTACATAAAAGTTTAATAGCTTATTTCAACAGGAAGTTATACAATTTTTAAATTTTTTTGTAGTTCATTTTTTAGGAGTTTAAGATGATTATTTTGTTTATTTTGAACATAAACAGAAAAATAAGTAAATGTAATAGGAGTTTATACTGTATTTTTTCATATTATTATTATTTTATTGAGAATAATATTTATTTTATTTATTTTAGTTGAAAAGAAAGTATTTACAATGTATAAGATATCTTTGTACTCATAAAGACAGCTGTTTAATCTGACTACTTTTTGAAGTAACATCAACACATGCAGGAGGGGGGTACTTATGGCATAGAAAAAAGCCCAGGGAGTACCCAGCCTAGTTGTATAGGCGTTTTTTTTTTTTTTTATATTGCGACATTTTAAATAGTACATTTAAATACAAAATAACAGTAGTAGGTAGGGTAGACATTGCATATTTAATTTTTACATAACACTTACCTTAAGTGTTTGTTAGTATTAGCAACCAGTTAGTTCAGTTCAATTAAATTTTATTTATAGAGTCTAATACCACAACAGCAGTCACCTCAAAGGAATTTTCAAATAATTAGTCACACAACCAAACATAAACACACAACCAAACATAAACACACAACCAAACATAAACACACAGCCAAACATAAACACACAGTCAAACATCACAATAACTACACTAAACAGTCCCAGGACATCCCCTGCTCCTGACAGGTTACCCCAGTGGCACTGAAGGATGGGTCAAATGCAGAGAATTAATTTTATATGAGGACAGTAATAATAATAAATAATAAAAGTCTACCTTTACCCTCCTTCTTGGTAAGGGAAAAACTCCTAAAAAAAAAAACAGCTGTGGGAAATAGAAAGAAGAAACCTTATGGAGAACCACACTGAAGACGAGATCCTTTCCCAGGACAGACAGGCTATAAATGTGGCTTATGCATGGACAATAATTATAATAAATAGTAATAGGCTTTACATTCTTTCTTGGTAAGGGAAAAACACCTAAAAAAAAAAAAAAGAAGTAACCTTACGGACAGCCACACTGAAGAAGAGATCTTTTCCCAGGACGGACAGGCTATAAATGTGGCTTATACAGGGACAGTAATAATAATAAATAATAACTGTCTTTGCACTCTTTCTTGGTAAGGGAAAAACACCTAAAAAAACAGCAGTGGGGAAAAAAAAAGAATAAACCTTACGTTGAACCACACTGAAGAAGAGATCCTCTCCCAGGACGGACAGGATATAAATGTGTTTAAGACTATTAGACCATTAGCTCATCTAGTTCATCATTAACGAAGCATTACATTTATAAACGAGTTATAACCATTATTAATGTTACATTTTTGAGTAATAAGCTCATGTAAATCAGTGCCAAAGTAATGTTACCAGTGGTGCTTCAGTTTATACATTCAATTATTGTTTATTTATTGATAGTATTTCCACTTTTTGTTTACCCACTCTACTCTCTTTGCCCAGAATGGCTCTCCCAAATTAACCAGAAACATCATGGTTATAGCTCTCCATATTCAACATTTTTCTTTAAGGCTCTTTCCTCGCTCCTCACTGTGGCTCCACCTGTGTGCTTGTGTTTGTTTGTTTTCTCTTTTACTGCTAATTGTCTCTGAAGTGAAGCAGTGTGTTTTGGTTTATGAGCCTTATCGGCGCTCACCTGCTGCTGCTGGAGAGCGTCTCCAGGTGTGATCCACCTGCTGCTGCCAACGGTTTTATCTGAGAAATTAATTTAGGATGTGGGAAAATAATGAAAACAACAGTCACGCTTTTTAATGCACTTCCTGGTAATGATGGCACACATTAAGGCAGCGTCAAGGCTTACCTTGAATGTGTTTTTGAATTTAGTTACTGGATATAGTTTAGGTATATTTTAGGTATTCAGTTCAGTTGTTTTCTGTTATTTAATATCAGCATCTGAACTTGGCTTTTTAATGGTATAGTTTAATATTTTGTCAATGTTATTACCTACAGTAGATGGTTGTCCCTCAGTTTGGAGAAGCAGACAGGAGCAATAAGATAAGAAAACTTTTATTTGAAGTACAGTTAGAGCAGCATTAGCATTAAACAGTAGCACACAACACCACAGAAGAGTATCAGAGACCAGTCTGGCCAAAGAGAATCAAGTTAAAGTTACACTGTGTAAGATTCCCGGTCTTGCGCCTCTAGAGGCCACAGGTGCCACTGCACCGTCGCAAAACGTAAACACTAGGGCCCCTCCTCCTTCTGAAACTGTGCGAGCGTGCGTCTATTTCCATCATTGTTTCAACTTTAGTTGACCTGCAGCTACCTTTGGAAGTTTGGACTGGATCTTCTATAGAGTTAGCGCTAGCCTTAGCTTATCAACAAATATCGCGCAATGGTCGCAGTAAAAACAACTAATAACTGTATGAAAAAGCACGTTCTAAAGAAAAAATAAAGAGGCTAATTTACCTGCCCAACAATAAAGAAGTAAAAACGTGATCCGATTTGCAGCCTTCTCTGTCTCTCATCTGACGCCAGCGAGCAAAAGTCTGTCCGATGTTGACTCTTGTCTGTGATCTGGTGCGGTCCCTTTCACATTTTCTTTTTCTTGCCTCGTCCGACATTGTCTTCATCTTCTTGTGTCCTTCAGCCCTGACGAACTGGCGAAAATAACAACGCTAAAAGTAGCTTCATGGTTATACTGCACCTCAAGTCGTTCCCTGTCACGTGACTCTTCCTCAACAGCGGAGCGCTCCCGGCCAAGTTGCGAGGGCGGTTTCTCAGTACAGAAGCCCCGCTCGGAGCAACAGATCGCGCCTCAGGCCTTATAATCGCTCAAAAAATCACAAAAACAAGTCAGTATGCCCCACATATTTAGGAGAAAAGTTACACAGTGTAACTTTAAAACTAAACTAAAACAAAATAAGCTAAATACTAAATCACTTAATCAAGCAGTTTTTAGGCTGCAGTCTGTGTTTTTATAATGTTTTTAGAGAGATCTATGGAGGAAAACAGGACATAGACTCTTGAATGTAATGAAGTTTCATTGTTGGGGGGTCCGTGCGGGATTGTTTGACTTTTTAAGGGTGCCACGATGCTTTTGACTTTGGGAAAAACTGTTCGAGACTACTAAAACAAACTATGAACAGCCAAATACACGGTAATATTTCCAGAATATACAGTATGTGCAAAAGTTTTAGACATTTTTTAAGAAAGGCTATGAACAAGGAAAGGTTTTTAATGTCTAAAAATACACAAAATTACCAAAAAGAGAAAAAAGAAAAATCAAAAGTAGAAGCACTCAGAGAGGATTGAGTAGACCTCTGCCAAGGCACTGGGCCTATCTCACAGTGGTCAAGATGTAGTGCCCAGACCTGGACTCAAACTCGAAGATCTTCTTGTTCAGATTATAGTTCTTGTAGTGAGAGAAGTTAGTATCTGTACAGAATCCTTTAAAACCAGATCCACACTGGAGGTAACTGGTCAATATTTTTAGTTAACAGCATTTTTTTTACCCCTAACTAAAACCTTTACCATGTACTGCACATAACAAAAACTCTGTGTTATTGCTTTTGTCTGCTTCTCCAAACTTAGAGTGAAATGAGTCAAAGTACCTTCTCTATTTCTTCTAAAATGCAATCATGTGTTGAGCATTGGTGTTTGTTTGTTTTTGCCCAGATCACAGAGCTGTCCTCGGAGCTGTCCGACGAGCGTAACACCGGAGAGTCCGCATCCCAGCTTTTGGAAAGTGAGACTGGGGAGAGGCTTCGACTGGAGAAAGACATGAAAGACCTGCAGGTAAACATCACAGTGGTAGTAGTAGTTATAGTTATACAGAGTTATACAGAGGTTGTGAGAGTTTACCTAACAGTGTTTGAGACGGAGCACTGGCCTTTAGACGGGCTCATGTAAAAAAAAAAAAAAAGCACTCTGTACATGTTGGTGGAAGGGTGTTATACAAATAAAACATTAGCTAAGAAATACTCCCCTATTCTGCTAAATCAACTTTTTTTTTAGCTTTTAACCATTTTATATAATGTTGTTTCCACCTCAAAAACAAACCTGGAGTAGTATTTGGTTTCATTCACACGTAGCGTAATCTTCTATGCTAAGGCACTGCCCTTCTCCAGAGCTGAAAACGCTCGGTCTCACAGCTCTATGTAGACAGGAGAAACCAGGAAGTGCTCCTGCGCGTTTCTAAAGCTCATACACCGTCACCGGACTCATTCTGAGCATTTCAGCCTTAAACCGCTGTCACTACGAAGCAGTCAGCTCATTTATCTATCTGTTAGCCTCATGTTGCTAATAGCCTTGCTAATTAGCCATTTTATGCTCTGTACAATCCCAATTTTTGCCAGCGTCAGGCACCTAATCCAAGCGTTCTCTGCAAAGTCAAACGCAGCTCCCCAAAGAAGACGTTTTCTATACTATGCATCATTTTAAGTTACAAAACGTGAAATACTAATGCAGAGGTGTCCAAAACTATTTCAAAAAGTATAATATAAGTTTCTGTTGAGTTAAAGTAAGCAGTTTCCTGTGAACAAGACGCCTTACAGGAAAGTGTTTATACCAGAGTTATACGTGATCTGATTGTGGGACACAATTTTATTCTTGATTATTTATTGTGACCCACATTTCATAGAACCAAAGTTACAATCTATGTTACTGCGCCAGTATTTTAAACCATTGTTACCATTTCATGTAAACAAAACAACATTTAGACTAAGCTTGACATTCAAACTGCATTTAACCTTCCTGTGGCACACTTTTTGGTCCTGACCCACCAGTTGGAAGACTAGCAGCTACAGGAAGGGTTTGTTTGCCCAAATATGTAGCAGTGCAGGGTTTCCCACCTATTTATATTGAGTCTATACCAGTATATTTTTATTAGCATTTCAGCTATTTTTTTTTTTAATTTGTTTTTATCTTATTTTTTTTTTATTATATCTACATATATATTTTTTTCATTTTATGTTTTTATTAAAATATTTAGCGACTTTAACCTTTTTATTCACATTTTGCATTCATTTGAAATTTAGTTTTATAAAAATAATATTATTGTCAAAATTATTCCAGTAAACACCACATTATATCACTTTTTAGTCTAGAATTTTTGATACATATAATTTATATTAATATGTATGTAACATCAATATATTTTAAAGTGCAGTTTTTGACTATGGGGACAAAATTAGCCAGTAGTGGCCCACCAAAATCTAACTTTTCCCCATTATAGTCTAAAAACAAGCTGGACAATAAATAGGGTATAACAGGCAATACCTTTTTTCCTACATTAGCATAAAAAACAGTGCTAAAAGTTCTGCTTAAAGCTTAACTGTAGACCTATGCTGACATTTCTACCCCTTTTATGGACAAAAGGTAACTGTCTAGCATTTATTTCTCCATAAACCTTTTTCCAGTTTGCATAAAAACTCCATGCTGACATTACAATGACCTCAAACTGTTAATATAAACACAACATAAAATATCCCACTAAGAAACCTGTTAAAAACACCTAATAAATTGTCAAAATGCAGATAACAGATGATGCACCTCCACAGTCTAAAGCGTACTAGGATTAACTGTGTCCCAGGACCGTGGCCTTAATGCCCCACCGTATCCATTAACTGGACCCATCTCTGCACCGCTGCCTCCCCCAACACACGGCGCTATTACGGCTAATGAAAATGGAGCCACTTTATTGAGACGGCAAATAGAGACTGATAATGCTTTATGGCACAATTAGCCCTTTAGCAATATGCTGCTAACGCTCCCCACAACGCTGGCTGCTTTTCCAATTTTAGAGGGAAGTGAGGCTAATGACAGAGATTGCTTTTTTTTTTCTTTTTTTTTGAGATACCACTCCCAGGAGATATTAACATGCAAACGATCTGACAAGGAAAATATAAATGCATACATTTAGCATTGGCAGTAAAAGAAGTAGGCGTCTGGACCTATTTTTTGTACACATACAGTAGCAGTGGTGGAAGAAGTACTCTTTTTTTTTTTTAATTTTTTTTTTTTAGTAAAAGTACAGATAAAGGAGCAAAGATTTACTCAGGTAAAAGTAAAAGAATCACCTTGACATTTCTACTTTGGTAAAAGTATCAAAGTACTCACTTTTAAATGTATTTGCAAGTAAAAAAAGTAAAAGTATTTCGCACAGACTCGACTAGGGATGCACGATAATGCATTTTTGAACCGATACGATAACCGATAATTTGAAGCTTCTTGCAACCGATACCGATAATAAACCCGATAATACTTAAATAAGATTTTATATCTAATTTTTACCTTACTCAACTCATTACTTGGTCACAACATTGCACATTATGTGATTAAAAGAAAGAGTTTCCAATAAATACTTTACTACTGCCATCAAGAAACCGGTGAAGAGACCAGCAGAGGGCAGCAGAGTGCAATTCTATTAAGATCTTTTGAACATAAATATAAGAAGAATCAGTGGAAACAGAGCTGCACACCGTTTTTTGGATGAATGAATGACAGCAGACTGGATGTAGAGGGCTTGCTGATTGGTCAGTGCTTCCTGGAGTGGGCAGGGGCTTCATGTGAGAGGCGGCGCTTCGTGGAACTGAGTGTTTTGAGGGCTCAGAAACACAGCGCCAGAGAATACAGGATTACTCAAACAGGTGTGAATAAAAGAAACCCCGGTGATGAGAAAACGTAAGAGAAAGCTCAAAAAAGTCGACTTTGCATAATAACTCATTGATATGGCAAACTAATAAGTAATTTAGTAATACAATAACTACATCTCTACATGCGTACATGCCACCGTCCAAAATACATGGTCAGTGAAGAAGTTCCACATTTTACTTTGTGTTTTAATTGTTTCAAGTGAACAGCTGTGACTGGGTTTGGAGAAAATCTTCCAAACAAAGCCATGTGTCACTTACGGTCTGTTTAATTCAGTTTTATGCCAAGAGTAAAATTATATCAGTGGATTCAGCTGTGAGTGGCGTGTTTCTCTGTAAAGTCTGCTGGAATCTCTTCTCATTTTGGCCTCAGTAAAGCAAAACAGATGTCCAGACACTTTCCTAAACTTTCTATAGACAAAGTATTGGTTGTTTTATCTCCTGCAGCCCGGCACACGGTGGTTAAAAACGTACACTCTGAGCCTTTAGTACCAAAAGTGCTCACCTTTTTTTCCCCACTTTGAATGACGCAGTTTTTCTAATCAGCTTCAGTTTATATAAAATTCGTGCTAATGTGGACATTTTTAAAACGTATTGTTATGGTCATGGCTGGTCATGACTGACACCAATATTGATTTTGATGAATTCTTATTCTTTGGACAGGGGCAAAACTTTGGTCAGAGGCCTTTTTTTCTGTGACAAAGTAGTTGTTTAGGACCAAAAGTGCTCACCCCCTTAAAAGTATATTATTGATGATGTTTTTTCCACTTTTAATCACTCAAATATTTTAGTCAACTTGAGTTCTCATCATAACAATTACATTTTAACATTTCTCACATCTGTGTGTGTGCATCTGTCTGTGTGTGTGTGTGTGTGTGTCATACTCCCACAGACTCCCAAACCCTTCCCCTTCACCCCCAGACCGTTTTTATTGGAGTCATTTATGTCTTCGTCCTACAGAAGTGGACGATACAAGAGAAACTGACATCACTGCAACAGTCTATAATAGAGCCGTCAGCCATATGGACGTTTGTAGGCTTTCTGAGGAATAATCATTAAAATATACACATTTCACACCAGAAGCTTCTTTTGTGCCACTACAGTTTAAAGTTTTAATGGAAGTCAATAGGACTAAACTAAAGACCGTCAGTGTAACAGTTGTTTGTGCAGTGTTTTATTGACCTAAACTGACAAATGAGACTAAAATTTAAAACTCCTCATAAAAAAATTTAACCCTGACCAAATTGTAAACTAAAAGGTACCAAAAGCAGCACAAGGGTTAAAATATTCAAGTACCCAGTTGTACTTGTAACTAGGGCTGCAACAACTAACCAGATTAATCCATTATAATCGATTATTGAAATAATCGTCAACTAATTTAGTAATTGAATAATCGCTAACTGGGATATTTAATAAACTCTAACACATGCCATGTTCTGTGAGAGAAGGTTTTATTTCCTAGATACAGCAGTACAACAGTTAAAAACAATGTACATTTTGTATTTTTGATTAAAAATATCATATGTATTACAGATTATATTTGATTCTTTTGTTCCCTGTGCAATAAGGCTGTACAATGCTGCAGGGAAGGGAGGGGAAAGTAGGGGGGTACACTGAAATGGGTATTTCAGTGTTTTTATTATATTTGTACCTTTGGTGATGCACTTTGTTAACTTATTAATTGTTTATTTTTAAATTATCTTATTTTTATCTAATGTGCAGATGTGTATCTTCTTGTGTGATATGTGTATGAGAGCAACAGACTGCTACATAATTTCCTTCGGGATCAATAAAGTATTTATCCATCCATCTATCTGATGTATATATGCTCAATATAAACATCTTCAAGAAGCATGCTTATAGCTTTGTCTGATTTAATTTTGTAAAAATTAAGTGATTTTTGGCAGCATTATCACCAATTTTTAACAAAAATTATAAAACACCAGGTTTTTAACCATTTTACTCAGACTTCTCTATCCAATTATTAATTGACTAATTGAAAAAGTAATTGACAGATTAATCGATTATCAAAATAATCGTAATAGTATTGTTACTTCAAAATATTATTACCCAAGTAGAGTAATCAAGTTATAGGAAGAGGCTGTAAAACAAAACAAAAATTTAACACTATATTTTATCATTTATTAGTTTATTTTATCCTAAACCTTTCCCTTTTACTCAAATCTATGAACAGGAAACTGCTTCAGTCCTAATGCTCATAAACTTTACCAAAGGCATGCAGCTCGTGACGTGTTTCTGCCACAGCCAATCATTTTACTGCTGCCATGGTAACACTTCCTGTTTGTTGCTGGTTTCAGGGCAAGTTCGAGCAGATGAAGAAGCAGATGGAGTCTATGGAGATGGAGGTGATGGAGGCTCGTCTCATCAGGGCTTCGGAGCTCAACGGAGAGCTGGACGACGACGATTCAGGTTCGGCTTTAAACTAACACCGGAGTCTGTGTTTATATTTATAATGAGCTTCTCCAACCAGTTTCTGTCGGAGTGCGGTAGTACAAGTCGGGCAAGTCTGTATACAATGAAACGCCCGTGAATTAAATGCTACACACAGAGATAAGGAACAATGAAAGAGCTGTGCAGTGTCGTTTACAAGTTCAAGTTTATGGAGTTGTGACTATTGCTCAGAAAGTTGCTTGAAACAGCTCCAGCCTGGACAGCCTTTCTTATTTTTTTAATTCTATATAAAGGATTAATCAGTTTCTTTGTAGGTTGGAGTTGAAAGTATAGCCCGGAGTAGTTTGGAGTTGAAAGTTGCTCGCTGTAGAGTGACAGCTCAGAGGTGTTTGTGCATTACTCAGTATTGTATCAGCCCATAGCAAATGGTGGTAACTTGGAGCAATAATATTTAACCACTAAGGGAGAAAATGGCTGCAGTGTAAAGTCTCATGCAGTTGTAACCGGCACAGTAGCATTTTACACCACACTTCTCCATCGAACAAAAAGGTTAAATCACCTCGAAGAAGGAGAGACGCAAATTAGCATTAAGATATAACAGTTGCATACATTGTAACGATACTGTATGTAACTGCATTGTCCCAATTAAATAAATGAATAAATAAATGAGTAGTTTGATCACCATTACAGAGCCAGCCCCACCTACTTTCATTTTGAAAGCAGGAGAGACTGGAATCTCAGCCATAGTCGTTGCCAATCTAACCGCTGGATGCCAACCTGTCACTGCGTTTAACTGCAGCGCTTCTTACAAAAGCCGCCAAAAAATCTCCAATCAGAAATAACCAAAATGGCGCTGGCTTATACAGAACAAACTCAATAACTTCTCTGATCTGATTAACGCCGTTTAGAGCTTTCCTTCGTCACCTGTTGGTTCTGCTGAAGTCCTCGTTGCTCAGTCTTCCATGTTTTTTTCTTTGTTTGCTATTTTAACGACAGTAAAACCCTGCTGACGTCCAACTTAACGACCACATTTAACCCTGCTCCTGCCCTAAGACAGGTTTTGATGTTTTGCACCTGTTTTTTGTGGATAACTTTTGCTGTGTTGATTCATATGGCATAGATTTTGCCTCAGGTGTGTATTTTTCAGGACTTTCAGAATTGTCAGGATTTTTTTTTTTTTTTTAAATCCTCTTAAATAGGTGTCTAAAAAAATAATCACACCTTTACCCCTAAGACATTTTTTGTGCCATTGACTCCCATTAAAACAACATTTTTATTATACACTGTCACTGCAATATAATTTCACATTTTTATCAAGTATTTCATGGATTCATGATTGTGAGGGATTGGAATTTTAGTTTTTATTGTTTTTTACTAGATGGCGCCATTTCCCCCATATATGGTAGACAGAGGTATAAATGTGGAGATGGCCACATTAGTGTTTCTATAAATGATCAAGACTACAAGGCAAATAAAAAACATTTTTTGAACTAAAATGATTTGGGTGAGTTTTAGCGTTGTCATAAATTGGTGTGAAAGTGTTTGTTGAGAAATGAGTTTGTTTGTGTTTGTGTGAGCACAAATCCAAAATGTAGTTCTTACAGAGATGTGCACATCAGGGCGAAGTAGAAAAAGGTCCCAGACTGAGCAGAGGCAGAGGTTTGTGCTGGATGTGGATGCACCACATAAACTGGAATTTAAGGGCTTACATTTCATAAACAGAATACATTTTTGCTGTATATGGTGAGGACTGAAGTTAATCATTGTAACCATGAAAAAAAATTGAATTATTGACCATTAGATAATTTTTCAATGGCAGTCTTTATTGGTGCATTTTTTTATGCTTAGGGCGAAAGGTGAGTACTAAAAAGTTAGGGCTGTAGGAGGGAAAACAAACGATTATTTCTGCAACTCTTTGTACAACTGGCTTTTGTTGCTGTCCCCATTCAAAAATAAGTACAGATAATACAGTATATTCTGGTGATTTATGGAAACACCAGAACACCAACAGTTGTTCAGGTTCCAGGATGTTTGTTTAGGTCAGCGGTGCACTGTTTATGATTGGTTTCTCCGCCTGTGATTGTTCCACCCACAGAAATGAAACTCAAACCATGAGGTACCAGACTAATATCTTTGTATAGAACAGGAAAAGAGTTTGTCTGGCTGGCGAAACTTAAAAACCAAGCCTGGATAAATGGAGAGGTTCAGACCAGAAGTGAGTGGGGCTTACTGGGCAGGTTTAAAACAACAACAGTGTGTATAATTCTGATGAAGAAACTAGAGTTTAGCATCTGGCCTAGAACATTTAAACAGTTTAACCAGTCAGAAAGGCTGATTAAGCTGTGAAGAGAAGGAATTATTTTTTGCCAAGATTATTGAAACTGAAAGCATAAAGTGTGAGCGTGGCCAGTGTAAAACAATTCATGAAGTATGTTTTAAATCAGTTTAAAAAAAATCCCAGCCAATGTGTGCTCATTAAAACTTGAGTGTTTCAGTAGTTATTGCTTCAAAACCTCCCACTCGCTCAGGTTTGACTGTGGAGGAGTGGGCACATGACTCAGACTGACAGTTTAGGAGAAGCACTGCAGAGGGAACAGATTTTTAACTAAAACTCAACAAAAACTAATTACAACAGTACTAAAGCTGTACTGTGCTGTGAGAAATTGACATATGTTCCCTTCAGAGGTGTTCACAAAATCATTCAAATCATTAAATCCATAAATCATTAGCCTCCAGCCACTGCATCCTCCTCTCTCACACTGACTAATGGGGTTTCTGCAGGGTTCAAGTTGATTTTAAGACTTTCTTAGACATTTTCAAGGCCCTGTCCCAATACTCGCACTTGGACTTTTGTGCCGTTCACGCTGAGGGGCGCAAGTGTCCAAATTCTCTTCGTTTGTAACCACACCTCTCCACACACTTCACTGCGCACCTCCAGTGAGTGTGGACCAATGTGGATTTCGCTGAAGCATATTACCCACAATTAGGGCTACGCAATATATCTCAAAATTATCGTTATCGTAATATCAGCAAACGCAATATCAGTATCGCAAGAATCTAAATATATCGCAATAACGCTGTGGTCTTCCATCTGACAGAGATTTACACTGAAGAATCATTTTCCACCAGAGCCTTAAAAGAACATGTGTTGTGACTAAATAAAAATGTTTAAAAAGTCCAGTTTTAGTGGTAATTTAATTAATTTAGTCACAGATTAGCCTTGTTTTATTCCTGGTTTAGTCTGTGTTAAGTTTTGATTTTGTCGCCGTTTTAGACTTGTAAATACAGGAACTTACATTTTTGTGAAATGCAATGAATTTAACTTACTATGTTCGAAAAGTAGGCTCTATTTTCAAATATCGCAATAATATCATTATCGCAATTTTCAACATAGTTATCGAATATCACATGGTTTCTCCATATCATGCAGCCCTATTTCGAAGTAACTGAACACACACACAGTATACATTTAATGCACACTGTTTTATAAGTATTTTGTTTTCAAGAGTCAAATAATTATAAATGTCCCAACAAAATAACATCTTTGAACATAAAAAACTGTAATTATTTTTCCAACTAAATTTATTGAAAGCACACTGCATAGATTGGTAGATCAGATGGACAAATCTACAGACAAAGCTTTGGAAGCACTCTATAAAAGTGTTAGACGGCCATAAGTAACGCATTTTGTCATAGAGGCAGAGGGCCATATGAAATCTCAACTCATGCCACAAAAGGCCTTAAATTCAGATTTTTAATTTAAGACTCTCCAGAAACCCTCCTTTCACTACATCCATAAATCTCTTCCTCTAGGCCTCCAGCTCTAACCTCAGCATCCTTCTATCCTCCATACAATCACTGTCCCTCCTCTGTTCATGTCCCAAACAAACTCAGTCTGGAAACTTCATCTCCAAAAACATCTCACACATTGTTTATTTTGAGTAATGCAAACAAAAAGGCTAAAATAGTGGATAGGATTCACACAGCAGCTTATAGAAAGAACGTAGCATCGCTGTTGCTGCAAACGCTTATTATTAATAAAACAACTTAAAGGTTAAAGTCACAGGGAAGTTGTTCATAAATAGTGTCTGACGTGAACACAGCAAGTTAAAAAGCAACTTGAATAGAAGACATCCGTTAAATGGGTCTTAAAATTGTGAAATTCTTGCACTGCGGTCCCCTACTGTATCTGACAATGGCTGCAATTCGAGTCGCGAATAAAGAGCTCCCGCCGTACGCTACGTGAAGCTCTGATTGATCGATGCGCCGACAAAAGACGAGAAAAGTCGAATGCTGAGACGTGGAAGAAGTAAAGATTTGGCGAAGACGTCCAGCCGGTTTCAGTGAATGGGGGATTGATTCTTTTGTGTGGGAGAGCTGCTGCTGCTGCTGTGGTTTTAGGAACAGAGGAGAGCTTTGATTTTTCAGACATTACACTTGCTGCTGTGTGGTCTGGACTTTGGCACTGAAATGACTTTGATATTTGAGGTTTTTCACAGGAAGTTGGGGAAAGTTACTGAATATACTTTACATTTGGATTCAAAATTAGATGAGAATTGTTTTTAGTGTTAGTTTTTCATCTGCCAGCAGTAGAGGGTTTTAACTATCAGGCCAAAAAAACATCCATTAACAAAGTGCTAAATGTCTCCAGGCTCCAGTTGGTACAAAATGAGTCAGCTCGCCTTTTAAACGCTCCTAAACTCGCACGCATCACCTCTGTTTTTCTGTCTCTCCATTAGGGCTGGGTACCATAACAAACAATACATTTGTGGTATCGAAAGAAAAATCAGATCAATCAAATAAATAACACAGAATAAATCACACAAACTACTGGTTTTAACTTACAGCTTAGAATTTTGCTCCAAAAAGTGGTCTTTTGTTCAATATTACTGTGTTTAATGATTGTCAGGTTTTTAAAAAGTTCATTTAGCTCTTGCCCAAACTTGAAAAAGGCTGGCTTCATACAAAAGGACGCTGGAACAACTCACTCCTTTTAATTTCTTTTATTAATTGTTTTCTTTTGTTGTTGAATGTTTCAGTTCATTGTTTCATTGACGTTTTTAGCAGCAGACTTGTGTAGACATGAATATTGTTGATCGGTTTAATGGAGTAGGTCAATAACCTACAAAGACACAAAATGCGCATGAAAAACCACCACAGTGAACTTAATTTAACATACATATTTTAACTCTTACAATTTAAATCATATTTTATGAATTTGTATTTTGTATTTATTTTTACACAATATAAAATTAGCATATACATTTACAAAACAGGGAAGAGGCAAAAAAAAAAGAGGGCTTATTTTAAAGCCTTCACCTTATAATACATACAAAAAATTACATACAATTAAAATTACAACTAACAGTGAGCATACTTTATAAATAGAATAAAACAGCAACCAAAATTAAAACAAAAATCAACCAAATTTAACCAAAAAGTACTTAAAATATTACTATAATACTTAAGTATTTTTTAAAAGACATTAGTGATGTGTCAGTTTTAACTAGATGGGAAAATTCACTCCACAATTTACAGCCTCTATATCTTAAGTAAAACTGGGCTCTGGTTGTTACTGATTTTGGCAAATGGAAATTTTGATTTTGATGAGTATTGAAACAATGAACCTCTGAATTAGTTTTAAAATAAAATGTAAAATGCTCAGGTATAGTACTTTCATTAAACCTGATTTTGTACATTAAAATACAAATCTGATAAACATTAATATCATAAATATATAGATAAATAGATTAGCAGATGACGTCAGTGGTTTAGATTGGGTTGCAATTCTAACAAAGCACTTTTGCAAAATCAAAATTGTATTTAAAGTAGATGGGAAAGTGCTTCCCAAATTATATTGCAATATGATAGGCAAAGGTAAATTAAACTCTAATATAATGTAAGTATACATCAACCTGATGACTAATTTTTCTTATAATACCAAGTGATTTATTAATTTTTCTAGTTACCCAATCAATATGATCTCTCCAATGCAAGTTCTCATCTACAATGACACACAAAAACCTAGTGGCTGACGCACGAGTTAATTCAACAGAAGCGATAGTAAGTGTAAAATTTGTAGTTGAAAAAGTTTTCTTACTGCTAAAAATAATGTAGTTTGATTTTTTTAATATTCAGAGATAATTTGTTTAACTTAAACCATTTGTCATATTCAGATAATCCTGCATTAGCTTGGTTTATAAGTGCTTTAAAGTTTGAATTAGATAGAACTAAATTTGTGTCATCAACATCTGTGATCATAAGAAACATTACACAAATCATTTATATAAATTAAAAATAAATCAATAGGTTTAAACTTTCAATTATTTATTAACTCTAAGTATAAACCCAATGAATTAACAAATTGCACAGTAACTTATTTAAATTAATACTAATTTAACTTATATTTTACAAAATGTTTTTAATCAATGGTTTACATAATGAAATTAGGTTTTACCCAAATAAAATGTTTTTAAACTAAATTATTAAATCAACGTAAACAAATTATTTTAATGTAAAACTAAAGAAATCCACAAATGAATTCAGTTACAAATTTCAATGTCCATTTTAGCTTAGCAGTCGTGTCTTTTGTTAAACCGAGCTGAGCCTGTTTGTGTGAGTAGCTGCTGTGATTGGGAGGCAGGAGAAGTGAAAGGAGCGTTTGATTTTCCTCAGGCTGCAGCCAAACTGGGTGGGCAGCAGAAACACTTCACCAGACCCCACATCTGCTCTGGTTTTACTTGACAATGATTGTAGAAGATGAATTAGCTCACCATAGGAATCAGGAAAAGGTCTTGTTTTTAAAATGCCTTCAGTGCACCGTGAGGCTGATATAAGGTGCAATAAAAAACATGTTGATTGGTTCAGTGATATTATAATCTTTGTAAAATCACACTTTTGCCTGTTAAAGTTGATTAAATACAATATTCAAGTTTCTGTTCAGGATTCTGGACTAGTTTTCTGCATTTTGATAAGGGGTGTAACAATGCATTTTTGGAACAATACGATGCGTATCGATTAGAATTGTTTCAGTCTGATTCAAAAACAATATTGGCTAATTTAGAACGATACAATTTGACATGATTCAACACTTTCACATACATACGATCAATACAGCAACTTTTTGCCAGAAATCATAAAAGTATACTCTTAAATGTAGCATCACAGCTGGGGTTGATTATGTCCAGCAGGCAAAGGGCAAAGAAATTTTATTTCATTAAAAACACAAAAATTACATCCAAAAGGACAATGTTTTTTTAACATGCAAATTTATAATATTTATATTTTTTATTTAGATTTTTTTTCTTCATGTATATCTATATACACTAATGTGGAAAGGATATGATTTGATACAACGTAATTCATATTGATAGAGATGTTTAATAGTAGGGCTGCATGATATGGAGAAAACATGCGATATTCGATAACTACGTTGAAAATTGCGATAACGATATTATTGCAATATTTGAAAATAGAGCCTACTTTTCGAACATAGTAAGTTAAATTCACTACATTTCACAAAAATGTAAGTTCCTGTATTTACAAGTCAAAACTGCGACAAAATCAAAACTTAACACAGACTAAACCAGGAATAAAACAAGGCTAAGCTGTGACTAAATTAATTAAATTACCACTAAAACTGGACTTTTTAAACATTTTTATTTAGTCACAACACATGTTCTTTTAAGGCTCTGGTGGAAAATGATTCTTCAGTGTAAATCTCTGTCAGATGGAAGACCACAGCGTTATTGTGATATATTTAGATTCTTGCGATACGGATATTGCGTTTGCTGATATTGCGATAACAATAATTTTGCGATATATTGTGCAGCCCTAATTAATAATAAGAAAACTGATGTATCGATATAGTAACTGTATTGTTGCACCCCTAATTTTTATTCAAGCATAAGTTAATATGACATGGTCTGCCCCTGTTTAATGCCATGCAGGCGGCAAATGTTGTGTTTTTAACTTGAAAAACAAAAGCCGTTTAACATTGACATAGCTTTTCTAAAACGTCAGTCCTTAGCTTTATCCTTTAGTGAGCAACATCAGTCTCAAAAAACAAAGTCAGTGATCACCAAAGTGGTCTGCGAGGCTTGGTTCACATTAGACAATACAAAAACTCATCAAAAAGTGTCCCCTTTTACCCCTTTTAACTTCTGTAAATCTAAAGGCTAACGCTGTGTGCGCTGCTGTTGTGACAGGAGGCGAGTGGAGGCTGAAGTACGAGCGAGCCATCAGAGAGATCGAGTTCACAAAGAAGAGACTTCAACAGGAGCTGGAGGACAAGATGGAGGTGGAGCAGCAGAACAAACGGCAGCTGGAGAGGAGGGTGGGTCACTGCCACAGTCGCTCCACAGCAGCTGGAGCTCTGATCTCTTAATGACTCAAATCACAGCGATTGTTTCTGAAATGCACTAAGATCACCACATTTTGTAAAGAGAAAATGTCTCATACCTGAAACCTTTTATTTTTTTTTTATTTCTTTATTCAGGATCCCCATTAGTTATTACCACAGCAATAACTATTCTTCCTGGTGTCCATAATATGTCCTATAACTGTCCATAATATGTCCTATAACTGTCCATAATGTGTCCTATAACTGTCCATAATAGGTCCTATAACTGTCCATAATAGGTCCTATAACTGTCCATAATATGTCCTATAACTGTCCATAATATGTCCTATAACTGTCCATAATATGTCCTATAACTGTCCATAATATGTCCTATAACTGTCCATAATATGTCCTATAACTGTCCATAATAGGTCCTATAACTGTCCATAATAGGTCCTATAACTGTCCATAATAGGTCCTATAACCGTCCATAATAGGTCCTATAACTGTCCATAATATGTCCTATAACTGTCCATAATAGGTCCTATAATTGTCCATAATATGTCCTATAATTGTCCATAATATGTCCTATAATTGTCCATAATAGATCCTATAACTGTCCATAATAGATCCTATAACTGTCCATAATAGGTCCTATAATTGTCCATAATATGTCCTATAACTGTCCATAATAGGTCCTATAATTGTCCATAATAGGTCCTATAACTGTCCATAATATGTCCTATAACTGTCCATAATGTGTCCTATAACTGTCCATAATAGGTCCTATAACTGTCCATAATAGGTCCTATAACTGTCCATAATATGTCCTATAACTGTCCATAATATGTCCTATAACTGTCCATAATATGTCCTATAACTGTCCATAATAGGTCCTATAACCGTCCATAATAGGTCCTATAACTGTCCATAATAGGTCCTATAACTGTCCATAATAGGTCCTATAACCGTCCATAATAGGTCCTATAACCGTCCATAATAGGTCCTATAACTGTCCATAATATGTCCTATAACTGTCCATAATAGGTCCTATAATTGTCCATAATATGTCCTATAACTGTCCATAATATGTCCTATAACTGTCCATAATAGGTCCTATAATTGTCCATAATATGTCCTATAATTGTCCATAATATGTCCTATAATTGTCCATAATAGATCCTATAACTGTCCATAATAGATCCTATAACTGTCCATAATAGGTCCTATAATTGTCCATAATATGTCCTATAACTGTCCATAATAGGTCCTATAATTGTCCATAATAGGTCCTATAACTGTCCATAATGTGTCCTATAATTGTCCATAATAGGTCCTATAACCGTCCATAATAGGTCCTATAACCGTCCATAATGTGTCCTATAACTGTCCATAATATGTCCCATAACCGTCCATAATAGGTCCCATAACCGTCCATAATGTGTCCTATAACTGTCCATAATGTGTCCTATAACTGTCCATAATATGTCCTATTTGTCCTGTTTGGTTTTTTTTTAGTTGATAGTCTCAACTTTTTCATCGACTAATGTTGTATTGTTGTTTTTCAGATCACTGACCTTCAAGCAGACAACGAGGAGGCCCAGAGGAACATCCAGCAGCTGAAGAAGAAAGCCCAGAAACTGACGTCCGAGCTGCAGGACACCAAGCTGCACCTGGAGGGACAACAGAGCCGCAACCACGACCTGGAGAAGAAGCAGAGGAAGTACGCAGCGTAAACCACCTGTCGCGCTGTTTTCAGATGACACAGTTTAACCGCGTTGGTAATGCTGTGTGTGTGTGTGTCCAGGTTCGACAGTGAGCTAAGTGGGGCGCAGGAGGAGGTGTCTCGGGAGAGGAGCCTCAGGGAGAAACTGGCCCGAGAGAAGGACATGCTGACGGGAGAGGTCTTCAGCCTCAGACAGCAGCTGGAGGTGGGTGTCCTGGTTATTTTAATGAGCTTTTTACAGTTCAAGAACCCCTTCATGTTTGTGTTTTTTTAGGATATTTCTATTTCATACCCCACCTTAACCTTAAACATATCGTCCTGATGAAAGTTTGTCTCGTTTAATGTACTCCTTTGGTTTTGTCCCATGTAGTGTGTGTGTATATTGCACATCACAGCAGAAGTTTCTGGCCTCGTTTACAACAAAAACAGTAGGACAGGACGGAAATCTGAAGATAAATGTTAATGGGACAAAATTGGTTTAACCCTCCCACAGCCCTAACTTTTTAGTCTCACCTTTCGGCCCTAAGCACAAAAAAATGCACTAATAAAGACTGCCATAGAAAAAAATTCTAAAAGTCAATAATTCCTTTTTTTTTTTTCATGGTTACAATGATTAACTTAAGTCCTCATCATACATAGCAAAAAATAATTCTGTTTATGAAATGTAACCCCTTAAATTCCAGTTTATGTGGTGCCTCTGCTCAGTCTGGGACCTTTTTCTACTTTGCCCTGATGTGCACATCTCTGTAAGAACTACATTTTGGATTTGTGCTCACACAAACACAAACAAACTCATTTCTCAACAAACACTTTCACACCAATTTATGACAACCCTAAAACACACCCAAATCATTTTAGTTCAGAAAATGTTTTTTATTTGCCTTGTAGGCTTGATCATTTATACAAACACTAATGTGGCCATCTCCACATTTATACCTCTGTCTACCATATATGGGGGAAATGGCGCCACCTTGTGAAAAACAATAAAAACTAAAATTCCAATCTCTCACGATCATGAATCCATGAAATACTTGATAAAAATGTGAAATGATATTGCAGTGACAGTGTATAATAAAAAATATGTTTTAATGGGAGTCAATGGCACAAAAAATGTCTTGGGGTAAAAGTGTTTTTTTTTTTTGTTTTTTTTTTTTTTTTTGGGGGGGGGGGGGCTGAAATCTGAAAATTCATCCAAAAATACACACCTGAGGCAAAATCTATGCCATTTGAATATACACAGCAAAAGGTATTCACAAAAAACAGGTGCAAAACATCAAAACCTGCTCAGGGCTGGAGCAGGGTTAAACAAAGTCTTATTTTTTTAGCTTGTGTCTAAATCTCCTGATGCCAATTCTGTTACTGGGGAAAAATGTGCACCCAAGTCTTATAAAAGTCCACTTCATGGCCAGTTTGGACTGGAGCTAATCCAAAATTCAACCTTAGGTTATAAATGAATCACTTTACTTGATGCATGTTCAATAGAGCCATATGCCACGATGTGGAGTGTGCAGCTGTGAAAATCATGTTGCAAATGCCAAGTAGCTGCACGGAAATAACAAGGTCCACACATCAGACATTAACTTCTTAGAGTAATGTTTGCTTAAATATAAGCAGTCAAGATCTTAGAGTCTTATGTTGTGCAGAATAAGCTCAAGTCAGGGCCAAAACAGTTGTTTCTTTATCAAAGCACATGATTTATATTAGGGCTGCACCCTATGAGAAAAACATAAGGATGTGCAAAAACTATGCTGAACACTGTGATAATGTTATTAGCTATGTTTTGATTTTGATATAGTAAGTACAAAAAATTAAAACAAATACAAATCTCAACTAAATTTGGACTTTTTAGCACATTTTTATTTGGTCACAGCACTTTTATTTGGTTACAACACATTTTTATTGACAGTGTAAACGTTTGTCAGACGGAAGGAACATAATATAACTGAGAACGGTAAATTTGCGACATACTGTGCAGCCCTAGTTCATATATCGAGGCTTCGATAATCTAAAGTGACATTTTGGGCAAAATTTAAAAATATATATCAAATGAAAGCTTATGATGAGCTCTCTTCACTGCCAAAAGGTCACAGAAATATTTCCAATAAATCTAAAGTTATTGATAAAAACTTCCATCTCTTAACATAGGAGAATTTTATTAAGAAAAGGCCAGAGCCAAAAAGGCAAATGTGACTTTCTTTACAAATTAAAAAATAGATCAACAATTATATATTTTGTTATTGGGTTAAGAACTGTTGTAGTGTTTTGTGTCTGTGAATATTTGAGCTTTTAAAACATTTTTTTTTTTTCAGAAATGTCAGATCAAAGTGTGGACCTTTTCTTTTTTACTCCCTGTAAAGTTACCGAAATATCACTTATTAGATTCTCAGCCCTCAATATCCAGGTTTTATCTTTACATTTACATCTTTACATAATGCAATGTCTCTTTCTAGTCTTCATTTTCCAGCTTTCCACTCAAGAAATCTTTAATTTTATGCATTTAGCTGAATTTAAAAATGCACAGGCCTCTCCATGTTGTTCGCTCCCCGCTGTACGAAATCTTTCTGAATATTTTGAACTCTGAATCTTGCCGCTGCTCAGTGGAGGCCGCAGCTGGACTCAGTAATTATGAACCGGGATCAGGACCTGTTTGTTTACACGGAGGTCCCGCTGAGCTGATTACGCAGTAGCTCCGGGCTGCTGGTACCTCACCGTCTCCTCTCTCCTCTAACTCTGTTTCCGTTCTCTCTCTGTGTTTCCTGGTGATGTTTTTAAAGGACAAAGACCTGGAGGTGTGCGCCGTGAACGTCAAACTGGACCAACTGGACGCTGAGCTGCAGGACCTCAACTCCCAGGAGTCCAAGGACGAAGCGTCACTCGCCAAGGTCCGCAAATGTCGCCCAAGAGTTATCAACATATGTCCACAGCCAAGATTATAACAAGTTTTAGCAGTTTTGTCTTGGAGTATTTAGAATAAGATCATATTTTGGAAAACATGAAGGCTGATTTTCTTAAGTTACACCATCGCTACAGCTAACTCCAGTTGGTAAAAACCCTTAGCTACACAAAAAGTAGGTAAATAATAGACATTTTAGTCATTAGAAAACATTTTTATATGATATATCAAATTATAACCCAATTGACTGCCATGTAAAATATGTACATGGTTTGGAAACACTGAAGAAAACCCCAATATAGCATTTTGTTGAGTACCGTATTTTCCGCACTATAAGGCGCATCGGATTATAAGGCGCACCTTCAATTAATGGCCTATTTTAAAACTGTTTTCATATATTGGGCGCACCGCATTATAAGGCGCATCCACTAGATGGCGCAGCGCTAAAGGGAATGTCAATAAAACAGTCAGATAAGTCAGTCAGTCAAACTTTATTAATAGAATACAAACTAGCGTTCTTACAACTCCCTCGTTGAAAACTAGGGATGCACAGATACCACTTTTTTTCAAACCGGTACGAGTACGAGTACTTCCATTTGAGTACGTACCGATACGAGTATTTATATAGGGGTAACTTTATAGTTTATACAGTCACACTACTGTATCTCATTCATCCCATACTGTGTCGTCTTTTTGCCGTCTGTCCCCGCTCTGCGATGCTAAGTTATTTTTACAACAGAGTGGTTTGAACACAGCTAACCTATGGCTAAAATTAGCTGAATATGGACATGTTATACCTCATTTTAAAGCTTAGATTCTCCTCTATTCAGTCGTTAAAATAGTTTTAAAGACAGATTGAGCATCTGCGCATAACCAGCGGAGATTCGCCATTACATACAGGAGCTAACACAATTAGCAACGGTACTTCTATGTTTTATCAGACAACAACTGCTTCAGACTCCGCGCTTATATCATTTTCGGGACAACTAGGACAACAAAAGGACAACTGCTTAAGTTTTAGGACTTTAGGATTTGGGATGTCTGGTTGAGCAGAATGTAGAGCCAGCTTTGCTTTTAAAACCTGTCACTTCGGCGACGCCCCCTGAATACAGGTAGCCATAATTAACCAACATTGATCCATATATAAGGCGCATCAGATTATAAGGCGCACTGTCGGTTTTTGAGAAAATTAAAGGCTTTTAGGTGCGCCTTATAGTGCTGGAAAATACTGGTATTAGTTTAGGATTAATGAAGTATTTACAAAGTATTAAGTCAGTAATAATAAACAACACTGAGCTATGAACTAGTGTTGTCGTCCAGACCAGACTATTCGAGACCAAGACCAGGCCGAGTCCAGGGTGAGACTTTCAGAGTTCGAGAACAAGGCAAACAGAGACCGGGTCAAGACCAAACCCTATGAACTAAAGGGGAAAAATTTTAAAAAGTGGTTCAAATACATACCGTATTTTCCGGATTATAAGGCGCACTGTCATTGAACGGTCTATTTTCAAACTTTTTTCACATAAAGCGCTCCGGACTAAAAGGCGAAACAAAACAGTCAGATAAGTCAGTCAGTCAAACTTTATTCAACGCGTTCACCATAACTCCCAAACTTGTTCAGTTGTAACGTGTGAATAAAAAACACAATCTGAGACGGCTAAATCAAACGATAGCATATTCACAATAACTCATAACTGTTCAGTTAACGTTATAACAAAATACAACACAATACGCTCACTTTTTCAGTTCATTCCTCATCCACAAATCCCTCAAATTCTTCATCTTCAGTGTCCAAGTTAAACAGTTGGGCGATTACAGCAATATTATGGTGAAGCACAGTATGTATTACTCCGCCATGCTCCTGAATACGGTAAATAAATTCATATATAAGGCGCTCTGGATTATAAGGCATCATTTTTTGAGAAGATTGAAGGCTTTTAAGTGCGCCCTATAGTGCAGAAAATACGCTAAATGATTATTTTAAAGCAACGGACTCCACAAACAGAGACAGATCATTTTCCTGGTTCTTCCAATGCGGAAATCGAATTACTCTAAAATGATGAAAAATAGCTTTTTCTTATAACGTTTTGCAACTAAAATCTCTGAGACTGCCATATCTGAGACTAAGACTAAAACTGCAGCCGAGACCTAAGATGAGACAAAGACCGCAAAAAACTGGTCTCAAGACAAAGATAAAGTTTAATTCTTGTAAATCAATGCAAATTATAGAAATCAGTGGTACCTCTCATCTATGAACAGTTTATTCATTAACATATTGGTAATTATATATTTGTTAATGCTGCTAGTTATAGTGATGAGAGACATGTTTTATGAGTCACAGTGGAAGTATGATTAATTACAGCCAACTACAGCATTGGCTTTATTTTCCAACTTCAGTAATGTTTTTATTTTACCTACTACGGTATGCTACGAAAACTGACAAATTCACTTTATTTATACCAAACAGTTTAGAAACAAGACATTATAAAAAAAACAATAAATAACTGTTTAGCTGCACTAGGCCTTACTAAAATAATAAAAACCTGTAAAACCTAATAAGAGCAGTACAATAAAATAACTATAAATACTGTATTTAAAAACAATATTATGCCTGACGTCTTTTTCTTTGTTTTTCCATTTTAGGTGAAGAAGCAGCTGAGAGACCTGGAGGCCAAGGTGAAGGACCAGGAGGAGGAGCTGGATGAACAGGCCGGCACCATCCAGATGTTGGAGCAGGTACGAGTCTAAACTTTAAAGTTCATAAAAAAATTAAAAATAGGTCATTAAATACTTAAAGGAGATATATTATGCAAAATGTACTTTTTTCTCCCATGTTATATTGTTGTTTCCTCATCAAAAACATACCTGGAGTTGTGTTTTGTTTTATTCACCCGTTCGAGTAATCCTAGTAGTAGTAGTAGTAGTTTCTGGCACAGCCTTTCTGCGAGCTCCAAACGGCTTGTTCCTGTTTACTCCAGGAAGCACTGATCAATCAGCAAGCCCTCTACGTTCAGCCTTCTCTCATTCATTTATCCAAAAAAACAGTGTACAGCTCTGTTTCCACTGATTCATCGCAGATATTTTTTCATTTTGTTGTAAAATGGCATCATACAAAATGTTTAAGGAAGTAAACAGCTATTTTTGTCTGTTTTTGTTCAAAAGAGCACAACAGAACTCCACTCTAGGCTTCCCTCTGCTGGCCTCTTCACCTGTTTCTTTATGGCATCAGTAGTGTACTTATTGGAAACGTTCTCTTTTAGTCACATAACAGTTTTTAAAGGCTGTGAAAGGTGTTTATTCATGTGTTTTTAAATGAAACATGGTGAGTTTCTTCTCCAGCTGTGCTCAGTTTGTCCTCTTTAGGCACCTGTAGCAAGACAAACGTGTAATAACGGAGGTGGCACTGGCTTTTATTGGGACTGAATTTTCTTGTTTTCCAAGCGAGACAAAGCTTTCTTTTGAGAACTAGGAACCCAGTTTAGTAGAAAGACTACGAACATGAAGACGTCTTTGATACGATCTCAAAAGCCTGATTGAAA
Source organism: Bostrychus sinensis (assembly GCA_020698575.1). Lineage (NCBI taxonomy): Eukaryota > Metazoa > Chordata > Actinopteri > Gobiiformes > Eleotridae > Bostrychus > Bostrychus sinensis. The sequence continues at coordinate 8,343,952 of CM036245.1, read as the reverse complement.
TCCTCTTAAGAAGTCTTTACACAGACAGACAGAAGACGCCTAAACCCCTGGGTCTAAATTACCACGGCCCCCTGCTGCTGCCGCTGCTATAGCTGAGAAAATGTGCTGATAATTAAATCTAGACTCCAGCACAGACTTCTGGGAAACGCAGTTCTATTCAAATGACAACCTCCGACTACAGAACTGCAGAGAGGTGAACTGTTATATGTTAGGAGACTGTGAATACATCTAGTTCTAATATGGAGTTATTTGATTATTTGCAGTACTTTTCAGAAAATATTTGGCCGTAAAATGAACCTAAATCTGGACAAAATCAGGACTTTGCTGAAGTTTAGATAAAACAGGGATTAACAGAAAATGCAATGCTAAAGAAGGACAAAACAAAACAGGGACTGAAGCTGGAATAAACCAGGACTCAACAATAAATAAACTAGGTCTAAAACCAGACGTAAACCAGGAAAAAACATGTCTAAAATGAGAACTAAACTAGGAAAAAACTAAACCAGGTCTAAAACCAAAACTAAACCAATAAAAAACTAAACTAAACCAAGAAAAAACTAAACCTAAAATGAGAACTAAACCAGGTCCAATACCAGAACTAAAGCAGGAAAAAACATTTCTAAAATCAGAACTAAACCAGATCTAAAACGAAACTAAACCAGGAAAACACAGGTCTAAAACCAGAACTAAACCAAGAAAAAACATGGCTAAAACCAGAACTAAACCAAGAAAAAACATGTCTAAACCCTGAACTAAACCAGGTCTAAAACCAGAACTAAACCAGGAAAAAACATTTCTAAAACTAGAACTAAACAAGGTCTGAAACTAAAACAAAACCAGGTCTAACCAGAGCTAAACTAAGACTAAACCAGGACTAAGCCCGGTCCTGGGAGCACACAAGAACCACTGCTGTAAATTACTAAGAACATGGTTTACAGGTATTATTTCAAATATATATTTAATTGAATTACGAGCTGTAGTAGCAGTAGCAATATTTGTAAACACCAGACAGAAAAAGTTGGCAGATTGTACAAACCAAAGCCACAGAGAACAGAGTTTATCCTCAGCGCAGACATAAAAAAATAAAAAATCAGTACATAAAATATCTGTGAGTACTGATATTTGCTGATTTATCTTGCTTTTTCTACTAAAAACGCCATCCTCCACCATGTTGGCTGTGCTGAAAGGGAGCAAAGGATCATGGTCTATGTAGTTCTTTCTGTTTTTTTTGTTATTCTGTTTTTGCTCGGGGAGAAAACCGATTGATACTGTGTGAGTCCACAAAGATATCGAGAGACTTTTCAGGTTTAAATTCAGTTTATTGTGTCTCTAGACTTATTTAAATGTTTGTGTTTTTGTCTCAGGCCAAACTTCGTCTGGAGATGGAGACGGAGCGCCTCAGGCAGACTCACTCCAAAGAGATCGAGAGCAAAGATGACGAGGTGGAGGAGATCCGGCAGTCCTGCAGCAAAAAGGTCAGATTAGGGATTTTTTTATGCATCCTTTTAGACTCACCCACTATTTCTTATCAAAACACCACAAATATATGATTTCGGAGCCAGTCTTTTGGAAACATTTTAATATTTTGTTGTGTGTGTAGCAGCAGTACTCAGTTTTACTTCTGCTGTCCTGCCTGGTGTTGCACTGACTTTGTAACAACCAAAAATTGCTTTACTACTCTGTTTTTAATTAATTTTATTTAAAAATCTAAATCTGAACAAAGTTACAACTGCAAACTACTAATATAAAAAAAGGTTTAAAGCTTGAACTCATAGCTATAGAGTTTAGAGTTACCAATGCAAACCACCTCAATAAACATCACGTCCTGTGTTGGCAACATTTATCTCTGCTTCCTCTTTTATATTCTTACTGTTTATAGAAACTGCCCATCCAGCGCTAAAAACTAGATGTCGATACCAATTTTTTAAAATTCAGAGCAGCCAATGGATGATAAACAATTTCTTTGGACCGATATGTAGGGTAGATTTTCTTAATTTTATGAAAAAATAAATATAATATAGCCATTTGTTTTAATATTGCTTACTAAAACACAAACAATTGTGTGAACTGGACTGTGAGAACAATAAAGGATGAGTTTTTTTAGAAAACCAATAAGGTAATCTCAGTCAGACTCTGTGCAGGTTGAGCATGGGGAGAGCAACAAAATGCTTTTGCATTTTTTGTTCTATGAGGTTCTGTGTCACAGAATCAAAGCAAATTCTTTTTATAGCTGTTTTGAGCTTTTCAGGCTGAGATAGAGCGATTTTGTATGTATACCATATTTTCAGGACTACAAATCGCTCCGGAGGATAAGTCGCACTAGTTAAAAAATGCATAATGAAGAAGAAAAAAAAACGTATATAAGTCGCACTGGACTATAAGTCGCAATTTTTTGGGGAAGTTTATTTTACAAAGTCCGAACAGACATTTCATGTTGAAAGGCAAGTTATAGTAATAATAGAATAGAGAACAACAGGTTGAATAGGTGTGTGGTTTGCTAACGTAACACATTGATGGTTATTCAGCTACATGAAGCATAAACAACGAACTGAATAGGTGTCTCGTATGTTAACGTAATATATTAACAGTTATTCACATAACTATAGCATAAAGAACATAATATAACAAGTTCACCAAACTCACCATCTCACTCCTAATCACTAAATCCTTTAAATTCTTCATCCTCCAACCAATTATTCCGCTCTTTCTCAGTTGTCTTTATAGCCTAAGTTGTTAGTGGTAATGTTTACATTTTAAATTGTCAGTGGTACAGGTGCAGCAGATGCTGGTACACAAGCCTAGAGCGCCCTCTAACCAACACCTGAAATATTTTAATATATAAGTCACACCTGAGTATACGTCACACCCCTAGCCAGACTATGAAAAAAGTGCAACTTATAGTCCAGAAAATACAGGTATATGCAAAGGGAAAAAACTGCATACTTTCTGTTTAAGCTTGTTTTTAATTCAGTAGACCAGTACTGTACAGTAGTGTATACGCCAGGACAGGAAACGTTGCTTTACCTCTCAGAGCATTAGCAGCGGTGTAGGAGGCTCAGCGGTGATTAGCAGGTCAAGCACCTCCCCACTGTTGTTTCTGAATAATAAACTGCAAAAAATACTTAATATCACTACATGATTGATGATGTGACCAGTTTATTTGACATCTCCACCTCCTGACAGCTGATCCCATTGGTCCACTCAGGGTCACATGATCAGCCCTGGGTTCAGTTAATGCGGCGTGGGCGTCGCTTTAGCCTGCGTTTCCATTAAAACAATAGTGCTGCTGCTGATGTTGTGTTTGTTTTCTCTGGCCTCATTAGCTCCACACATAATTAGCTTTAGCGCCGGTGCTGACTCCTCTCTTTCACTGACTATTTACATAAAGCATTAGACCAAGTAAATGAAGACAGAGACACATGGGAGCAAACGAACTCATGTGACTGCGGAGTTAATGACCTTTTTAGTTTTGTCGCAACAACTCTTTTACAGATCACTGCAAAACTCTGGAGTGGACATCGTAAGAAACAAACTAATCGTAATTCTACTGTTTAGGGACGTTAGGGGTGGTGTGGTTGAAGGAGCCTGTCCCAGGAACCGTGGGCCTCGGGCGGGGTTCGCTCTGGACAGTGGCCAGTTAGTTGCAGGGAGAACCGTAATATCCAAAAATCTTCATTGTGTTTGTAATGACTGGGCTGTATGTTGTATTTAAATGAACAGAGAGCTCAAAAAGTGTGGAATTGTACCTTGTACACTGCAAAAACAGGGTTCCTGTGGGGAATTAAAGGTAATTAAATTGATTTTTGCGAAAATTAAGGCCTTAAATGTCATTGAAAAGCATTACATTTTATACCAACAGGCATTAAAAAAATTTAAATAGTTCTGAAGTAAAATCGCTGACATTATTAGTTTTATTTGTGAATATAAATATGTATATATAAATAATAATTTACTTTTTCCGTAGCCTACAGTAGCGCGGTAAATGAGCCGAACAAGTTTGCTTCCAGTGGAACCAAATTACCCAAACATCAGGTTGTCTGACTTTCAAGATTATTGGTGTTTTATGAACACTTGCAAATCAATTTTGACAATTTAAGCTGCTTCGATTGTGTGTTTGTGGCATTAAAAATGTTTAAAGTGTAGGGGTGTAACGATACGTTTTTGCAACGATACGATATGTATCGAATTAGAAGTATTTTAATAAGATTCAAGAATGATATTGGCTAATTTGGAACGATACGATTCGATACAGGTTCAACACCTTCATATTGATAATCAATACAGCAACTTTTTGCCAAAAATCATAAAAGTTTACTCTCAAATGTAGCACCACGGCTGGGGTTGATTATGTCCAGCAGACAGAGAGTGAAGAAAAGTTGAATATAACATTTTATTTAATTAAAAATACAAAATTTATCTCCAAAAAGCCATATCTGGTTTATCAAATTTCTAATTTCGATATTTGCGATATTATCGATCGCTACTTTATGTGTATCGATATTCACTTCCTAGAAAACGATATGATTCGATACAAGGTCATGTGTATCGATGTAGTTGTATCATAGGAAAAAAAAATTGATACAGATACTGTATCATTACACCCCTATTAAAATGGCATTACAAGATTTAATTACATTTGAATTGCTGATACCTCCAAGAACCCAGAGAAAAAGATAACTATTATTAGATATTAGACTGTATTGACTGTATTTTATTTTATTTATTATTTTATTTTTTGTAGTTGAAACAAATGGAGGTGCAGCTGGAGGAGGAGTACGACGAGAAGCAGAAGGTGCTGAGGGAGAAGAGAGACCTGGAGGGAAAACTACTGACAGCACAAGACCAGGTAACACTGGAATCATGACTTTACCATTAAATCATATCACTTATATTAGTTTTAATGTTATTATTTATACTTGCCAGCCTGCCAAATGTGGTTATACTGTAGTTCCATTTTGGTTGGTTATGCTTTCACAAGACAACAACAACAAGACACTTAACTTAGTATCTAATTATTTGGCAAATCCCTGTTCAGTTCCCGTTGTTAAAATAATTGTAAAACCAAATGTTAGCAGTCTGTTGTGTATTTTAAAAGAAGCAATTAAAAATCCTTGGTCAGTAATGTCCTAAATTCCTCTGTGTGGTTCTGTTTCCAGGTGCGGGGCAGTGACATGGAGACGGAGAAGCGTCTGAGGAAGGACCTGAAGAGGACCAAAGCTCTTTTGGCCGACGCTCAGATCATGTTGGACCACATCAAGAACAACGCCCCGAGCAAGAGGGAGATCGCTCAGCTCAAAAACCAGGTACACAGCCTCACCACAACACACTCTGCACAATATATCGCAAAATTATTATTGCAATATCAGCAAACGCAATATCCGTATCATAAGAATCTAAATATATCGCAATAACACTGTGGTCTTCCATCTGACAGAGATTTACACTGAAGAATCATTTTCCACCAGAGCCTTAAAAGAACATGTGTTGTGACTAAATAAAAATGATTAAAAAGTCCAGTTTTAGTGGTAATTTAATTAATTTAGTCACAGCTTAGCCTTGTTTTATTCCTGGTTTAGTCTGTGTTAAATTTTGATTTTGTCGCAGTTTTGACTTGTAAATACAGGAACTTACATTTTTGTGAAATGTAGTGAATTTAACTTACTATGTTCAAAAATAGGCTCTATTTTCAAATATCGCAATAATATCGTTATCGCAATTTTCAACATAGTTATTGAATATCGCATGTTTTCTCCATATCGTGCGAGTAGAAAGGTCGCATTATTTTACACTCTGCCTCAACTAATTGAAATTTGGGCTTCTATGCAAACATATAATCACTCAAAACTGAAGGTCTTCATTTGTCGCAATAATATCGTTATTGCAATTTTCATCATAGTTATCGAATATTGCATGTTTTCTCCACATTGTGTAGCCATACTCTGTTGCTTCATGGACAAAGTCTGTGGGCGCTCTTTCTTTACAAAACTTAACTGTGGCTAGAAAACACATTTTCTTTTATTTACATAATCCTAATATATTATTTATAAAGAAAAGGGGACAATAATCAACATCAGCTCTTGAGAGGAATTTGTCAGTACTAGGGCTGCCCATCATGGAAAAAACAAGTGATAATCAATAACTATGTTGAATATTGCATTAATGATATTGTTGCGATATTTTAAAATGGGGCCTACACTGTAAAAAAAAAAAAAAAATGCTGTGTAAACTCAAAAACTCAAGTCAACGTGATCCCTCATAATTTTTGAGTTTTGGGGCCAACTCAAAATCTCAAGTTTTAAACAACAAATATTTTTTGTTCACTTAATTTGATGTTCATACTTCAAAAATCTTAAAATTTAAAGTTTTACTCACTATAATTTTTTACAGCCAATTTGTTCAGAAAAAAGTATTATTCTTTTGTTAAATTTAGTATATTTAGTTTTTATTATCATCAATATTTATACCTTTTCTGAATGGATAGTAAGTTGGTGTAAAAGGTGTTAAAAAAAATAATGTTGGTTAGTAAAACTTAAAGTTTATTTAGACATACTGTATGAACATCAAATTAGGTGAGTAAAAAATATATGTTGTGGATTTTGTGTTGGCCCCAAAACTAAAAAATCTTGAGGGATCTTGTTGTCTTGAGTTTTTGCAAAAAATGTTTTACTGTGTACTTCTCTGACATAGTTAAGTTAAATTCACTTAATCCAAAAATGTCCCTGAATTCACGAGTTTAAACAAAGTCAAAACTTAACACAGACTAAACCAGGAATAAGCTAAATTGTGACAAAAATTAAGGAAATAACCACTAAAACTGGACTTTTTAAACATTTTTATTGAAGTCACAATACATTTTCATTTGTTTCTTCAGTATAAATCTTTGTCAGATGGAAGACCATAGATTTAGTTTCTTGCGATACCGATATTGCGTTTGCTGATATTATGATAACGATAATTTCTCGATAGATTGCGCAGCCCTAGTCAGTACGATGTTTTTCCGCTCTATTTTTTCCTCCCTCGATCGGCCTCTTTGCCCTGATACCCGTGTCTCTCGCTGTTGTCGCAGCTGGAGGAGTCAGAGTTCACGTGTGCAGCTGCAGTGAAAGCGCGCAAGTCCATGGAGGTGGAGATCGAGGACCTGCACGTTCAGATGGAGGACATCTCCAAAGCCAAACAGTCGGTCAGTGCTGCACCTCACACTCGCCTCAGTCCAGCTACAGCTACACACCAGACATTTTCTTCTGTCCTTGTCCTTGCCAACCTGGGAAAAACAAAGAGTTGCTAACGTTATATTAATCTGGAATGGCTCCCGTTGATTGTGAAGGGGCGGGACATTCAGTAGAATACTTGGAGGTGATTGGATAAAGCACCAGCTCCGTAGCAAAACAACAAACCGCAACAGAAAAACACAATAAGGATGTAATTAGAAGATTTCTGCTGTTCTTGTAAATGTAGAGCAGCATATCTTGCATTTTTTCGCGTCGCCATGTTGATAACAAGTATCTCTAAAAGTGCTTGTTGTTGTCGTCAAACCTAAACCCCGCCCACTCACAGCAGTACTGCCACACCATTGGCCCGGCCGTCACAGGTCCAGACACAAACGCATCAGGACCAGGACAAGGATCTGGATTTTGTGAGTTTGTGAACTCACAAATTTCATGACAGTCCAGCTGCTGTGCCAGGTAATGTCCATGCTCCAACCCCACAACAACAAAGCCCGCCTGTCCTGCTTTTATTTTTTTCTAAACAAATAATCTGGACTAATTCGGCATCGAAAAAATATTAAATGTGCCCTATTTTGCTAAATTGATTTTTTTGAGCTTCAAACCATGTTATAATGTCGTTTCCTCCTCAAAAACAGACCTGGAGTGTTTTTTTTTTTTTCATTCACACATGCGTGAGTAATCCTGTATGCTGAGGCGCTGCCCTTCTCAAGATCTGAAAACGCTCGGTCTTTTGGCTCTACATAGAAACGTGAAACCAGGAAGTGCTCCTGCGCGTTTCTAAAGCCCATGCACCGTCACCGGACTCATTCTGATCATTTCAGCCTTAAACCTCCGTCACTACGAAGCTCATTTATCCGTTAGCCTCATGTTGTTAACAGCTGTGCTAATTAGCCATTTTATGCTGTTTCCAGTCCCCACCTGTTGCCAGCAGGGGGCGACAGACACCTAATCCAAGCATTTTCCATACTTATACCTTTTTTTAAGTTATAAAACCTGAAATACTACCGCAAAGGTGTCCAAAAATATATGTTTAGAGCTTTCTTAAAACGTCTAGCTCTTGTTAAACTTTTCTTCCATTTTCTCTCTTAATGCTCTAAAATGTTTGCAGTTTTGCTGTGTGGCAGTGCTGGAATAGACACTTTCTCTGCGTTATCAGCAGCCCCAGTTTAATTCAATGTGGGCCAACATCCAATGGGACCTTCATATTAAAATTCTTGATACTAACGCCTAGATTACCTCCTAAGTTCTGTATTGGTGATTCAACTTTTTCCTTTAAAAAGAAGAAAGAAATTGCAGACCTTCCATTTAATTTATGCTCCAGTTGTGTAGTTAAATACAAAGCCTCGCTATTAAAATGTGTATAAGGTAAATTTTAAAATGCAGAATGAGTCACGACTTCTTATTTAAATTTAGTTGATGATGTGGTCTGGTCCGTCTGTGCTGTCGGAGCGGGTGCTGTTTGTGTCGAAGCATTGCCTTCAGCTACAGATAAAGGGTCAGAGGTCACATCTGTTTCTGCTGTTTCTCCTCCTCCCACTGCTCAGCTGTTGTTATGAAATATTACCTATTATTACAGAGTGAAAAATCCAAGTAACACCTTAGTTTACACACAACGCTGAATTTTAGATTTGTACTTCAAGTGGACAGTCCTTGTGTTTAAAGTGTTGCATTGTGCATTGTGGAAAGCTTCATGTTACATAATCAGGTTTCAGCTCATTCATTCACCTATAACTGCAAAAAATTGATGTCTAGCGTTAGTTAAATTGACTTGAATTCAGATTATTAACCATGATTTAAGAATAAGAATAAGGAAAACCTTTATTAGTCCCTCAGTGGGGAAACAGCATAAGTACAGTTAGCACACAGTGTATCAGAGATCAGTCTGGCCAAAGATAATTAAATAAAGAACTAAACTACAAGTAGAGCTAAATAAACTAAATTAAAATATGAACAAATAAATACACTATAATAAATATGTACAGTATATAGTCTGACAGAGTATGGATATTCAGAGTACCATAGGTAAAGAGTGAGCAGTGTGAATAGCTGCTTCAAATAAAATAATTATGGCACATAATAATAATATAAATATTGCACAGGTTTCCATAAGGTGCTGACCGTTTTTTTTACTAATTACATTTATTTACTAATATGGTTAGATTATTTGACTTCTTTAAGTTATTTCTCTCTATTTTTTTACTTATTTCAAGCAACAAAAATAAATCTATCTATATAAATAAATCTAATCTACTAAATAATTACTCAAATCAAGGTTAATAATCTGAATTCAAGTCATTTTAACTAATGCTAGATATTGATTTTTTTGCAAACAGTGATTTTAAACTTGACAAACAGATACAGTACAGGCGTAAAATCAAGCTTTGGCTTTTATCTAAAATTAAAATGTTTTTATTGGTAAACAATTTTGAGCAAGTCATGCCTGCTTTATTCACGTCACGTAATTCACTTCACACTTTCTCACTTACAGCACAGAACAACTTCACTGGCTTCCTGCTTGTTTTAGGATTCATTTTAAGATTTTATTGTTTGTTTTTTAAGCTCTGAATGGACTGGCCCCACACAGTATCACAGACCTCATCCAAATCTACACAGGCGCGCTCTCTGAGGTCTGAGGGCCAGCTCCAGCTCGTGGTTCCTAAGACCAGACTTAAGACCAGACTTAAGACCAGACTTAAGACCAGACTTAAGACCAGACTTAAGACCAGACTTAAGACCAGGGGGGACCGGGCCTTCTCTGTAGTCGAATATTTTAAGTCTCATCTTAGGACCCACTTTTATTCTCTGGCTTCTAACTCTCCGTGAGTTGTGTGGTCCTCTGTGTTTTTTAATGTTTTGTTTTTATTTATTTTATGTTTTTTTTACTTATTGTTATTTTAGTGTATTGCTCTTTTTGATTTTACTGTTTTTTATTATTGTAATGGGAAACAGTGGGGCTAAACAGAACTTTTATTGTTTTGTTTTGTTTTGTTTTTTATCATTGTTTGTGCAGCACTTCGGAAACTGGTCTCTGTAAAACGTCCTATATAAATGAAGTGTATTGGATTGGAATTCACACTTTGGGCGGGGGGAAGAAGCCTGAAGAAGCTAACTTTGTCCACTCCGAGCCACCATAATAAGTTTTAGAACTCTTTCCACTGGCTTCTTACCATTTTTGTGGCTTGTTTTTCCTCTTTCAAACCCTAATATAGTCCACTTTTCGCTCATTTTTTAGGGCAAGTAGATAATGCGTTGATAAAATGGGCTCTAAAAAAGTGATATTTGTGTGAAAGCATGTCATTGAGGTCGACCTCCGTGTCTCAAATCCACTCGGGCTAAAAGGCAGTTCGAACCGTTGCCACAAATGGTTATTGCGTAAATAGCTGGCTTTTTATGCTTCTCCGGACCCACATTTCCTCTGCAATTCAACGGCGAATCATGCAAATAGCGGTCGTTTCCGTTCAGATGGGACGGCATTTTCACTGCCTGCTCCTCTCTCTCTCTCGCTCGTAATTGCGACGCTTTGAGGAAAATTGTCCTGCGTCGTTTATGTTGCCACCGAGAGCCAAGGCGACAGGAAGAAGTCCAAAACAGCACCCGCCGGCTCATGAATTTGGCTGCTGCAAAAGCCAATTGGTAAAAGTGTTAAATGACTTCTGATTTTTGACTCCTTAAAATATCTTCCTCCAAGCGTCCGCCTTTCTCATTTACTACCAGATCTGTGCTGTGTTATTCAAGTGACAAATATGGAATGAGTCCATCAGAGGGACAGCTCATGTTGGATGTTTTTGGAGATAAAGTTTCCAGATTGAGATGGTTCGGACATGTGCAGAGGAGGGAGAGTGAATATATGGGGAGAAGGAGGCTGAAGTTAGAGCTGGAGGCCTAGAGGAAGACCATTTATGGATTGAGAGAAGAGGATGCAAACCTCAAGCATTCAGCTCATTTATCTATCTGTTAGCCTCATGTTGCTAATAGCTGTGCCAAATCAAAAGTTTATGCTCTGTCCATTGCCCTCTGTCGCCAGCAGGGGGCAACAGACACCTGCTCCAAGGGTTCTCTGCAAAGTCAAAGTAACAGCTCCCCAAAAGAAGAGGTTTTTCATACATATACATTATTTTAAGTTATAAAACATGAAATACTGATGCAAAAGATTATTTCAAAAGGCCTTTAAGGGGACCTTTAAGAGAAAGACCTTTGTTCTCTCCAAGTGAACTTACTGTTAACTTTTGCTTTAGCTGTTCCCACACACTTGCACACAAATACCCAGACTGTCTCTTTGAGTTTTATTAAAATACTGTAGATGAGCAGCAGCAGTAGTAGAGAGGGCAGAGTCTCTAAAATCCTGATATGTAAATGAATTTGCCCTAGATTTTTTCCTCAGATATTTTTAGTCGTTTTTCTGAAGCGCACCTTGCCTCCTCCTCCTCGTCTCCTCGGTGTGTGGCGCTGGTAAACAAAAAAACACACAAATAAATCTTCCTCCTGATAATCCCGCACATCTTTTTGATTTCTTGAGCTATCTTTGGAAGCCTTTTAATCAGATTCGAGCCTTAGTGTCACTGCCTCCTCCTCCTCCTCCTCCTTCTCAACTCCTCAAATAGGTTTATTAGCCTTTTCACATCACCGCATTATTCATCATTTATTAATCCGAAGCCCCTCGCATGGCAACCTCTCTCCTCGTCTCCGCCAGCTCTGTACATTATCCCAGTCATTACCCAAATAGGATTAGCGGCGCGGCGGCCCCACCTCTGTAGTGTAGTTCGTTTATGACTCAGGGGCCTTAGATAAACTGGAGAGTGGCCCCTGAGATCAGAGGAGAGGGTTGGAGGTTGTGAGTGTAGGAGCTAATGGTAGGGGAAAGGAAAGTGTACTAGACAGAGCGCACTTGGGACGTAAGGAGTGTACGTTTTAGTGCAAGAATCTGCAAAAGCATCACAAACTCTGGCTTGAAAGACCATGAACTCAGCAGCAGCCTCTGGTCACTTAGTCCAGTTTCCAACCTTTTTTTGGTCATATTGAGAGTACCCCCTCATAATAAGGTTCTTCAAAAAGTGGTCATAAAAAATGTTGTATTTATTAGTACAAAAACTCTTCATGCAAAATCGACTTTTCTGAGATTTTTACCATGTTTTAATGTTGTTCCTGCATCAGAAACATTAACACTAACTCTAACCCTGGAGTTGGGTTTTGTTTCATTCACGCATGTTTGAGTAATTCTCTATTTATTTACACTGACTTCCTGAAAGGACAGCAACAACTCGTTTCACTGATTTCCACCATTTCCCCCTGGCCACGCCCCTCCCCATTGACCACGCCCCTCCCCCCTCACGGCCCAGTCCCATTCAGCTCACACCTCCCAACCAAACAAACCCACCGCAGCGTTGCAGCAGCACATGTTGTGAGCCTGAAGGGGCGGGACAGCAGTGGGACAGCAGGGAGGGAGGGCTCTTAAAGGGACAGGGACCTAATCTTAGCGTTTCTCACAGTCAAATGATGAGTTTCTTCAAATAAGTTTTTTTTAAATAATTATTGCGTTTTCTGACCAACAAAATGTAAGATGCTGATCTAAAGGTGTCCTAAGTTAGTTTAAAAGACACCAAAAAAGCATAATATTGCTCCTTTAAACTCAAATTAAAAATAGAAAAATGCCTGCCTATAAAATCAAAATATTTAAAAAAAACAATATCACATTTACTTATATTACTATCGCTTTTATGTTTAGGATTTTAAAAAAAATACAGTTAAAGAATCATTTGAATAACTTTTTAAAACAAGCTATTAAACCTAAAAAATATATATATATATATTAAAATAATATTTTTTTGCAGTGTCACTTTCTTTGTATCAGTCAATGACACTCTTTGTTCAATATGAAAAGAATGCTAATTCTTTCTTATCATCTTTGAAAGAAATTATCAAATAAATCCAGGAACCCCCTGCAAAGTGCTTGCGTACCCATGGGGGTTCCCGTACCCCTGGTTGGGAAACACTGGCTTAGTCCACTATTTTGTCAGTGAGGTCTTGGTAGAAAATATTAATTAGTTGCATCCAGTCTTTGCATCAATAAAGCTGGTCTTATTTAATATTGGATAACTTTTATTTTTCATTTTCAAGATAACAACAGTGATTTTGACCAGCTACATGAAAATCAAACAAAGAAGCTTCTGGCAAAAGGACAGAATGCAATATTTTACAAAAAACGTTTTACAAAAATACCTTTTTTGCAGCTTTTTGTCTGAAAATGTGTCTTTCTTTGTGAAAACTACCATTCTTCAACTGTTGACTGAGAAAGAATGAATAAACTTAGAATAAAATGCTTTTCTTTTTCTATTTTTCTTTTGGTATTATATTTTAAATAAACGATAGCTCAGCATTTTCTGTGGGACAGCAAAGATTGTTGGAAATAACCAAAAACTAAAAACGTCACTTCTTTGAATAAAGCGCCCCCACAGGCCCTCGGTCGTTTCATCGCTGAGCAGGGCAGGACTTTGGTCGACCACAGGCCTAGTTTTCTACATTACATCATAGAAAGTCTACATTTTCCGCTAACATATGCAAGTGTTAGTTTATTTTTTGTGCTTTCCATGTTTTCAATCTGCAGTTCAATATCAATGCATTATTCTATTTATATGCAAATTAATCATATAATAGTATTTGCAATTTAAGCAGCATTATCCAAAAAGTCCTTACTTCACCTCTCCCAACAACACAGCACGTTAGTGTCTTTTATGTGATTGGAAACTAAAATTAATATCCAGCAGTCCACAATATTTTTCCTACTGCCTCTGTCATTTTGTCTTTTTTGTTTTGTAGCTGTGTCATCGTTTCCTTTGACAAATCAAAATAAGGTAAAAAACAAGTTTGTAGTATGTTCCTTAGATGAAGTTTACCTACCATTTTGAGCCTTCTATATTTTGTTTTTTTGTTAGTCTAGGCCTGGGTCTAGGGTCTGCAACCTTCGGGTCCAAAGAGCCAAAACTAAATTTTAATCCATAAGAGCCGCAACCAGTTTTAATGCACAAAAGTCACTTAGCTTATACATGAAGTACAGCCTTTGGTTGGTTATTAATAACTGCAAACTAACAAAGAACTGTGTCAAATACTGCATTGATTATCTCCCTCAGAGAACTACGGTTACATTCTGTAACTATTTCTTGGTGCTTGTGTGTGGCACAAAGTCCGTGCATCTGTGTGGACAATCAAGGCTAAAACAGTTTATTATAACATTTAAGTCAAGAGCATTTACTGGAAAACAAGGAGAAAATGTTATTTTAAATCGATGGAGTGATGCACATGCAGATTGTTTTATATTCATCTGCTTAGTCCTTTACTGACTTTACATAACCAGATGTCAGATGCCAGAGGAGCCGCAAGAGCAGGGCTAAAGAGCCGCATGTGGCTCTAAAACCACAGGCTCCGGACGTCTGCTCTGGGCCAGAGTATCATCTCAGACTCTCTGTACTGACCGTATGCTTTGTGTCTTTTGTCTTTTAGTTGGAGGAGCAGATGAGTCGTCTGCAGAGAGAGAAGAACGACATTCAGTCCAGAATGGAGGAGGACCAGGAAGATCTCAACGAACTCATGAAGAAGCACAAGGCCGCGGTGGCTCAGGTCTGACACTTCTACGTATATGCTCGATTAATGCACTTATCTGAACATGCTAAATGCGCTGTTGCAAAGATCCTTAATGCCAGTCGTCCTACTTTCCTATTGGTTTGGTTCTGCAATACAATATCTCTGCTCTTGTTGTTTCTGCATCTGTTCTATTTAAAAAAGATCCATATATATATAATGCACTTCTCTTTAATGAAAAGCACCGGCTGCTCTTAATCCACCCCAGAGTCTCTTGTGTTCCCAGAGACGCTAATGTACTCTGCGAAAGGCTCCCTACTGTTTCCACACAACAAGAAACACTCAAAAAACCTAATGCATGTCCCACCAGTCCACTGCGTTTATTATGAAGCCATTATTAAGCAGGAAACATGGACAGATGGTGTGTGTGTCAAAACATGAGGAGGAGACACTGCGATGATGAAGCCTTAGACAGAGACAGCAGGTTTTCTACTTAATTGTGCTGTCATGAGAAAAAAAAAAAGGCGTCTAAAGTGTCGCTAAGTCTGAAGATCCTGCCAAATGTACAGGCATATCATTGTTTTTGATATCAGCGTCAGCTCATTTCATTAAATAAATAAACAGAGGTGCCTTACCGTGGTTGTTGGCATCATTTCTTATGAGGGATGTAACTAGGGCTGCAAATACTAATCAGATTCATTGATTATAATTGATATAATAATCGTCAGCTATCTGGAGTATTCATAAACTGAATCTTATCCTGTGCTGAGAGTAGAGTTTTTTTGTTGTTGTTGTTTTTTTTACCAAGACAGACGAGTAGAGCCACAGGAGAAGTTAAAAAACAATGTACATTTTATGTTTTTGATTAAAATCTTGAGTGTATATTTGCTCTATCCAAATGTTCTCAAGCGGTGAACTTGTAGCTTTCGTCTAGATTTTTGGTAGAATTATCACCATTTTTAGCAGCAACAATAAAACACCTCAAGTTTTTAAAGCACAAAAAAACACTAAATTATTTCCAAAAGCCCAAAAAAAAGCATAGTATGTGCCCTTTAGTGCATTGTTACATCTCTTCACTAACCGGTTATTAATGGATTAATCGATTATGAAAATAATTGTTAGTTGCAGCCCTAGATGTTAAAATTGATTCCTAATAGTGAAGATTTGAATCGGCAGAGACAAAAAATTCATTGTGATGCAATTTAAAACAAAAACAAGGCTTTAATAGCTCACGTGTTTGACATCATCACATTTCCTTAAAGGTCCCCTATTCTGCTATATCGACTTTTCTCAGCTTTTTACCGTGTTATACCGTGTTGTTTTCTACCTCCAAAACAGATCTGAGCTGTGTCCCAATTCAACGGCCGCAGCCTTCGTCGGCTACATTTGAAGGCCGGTAACGTCACAGTCGGCGCGACAGGGCTGTCCCAATTCGAAGGCTACTTCAAATGCAGCCCACGAATGCGTCCTTCCTTTCCCAACGAACGAAGGCTGCATCGGGTGCATCCTTCACGGCCAAACGTATCCCATGATTTACTGCGCGCTGCTTGTCTGACGTTCGAAGATGGCAGAGGCAGGCAGAGAGAACACTTACTAACTGTAATTTCTGGCTCCATTTCTGCTTTTGTGACCAATGAATGAAGTGAATAGACCCTTTTCACGATGACGTCAGACAACTTCCGTTTTGAGACGATGGGATGTATCTTCATGTCCGGTGCTGCTGCTCACCAGTATGGAATTTACTCGGAGTCTTAAAAATTTGCCAAATATAAGGCTACATGATGTACAGAGATTTGCTGATGAAAATTCACTGACAAAACGGTCAAAACTCAAAAAAGGATATAAATATTTCATTGAAGGTTACTTATTTGATTATGAAGGTAAGTGTTTTGTCTTGTAGCTAAAGCTAGTAGTTGTTAATGCTTAGCTTTACTAAATGAAAATATACTGTAGTACTATCCAGTGGTATTTCCTGATAAGCAGATTGTCAAATATTCAGATAAACTCAGATCATGACATGATCTAACACTGTTTTATTGCGCAGCTCTATCACTTAGCCATGTTGCTAACGCTATCTAGCTACATAACAAAGCACTCACTTCATAATCCAAGTATCCTTTGTTGAAGAATTAATATCCTTTCGCAGGTTTTGAACGTTTTGTGGGTAAATATTCATTTGAAAATCGCTGTATATTGTGTAAACTTGTAAACGCCAATTTGAAAAAAGTCTGGGTGAATTTCTTATGGGAGAAGCGTGGCACCAGAAATGAAGATACATCCCATCGTCTCAAAACGGAAGTTGTCTGACGTCACGTGAAAAGGGTCTATCATCGAGCAGCTGCGGTCCTGGTTGCTAGGCGACAGCGGCGGCAAACGTGAGAGGAGGAGCAGCTGTTGACGTACGCTCCGTGGACTAAACCGTCCCATTTCGGCTCGGCCTTTGCGGTCCACGAAGGCCACAAGAAGGTGTAGCCTCCATGGGCCGCGACCTTTGAAGGCTGCGGCCGTTAGGACACAGCTCTGGAGTAGTATTTTGTTTTTCACACATTTGAGTGCAGCTGTATGCTGACGCCGTCCTTTCCTCAAGAGTTTAAATCTCTCCGTCTGTCACTACGAAGCCTACAAATCTGTTAGCGCCATGTTGCTAAGAGCCGCGCTAGATAGCCATTTTTTGCTCTGTCCATTCCCTATCGTTGCCAGCAGGAGCCTTCTCACACCTAACAATAATAATAATAATAATAATAATAATAATTCATTGGATTTATGTAGCATTAATATAGATACTCAAAGTGCTTTACATTGCATCATTCATGTATTCATCGACCACCACCAAACACAGTCACACTCACACGTTCATACAGGCAAAGTGGGTGAGGTGTCTTGCCCAAGGACACAAAGACAGTGTAAAATGCCGGCAGTGGTGCTCGAACCACCAACCTCCAGGTAATTAGGCAAATGTTTTCCATACAAATACATTATTTTAAGTTATAAAACATGAAATACTATGCAAAAAAAGCTAAATTATTTCCAAAAGCCCAAAAAAATCATAGCATGTGCCCTTTAGTGCACCGTTACATCTGTATTTTTACCATTTCATTATCATATTTTAAGAACAACACTGTCAGCATAAATTTCCACTGACATCTTTTTAGGCTGAACTCTAAATGCAAGAAACGTATTGCAATAATGTCACCGCCCTCCATCTGATATAGATTTAGATAAAAATTTCTTATCTGAGCTTTAAATCAAAATATTCTTTGACCGAATAAACATAATCAAGAAGATTTTCCAGATTTTCTTAATGTAGTCCTCTTTTAGCCTTGTTTTTGTCTTTAAATTTTGATTGTGAAACATTTTTTTCTAGTAAATACAGGGACTTATGTGTCTGCTCTAATTTAATGGAAGCTAAGATTTCAGAATAGTGCGTAAGCATAGAAAACGACATAAAATTCAAGTTAATTCAACAACTCCAGTATTCGTTTCATTGCTGTGTTTTTTCAGTATTTTGATGGATTTCCGCTCCTCCTCGCGTCCCGTCTCATCCCACACTGTTTAATTGAAAATCCACAGCGTAATTCCTCTCACTAACAATGGCCTGTCTTTGTTTTTTTGTGTGTTTTTTCCCTGTTTAGTCGGCTCAGAACCTGAATCAGATCAGTGACCTACAAGCCCAGCTGGAGGACGCCCTCAAGGAGAAGCAGGAGGTGCAGGAGAAGGTAAAAAAAACAAAAAAAAACTGCAGGTTTTGGCTCAGAGCTCAACACAAGGACACGAGACACTTTTGGCAGCGCTTATGAGCACAGACATTCACTGAAAGCACCTTTAATTACAGTTTTTAAAAATCTGTAGCATTATTTAAGCCAAGATTAAAGATGCACTCCCCTTTTATTTCAGGAAAACGTAATTATTCAGTCAACAACAGCATAACAGAAGTTATCTGTGGGAAATAAACTAGACTCTGAGACCTCATCTGGGTTTGTAATGGCGGTGGCAAATCCAACCAGTTCCAGCGCTGGCTCCGACTGCTCACACCACAAAACAGCAGAAAAACAAAACAAAAACAGAGACAGAAATAAAGAGACGCTGAACTTTTTTTTCACATTCTCCAAAAACGTAGGCAGTGGGCCTTTAAGCAGAGTTGTATGGCATTAAGCTAAAGTTAAGTGAGAGGAAATCTATTTAAAAAGTTCAAATTCTTGGTGCAGCTCAGCCTTAAGGTTATGTTGCTATCAGACAAAATTGGCCCTGTCTCGCAATCTTTAAAAAAAATCTTTGAACAAGAGATCTGCACCAAAAATGAGTCTTTTCTTCCTTGGACCATTACTGAGGTGTCTGGTGGAGGTTTTTATAAACTTTGTTGGGACCCGATTTAGTCCTAGCTTAGTCCTGGTTTAGTCTGGGATTTGCCCTGGTTTAGTGCTGGGCTAGTCCTGGTTTTATCCTAGTTTAGACCTTGTTTAGCCCTGATTATAGTCCTAGTTTAGTCCTGGTTTAGTCCTGATTTAGACCTGGTTTAGTCCTAGGTTAGACCTGGTTTAGTCCTGGTTTAGACCTGGTTTAGACCTGGTTTAGACCTGGTTTAGTCCTAGGTTAGACCTGGTTTAGTCCTGGTTTAGTCCTGATTTAGACCTGGTTTAGTCCTAGGTTAGACCTGGTTTAGACCTGGTTTAGTCCTAGGTTAGACCTGGTATAGTCCTGGTTTAGTCCTGATTTAGACCTGGTTTAGTCCTAGGTTAGACCTGGTTTAGTCCTGGTTTAGACCTGGTTTAGACCTGGTTTAGTCCTAGGTTAGACCTGGTTTAGTCCTGGTTTAGACCTGGTTTAGTCCTTGTTTAGTCCTGGTTTAGACCCGGTTTAGTCCTGGTTTAGACCTGGTTTAGACCTGGTTTAGTCTTGGTTTAGACCTGGTTTAGTCCTTGTTTAGCCCTGGTTTAGACCTGGTTTAGACCTAGATTTGTCTTGTTTTAGTATTGGTTTCATCCCAGTTTAGTCCTGATTTTGTCCTAGTTTAGACCTGGTTTGGTCTTCATTTTAGTTGTGATTTAGTCTTGGTTTAGACCTGGTTTTGACCTGGTTTGGCTTTCTTTTGGTTTAGACCTGGTTTTGACCTTATTGGGATCTGATTTAGTGCTAGATTTGTCCTGGTTTAGTCTGGGATTTGCCTGGTTTAGAGTTGGTCAAGTCCTGGTTTTATCCTAGTTTAGACCTTGTTTAGGCCTGATTATAGTCCTAGTTTAGTCCTGGTTTAGTCCTTGTTGAGTCCTGATGGCTTAGTCCTGGTTTATTCCTAGATTTGTCCTGGTTTAATCTTGGTTTCATCCGGGTTTAGACCTGTTTTAGCCCTGATTTAGACCCAGTTTAGTCCTGATTTTGTCCTAGTTTAGTCTTCATTTTAGTTGTGTTTTAGTCCTGGTTTTGACCTGGTTTAGCCCTATATTTGTCCTGATTTACTCCTTGTTGAGACCTGATTTAGTCCTGGTCTAGTCCAGGTTTAGTCAAGGCTCATTGTAGTTCATTAAAGATGATTTTTGGAAAGACAAACATTTACATTTTTTACTTGCTGTGAAAAGTTTGAGAATATATCAACCAAAGTAGTTTTAAAAGGGGAACTATGTCGGCCCGTCTTATTCTTGTGACTTTGTAAAGTTTGTCCTTTCTTTCTGTGTATTTTCTAGTAAAAAAAACACAAAGTTACACATGTACATGAACGTTACATTTTCCTCCTGACAAATACAAGGCGTGTTGTAATTGATGTGCCATTCAAGTCTGCACAACGCGCCACAGATGGTTTTCAGACCGAGACGAGCAATATCTGAGAACATGCTACTGCTGTCAGCGGAGTAATGAGCCGCTCTGCACGTCACCAAACTCACACGACTGAAATCAGATTAAAACGCTGCTCGGGACGGTCCTGTTTCCTGATACAAACTCATCTCTACAGGACACGTCTCACTGTACGACCTCAGATGACAGAAAGGCGTTTAAAATATGCTTTATATTAAATGCCAATGTCTTAAAGTGGGACTGAATGATTGTTGAGGGAAAAAAGAGGAATAACTTGCGTACTGTGAATGCATTTAATTTTATTTTGCATTATTCCAACTCGGTGTTATGTTATGTCTTCTGTGTTTTGTGGGCCGGGCCTCTGTGACAAATTAGATGTTTTTATGACATTTTTTCAACCTTTTAAATCACAGCACTAGTGTCTGTAAATAAGAGCAGACCACATTTCCTGTTTTCTTATGCATTTTTATGTGTTTTTTATAGGGCTGCACAATATATCGCAAAATTATCGCAATATCAGCAAATGCAATATCTGTATCGCAAGAATCTAAATATATCGCAATAACACTGTGGTCTTCCATCTGACAGAGATTTACACTGAAGAATCATTTTCCACCAGAGCCTTAAAAGAACATGTGTTGTGACTAAATAAAAATGTTTAAAAAGTCCAGTTTTAGTGGTAATTTAATTAATTTAGTCACAGCTTAGCCTTGTTTTATTCCTGGTTTAGTCTGTGGTAAGATTTGATTTTGTCACTGTTTTGACTTGTAAATACAGGAACTTACATTTTTGTGAAATGTAGTGAATTTAACTTAAAATGTCCAAAAAGTAGGCTCTGTTTTCAAATATCGCAATAATATCATTATCGCAATTTTCATAGTTATCCAATATCACATGTTTTCTCATAATATTTTACCAATTTCTTCCAGCGGCCCCAAATTACCCAAACCTCAGATGTTTGATTTTCAACATTATTGGTGCTTTATGAACTTGCAAATAAATTTTAACAATTTAAGCTGCCGTCATTGTATGTTTGTGGCATTAAAAATGTTAAAATGGCGTTAAAAATAATTAAATTAGACTTGCTAAAACCTGCAGGAACTCTGATTTAACATAAACTGAAATGGGTGTGGTAAAGACTTGACCCCAGACAGATAAGGGCCCACTCTCAGGGGCCCCTAAACCACTGGCTGCACTGATGTTACCCCCTGCTTATGAACCAGTGGCAGAACTCAAACCACTGCAGTCTGAGTAACACTGACCTGATCTTGGAATAATCACTACTTTTAGACAAATAACATAAGTTTACCAGTGACTTTTAACTTTGCCAACTTTTCAGAATTAAAACTTCCACTGCATTGCTTGGTTTCCTTAAAGGCATTTTAATTTTAATTCCAAGTCTGTCAGACTCAGGCAAAAGGTTACCAGAGGTTTGTTTTGGCAGAATACTGCACATTTGTGACCTGCAGCAGTGGATCACCTCTGTGTCTGAACCAGGCCGGAGCATTCAGGAAGTTTGACAAATTATGTTAGAAATGTGTATTTTTATTTTCGATACAAAAACGCTGAGTTGGATTTTCCAGGGACAATAACAATGAACGGCTTCAGTGAAAGAAATCTAACTCCAGAAGTAGTTTTGGACTAAACCAGGACTACACCAGGCCTAAACCAGGACTAAACGAGGGCTAAAATCAGGTCTAAATCAGGACTGTACTAGGTCTACACCAGAACTAAACCAGGACTGTACTAGGTCTACACCAGAACTAAACCAGGACTGTACTAGGTCTACACCAGAACTAAACCAGGTCTGTACTAGGTCTACACCAGAACTAAACCAGGACTGTACTAGGTCTACACCAGAACTAAACCAGGACTGTACTAGGTCTTAACCAGAACTAAACCAGGTCTGTACTAGGTCAACACCAGAACTAAACCAGGACTGTACTAGGTCTACACTAGAACTAAACCAGGTCTGTACTAGGTCTACACCAGAACTAAACCAGGTCTGTACTAGGTCTACACCAGAACTAAACCAGGTCTGTACTAGGTCTAAACCAGAACTAAACTAGGGATAAATCAGGTCTACACCAGAACTAAACCAGGACTGTACCAGGTCTAAACCAGGTCTAAACATGGTCTAAACTAGGTCTAAACCAGGTCTAAACATGGTCTAAACCAGGTCTAAACATGGTCTAAACCAGGTCTAAACATGGTCTAAACTAGGTCTAAACCAGGACTAAACTAAGACTGTACTAGGTCTAAACCAGGTTTAAACCAAGTCTGTGCTAGTTCCAAACCAGGTCTGTATCAGGTCTAAACCAGGTCTAAACCAGGGCTAAACTAGGACTAAACTAAGACTATACTAGTTCAAAACCAGGTCTATACCAGAACTAAACTAGGGCTAAATCAGGTCTATACTAGGTCTAAAACAGAATAAAACCAGGTCTGTGCTAGGTCTAAACCAGGCCCAAACCAGGTTTAAACTGGGACTGTACTAGTTCTAAACCAGGTCTATACCAGGACTAAACCAGGACTGTACTAGGTCTAAAACAGGTTTAAACCAGGTCTGTACTAAGTCTAAACCAGGTCTAAACCAGGACTAAACTAGGGCTAAATCAGGTCTACACCAGAACTAAACCAGGACTGTACTAGGTCTAAACCAGGACTAAACCAGAACTAAACTAGGTCTAAACCAGGTCTAAACCAGGACTAAACCAGAACTAAACTAGGGCTAAATCAGGTCTACACCATGACTCTACCAGGCCTAAACAAGGACTATACTAGGACTAAACCAGGTCTAAACCAGGACTAAACCAGGACTAATTAAAGACTAAAACAGGACTAAGCAGGGGTCTAAACTTCAAATTTAAACAAAAACCAAAACCAGAGCAGGACTAAACCTGGAGTAAAACTGGTTTTCATTTAAAGTGAATTAGACTTCTGCGTACCACCAGCCGTACCTATACCACAGTTTGAGAACCACTGCTCCAAAGAACAATAACGTTTTTATTTGGAGATTAACAGAAATGTTGTCAGTGAGTGTTCAGTTCACCATACTGCACCTAGAAAAGATAAAACCTGAGAAACTTTTATTTTTTCCAGAGCTGTAATGAAGCAGAGGTTTAATGAAAAACAAAAAAAAGTCTAATTCCGTGTTGTTGTTTGTTTTCCTTCCAGATGCAGGCGCTGCAGAGCCAGCTGGAGTTCCAGGAGCAGTCCATGGTGGAGAAGTCCCTCGTGAGCCGACAGGAGGCCAAGATCCGCGAGCTGGAGACCAAGCTGGAGTTCGAGAGGACGCAGGTCAAACGGCTGGAGGTAAGAGCAGAGGAGCGCTCGCGTGTTTGGCTCAGAGGTAACGCGTAGGCGGCAGCGAGGTCGGACCACAGGCGCCGCACTGAGCAGCCCGGGTCAAACTGAGAGGCAGGAGAGGACTACGGCTGCATCCCAAACACTCTGGGTTACAGGACGAGCACCAGACCGCTCTGCTGCATGTACTCGGCTCATATCATGTTTTTGTTTTTGTTTTTGTTTTAAATTATAAAAAATATGCAGCAAGCTACGGAAGCATATTGCGTTAAAAAAGTTTCTGTTTTAATGAGCAAAGTTAGTTCTGTTTTTATGAGAAAAGTTCTGTTTTTATGAGAACAGTTTTGATTTTATGAGTAAAGTTAATTCTGTTTTTATGAGAGAAAAAATCCTGTTTTTACGAGTAAAATAATTTTCTGTTTTTACGAGAAAAGTTTGTTTTTACTGAAGTAAAATAATTTTCTGTTTTTACGAGAAAAGTTCTGTTTTTACGAGTAAAATAATTTTCAGTTTTTACGAGAAAAGTTCTGTTTTTACGAGTAAAATAATTTTCTGTTTTTATGAGAAAAGTTCTGTTTTTACGAGTAAAATAATTTTCTGTTTTTACGTTTTTTATGTAGATAATGGTCCTTATTATCTTGTTCCACTTTTGGGGGGAGAGGAATTCAAAGTCAATCGCAAAGACCTGAGACGTCTGCGCAGAGTCGACAAACTAATGATTATACGTCAATATTACTTAACGAAAGCAGAATCTCCAGTGTCTCAAGCCTAGAGTAAAATAAAACCGTATTAAACGAAGTAGTTGGGACATTTACGCCCTTTCTTTAGCGAGCAACGCTTCAATACGAGCTAAACGTTTACTGGTTGTGATAGCCATGAATTTACTTTTGTCATAAAAACCCAAGTTATTTATACTCATAAAAACAGAACTTTTCTCGTAAATACAGAACAAATTTTACTCATAAAAACAGAACTAACTTAGCTCATTGAAACTTTTTTTTTCCAGGTGAACACAATACGCTTCCGTAGCAAGCAGACAGACATCTTTTATTTCCTTTAACCCTTACACCCCAATTTTCAAAAGTTACGTTGTTACTGTTCAGTGACAAAAGTGTCCCACCGTCACAAAACATCATAGCTTCTTTTTTTGGCATAAATCTTTTTATAAACTTGTGCCCTGATTATATTTAATTATTTTCAATTTGAAAGTTTTTTTTGCCAGTGTATGTGAAAGCATCTTTTTTTGGGGGGTAAAAAAAACAGACCAAAAAATGTAGGTAACACTTTATTTTACACTACACTTTTTACATTGTAGCTACCTCATTAATTACAATATAACAAACAGTGTAACTAACTGTAATAACATGTAACTACATTGTACTTACGTGATGAAATCTACTAACCCTCAACCCTTACACTTACTTCCATCATGTAAGTACAATGTAGTTACATGATGTAGTTACAATTACTAGGGCTGCACGATATGGAGAAAACATGCGATATTCGATAACTATGTTGAAAATTACGATAACGATATTATTGTGATGTTTAAAAATAGAGCCTACTTTTCGGACATTTTAAGTTAAATTCTCTACATTTCACAAAAATGTAAGTTCCTGTATTTACAAGTCAAAACAGCAACAAAATCAAAACTTAACACAGACTAAACCAAGAATAAAACAAGGCTAAGCTGTGACTAAATTCATTAAATTACCACTAAAACTGGACTTTTTAAACATTTTTATTTAGTCACAACACATGTTCTTTTAAGGCTCTGGTGGAAAATGATTCTTCAGTGTAAATCTCTGTCAGATGGAAAACCACAGTGTTATTGTGATATATTTAGATTCTTGCGATACGGATATTGCATTTGCTGATATTGCGATAACGATAATTTTGCGATATATTGTGCAGCCCTAATTATTACAGCCTTGGGTCTGTCAAAGATTACCAACAACATTTCAATGGCAAAAATGCAAAAGTATCTACAGCAAAAGTGAGGAAAAAACTCTTATCTGCATTTTGGAAATACCTAGTTACTGTTAACACATATTATAGCAATACAGTCTTAAATTTGTATTATAAATTGCCTATTTTTCTGCAAGAAAACAACTTTTTTCCCTCTTTTTTCAGACAGGTTTTGCTTTTTGGCCATCAATTTATTTTTAGGGATTATTTTTTCCTGTGCTATGTAGGATCTAAAAACCAGCTCTCATTAAAACTGCTTGTTGTTGTGGATTTCAGGCAACTCAATATAATTCAATGAAAAAAAATAAATAAAAAGTGCGTCCCCTAGCTTCATGGTCACAACAGTCCAAGAGAAGAAGATAATACGAGGAGAAGCTATTCAACTGGAGCTGCTCTTATAGTTTCTAAACCTATTACGAGTCTGGCGTCTTTGTTTTGTTTTATTTCGTGCCTCCGCTTGACCAAAACCATTTGTTAATCTGTCATTTTCAAATTACTTCCAGATTTTGCTCCCGACAGTAATCTCCAGCGAAGGGTAAAGGTGACCGCGCTCGCTTTAGGAGGAGCTGAAATCCTCTCTCCTCCGCAGATAAAACTGACCCAGGGCTTGAATTTTTCAGGTCGAGTTCAGTAATTACTGCTCTTGTTGTTCGCTCACTGCCTGCTGCTCTGCTCTGCTCTGACTCCCTAACCTCCAAAGCTCAAGCAGATATCATTACTTATTAAATTTCACTTTTTGAAAAATAGTTGTGCTGAATTTATTCTTAGCTCTATATATTTTGTGGTTGTATTGAAGCCCTGTTGTTGTTTTTGGTTTATATTTTGTATTTTGTGTACTTTCATCATAGTTGCATCATGGTTGTTCTGTTTAGGTAACGCACCAATATATTTTCTGACATTACTAATTAAGACCCTGGCTACCTGTTGTTGTATTTCACATAGGTTTGTGAAGACTCTGTCACCAAATCACAAAAAAGGTTTAAAAAAAAAGTAGGGGTGTAACGATACAGTTTTTTTTTTCTATGATACAACTACATCGATACACATGACCTTGTATCGAATCGTATCGTTTTCTAGGAAGTGAATATCGATACACATGAAGTATCGATCGATAATATCGGAAATATCGAAATTAGAAATTTTGTGTTTTTAATGAAATAAAATGTTAAATTTAACTTTTCTTCACTCTCTGTCTGCTGGACATAATCAACCCCGGCCGCGGTGCTACATTTGAGAGTAAACTTTTATGATTTTTGGCAAAAAGTTGCTGTCTCGATTATCGATATGAAGGTGTCGAATCGTATCGTTCTAAATTAGCCAATATCGCCCTTGCATTGTATCAAAACAATTCTAATTGATACATATCATATTGTTGCAAAAATGTATCGTTACACCCCAAAAAAGCAGTCATCTGGCCTTTTTTTTAAAATGATTACTGTCGGGAGTGGTTGTTGAAGACAGATGTTTCACTTTCACCCATGAGGCTTTGTCAATTCTGAATGAAACTGGTGAGAGCTGGGTTTTATGCTTCGAGGAGGGAGGAGTTTTAGACCTGAAACTAGATTTAGGGTTAGATTTATTAAAGATTGACATATACAATGTGAAAATATGATAAAAACATAACTAAAACATCAGTAAAACACTAAAATCATTATAAATTATACCATAAAAGTCACCTATAAAACTATAAACCTATAAATCTAAGAGCAAGACTAGAAATGTCTTTTAGTCTTGCTCTTGTTTGCTAAAAATTGCCTTTGGTGTCTCAGCTCATGTCCAGTGGAAGGAGCCTGAGTTATAAAGGTGCAGAGGACAGGAACTACGTCTTTCAGGACGTTAGTGAGGGTCTGCACAAACTAAATCCCTTTGGGTTAGAATAGTTGAATGGTTGCAGTGGTTTTGGGTCGTTGGGAGTCCTTTAACCTCAGCTGGAGTGAGTGGCAGAGTCGTTATCCCTCCTGGGCCTGGTCAGCTCCTTCAGATGTTAATGACCTGAGTGAAACTGGTTTGTTTTGTTTGGGTTTCAGGAGACTCTGAGCCCACCGTTTCTGTTTAAAGAAGGTTTATCTTTTTTGATAAAGTTTGCTTCTTTGACTCAGAACGTTCTTTCTCTCTGGCTAAGATTTGGACCTCACTGTCCTCAAAGGAGTGGTCTGTGTCCTTTTGTTGTTGGGATGAACCAGTTTTTGTCTGAGAGTTTTAAGGATGTGTGTTGCCTTTCAAGTCTCCAAAACCAGAAGTTAGTTTCAGGTCGAAACCTCCTCCTTCCTAGTTATTTCAGAGGATTTAACCCAGCTCTGTTACCAGTTTGATTCAGAACTGTCAAAGCCACTCAGAGGAAAAATGAAATGTTCAACTTAAAACACTTTTTAAACCTTTCATTTCTATTTTACAAAAGTGTAAATGTTTAATCAGGAAAACCCAGAAATGTAGCTTTCTTTTTGGGAGGGACAGATAAAAATATTTCTGATAGTATTACAATGATATTAGCAGTAGTAGTACTTGTAATTATAGAAGTGAAGGTAGAAGTTGTTGTAGTAACATTAGTAGTCTTAATAGTAGTTAATAGTAGTTGTAAGTTAAGTTTACTTTTATTTAGGTAAACTTCACATTTATTTACCACAAATATATCACTCACCTGCGTCCTTAAGAAGAAATCTCTCATTCCTTGTCGTTATATATTTGCACCGTTGAACTTAATGCACTATTTATTTACACCTACCTCACACCAAACCAACTCTGTCTTTAGAGCCGGCGGTTCAGCTCAGGTACCTCCAACTTCTGCCTCATCAAAGCTGGAGGTACAGCTCAATCGATGCCGTTATGAAGAGGCACAGTCCTCCCACTCTCGGTGAAATATGGATGGGGCCGGTGGCTAATGTTCGCTGCCTCGGCTGATAAAACGCACTGGCTGTAAAAGAGCGTAGACATAATATGTGCTCACTACATCTGTTTAAACTCTGTGTATATATATATTTGTCTATTGCAAAGCCTCGATGCATTTTTAATACAGAAACAAGCCCATCAATTTTTAACAATGTCTTTGGAGTAACACGCAATTTGTCCCAGAGCCAGTTGTTTCAGATTGGGCCGCTGCTACGCTCCAGGAATTCAGATCAGGGACAGAGTATTGTATATTTTCTGTTAGTTTTGAGGCATATTTGGAAGACTGCATGTGTTGTACCCTTGCCCTTTTTGGGATTGTGGAACAGAATAAAAGGCAGATGTTTTCAGTCCTGGTTAGTTTCACCTGGCGTTGCACAGAAATCTGTTACCTACCATTACTAACCCCACCACTCACCCACAACATCAGAAAAAAATGTAATTTCTGCTTTTACTTAATGGAAAATATGTAAAACCTGACTAATTTTTCACCCGAAGATACCAAGCTATTACAGAAAATTTAAGTGGAGCTTTGGAATCAATGAAGTATCTGTTTAATCTAATTTACTCTAATCTAATTTAATGTAATCTATTTTATTGCTGAGTTTAGGGCTGCAACTAATGATTATTTTGATAATCGATTGATCTGTTGATTACTTTTTTGATTAATTGATTAATAATCAGATAGAGAAGCGCGAGTAAATGATTAAAAACTTGAGGTGTTTTATAGTTTTTGTTAAAAATTGGTGATAATGCTACCAAAAAGCACTTAATTTTTGCAAAATTAAATCAAACAAAGCTACAAGCATGGTTCTTGAAGATGTTTATATAGAGCATATATACATAATGACGTAATACATATGATATTTTTAATCAAATACACAAAATGTACATTGTTTTTAATTGTTTACTGCTCTGTCTAGGTAATAAAACTTTCTCGACAGAACATGGCATGTGTCAGAGTTTATTAAATATCCCAGTTAGCGATTATTCGATTACTAAATTAGTTGATGATTATTTCAATAATCGATTAATCGATTAGTTGTTGCAGCCCTAGCTGAGCTTAACTTTAGACTGATGTAAGCTGGTAAATATCAATATTATAATAAATAGCAATATTTATCTGTTTTTCACTTTATTTCCCTATTTTTTATTTATTTATTTTTTCCACAGACATACTCAGAGCAAAAAAAAAAAAAGAAATTATACTGACATACTTAATGTTAATTTTTTTGACTGTAGGGGTGTAATGATACAGTTACTGTCAAAGTCAATGTATTGTTTTTGTTTTTTTTTATTCCTATGATAAAACGATATCGATACGGATTGCCTTTTATCAAATCATATAGTTTTTTAGGTAGTATATATTGATATACATGGAGGAAAAAAAATATAATATCACACATATCAATATAAAAAACATATGTCTTTATGTAATTTTTGTGTTTTTAATTAAATTAAATACTATATTCAACTTTTCTTCACTCTGTCTGCAGGACATAATCAACCCCGGGTGCGATGCTGGATTTGAGAGTAAACTTTCATGTTTTTTGTCAAAAAGTTGCTGTATCGATCGTATTAAAGTGAAAGTGTTGAATCGTATTGTTCTAAATCAGCCAATATTGTTCTTGAATATCGTATCATATTGTTGCAAAAATGTATCCTTACACCTCTAACATCTATTAATTGAGTAAAAATCCCTTATTAGAGTGTGAAGCATAACAGAAATTAGTAATGAAACGTATCTGACGTCTTCAGGTCTTGTTTTTTTCTCAGTGTACAGTTGTAGGCCTATGCTACTGCGTTATTGTTTAGGTCCTTTGAGCATCGTAAAAAAGAATCGTTCACCTTTGTATATGACAAGTTTTGACCGTACATTTCTCATTCTTCGTTGCAGAGCCTTGTCGCTCGTCTGAAGGAGAACCTGGAGAAGCTGACGGAGGAGCGGGACCAGCGCAGCAACAGTGAGATCCGAGAGAGGGAGCAGAACAAACGCCTCCAGAGACAGATCCGGGACATCAAGGAGGAGATGGGAGAACTGGGCAAGAAGGAGGCAGAGGCCAGCCGCAAGAAACACGAACTGGTGAGGGCTCACATACCTGTTACTTTCGTTTTTATTGAGTTGTATGGAAACATCGTCTGTATTTAGGATTTTTAGTATTACGAGACAGGTCCATTTTACTGCTAAGCCTATGTTTTTGTAATCTAGGAGTCAAAACACAACACTATATATAAAAAAAGTGTTAGAATTTACTCAAAAAAAACAATTACCGCAATATATTTTGGTTAGATAATACTCCTTTGACTCAGGTAAAACACAAACATTGAAATTAAAATGTGTAAAAGCTGGCTATTCTTTTCTAAAACTTTTAACAGCAGAAAATTGGATAAAATTTAACTTTAGGTTGTGGTTATGAAATTGATCTTATACTGAATCATAATCAGTAACAATTAACCATTATTTCCTGATAATGTTAACCTGAGAAAATGGGTAAAAATTAACTTTTGGCTGCAATATTTAATTTTTTGCGCACTGGCCACGGTGACTAGTTTTTTTCAAAAGTTGCCAGCCAAATAAGTGCTTTTTCTAGCCACAAATTAAGTTTTTATGTATGGATTTATTAAATACAAAAACTGGTTTGCCTAGACATAATAAATTGTATCTGTGTGCATGTGGTGTCCGTTCTTTTAAAACATGTTAGCGTATTTTCCACACTATAAGGCGCATCGGATTATAAGGCGCACCTTCGATTAATGGCCTATTTTAAAACTGTTTTCATATATAGGGCGCACCGCATTATAAGGCGCATCCACTAGATGGCGCTGCGCTAAAGGGAATGTCAATAAAACAGTCAGATAAGTCAGTCAGTCAAACTTTATTAATAGAATACAAACCAGCGTTCTTACAACTCCCTCGTTGAAAACTAGGGATGCACAGATACCACTTTTTTTCAAACCGGTACGAGTACGAGTACTTCCATTTGAGTACGTACCGATACGAGTACTTATACAGGGGTAACTTTATAGTTTATACAGTCACACTGCTGTATCTCATTCATCCCATACCGTGTCGTCTTTTTGCCGTCTGTCCCCGCTCTGCGATGCTAAGTTATTTTTACAACAGAGTGGTTTGAACACAGCTAACCATGGCTAAAATTAGCTGAATATGGACATGTTATACCTCATTTTAAAGCTTAGATTCTCCTCTATTCATTCGCTGAAATAATTTTAAAGACAGATTGAGCATCTGCGCATAACTAGCGGAGATTCGCCATTACATACAGGAGCTAACACAATTAGCAACGGTATTTCTTATGTTTTATCAGACAACAACTGCTTCAGACTCCGCGCTTATATCATTTTCGGGACAACTAGGACAACAAAAGGACAACTGCTTAAGTTTTAGGACTCGCGTATGATTTGGGATAAGTCTGGTTGAGCAGAATGTAGAGCCAGCTTTGCTTTTAAAACCTGTCACTTCGGCGACGCCCCCTGAATACGGTAGCCATAATTAACCAACATTGATCCATATATAAGGCGCATCGGATTATAAGGCGCACTGTCGGTTTTTGAGAAAATTAAAGGCTTTTAGGTGCGCCTTATAGTGCGGAAAATACGGTATTTAGTTTTTAGCCCTGGAGACATGTACTAAATTATTACTAATAATAATAAACCGCCATAAAAATATGCAATGGAGACAGTATTAAAACGTTAAATTGCCTTTGTTAAAAAAAACTGAACAAAACCAAATTCTTTTGAGAGCTCCTGTGAACAGAGAACCATGAGCTTAAAAAAAGTTAGCTCACTGTGGCAGTAGAAAGCTAATGTTAGATAATTCATCAACATGACACTTTTCAGATATTCTTTATTAGGGATGGGAATTGATAAGATTTTGTCAATGCCATTGTCGATTCTGCTTATCGATCTGATTCTTTATCGATTCCTGATCTATCTGGGAATAAAATTAATAGATTTGTGGCCTTACAGTTTATTATGAAGCAGAAATAGAAGCTTATTTTTATTTTCATGTATGTGGGCCTATTTTAAACTGGGCTCACCAAACAGAAGTAACATGTAGTCAGACAGGTGAGGGTCAGACAGGTGAGGGTCAGACAGGTGAGAGTCAGACAGGAGAGGGTCAGACAGGTGAGAGTCAGACAGGTGAGAGTCAGACAGGTGAGGGTCAGACAGGTGAGAGTCAGACAGGTGAGAGTCAGACAGGTGAGAGTCAGACAGGTGAGAGTCAGACAGGTGAGGGTCAGACAGGTGAGAGTCAGACAGGAGAGAGTCAGACAGGTGAGAGTCAGACAGGTGAGGGTCAGACAGGTGAGGGTCAGACAGGTGAGGGTCAGACAGGTGAGAGTCAGACAGGTGAGGGTCAGACAGGTGAGAGTCAGACAGGAGAGAGTCAGACAGGTGAGAGTCAGACAGGTGAGAGTCAGACAGGAGAGGGTCAGACAGGAGAGAGTCAGACAGGTGAGAGTCAGACAGGTGAGGGTCAGACAGGTGAGGGTCAGACAGGTGAGAGTCAGACAGGTGAGGGTCAGACAGGTGAGAGTCAGACAGGAGAGAGTCAGACAGGAGAGAGTCAGACAGGTGAGAGTCAGACAGGAGAGAGTCAGACAGGTGAGAGTCAGACAGGTGAGAGTCAGACAGGAGAGGGTCAGACAGGTGAGAGTCAGACAGGAGAGGGTCAGACAGGAGAGGGTCAGACAGGAGAGGGTCAGACAGATGAGAGTCAGACAGGTGAGGGTCAGACAGGTGAGAGTCAGACAGGTGAGAGTCAGACAGGTGAGAGTCAGACAGGAGAGGGTCAGACAGGTGAGAGTCAGACAGGAGAGGGTCAGACAGATGAGAGTCAGACAGGTGAGGGTCAGACAGGTGAGAGTCAGACAGGAGAGAGTCAGACAGGTGAGAGTCAGACAGGAGAGAGTCAGACAGGTGAGAGTCAGACAGGTGAGAGTCAGACAGGAGAGGGTCAGACAGGTGAGAGTCAGACAGGAGAGGGTCAGACAGATGAGGGTCAGACAGGTGAGAGTCAGACAGGAGAGGGTCAGACAGGTGAGAGTCAGACAGGAGAGAGTCAGACAGGTGAGAGTCAGACAGGTGAGAGTCAGACAGGAGAGAGTCAGACAGGTGAGAGTCAGACAGGTGAGAGTCAGACAGGTGAGGGTCAGACAGGTGAGAGTCAGACAGGAGAGAGTCAGACAGGTGAGAGTCAGACAGGTGAGAGTCAGACAGGTGAGGGTCAGACAGGTGAGAGTCAGACAGGAGAGGGTCAGACAGATGAGGGTCAGACAGGTGAGAGTCAGACAGGTGAGAGTCAGACAGGAGAGGGTCAGACAGGAGAGGGTCAGACAGGTGAGGGTCAGACAGGTGGGACAGGATTCAGCGTTTTCTACGGAGGTTTCTCTCCCGTGAGTGCGTGTGCATTAATTAGAGAGAGGAGAACTGACATGCACTGCACGATGAGCGCCGCGCTTTGTAGGCTGCTCATCGAAGGTGACTTTTGCAGCGAAGTAAAGTAAAAAGGGTTAGAGGCGCTGCTCTGGAGCGGGGCAGGTGTCGGAGCAAAACCTGCTCACACAAACAGCAGCTGCCCACAGCGGCATCGATAAGAAGGGATCATTAACAGCAGAGGCAGACAATTCCAATGAATTGGAAAAATTAGAACCGGGTTTCGATGCCCATCCCTATACTTTATTAAATTTAAAGACATTTTTACAATATTAGAAAAGTTAAAGTTAGCCAGTGCTAATGATAAAAATTGTAGCTGACATATTAGACAATAGAAAATTTAGTTCCATCAAGGCTCAACACATACTTCTTCCTTTTGTGTCTTTTAGCTTAAATATACCTTAAATATTAGAAAAAGCTGTAGTTTTGATACAGAAGCTGTAAGTTTTCTGGAAGAGGTCATCCCCCACAGCCATGGAATCTCCTGCTTTTGGATGCAGAAGAAAGCCAAAACTTCAAGACACCAATTATTCACCAACATTGCAAACTAAAAAGCCAACAGGATACTTGTTGTCTGTTGCGTGTCTCTCAGAAGGCCGTGGCATTTCAGGAGCCGCATTCATCAGCAACAAAACACAAACACTGACCCAATCAACCTTTGGTGGCTCTGCTCTTTGAAAAGTTCACCGTGTCTGCTCTCGTTAACAGGAAATGGACATCGAGAGCTTGGAGGCGGCTAATCAGAGTCTGCAGGCCGACCTGAAACTGGCCTTCAAGAGGATCGGAGACCTGCAGGCGGCGATCGAGGACGAGATGGAGAGCGACGACAACGAAGACCTCATCAACAGGTACGAGTCGACACTGCTGATCCTGGGACAGCGTGGCAAGGAAAGTTTTAAATTTCATATGGTAGAAGAATATTGTGAAGATATTGTGAAGATGTGATGATTCGAAGTCTAAACTCTTTTGTCACTTCCTCAGCAAAGAATGTGTTTATAAATGTTGTGAATATTATGTTTATTGACAGATTTTTATAACAGCTCAGCAGGTTTCCTTCCTTGTCTAAGGTTCATCTAAGGCTGGATTGCACCAATGTTTCAACCAAAGTTTTTATTTCTCCCAGACATTTGAGTCGCATGCCGGTTCTTTAGCTTTGCTCTTGTGGCTCCTTGGCCATGTGACGTCTGGTTAATGTAAAGTCAAAAAAGGACAACTATTGAAACAATCTGTATCATCTTGTCAGGTTAAAATAAAACTTTCTCCATGTTTTCTACAAGAAATTGGTACTGAATGTAACTCCAGTTCTCAGAGTATCTGTGTCTTCTAAATATCACACTGCGGTTTAGTGGCCTATTTAATTATAATCAGTATTTAGCACTTAGTATTCTTTGTTAGTTTGCAGTAATTAATGACCATCCGTAGGCTTAAGTTGAACAACTTTTGTGCATTAAAATTGGTTTTGGGTCTTTACAGATGCAAATTTTGTATTCTTGGCAACAATTGTTTGTTTTTTTATCCAGAAAGTTGCAGACCCCATACAGTCTTTATATTACTGACCTTAA
Source organism: Bostrychus sinensis (assembly GCA_020698575.1). NCBI lineage: Eukaryota > Metazoa > Chordata > Actinopteri > Gobiiformes > Eleotridae > Bostrychus > Bostrychus sinensis. The sequence goes on along the minus strand of CM036245.1, from coordinate 8,308,194 downwards.
ATTTTGTTAAAGCATTAAGAAGTTTCCAGCATGCCAACACATCAACCTATTAGCTACCTAGCATTCCTGCTAAACAAAAGTCTTTAGCATTAGATGTTTTCATTTTTTTTGCACAAAAACATACTGAAACTTTATAACTTCAAACACTTTGCCAAATTAATATATAATTAAAATTTTGCAGCACATCTTCTGCTAATTTGTGTAAAAATGTTTGACTTGTGAAATTTATGCAACACAGGCAAACACAAATGATCATAATAATGGATCTGATCGATACTTGAAAGCACTTTACATGCTGCCATACCTCGCCAACAACCTCTCCGACACACCAGCTCTTGGAAGTGTCTTGCCCAAGGACACGACGGCAGTATGAAGCTCGCCAGACTTCTGCTCAGCGGACGTTAGCCTCTTCCTCCTCCTGAGCTACAACAAAAATGACAGTGTTTTGGTGTAGTCCAGCCTAAAATGTTTCAAAGCTATAATTTCACAACAGCCCTTTCCTTCCAGCAGCTTGTCCAAGTCTCCTTTTGCCCCGCACACACAGAGAAACAGATCCGCAGGAGCCAAGGGCAAAACCCAGTGAAATCATTTGCATTGTAATGATCTTTGGACAGAGCCAAAGGTCCTCCGTTGTGATTTTGTGTTTTTTGTTTTCTAAGGCTGTAATATTCGTCCACTTGCTCCCGGCCTTGGCCTCTCTGTTTGAAAACGTTATTTACTCAGACGCTTGCCGAGCTCGACTAATTTTTTTTTCTGAGCCGGACCCCACGATGCAAGAGGTTGAAGGTTTTCTTTGAACAGCGGCAGTAAACAGCGCCGGATCATTAGAGTTAGTCATGCTGAGTCACAAACACAGACTGAATATTACTAATAGACGCTTTGTCAGAACTGGCATTTCAAGCACTTTTATCTATAGGCCCTTCAACTTCAACGCCATGTGACCTAAGCCCCGCCCACATATTTATATCCAACGGGAAGAGCTCAGTGATTAATACTTCTCCAATATTTTCTTAAACATTTTCCTTAAATACAAGAGTAAAATGCTAATTCAAAGTCTAAAAACTAAAAAAAAAAAGTTAAACTTCATAATTTACTGCACTGAAGCCAATCACATGCTTTCATTCTCAAAAAAGGGACGCTCCCAATGGCTGTTGGTCCACTCTGACCTAATGGCTGCCAAAGTTACAAAGGAAAAAGTCTGTTCTAGCGCTGGCTGTGTCTGTATACTCTGAGCAACAGCCCAAAAAAGAATAGACCATGGTTTCTTTGGTTAAATTTTTGTCATAGATATTATTAAAATAACTTCTAATTGATTGTTTCATAGAAATAGTTGGTCAAAAATGCTGCCAAACAAATTATTTTTTTTAATGCACAAGAGAAAACTGAGGTCATTAGGACTTTGTTAATCTTAAAAACCATTACTCAGTCTGTGAAAATATTGGAAGAACTTTGATATGAAGCAGCAACGTTAAATCTTAACAAAAAGACACAACTATGAGAGTTTTTGACTTGATAATCCAGCTTCTCTCGGGGAAGAAAACACGTGGGCCGAGCTTATGACGTATACTACAGCTGTGCAGTAGAGGGCGCTAGCGAATAAAAGTTATTCCTGACCAGATGAGAAAAAGTCTATCGATAATATTTAGTCAACGCTTCAGCTTCTGGCAAAATCCTGTTTAGGTAATTGTCTCTCTGTAACTGAACTCTAGGTGGTGCTGTTTCTGAGTCTTTTTATGTTTATGGTCAAAATCTATGCATCACGCTACATCACTACATCTGTCACAAGTTCTGTATTTTGATTTTAAAGATTCACTTTTCATTTATGTTCTTTCATGTTGATTTGAAGCTTTATTTCTTTGTGTTTTCTTCTGTTTGTCCTCTGTCTTCATCCTCGTCTTCATCACGACCAGTTTGCAGGACATGGTGACAAAGTATCAGAAACGAAAGAACAAAACGTGAGGAGCTCGAAATGAGTTTTTTTGTTTTTGTTTTGTTTTGCGGTAACAGCACGGCCTCTGACACGCTTTGTGAGATTTTGTTGTTTATTTTTTTGCCTCTGGAGATGATGCACAGTCCACAGTCTCTCCTCACAGCCACAGATCTGATATGGAAGAGGGAAAGTCCAGTTTGGTTCATTAGTTGTGGCTGTCAGGCTGCAAGAAAGAAACGGAAAAGAAAGAAATCCCCCCAACGCTCGCAAGAGATTCAAAATAAAATACGATATGTGGTAGTTAATGTGTTTACTCAAATATATTCTTTGTGCGGCCCAAGTCTGGAGAACAGAAACCAGCTACAAACAGATATTTTATTCACTTCTCCTGTCCCAACTGTGCTCTCAGTTACATAGTACATTACTTACCCATAATGCAACTGTTTTGTCCTTCCCAGATTGGTCACCACTGTTAATCTGTAACAAAGAGTGTAGTTTGAGTTTTATGACGCAATAAACAAAGTCATTTCCCAATAAGTATTAATAAATGTTAATTTACAATACTAAACTTTCACCCGATAGCTATACGTTTGATACTTCTGTGACGCCATGGATAATAATGGTATCCGCACTGCTTTTACAGTCAAATGTGGGTCAAAAGTGCCAGGCCTGTAGGGGGCAGCACTGCACTTCTAAGCACTTGGTTTGCCAACCACTGTCACACAAATAAATAAAAGTATTTACTCAAGAAATACATGTCAGACGGACTTTTGGAAACATGACTTGGGTTCTTGTTTAAGTTTACTTTATTTAAAATTTAAGGAGAAAATATGAGTAATTTGTGATACTGAATCACAAAACCTGTTGTTTCGCAATTTATCGAAATTGCAATATGAATTGTCTTGGCTTTAAAGTATGATGATAGCATTGTATCGTCCCAGCGCTGTCGGGTCGATCAGCCATTCAGTCAAGAGAGTAACAGGTCCCCCTAAACTTCTGAAAATCCCACGCGGACCCCCAACAATAAAACTTCACTCTAATCAAAACAAAATATTATGTTTTTCCCCACTGACTGTTGGCCAAAACTAGCTTTAAAGTATATTTTTAAACAAGTATATATCCATGCTTCATTTCAAACTCAATTTCTTTTGATTTACTTAATGTACACAACCCCTGGGACGCTCCTGCAGTACCTCCGCAGACCCGCAGGGGGCCTCAACCCCACTTTGAGAACTATTACGGTAGATAATTTAAAATTTCAGGTTTACCACTCTCAGTTTAGATAATTACCTGTTGCATTTTTCCAGATACAATGGTATAACTCACTGGACAATGGAGAAACGTTTTTATCCAAACTTTGTTCAAATACAAATGCAAATATCTCAACTTTTCAACTTTTAGCAAGAAGCAATAGCCAACAAGTGACATTTTGGAGAAATTGAGGTCTGAATCTAAAATGTAAGCTTTTGGTGAGCTTTTTATTTTTATGTACAAGATTATACAAACCGACAATATTAAAACACATATAATAATTAAAAGTTGAGTCCTGTTCTCCAGATTAGGACCTCACCTGCTGTTTAGAGCTAAAATCCAGTTATTTACCACTACTACCACATACTTCCTGCTGAGTAAAGAAACCCTGATTTCTGACTTTAAGGCTTGAGATTGTACTGCGAGTCGTGCCGTATCAAAGACTGGCTTAGTTCCACATGTTGGCCTGTTCAGACACGGCTCATTTGAAGCTCTGCGAGATAAGCGGGATTTTCACTTTGAAGTCTAAAAGCTGCTGGATAATGCATCATCAACAGGGCTGGAGTATCTGCGCCGTAACCCTCAGTTTAGTGCACGGTGCGCTGCATGCCCCACGCTGCCACGCATGAGAGCTGCCCACTGAGAAGCCCAGCATGAAGTAACAAACCCTGTGTGCAACAATAACAACCCCAGAAAATGCAAACGCAATATCTGTATCGCAAGAATCTAAATATATCACAATAACGCTGTGGTCTTCCATCTGACAGAGATTTACACTGAAGAATCATTTTCCACCAGAGCCTTAAAAGAACATGTGTTGTGACTAAATAAAAATGTTTAAAAAGTCCAGTTTTAGTGGTAATTTAATTAATTTAGTCACAGCTTAGCCTTGTTTTATTCCTGGTTTAGTCTGTGTTACGTTTTGATTTTGTCGCTGTTTTGACTTGTAAATACAGGAACTTACATTTTTGTGAAATGTAGTGAATTTAACTTACTGTGTTTGAAAAGTAGGCTCTATTTTCAAATATCGCAATAATATCATTATCACACTTTTCAACATAGTTATCAAATATCGGAGGTTTTCTCCATATCGTGCAGTCGTCTCTACCGACTAAACTACTGCTGCCTCAAAGTAACAGTACTTTTTTAATACTTGTGCTTGAAGAAAGGAAATAGTAATATGTTTTTAATTATTCTTTGTTGATATGGCAGTTTATTGAGTTGATTTTATAATAGTGTTCAACAATAGGAACGATTTACAGAGGACCTTAAAACTACAAAATCTTGTCCCTTTGGATCATTTTGAGTCTATTTTGAAAGACCTGGAGATGCAATCACTAACCTGCCACTGCTTCTAAATGTGTCTTTGTATCTCATTGTTTTTAACTCTTATTTCTCTTTTATTGTATTTTGTATGCACTGTGGGTTGTGTTGTTGACGCCTCTTGGCCAGGACTCCCTTGAAAAAGAGATCTTTGAATCTCAGTGGGACTTCCCTGGTTAAAGAATGGTTAAATAAATAAAAAAATAAAAAAATAGACCAGGTAAGAAAGCACCCAGCACAGTACATCAGTACATGTTACAGCAATACATAGACATATAGTTAGTTAGTCCTGATTTATTCCTGGTTTAGTCCTGGTTTAGTCCTGGTTTAGTCCTGGTTTAGTCCTGGTTTAGTCCTGGTTTAGTCCTGATTTATTCCTGATTTATTCCTGGTTTAGTCCTGGTTTAGTCCTGGTTTAGTCCTGGTTTAGTCCTGGTTTAGTCCTGGTTTAGTCCTGGTTTAGTCCTGATTTATTCCTGATTTATTCCTGATTTAGTCCTGGTTTAGTCCTGGTTTAGTCCTGGTTTAGTCCTGGTTTAGTCCTGGTTTAGTCCTGGTTTAGTCCTGGTTTAGTCCTGGTTCATCAAAGTTATTCCATGTTTTTCCATATATTAGTTTATTTATTGTCACAAAAACATACATAACACATACAATAAAAAGGAAGAAAAAGAAAAAATTATAAAAGACAACGCACTGCAATAAAACTAGGATTCACCAGCATCAGGATAAGTCTGTTCTCAGAGTTATTCAGGCGACAGATAAATACATTTAAAAACTAAATATGTTGATATTTAGGCTTAGTTTCATTCACACAGTTGTCAATAGACAATAAGAAACAACTCAGCATAGACAGTTTTCTATATAAACAAAAAGGTTTAAAATGATCCATGTTGCAGACACTGAGAATACAAAGTCATATTTGCAACTACGACTGCAAATACTTCATGTAACCCACCCAGCCTTACTATAGTTTTGACTGACATGACATTCTCAAGGCTTGTATTAGTTCATGAGACATAGTGCAACATTTCAGTAGCTGGGTATAATCCACTTGAATGAAGATCTTTTGAATATCTTAAAGGCAAGTTTTTGCATTTTGTTGTCATAAAAATGTCCAAAAAGACCAGTCCTAGTGCATGATATTAAGCAATGCAAGTCTAGCAAAAATCTTGAGCAACAAAGGAACATATTAGCTGCAGCCTCTTCTTGTTGTCGTGTTAATTCTCAAACACATTTTCATCAAAAAGCCACCTGTTTTGCTGCTCTCCTCCGCCGCATTGTGCCAAAGCCCCTTATCTCTCCCAATATGAACAGCCGGCCCACTTCGAGAGCGGCTTGGCCAATATCTTCTTTAATAACTCACACAGTTTAACTACAAACGGCAGACTGAAGAATGGCTCTTATCCAGGAGTTTTTAAGGATTTCATTTGGATCTCGCTTTGCCAAATAAATGACTGAGCGGACGGTGAATAGTGGCGGCCGTGGCTCGCCCCATTTGTCTCAGAGGAGCTTTGATAAACGGCGCCTGGCTCTGGGGAGAACAGGATTTGTCCTGTGTGGCTGGAGTATAGTTGATCATTTAAGCCTAAGAAAAATATAGGAAATGGTTGAAAAATACAGTTTCTGGACCGTCATTTTTTAGTAGTAGTAAATAGTCCATAAATCACATAGGTTGTTATTATTGGCGTACTTCATACCTGTTGCTGGGATAGGCTCCAGACACTCGTTAGCTGAAGGTGAATGAATAGTTAGCATCCTCCAGGACTCATGATATTGGCACAAAATCCTGATTTAATCCTGGTTTGGCCCTTGTCAAGTCATAGTTTAGCCCATTTTAGCCCTTGTTTAGCCTTTAGTTTGGCCCTTGTTTAGCCAAAATAGTCCTTTTATTCCCTGTTTAGCCCTGGTTTAGTTTTAGTTCCTGTCTAAGCCCTGGTTAAGACCTGGTTTAGCCCTAGTTTTGTACTGATTTTGCCCTGGCTTAGCTCTTGTTTAGTCCTGGTTTAGCCCTTGTTTAGATCGTGTTTTGCCCTGATTTAGCTTTGGTTTATTCCTGGTTGACTTTTGTTAAGCCCTTGTTTAGTCCTAGTTTAGTTCTTGTCTATTCTTGGTGGAGCCCTGGTTCAGGCCTTGTTTAGGCCTTGGTTTAGTCCTGATTTAGTCTTGGTTTTGTCTGGGTTCAGCCCTTTTTAAGCCCTTGTTTAGTACTGGTTTAATTCCTGTTTAGTCCTGGTTTAGCCCTTGTTTTGCCTTGTTTTTTGTCTTGGTTTAGCCCTTGTTGAAGCCTTGTTTGGCCCAGGTTATGTCCTGGTTTAATCATGGTTTAATCATGGTTTAGCCCTAGTTCAGCCCTTCTTTAGTCTTGTTTTAGTCCTGATTTAGTCGCTGGTTTAGTCCTGGTTCAGTCCTGGTTCAGTCCTGGTTCAGCCCTGGTTCAGTCCTGGTTCAGCCCTTGTTTTGCCCATGTTTAGTCCCGGTTTAGTCCTAGTTTAGTCCTGGTTTAGTCCTAGTTTAGTCCTGGTTTAGTCCTAGTTTAGTCCTGGTTTAGTCCTGGTTTAGTCCTAGTTTAGTCCTGGTTTAGTCATTGTTTAGTCCTAGTTTAGTCCTGGTTTAGTCCTGGTTTAGTCCAGGTTTAGTCCTGGTTTAGTCCTAGTTTAGTCCTGGTTTAGTCCTAGTTTTGTCCTAGTTTAGTCCTGGTTTAGTCCTAGTTTAGTCCTGGTTTTGTCCTAGTTTAGTCCAGGTTTAGTCCTGGTTTAGTCCTGGTTTAATCCTAGTTTAATCCTAGTTTAGTCCTGGTTTAGTCCTGGTTTAGTCCTGGTTTATTCCTAGGTTAGTCCTGCAACAAAAGTTAAAAAAAGCAGTCATCTGGATTAGATTTTTCAAGTAGAAGACGTTTCACCTCTTATCCAAGAGGCTTTCTCAATTCTGAAATGAACTGGTGAGAGCTGGTTTATATTCTTCTAGGAAGGAGGAGTTTAGACCTGAAACTAAATTCTATTGGTCAATGTGACCATGAATAGCCTAGTGGTTTCGGGTCATTAGGAGTCCTTTGTCCTCAGCTGGAGTGAGTGGCAGAGTCGTTAACCCTCCCCAGCCTGGGCAGCTCCTTCAGATGTAAATGACCTGAGTGAAACTGGTTTGTTTTGTTTGGGTTTCAGGAGACTGTTGTAGACAGAAGGAAGGTTGTATCTGAGACCACCATTTCTGTTTAAAGAAGGTTTATCTTTTTTGACAAAGATTGCTTCTTTCACTCCTCGCTCAAACCATCCTTTCTCTGGCTAAGATTCGGACCTCACTGTCCTCAAAGGAGTGGTTTGTGGCCTTCAGGTGGAGGTGTACTGCAGATTCAGGTCCACTGGAGTTGGCCCTGCGGTGTTGGTATAAACGCTTGTGCAGAGGTTGTTTGGTTTCTCCAATGTACTGTTCATTACAGTTCTCACTGCAGTGGATGGAGTACACAACATTGCTCTGTTTGTAACTGGGAATTTTGTCCTTGGGGTGAACCAGTTTTTGTCTGAGAGTATTAACAGGTTTGAAATAAACCGGGATGTTGTGTTGGCTAAAAATCCTTTTAAGTTTCTCAGATAGGCCGGAGATGTACGGAATGACTACATTGCTCCTTTTTGGCTCTTGCTCCTGTTCTTTCCTGTCCTGTTTTCTTGTCATTCGGGATTTGGAGAAGGCCCAGTTGGGATATCCACAGGTTCTGAGGGCTTGGCGGACATGTAGCTCTTCTTTCTTCCTTCCCTCCGAGCTTGTGGGAACCTCTTGGGCTCTGTGCTGCAGTGTCCTGATCACACCGAGTTTGTGCTGTAGTGGGTGGTTTGAATCAAATAACAGGTACTGGTCTGTGTGAGTGGGCTTCCTGTACACTTCCACATGGAGCCGCCTGTCTTCTCCAATGATAACTGCACAGTCTAAGAAGGCTAGGCTGTTCTCCGTGGCATCCTCACGAGTGAACTTGATGTTCTGGTCCACAGCATTAATATGCCTTGTGAAAGCTTCCACTTCCTGGATTTAGATCTTCACCCAGGTGTCATCCACATATCTGAACCAGTGACTAGGAGTTGAACCTGGAAATGAGTCAAGAGCTCTCCTCTCAACTTCCTCCATGTACAGATTAGCCACAATGGGGGAGACTGGGGAGCCCATAGCACAGCCGTGTTTTTGCCTGTAGAAGTTTCCTCTGAACTGGAAATATGTGGTGTTGAGACACACCTCCAGCAGTTGGCAGATGTGGTCCGGTGTCAGGTTTGTCCTCTCCTGCAGTTCTCCATCTTGTTGAAGCAGTCTCATCCTCACAGCCGTTACTGCCTCTGTGGTGGGGATGCAGGTGAACAGGGACGTCACATCATAAGACACAATAGTCTCATCAGAATCCAGCTGGAGATGTTTGACTTTGTTGGCAAAGTCTTGTGAATTCCTAACATGATGCTCTGTGTTGCCAACAAGAGGGGCCAGGATAGAAGCCAGGTGTTTAGCTAAGTTGTAAGTGATAGAGTCTGTGCTGCTGACATTGACCAATAGAATTTAGTTTCAGGTCTAAACTCCTCCTTCCTAGAAGAATATAAACCAGCTCTCTTACCAGTTCATTTCAGAATTGAGAAAGCCTCTTGGATAAGAGGTGAAACGTCTTCTACTTGAAAAATCTAATCCAGATGACTGCTTTTTTTAACTTTTGTTGCGATGCATTTACCCTGGACGAGTGAGAGTCTTCACAGATAGGTTAGTCCTGGTTTAATCCTAGTTTAATCCTAGTTTAGTCCTAGTTTAGTCCTAGTTTAGTCCTGGTTTAGTCCTGGTTTAGTCCTGGTTTATTCCTAGTTTAGTCCTGGTTTAGTCCTGGTTTAGTCCTGGTTTAGTCCTGGTTTAGTCCTGGTTTATTCCTAGTTTAGTCCTGGTTTAGTCCTGGTTTAGTCCTGGTTTAGTCCTAGTTTAGTCCTAGTTTAGCCCAGGTTTAGTCCTGGTTTATTCCTAGTTTAGTCCTGGTTTAGTCCTGGTTTAGTCCTGGTTTAGTCCTGGTTTAGTCCTGGTTTATTCCTAGTTTAGTCCTAGTTTAGTCCTGGTTTAGTCCTGGTTTAGTCCTAGTTTAGTCCTGGTTTAGTCCTAGTTTAGTCCTAGTTTAGCCCAGGTTTAGTCCTGGTTTAGTCCTTGTTTAGTCCTGGTTTAGTCCTTGTTTATTCCTAGTTTAGTCCTGGATTAGTCCTGGTTTAGTCCTGGTTTAGCCCTGATTCATCCAAGTTATTCCTTGTTTTTCCATATATTGTCCGGCTGTAGTCTGAGTCTCTCAGGACAGAACAACAGGAGTCTGTTAAAGTCCTCCTCTCAGGCCTGTTGCTTTCACAGAGGCCCACATCTGACCTGACATCTTTGTATTTTGGAGACACCGAAATCCGTGCGGAGAACCCAGGGCCACAGCCGAGCAGAGCGGGACGATCCATAGAAGCTAATGATGAATGTAATGGTGTGTAACAGAGACATACAGCCAGTGTCACACGCTATTAATGTCTCCGGTCCGTGTTTGTTTGGTTCCCCGGGCTCTCGGCACTGGGCTAACTAATGCTACAACGTCCCGGGACATAAATCAGGACTGACACGGTTGTATAAAGAATATGGAGTGGACAGTTTTTTCTTTTTTTTGGAAAGATAGACCTAAAGAGCGGAGAACTTGTCCTGATGTGTCACTTTAATGGACTATTGTTAGAGACTGTTGGAGGAAAGAGTCAGATTTACTCACGATCCTGTCCTGGGAGAGTTTGGCCAGGTTTGAAACGTCCTGGAAAACCTGGGAATTTTTATTTTGACGTTTTGGGGCTATAATTAAATCCAATTATTCCTATATGAGTAAAACCTACTGGATTATTACAATGCGATCATATTCAGGTGCTATCCAGTAAATTACAACAACCTTTCCCAAACGGGCACTGGGACCTTTGCAGTTTTTGCAGTTTGCAGGGGGTTATTATTTCATACCGTATTTTCCGGACAATAAGTCGCTCTGGAGTCGCATCGGTCAAAAAATGCATCATGAAGAGGAAAAAAACATATATAAGTCGCACTGGATTAAAAGTCGCACTTATTTAAAAAGGTATTTCACAAAATCCAAGACCAAGAACAGACATTTAATCTGGAAAGTCAAGTTATTCAGCTACACAACAGCACCCACAACAACTGTGTCCACGCTAAGTTAACGTAGCACATTAGCAGTTATTCAGCTACACAACAGGACACAGAACAACTGTGTCCACGCTAAGTTAGCATAACACATTAACAGTTATTCAGCTACACAACAGGACACAGAACAACTGTGTCCACGCTAAGTTAGCATAACACATTAACAGTTATTCAGCTACACAACAGGACACAGAACAACTGTGTCCACGCTAAGTTAGCATAACACATTAACAGTTATTCAGCTACACAACAGCACACACAACTGTGTCCGCGCTAAGTTAACGTAGCACATTAGCAGTTATTCAACTACACAACAGCACACACAACTGTGTCCACGCTAAGTTAACGTAGCACATTAACAGTTATTCAGCTACACAACAGCATAAAGAACAAACCTGAGAGGCTGAAGAGGCTAAATTAACACAAGTGTGTGAGTTTGAAGAAAGTTACCTGTAAGGAAGTTCCCTGAGCTCTCCATCTTAATCTACATCACTGACAGTAGTTACAAGCCTAGAGCGCCCTCTTGCAGCTGTAGACGGTAATGGTTCATGTTAGATTTGATATAGAAGTCACACCTGACTATAAGCGGCAGGACCAGCCAAACTATGAAAAAAAGTGCGACTTATAGTCCAGAAAATACGGTAATTTATTTCCAAGATGATAAAAACTAAAATTTGTGATCTTTTTATATTCAGCTATTGAAACTAATAAAAGACAAGCTCAAGTGTTTATAATTAGTTAATAATCATATGAAACTGATAAAGATTATACATTTTCAAATGTATTTCATCAAATATTTTAGATGTTATAGCTTTTAGAGAGATAAAATAAATTATTTCTTAGTTTCTTTTTTCCACATAAAATAGATACTAAGACAATTAAATGTCATAGGAGTTATTTATTTATTTAAAATGAGAAGTATTATTATTTAAAAAATAAATAAATACAAATGATGAATAAAAAATATGCACACACACCCCCACACACACAAAAGACAAAAAAAAGCAAAAAAAAAAAAAAAACTACTAAATATTTACAATGAAGTCAGTACAATTGGTCTTTGTTCTAATAGAGACAGGCACTTATGAACTGATGAAGAATCATGAGTGAGGGGTACTAATGCTTTGACAAAAAGCTCTGGGGGTACACAAGACAAAAAAGTTTGGGAACCACTGAATTAGAATTTCATATAAAAGTGCATTTTTCTCTCAAAGGTTCAATTAAAAAAGTCAAACACATATATTTGTATATTATAGTTTCAGTACTGACAGAGCGAAACCTTTCCATGCACTGTTTTGTTATAATTAAAAAAAAAAAGGCTCACAGTTACAGAAAATCCCAAATTCAATTATTTCAATTATTCACAAAATTTGAATATTGTGTAAAAGTTGAATATCGTAAACTGTTCTCAAACTCTAAATGAACTGGAAACGTGTCAATGGTGTAAATGGTTCTAGTCTGGTTAAAAAGGTTATTGATAAAAAAAAAAAAGCTGCTGCATTAAAGCACAATACTAGAAATTAGAGTGAAAAAAAAAGTGTTGACATTTTCAGGAAAAGTCACTGATTGAAATTATTAATTTTGATGTGGATTCTGTACCATTTTGAGATCCAGACTGATCACTCAACAAAAGAACACGACTAGTTTTAGAAGCTCCTTTACCTTTGTGAGATATACGTTTTTTTTGGGCTTAATGGAATGAGCATTTACCCCTGAACTAGAACATCTAGATTAGACAGATAGTTTACTGATACTGAAGGAAATTCATGACTTCGGAGGAGTTTGAATCCAGGTTTGGGCACTTTATCTTGGGAGCAGTGCCTTGGCAGAGGTCTGTGGTCTCCAGGTGCTTCTAGTTTTATTTTAATTTTAGTTTTTTTTCACATTGATACGGCCCTTTTTCAAAAACAAGGACTTTGGACGATATTGTATTTGTCAGTAAGCTATATTAAGCTAATGATTTGTAATGTATTAAGTTTATTAAGGTCAACATTGTGTCATGGGATGTTTTTTTTTATATCACATCAGTAAATCAAGTTTAGGGAGACCGTAAAAGAAGAAGATAAGGTGAATTCAAACAGCCCTACTTAGATGCTCAGTGGAAAATAACACAAAAGTGGACCAAAAATCGTCTTCAGTGAACATCATTTAGAAGTCTTCTTGAGAAACTCTGTAAAAGTATATATTTGAGGAGATGGAGACGCTGCACGATAAAGTAAACATTAATATGAAGTTTTCGAGAGCGATTTCTGTCTCTGCAGAAATGAGGCAACAAGTCCCAATGAGTCAACAATTTACTGTGTACACATTTCCATTTCCAAGATTGGTTTGCAAGAGAAGGCAAAGGTTAAAGAATCATTTAACTGAGCTGTAGGAAATAATTTCGATGTGACTTTGCAGTTGGTGGATGCATAAGTTTGATAGTAAGCTCATGATTGCTTGTAATACTCTTGGTCTGTCTGTATTGGTTTGAGTGTGGTCTGTTTTCTGTTCTAACAAATAATTTTTATGATGAAATTGGCCCAGGTCAGACAGAAACGGCTTTCAGTTTGATTGCATGCACAGTATTCGATTCAGTTTTATTTATACTGCCCGATATCGCAACAGCTGCCTTAAAGGACTTTACAGGAAAAGACAAACAAACAAACAAGGAAATAGACTGTCCCAGGACATCCCCTCGGTAAGGAAAAACTCCTAAAAAAACCCAGCTATGGGGAAAAAAGAGAACCACAGACTGTAGATGTGTCCAGGCCATTTGCGGGGGTGAGGTAAGAGGCAACTTGTGAATAGAAATGAACTTATTCAGGATATATTCTAATATTGTATCTTACTGATAGTGAAAGAGAAATGGAAGGGCAGATAGAGCCACAGTAATGAGGCCAAACACCAACCTCAAATAATAATTTAGTTTCTAGCAAAACACTTTAAACAGTCGGGCATGTAAAGACTTAACACTCAGAGGCATCGACGGCACCAGGGGGGGTCAAGGGGGGGGCTCAAGACCCTCCAATCAGAAGCTCTGACCCCCCATTCATCCAGCCACTCTCCCAAAAATACAAACATAAAAAAATAAAATAAAATTGACAACCACTTAAATTGAGACTGTGGACAGCAGTTATGCCGAAGATAGTCCAGATCAGGGGTCCTCAACCAGTCCTGCCTTACCAAATAAAATCATTTTCCTATGGCATTTTAATGACACTCAGATCGATCAGTCTGAGCTAAAGGGCTGGGGTAAACTCTATCCTGTATTTTTAGGTGACATTGGCAAAAAGTATCTGATATTTTAATGTAAATGTATTACTCAAAATAACCAAGTAAAAAATAATCTATTAATGTGGCTGTACCCTCAGAAATCATTTATTACAGTGTGTTGCCTTGAGTTTTTGAGTTTTCGCATTGATTTTTTTTTTCTTTTTTTACCGTGTTCAAAATAGCAGTACCAGTTTGTAGTTGACTATTTTCAGTCTGAATGAAAGAAGACTCCGCACTAAACGCTGTGGAGAAGACTTTTACATTGTACACAAACCTAAATCCACGGCTGTAAGGAAGTATCGTCTCTCCAAACATCTAAATCCTCTCATCTCCCTTCCCAACGAGCGTCCAGCTTGTGTCAATCCTTCCTCCGGACATGGTTTTGAGCCCGTCCTCTGTCTCTCAGCGGGCCGTTGTTTACCCCGCGTTTAGTGCCGCTCCCACAGAGAGACGCTCGGCCGCTCTGTCGTCACAACAGTGGGCGGCAGCAGATCCCCGCCAAGCTAATCGCCAAGTCGTGTTCGGCAAAGCTAATTACAGCTTAAAGACGGGCCTCATCCTCCCACCCCTCTGACACCGGGACCAGCCCCGAGCCGAGGTTATTGTAGTGCGTTTGAGTCTCACATAGATAACCATTATTTAAGACCATTAAAATCCAGAGGTGGTCTTTCCGAATGCTAATGGCTTTAATTATAAGGCAGCCGGGATTCTGTCGGAGCAGGGAGATGGATGTATTTTGCATTTTTATGATTTGTAAAAATTGTGTTGCCTTCACTTAATAATACCAAAGGCTCAAAGTGGTAAAAGTTACAAAGCCATAAATTAATTTTCTAGCGCGAGTCGGACACTTTCGGATAAAATTCTATTACTTTTTATCTTCAAGTCATAAAATTGCTCATTTAATATCTTCATTAATGCAAATTGTATAAAATAAAGTACATTTTCTTACATTTATAACGATATATTGGTTGGATAGTTTCTTTTACAAATATTTTATTGTACCTGTATGAAATAGCGCTGTCGCCCGAGGTTTAAGCTCGGCAGTGCTATGTCCCTGAGTCGGACACGCTCACCTTTCTGGCTTTTTTTGACTTATTTGTTAGATTTTTCTCCTGTGATTGGCTCTAATTTAAGGCTGGGATATTTACGTTCATAAATCTTCACATCCGGTATCTTATTTCTGTCTTTCAAAATAAGATTATGGGCTAAGCTAACGTTAATCAGAAAATCACAAGACGGACAAAGTTAGCTACAAAAACACTAAGATCACTGAAAGAACGTCGCCCGAGTGTGACCTGAGCGTTCCCTGTGCATTTCTCTATCAAAATTACTTTCATATCATGATTATTTTATAAACACTTAGCATAAATACACAAAAATTACCACAGAGGTAGAGCAATGTGCGTAGTTTTTGTTTATCTACCGTTAGCCAGTTAGCGTCTTTACGAACGTCTGTTAGAAGACCGAAAAATAACAAAAGGTGAGCGTGGCCGACTCAGGACACACACATGTTACAGTTTTCTTTTTTTAAAGCATTTAGACAGTTTTAAATATTTTGCTTTTTGTCATTGCCGGGATCAGAAACATAAAAGTCATTGAGCTATGTTTTCTTTACGTCCACAAGTGTAGTCAATAGAAATATATAGTTTTTTACAGCCAGTAATCAGTCTGATATAATCTATAACTCACTTAAAAATAGGTTTATAAATGACAGCTCTCTCGCCTAAGCAGCCTGTTGTTGGTCTCTGCCAGATTCTGTATTATTTTTAGAACTTTAGCCTCTGCTTTAGGTGCTTATGAACAGAAATATTCCTTTCACACAGTAGAAGTACATTTCAACTTAAAACATTAGTGTAATCAAATTAAACATGAAAACAAAGTGAGTTGCCACTGCCAGGACTTTAACGTTGTATCTAGTTTGTTAGAGAATATTAGAGATACTTCTGCTGCTCGTCCGAGGCACGTCTGACCAAATGAGGTGGCCATATTTGTAGGACATATGTATTTTTCTATCGTCTAAGCTGAAACATCTTAATTTCGCACCTGCACACGCTCTTCTCTGTCTCCGCGCCTCTTAATGACTGTGGCACGCGCTTCATCCGTGTCAAATTTCCCGACAAGCCTGTGTTTTTCCGCGCCGCTCCGTGAACATGTGAAGATAATTGAGAGGAAAACAGCGGCGGCCCCAGCTGTGCGCTAAATTATTGTGTCGAGAAGTGGAATTATGAATAAATGAATGTGTGCATACAAGAGGCACGGAGACGCTGAGGGGAATAATTATCAGGCACGAGCTACATCTGGACACTCTTCCTGTGTTACAGATTATTAGCTGTGTCAAAGAAGTTATGTTTGTGCTAGCGTTGGTTTGTTGGTCTGTTAGCAAGATAACCCTCATAGTAATGCTTGGATTCTGATGAAGTTTTAAGTAAACGATAGAGATATTGTACTGCAAGATAGGGCCAAAAAAGGAAAGAAACAATAAAGAAACCGGAACAGTTGATTAGTTTTAGTGGATTCTTAGCTGTTGTGAGAGGTTTGTGCTCTAAAAGTGCTAAAAATCTTTCTGTTTTTCAGTATTTGTCTAGCTTAATTATTAAGTCCATGCAATAAAAGTGCTCTTAAGTATTCATGATTATTTCAAACCTCATAGTCTGTTCAAGTTTATTTAAATCATTGTTTTTTGGCAGTCCACAGTTTTTTTTTTCATTTTCATATTAGCTGAGTTTGTTTCTTGAGTTTTTTTGAAGAACATCGCTTTGATTCACTTTGTGTCTTTTTTCATCATGGTTGGCTTCAAAACTGCACCAGAGTTTGATTGCTGATTCATTGATTCCTTTTTACTGAATAAACTACATACAAACAAACTTTCCAAGGAGCTGAGTTGAGAAAAAAATGTGTACACTTTTAGCAAGAGTGAATTTACCCTGCATGAAAGAGGGATGATGTTTCTTTTTCCTGTCAACAAACCAATATTCAAATTTTAAGATTGTGCTTTTAAGGTAGAAAATTACTAGTTACTCCAAGAAAGGCTGTTGCATCCTGTCTGGTCTCCATCTTGTATTCCCCTGTGTATATTTTCCTGTAGTATTTGAGTAAAAATACAGTGTTCCTCCGAGTTAACTCCACACCAGGACCTCTCTGTTCTAACTTTAACACTTCTGTTTTGTGATGTTTTCCCACTAAAAGCACTCGTGGTTTGCTTGTCTTCAGTGGTTTTCTGAGCTGACTGCATGCGTCTCTGATCCAGGAAACGCACCGTCAAAATAAAAGCCTCTTCTTCTTCTGCAGCTCCTCAGACAGAAGACTTTTATTCTGTTCTCATACTAACAATAACTTCTCTCCTTAAGTCTGAAGTATAATTCACTGCCGTCTGCAGGGCTCCTGTGCAGAGAAAAAGGCAATTTGGTTTTAAAAAATGAGGCCTAGATGTGTATCATAAACAATGAACGCTAAAAGTATTTTATTTATTTTTTTATTTCTAAACATGCGTAGCTTATATTAAATGTCTTTTTGTGGTAGAAAAAAAGTTTTTTTTATAGCTTACATTTGATTTTTCCTGATAGGAGCACACGTACTTTGTTTTACTTCCAGTTTTTCTGAGAATAGATTATTGCATAAATTTCAAGCAAAATATCCTAGCAGACTATTGTCCATACAGTGAAACCCGAAATTATTCATACCCCTGGCAAATTCTGACTTAAAGCTGAGAAATATTTTTTTCCACAATGATACCTAAAAAACAAACTAACAAAAAAACTTGCTGGTTGAATAAAAGTAACTTTAAGTCAGAATTTGCCAGGGGTATGAATAATTTCGGGCTTCACTGTATTCATATATTTTCTCTATTTGGTAAATTCTAAAAAAAAAAAAAAAAAAAAAAATCTCTACATATTGTTGCTTGCTCTATACCAGATTATATATTATTATTATTTTATATTTTTAATTGCAGTTCTTGGCAAACATGTAGATTTTCTTTTTTCTATGATTTTATTTTTTATTTTTTATTTAAAAAAATTTTCCGAGTTTAATCTTGAAAATAAAAATAGATTAGATAAAATATTTTTAAACAGGAACCAACATCCACCTTTAAGCTCATTTCTTAACCTTTTAACAATTAGCTACTTAAAATACTTTGTGTATGCGGCTGGCTCTGAGACAAATTTGAGCCAAACAAATAGAGAAATCTGAAATCTGAAAAAAGACATCCCGAAATCAAATTTGTAGCCTCTAAAAACTCCTGCTGTTTCCCCTGCACAGGACCCCTGCAGACTCTCTCCTCTGTGCTGCTCTCTTGTTGGTGGCTTGTGTCTTTTCTTTGGTGTTTTTTTCTGACCTTGTTCCTCTGTCTCTGGACTCCCACAGCCAGGGAGACTCAGACACAGACTCTGAGGTGGAGGACCGGGTCGATGGGGTCAAGTCCTGGCTCTCCAAAAACAAAAACTCAGCCAAAAACCTCTCTGACGACGGCAGCCTCAAGAGCTCAAGGTTTGTATCAACATGGGAAGGATTTACTGGATTTCTTATGAAGCATGCAGTTCCCTCTGGGTTTGACTCCGGTATTCAGGCAAAGGAAGTAAGGAAATCTCCTGGAAACCAATAAGCAACCATCTATAGAGTATACTGTATTTTCCGGACTACAAGTCGCTCCAGACTATAAGTCGCATTGGACGATAAGTCACATTTTTTGGGGGAAATTTATTTTACAAAATCCGACACCAAGAACAGACATTTCATCTTGAAAGGCAAGTTATAGTAATAATAGAATAGAGAACAACAGGCTGAATAGGTGTGTGGTTTGCTAACGTAACACATTGATGGTTATTCAGCTACATGAAGCATAAACAACGAACTGAACAGGTGTCTCGTATGTTAACGTAATATATTAACAGTTATTCACATAACTATAGCATAAAGAACATAATATAACAAATTCACCAAACTCACCATCTCACTCCTAATCACTAAATCCTTTAAATTCTTCATCCTCGGTGTCGCTTCTGAACAACTCCGCCAACTCCGGAGGTAGACGAAGCGCCGCTTCCTCCTCTGCGTGGCTGTCGTCAGACTCAGCATCAGTTCCATTTCCAATTATTCCGCTCTTTCTCAGTTGTCTTTATAGCCTAAGTTGTTAGTGGTAATGTTTCCATTTTAAATTGTCAGTGGTACAGGTGCAGCAGATGCTGGTACACAAGCCTAGAGCGCCCTCTAACCAACACCTGAAATATTTTAATATATAAGTCACACCTGAGTATACGTCACACTCCTAGCCAGACTATGGAAAAAAGTGCGACTTATAGTCCGGAAAATACGGTAATATTTTAGTCTTTAGAAATGTACCCTAAAAATCATTATCCTATAAGTCGAAAGCCAGGTGAACTTTCAGTAATAATGTTTGGAGCAGAATTTTTTTGCAACCAACAAAACCAGACAACAGCTACAACAGTACGCATTGCTTTGCTGTTTTAGAAAGTTAAAGGTCCCCGATTATGTTAAATTAATCAATCATTGTTCTGTTTGCACCTCAAATACATACCTGGAGTAGTATTTTGTTTCATTGACGCAAGTTTGAGAAGTACTACGTAGACTCGTGAAACCAGGAAGTGCTCCTGCGTGTTTCTAAAGCCCATACACCATCACCAGGCTCATTCTGATCATTTCAGCACTCATGTTGCTAATAGCCATGCCAAATTGTCCATTCCCCATTGTTGACATCAAGACAGAAGACGTACATACATATACATTATTTTAAGTTATAAAATGTAAAATACTCATGCAACAGTGTCCAAAACTAATGCAGAAAGCCTGAAAAAAATCATAATATGGCCCCTTTAAATGTTCAAAACCCCCAGAAAAGGGACTGCTTAGAAGAGCTTTGTAAAGACATTTGTTAGAATGCAAGACACAATATTTTAAAATTAGACAGTCCCTTTTAATCAGAGAAGTTTTATTGACATCCATCTTTACAAAGCTTCAGAAGTGAGATAGTATAGTCAGCAAAACATGATGGAAAAACCTATGCCTGTAAATACAATTAAGTGCACATGTCTGGTCAGATTATTAGCAGCAGTTTGTAAGCTGCCTGCCCAGGCACTCCCTTGTCTGAAAAAATCACTTAACATTATCTACCCCAAAGTGAATAAAGCCATCTCAGCAGAGCACTGGTCCGAAACTAGACACTTCTGTTTGTGCAATGCATTTGGAGCTACTTTGTCTTTATTGTCGTCGCCCCCCCCCCTTTTTTTTTTCTTCCCAAAAGCAAACCACCTCCGCGTTAGATTTATCGACGTGCCCAATGGCCAGCTGGCACAGTCTAGCTCAGAGATTAATGGATATGTCTGCAGCGTGACGGCTTCGATTGGCCCAGATTTGTCTCCTTACGTAAAAAGATTTAACTCTCCTCTCTCCCGTACCCGAGCCACTCCTCCACCGACTTCAGAGGCGAACTTTTGGTGTGTGGAGTTTTTAAATCCGTCCCCAACGACAGGAGCTGCCATTGCTGCTCACTGTCGCCTGTAATCGAAAAGAAAATTTAGCCTGATACACGAGGAGCGCAGGAGCCAGTGGTGCGGGAAAGAAACAGACCAAGCAAAAAGAGGCACTCAGTGAAATAAATGGCTGTACAGTGGCTCGGTGTGGGCTGCGGGATTCAGGAGGGAGTCAGAGCCTGCATTTTAAAAGGCCGAAGTTAATTTAGAATGGAGTGTTTTTGTGGTAATAGCTTGTTTAACTATTGCAGAGTAAAAGAAGGAAATGTTCATTTAGTTCAGAAAAATTTCTCTTTTCAACTTAGGTTTACTTTTTACTTATTTTATCATTTATCCTGCAACTTAAATCATCCATCCAGTTTTCATTTCTCTGTTTTTTTTATTGTTTTGCATCACTTTTCAGTTGGTTTCATGTCTTCTGTTCTCACCTTCCCTGCCTACTCTGCCGACATTATTCCTTATTCATTTCTCTCTCTCCGCTGTCTTCATCCCTTTATTTTTCCCCCCTACTTTTTTCTTTCTAGATTTGCCGCTAACGTAGACGCGAAAGACGGTAAAGAGTGGAAAGAGGGTAAGGACTGGAAGGAGGCCAACAAAGAGGGCAAAGATATAGAAACGCCAGCACCACGGTCTGTTTCGGTCATGAGTTCGCTGAGCTACCGAAAACGCACCAACGTGGACTCGAAAGGGGACGCCCTGTTTAGTGCTCTCAAGGAAAACGCTGAAGACGACAAGATCTCTTACAAATCCAAATCAAAAAGTATGGATCTGGACGATGATTGCTATTCAGTTAGTTCTAGGAGGAAGTCTCAAGTCGCAGATGACGCACAATCGGTCATATCGCAAGCTTATTCTGAAGCAAATAGCCGTGCGAGAAAGGGTATGGACAGCCGTTGGGGAGATTTTGACAAAGAATCTACCGTTTCATACACTGCTCCAAGTAGGGCTTCAACCCGAATGGGATTTAGCCCCGAGGATGATGCTAAATCGACAATTAGCTTAGGTCTGGCGAGTCCGTTGAGTCGCCGAAAGATTGCATCAAGGCTTGATGAAGGAAAAACTAGCCCTTGCTTCAGCAGGAGATCTTTAGCTCGTAGTCCCGGAAGCGTCAGTCGAGCAGATTCGCTGAGTCGTAGTTGCCGTTTAAGTGAATTTGATGTGGATATGGATGATAGCAGAAGCGTGGCATATACAGAAAGGTCAAGTTTTAGCCCGCTATCCTCGACTGGACGTAGCGTTTCGATGCCACCTCCGCAAGCAAGATCGTCAACGCTGGATGATGGTGAGCCTTTGGATATTAAACCAGTCAGCCATCGCAACTACCTCGATCCCGATTTGGAGAAGGCCATCAACGAGGTGCTTAGTTTTAAACCGATTAAATTCAAGAGAAGAAGTTTGGAAGACTCTGAAGACGACGCAGAGAAAGCGAAAGATGACGATGTTAGAAGTGTTAATGGGGAATCGCGTCCTAAAAGTAGCCTAAGGAGATCGGCATCTGCAGTGGATTGTCTTAGAGCGTCTCGTAGCTCCAGTAGCGCAAGTAGCCATCGTCGAAGCAAGAGCAAAAATAAAGGGAAAAAGAAGAAACGTAGCCATAGCTCAGAGTCGGACAGTTCGGACGATGGTAGGAAGAGCAGCTCTAAAAGGAGTTCCAAGAAGTCGAAGAAAAAGTCCAAAAAACGAGCTGACACTTCTTCGTCTTCATCCTCGTCGAGCTCTTCCGACTCAGATTCAGATTCAAGTTCTGGAGCGTCAACAATCTCGTACAGAAGCGCTAGTAGTATCAAGAAGGCGCCGAATCGCAAATCGTCAAGTCCCGAAGGGGAAGGAGACGGAGGGGATCAAAACGAAAGTCCACCGCCACCAGTGAACAAAAAGGAGGAGAAGAAAAGAAAGAAAAAGGTGGACAATCTGATGATGAAGTACCTGTACCGGCCCGACAGCGACTGAGGCAGTAGGTCCAGACTGTTTTGGAACAAAGCATGGTGTGGTCCTAACCAGTCGAAATCGGGTTGTCCCACTTTCGCAATGACTTAATTTACAGCGCTAACTTGTGTGTTGGACGTTTGCATGCTTTCATTTAACATGGTTTTTAAGTTTTCATCATTTGTATCTGTTGCAAGGATGTCATTATTACAAATGCCAAGATCCCAAAAATGCACCTAGATTGAAGTTAACAAAACACAGTAGCTTTCAGCATGGTTAACACTAATAGGTCTAATTAGTTTTAAGAGTAAAAACAGCTTAAAGAAAGAAATTGTCTATTCTCTTGAAAAAAGAGAGCATCCAGTATCATACTTTAATGTTTTTGAGTTTGAAATTTGACCATAGAAAAACACTTTGCATGAATTGTATGGCATTACATAACTTGGTTTTCTATTATAGTTTGAGTAAATAGTTTTAACCAAAGCGTTTGCAGTGATGGCATGAGACATTTTTTGCATGTTGGCGCTGTACCACAATTTTGGGAGCGTGTAGTTGAAGTTGGAAGAGCCGTTTGTTTCATTGTCTCCAAACATGGTCAATGATTCTGAAATGTGTTTCCTGAGCCACAGCTTTCGAAGCCTAGTTTGTTCAGACTGGTTTAGAGCTTAAGATTCAGTTTTGAGTTTCAGGTTAGACTGATGAGATCCCCCTACTTTTCTAATAATTCATCACTAGAGTGTATTATTATTATTATTATTAAACTTAATTTATACTGAGAACACTCAAGGCGAGATTACTTGTTTAACACATACATTTACAATACACAAATACATAGTTTGCAAAAGCATGATTATAAAATGAATTTTGTTATTATCAGCACATACAGGAGAAACAACAGGAGCAGTGGCATTGTGCTTCACAAGACCCTTAAAATGTTTAAAAGGCAAAAGTCCGTCGAGGTCCAATGATTTCACAAGAACATATTGCCAGTATTTTTCTGCATTTCACTTTTTTTCCCCTTCTTTCTATTTATTTTGCATGTTTTCTGTACAAGCAGACATGACATTGATTCAAAGTTGAAGTTGAGAAGCTAATGGGAGTCCTTAAATCTGAAAAGAGAAACCTTTGCTCTTGTTCCTGATTAGAAGGAGAAGAAAAAGAAAGTTTTGTTTTTACCAGCGCACTATTGTTGGTTAGCCAGAATATAGAAATGTTGAGAAAACTGTGATGAAAGCTCATACTAATTTCTGCCACAAGGGGCCAGTATGATTAATTTTAGTGGATTTAAAGCAATGAGAAAGAAAGTTCAAATCCACATATCCTATTTTAACACTGTTTGTTTTTTATCCTCCGCAGCCCAACCAGCGGACGGCGTTTCCTGTTTGACCGATCCGACGACGACGACGAAGAAGAAGAGGAGAAAGAGGCGGGCTCGAGTTCGTACTACTCCCGATACCGATACAGCAGCAGCAGCTACCTGAAAGAGGAGGACGAGACCACCGCATAGTCCCCCGCCCCTTCCCCCATTTACACCCAGACACAGACTTTTACCAAACTCTCACTAAACCTCGATCTGAGCTTCCTCCAAAACTCTACCACCACCACCGTCGTCTCTTCTCTGTGCATGAACTTCCAAAAAATACAAGTAACAGTCTCCAAGGATCCTACACATCACGGAAAAGTATTTGATTTGACTAATTTATATTTAAGTATGTGTATGTTCTATGCTTCATTACTATCCCCCCCAATATAAAATTCAGGATTGCAAAGAATAAAATGGTATTGCTTCATAACGCCTACAAACTATTAAGCATTTGTTGAGACTTGGTTAGTTACATTGACAGACAACTATTTACTCTCACATTCATCCACTAGGGGGTTTAAAGTCACCAGTTCATCTAACGCATGCATGTCTTTGGAGAGAGAAACCACCAAATCCTGAATGATCACAAAATGTTGTTGCTACTTCGGTGACATCTAGTGGCTCTTGTTCAGATTGCAATGCTTAAAGCGGAACTCAGTAATTTTTTTTACCTTAAATAAACAAGGTAAACAGTCAGTGTGATGTTTAAATGAGTTGTTGTGGGGTGAATAAAGCGTCCTGCATCGCCACCTGCTGTCTCTTGGCCAAAAGTGACACTTGCAAGTCTGAGCGTCGCTGACCCGGAGTCACAGAAGTCACAGAAGTCACAGAAGTCTCGCAAGAAAGTGGCACCTCATGGTTAGAGCCAAACAACACGCTAGCGGTGGCTTTATGTCTCGATTTTTGTCATAGCAGAGCGGCCAAATGACAGAAAAAAACTTTGTGCAGATACGCGGAGGGGAAAATACAAGTAAAAGCTGAGTGAGGGGTCACAAAAGAGTCAACTGTACTTGTATTTACAATAGTGCTTTACTGTGACATGCAGGGGGAGCTCCGGAGAGGAACATGAGCCAAAATCAGTGAAGAAACAAGAAAAGTTACTGAGTTGCGCTTTAACACTCTCTTTAGAGCATGTGAACAGCTATTGCAGCCTTGAGACAGAATTATTTTAGATCAGAAGAAGTGTGGTTCTCCTCCAGCAATTTGCACTCTGAGCTGTTGTTGTAGTGATACAACTAAAACTTCCACCTGCTTCTGTGGAGTTTCACTGTTCACTTTACTGAAATAGAAGATGTTTGTTCTTTTGTGTACTTGGACATTTTAAATAGCGCACTAATGCTTGATCGTATGTAGCCATTATGAAGCTATCCCAGTAAACGCTTACTTAATGACAGTTGTTTTTATCATAAACATGTATTTTCTTGCTAAACTATGACGCTAAAATGTTAGCGAAGATTTTCCATTTGAGTTGGTAGCTTTAAACATAGGGACATTGCAATTGTAGCTTTTCTCTTTTAGCCTACAGTGATCCTGATATGCCACTGTAGATGTCAGATACGGTCTACAATAATCCAGAGAAAAGGCAAAAAATGAATTGAATTTGTGTAGGAACTGATTACCTTTCTCTTTACAAAGCTCATTGTGTTATTACCATTGACTTGCCAAAAGCCTGTGTCTTAAGTCATGTGTCCACTGTCTTGTATTGTCATTGCTATTGATTGATTGATTGTCCTTTCTTCTTCTTCCTTTTTTCCCCCTTTCCTTCTTCACGACAAGTGCCATTTTGGTTAAAAGTGGCCTCTGTACAGCTTTGAATAGTTTGCTCACTAAAGCCTGTTTTTCACCGAGTACAATGGTTTAGTTGGTTTTGAACGGCAACACAAAGTGCGTTTGCTTTTGGTAGATCATTACCATTACAACAGCAAGAAGTGTGGTTATCACCTTAAGTGGCTGGAGCCTATCCCACTACCTTTGGGTCTTAGGCGGGGTAAATCCTGGACAGTGGCCAGTTAATCGCAGGACTGACACAGACAGACAACCATTCACCCTCACATTTAATCAAATTAATTAATTTTACTCAGAGCAATTTAGAGTCACCAATTCACCTAACACATTCATGTATTTTGTTTTGTGGCCTTTAATTTATTTTGATCACTAAATTTTGATGGTCCTTTGTCATTATGGACATCCTTCTGTGCCAACAAAAGGACCTTATTGAAATTAAATAGTTTAGATGATGCAAAAAAATAAATAAATAAAGAAAAAACATGACAAATTATACACCAAAGATTATCCATTATAACAAGTTAATTTTAGTAAAAGGCGGTCATGTTTTTTATTTTACAGCACACATTTTTCTCTCATCTTAATTGTAGTTAAAGCTCCTTTTTTCTGCTAAATCATGTTATAATGTTTCCACCTCAAAAACGTACACACGAAGAGCTCCAGACTCCTAAACGTTTAAATTGCTGTCACTACAAAGCTGTCAGCTCATTTATCTAAATGAGTGCTAAATAGCCATTTTATGCTCTGTCTAGTCCCCACCGTTGCCAGCAGGGGGCGACAGACACCTAATACAAACGTTCTCTGCAAAGTCAAAGTAACAGCTGCTCCCTAACAGAAGATATGTTTCATACATATACATTATTTTAAGTTATAAATTGTAAAAAACTAATGTAATGGTGTCCAAGATTATTTTAAAAAACATGAAAAAAGCAAAATATAGGCCCTTTAAGGTTGTGCCAGCTTCTTATACCATACTTATACCAAACCAAACTATGCTTCTTGGTGGAAACTGGGCTTTTAACTCATTTATCTTAAACTTTTTTTCTCACGTTTGCCTCATAACTTTCTTGCCTTTTGATTTTTGAATGATCATCCTTCACAGAAAACATGACTGTATCTCCATCTTGCTTTATTTCTCTTGACGTCTCACTGTTTGATATTTGATGAACCGTTTTTGCAGAGGCAGGAGCTCCTCTCTGAGACAAAAGCCTTGTCATATATTGTTCATTTGATTATTAACAAAGGACCGTGTTGCCCGACTGTTTGTGCTCAGTTTGTCCAGAGAGAGCAGAGTTGACATCAGACCGCGTCTTGTGTTGGTTTCCTGAGTTAAACACTGAGTACATGGTATTTTTCTTAAACAAAATCTGCTGGGAGGTCAGACCATTGCTCTTATTGTCAACACAACTCAGCTGACTGGATGGAAGTCCACAAAGTTGCTAAATATAAAGCTAGTAAGATCAACAACCCACTTTTCTTTATTCATCTAAACCAATTTATGTTATAATCTAGATAAAAAGTTGAAAAAGAAAGCTTTAACGAACAGTGTTCAAGTATGTTTTCAAATAATATGAACTGGACAGCTAGATAATGAATTAGCATTGTGAAGTCATTCATTAGCCAATGTAGGTTGCTAATTGCTAATTTCCAAAGATTTACAAGGACAAACATAGTTGCAGTTGGCTTTTCTGAATGTTATTTATGCCAGATGCCCTTCCGAAACCAGTCCTCTGAATATATCCAAGCTTGGTAATGGCACAAAGAGTTCAAATTTCCATGCAAGGACAATAAAGCCTACCTTAACCTTACCTTAACACCAAAGCTTAGTTAATATGCAATGAGAATATAGAAATAGACCAGATGAAAAACATTTAGATGCGAAATTCTTGTAGTTCCCAAATTTCTGGAACTTTTATTCTGGAGTAGCTTCCATTGGCCAAGTAATAATGATATGATGGCAATATTTTCATTTTGTATCACACAGCAGCCAGTAACATGTTTCCCTTGGACTTAATGCGTAACACCAAAGCTTACTTTTTAAAGATAAGTGTGTTTTGTCATTTTTTTTATAACAGCATAGTGTAGAAGGGACAGACATTTGGTAAATCTCTGCAGTCTGGACTCACATCACCAAGGCAAGCTATAGTCACTTTGTATATGCGCCACACGCTCTACCAACTGAGCTAAGGCACAACGCAAAAGCTCACTTAAAATGCCAGTCTTGTAGATATAGACGTTAAATTTAGTTTTAAAAAACTGGACACGAGATCCTTGTAATTTTCTTGAACCTTCATTCAAGAGTTTAGGAGAATGAGAAAAGAGATTGTGCTTCACTTCCAGCAGTGCTCAGTTTATTCTGTTATCTTACTTCCATTGGGTTCGCCTGTAAACCACAACATTTTGGGCACGACCGATTAGCGAATATTCAAATGCATTGGCTTATCTTGGATTTTTGTTGACAATAAGAAGTCCTGTTGATTATCCTCAGCCTCACATCTCACCAAACCTCATGCAGCCGCTCACGAACTGGACACTACTCCTGTAACAAAACTGTGAAACCATCTCCAGTGCTTTTTCAATCAGAGAAACCCGAGCGTTTTGACGTGAGCCTGATGTCTGCTAACTCTCCCTCTGGCCTCATGTCCGTCTGCCTCGTAGATGTTTTTGAAAGCCATTTATCGTGGATTCGAGGGCTGAATTTTTTGTGGACTTTCGTTTTGTTTAATTGATGGAGATTTTTTGGGTGTGATTGTACCATATGTGCTTTTTGTAGCTTTTAATTTTTACTCTCTATGCAGTCATCAGCAGCAGCAGCGTGTGTTCGAACTGATTTGGACGAGAAGAAGATAAAGAAGAAGAAAAGAAAAGTCTGGCTTCGTTTAAAATCAAGCAAAACGCGTCGTACCTTTTGCTGACTGCACTCAGTATTTATATATAAATAAGTGTATGATTCATGCTAGCTTTGGAAATAGCTCCTGTTTATTTTCATTAAGGAACAAATTGACCACTTGTTATAAATTTTGCATTACAGTTTAATATATTGTAAATAAACAATGGTGATTGTTTTAGAAAGATGTGCAGGACTGGGTTTGTGTCTCTTTCACTCCACAACATTTGCGATAAAGTTCACAGCGGTCAGGCATAACATTATGACCACCTCCCTGTTATTGGTGGTCATAGTCTGATGTATTTTGAAACCTTTTTATCAGAACCAGCCTCAACTTCTTTACTAGTTTGAGCTACACAGGCCTCAGCGTCCAGCCTGCATCACCTGTCACCACTGTTGCTTACTTGGACCACTTTTAATGGGTTTTAATAGGAGTTGTTTTTTTAGATTGTTCATAGCACAGAAAAAAATGATCCCTAAAAATAAATGCTTTTGGTAATTTTACCAAGCTGTAATAATCCCTCCTGAAAAAAATCTACTTTGCATTAAGAATATTAAAAATATGTAATATTTTGTGGGTCTTTTACAAAATAATTTAGATGCTATTACATACATGGGCATAAAAAGGGTTAAAATTCTGAAAATAATAAAATTTTGGTATGTGTGGTCAGGGCACAAGTTGATTAAAAGATTTATGCAAAAAATAAGTACATTTTTTATGATGTTTTGTTGATAAGGACACTTTTGTCACTAAACAGGAGCAACGTAACTTTTTAAAAATTGGGTTATAAGGGTAAATCCTTACGCATGCCCATTTTTTTCTGCAGCTAATTTAATTTCGATTACAATTAAAATTTTAGCTTCCAACAATTACGAAAAGTTATATACAATGAATTAAAGTGGACTGTGAATGATGCACATGCTCCCCAAAACCTGCAGCAAAGCTAATCATTTGATCCGTGGCGGGAGGAGCGAGCCAGACAAGACGAGCTAAATCTAATTCTGTTGTATGTGCGCAGTTTAGGTTTAAGGAGGAAAACATGGAGCTAATGCTAACCTGCTTCTGTGGGTAAAAAGGATAAGTAACAATTGTGTGTCCTCCTGTTGTCAAAGGCTCCATCCAAAAAAAACAGGTCACAGGCTACAGGTCTGTTTCTGTCCTTGAGCAATTCGACTCTTCACTTTCGTAATGCAGTGTTACACGGACTCTGCACTCACAAATTGAGATCAGCTGATTTCTAACGGAGCAGCCTTCCTTCTAACACATCAACTTTGAGGACAAAATGTTCACTTGCTGCCTGATAAATCCCAACGATGAATGGATAATCTGTGTTATTCTCTTCAGCTGTCAGTGGTTTTTATGTTATACCGCGTCAGGTTATCCCTCCAGTAGCATTACTTTACCTATACTTTTATTTTAAATGATTTAAAATCCCCCAAAATCACCCTTTTCCCCACTTCTTCCTGACCCAGATTTTATTTTGCCTCCATATTTCTGCAGAACAAACAGAGTCGCTCCCTGACGCTCGGAGCGGCACACATCCTCCGCTGACATTACACAAACACTCCCAGCTTTTTCAAAGTTCACACAATGCATTTCTCCGCTCTTTACGTCTCCTCTCACATTGACACACTGCGTTACCACGGCAACAGCAGCTCAAAGGGCCTCAGAGGAGCAGACGGGAGCGAGAACGCGTTGACAGAAGAAAAAAAAAATCCTGATGCTGGACGGAGGGTTAGCAGCTGGTCAGTGATGCTCCAGTGGTGTGGGTTCTGTTTCTGATCTGTACAAAGATTTATTCAGCTCTCTGAAGGTTGGAGACGGATTCCCAGGAGCAGGACAAATGGACTCAGATTTATTTTTGACTTATTTTGCAGTGGCAGTAGGGAGACCAAGGAACACGGCAGCAGTGCCTCGTACAGGTCACAGGTCATCAGTAACTGTAGTTTTAGTTTGTATCACATTTCCTCCTGAGTTGTCAGGACGTTTAAATACTTATTTGGCTGCATCTCCTCGTTCCTGCTGCTCGTCACCAGTGTTTGTCTTGCCCTCCAGTGGAAAACAAAAGTAGCTGAAAACTATGAATTAAGCAATTACAGAAATAAAGCACTGCTGAAAGCCCGTGTAGCGGATGCTGAATCTTTCATCGCCCATCCGTACCAATAACAGGACACAGGGTAGAGTTCACCACTTTTACTCAGGGTTTCTGTTGAAAATACTTTTTGTGTCTTCATACAGAGCAGCACATCTGACTCCCCTCTGCAGTTCGCTCGGCACTGAGAGGGAGAGGAGCCAACAACTACAATTTTACAGGCCGTAGTGTGATATTACATTTGTTTTACCCAGAGAATAAATTATGTGGGCTTTTTAAACAGTAACAAATTTGTATGAACCAAAACAAGTGTATAAAAATAAAATTACTGTGGATGTTGTAACACGGAGACAATAGCAAAAATAAAATAAAAAAAATAGACATAGTTTCACATGTATAAATAAAATTAAACATACCTGTTGACAGACATAATAAATACTTTTTGTGTCTTCATACAGAGCAGCACATCTGACTCCCTATAAAACCAAAACAAAATGGCCGTTCCTTAGTTCACGTTATGCCACAAGCACCAATTAGCTCACTGAACAAAATATTAGACTCAATAAAAATGTACAAAATCCAAAGTTAGCTAACAAACAAACATAAAAATAGGTCTATAACGTCCCAAAATATTTTTCTATCAACCAATATTTGAGTGAAAATGAAAACGACACGTTAAATATGTTAAATAAAATATTGTGTTCACCAAGACGTAACCTACCCTCTGCAGTTCGCTCGGCACTGAGAGGGAGGAAGTGAAGTTACCAAAAATTGCAGTCGATAAAATTCACATATATTTGAAAAATAAACAAAAACATGAGAACGGAAATTAAACAGTGTTACTAATGCATTTTTAACTCCGTTACACCCGCCCTGTGATTATGAAAAGTGATTATGATTGGTTCAAAAAGATTTCTACTGAATGCAAACGTCTGTAAAAGGAGAGAGATTCTGGACCCATTTTAGTTTGTAAAGTGAATGGGTTTGAAAGGCCAGGCTTGCAGCTGCTAACTAAATTTTCTGTAGTCTAAACATTTGTCGGCCGAAAGATCTGGAAGGTCCTGAAAAATATTTTAACACAAAGTTGCAAAGCTGACCATTCAGACGGTCTCCACAGAAGCACCACAGAAAAACTTTACAAAGGACGTCTCCTCTGGTTAGTTTAGCCACTGTAAGTAATCTTACATTATAAAGTAAATGTAGACAACCAATAAAATGCTATGTCTATAGTAGTAGTCATAGTAACGTCAATAATTCATTTTACGCAAACTTCTCAGTGATAAAAGGTGAAATAAAATGAATCTTTGTATAAAAGTGCTCACGATGACCTCGCACTCACAGGCATCACTGCATCACAGGCATCACTCAGTGCGGCGGCCATGTTGGTAGGCAAAAAGAAAACATCCAAAGTGAATAATAACTACCAGTTGTTGCAGCGTAAACTGTAAACAAACTAATCTGCGTCTGGTCCTAAACTCCTGTGGTCCAGCCTGATGAACCGTACTGGGTCAGGCAAAGATGTCCCGTCCCTGCCTGCTTTGAGTTTTTCATCGTATCTTTGTTTGTCTTCAGGTTCCTGAGACAAACTGTAGGTGCAATTCCCAATTGTATCAAACAAAATCAACAAAAATGTCAATCGTAAACCATCCATCCATCTTCTTCCGCTTTATCCGGGGCCGGGTCGCAGGAGGCAGCAGTCTAAGCAGGGACACCCAGACATCCCTCTCCCCGGACACTTCCTCCAGCTCCTCAGGAGGAACCCCAAGGCGTTCCCAGGCCGCGAGACATAGTCCCTCCAGCGTGTCCTAGGTCTTCCCCGGGGCCTCCTCCCAGTGGGACATGCCTGGAACACCTCCCCAGGGAGGCGTCCAGGAGGCATCGGGAACAGATGCCCGAGCCACCTCAGCTGGCTCCTCTCGATGTGGAGGAGCAGCGGCTCTACTCCGAGCTCCTCCCGGGTAAACGAGCTCCTCACCCTATCTCTAAGGGAGCGCCCAGCCACCCTGCGGAGGAAACTCATTTTGGCCGCTTGTATCCGGGATCTTGTCCTTTCGGTCATGACCCAAAGCTCATGACCATAGGTGAGAGTAGGAACGTAGATCGAGCGGTAAATCCAGAGCTTCGTAAACCAATCGTAAACCATCATTACCAACACAAAGTGGATCATGCAACAGCGAAAACAAACAACACTGCAATTTTACCAACCAGACACTGCGCCTCAACCAGGAACTCTGAAGAAAATGTTTGTATTTCTATTCACTGAGTAGAGAGGGCTTTGAATGTAAATTTGAATGGAAAAACATTACATAATCGTTTATTTTTGTCAGTGTATAATTAATGACTTTATAAGCCCCAAGCCTGGTTAAACAGAATCAGTCCGGCCATTTTGATTTGGACAGAGATGGTGATTTTTAAAACTAGGTCTTCTCCAAACCTGGTTAAATCCAAACTTCAGCAGTAGTAAGCTGTACTGAGAGAAGTTAAAGTGATTGGTGTTCCTCAGTCGGCTCAGGCTGTGATGACTCTGGAGGTCGAGTGAACGAGAGGCAGATGGAATCTGTGTCTGATCAATATTCAATCTCATATTTTCATATTTGTGCCTCTGATGCTGCAGTCGATAACTTCAGACGCTGCCGAGTTTGAAGAGACAGAGTCACATCAGAAAAAGCAGGAGTCCAACCCTTTTGCCCTCTGCATGTGTGGTGCATGCTCTACCAGGTGAGCCACCAGGACGTCCCAGTAATGAAGTAAAAATGTATGGATTGTGTGTATTTTGGGTTTCAGTCGATACTTTGGTTGAAAAACAAGCTGTGGCCTGAGATCTTCTCCTTCTCCTGTGGTCTGCTGCCTTCAGAGGTTGCCACAGTGAGTTTTCTGCCTCACTATGACCTCACCCATCGAGTACGTGAGTAAAAGTATTATTACTGCAAAATAATGTTACTTAAGTAGTAGTAGCAGTACTCAATAAAACCATTACTTGTAAAGAAGAGTGGGTTAAGCATTCGCCCAACAATGGAGGGTAGCCCATTCGTATTTCACCCAAAGTTCTTACTGCCGTCGTGTCCTCGGGCAAAACACTTCCCCCACATGGCCTACTCCGGTCACTGTATGTAGCTGGCTGTCACAGGAAGGGCATCCGACTTAAAAACCTGCCAAATCACCATGCAACAAGAAAGGAAGCAGCTGAAAGAAAAAACAAAAACAATCACTACTGCTTGCACATATGGACGAACGCAGCAGTGCCTGAGTCGACCATTGGGGGGCGCTAGTGAACACAGCTCAACAGTAACAACAGAAGAAACGGCTGAACTTTTTTTGGAGTGACAGAGCAAATTACGGCAAAGACTGAACAGAACAACGCTATTTTTGCCTTATTTTCTTGTCTTTTTTTCAGTAAATATGCAGTGTAAAACTCCTCCAGCGCCGCCATGTTTGTTTACTGTTGCTCTTTTTCTTCCATCTTGGTAAAGTCTTTGACTGTCGGCCATCGCCCCCTACTGGTTATTTAACAGAACACACACACTGACATAGAAAACGGTTGGAAGGATAAATGCTTTGATGCCAACAACGCTTGGAGCAAACTACGTCTACGATCTAATTACGTACAAAATGAATGAAGCCTTAACACTGCGACTGCTGCTTACTACTTTTAAGACTACTAGTGCTACTACTAAAAATATTACTACTACTACTACTACTGGTCATCTGCGGAGCGAGGGGGTGGCTTTTGAGGCTCAAGCCCTGGATATTTTTTCAAAAGCCCCTGATCTTTTTACAAAGCCTAGGCCTAAAACTTTTTAATAACCTAATGAAAAAAAAAAAAAAAAAAAAAAAACAACCACAGACAATCTGCTAAAAAGTAATATTTTAATTGCATTCCCATGAAACCGCTCCACTTTGGTTTGATCCAAGTCTCTCTCCCTCCCTCAGAGCTGTTTATTAACACAGCACTGAATAAAAAAAAAACAAAAAACAAAACAAATATTCAACATACTTTGAACAAGAATTCATTAAAAAGCCTATTAGCTCCAGTCTACTTTATCTGCAGATGTGGTATAAATACTAATGATTATTATTATGATTTGGTGTTTTTTAAGCTCTACACAGACAAATCAAAACAATGGCAAATAGATTGGAAAAATTCTAAAAACTTCCTGTTTCTGGTAAAACAGCAGGACCATTATTAATGAAACCATTATTATTTGATAAGCCACATTACTTCTGAGAGGCAAAATATTGAACTGTCCTCCTTGTTTAACCTCAGCGAGGTCGGTCACTGAAGCTCACTTTGTTAACTTATTCTCAGTTTGTCCATAAAAATCACCAGAGCACATTATTTTTTCACATTTATTTTTTCTATTTTTTTTATTACTCATTACGCTAAGCCCCAGATGTTTCCAGTGTCTGCTCCAACTATTAATATTTCAACTTAGTGAGGTTTACGCCAACATTTTTTTGACTAATTCGATAAATTTTCTCCTTAAATTTGTATTTAAGTAATAGCAGTATTTTTTGAAAAAGTACCCAGAAAGTACATTCTCTTCTATAAATGTAAATGATTGAAGTAAAAGTATATATTTGCTAGTTCTCATGTGAAGCAGGTGATGCTGAACCTTGCAGGTGTCCAGAGCTGATGTCAGACCTCTGTAACCTGTTGTGTGGGTCGGTCCTGTCCTCTGCTGCTGCTGCTGGGGCCCGGGACGCTCAGCTCATTAGGAGCCGGGACCTGTCTCCCCTGCGGCGGAGCAGGGGCGACAGGCGGCCATCTTGTTTTTGAGCTGGCTCATAAACAGCCGTCCCTGACCCGGTGTCAGAGGAACAAACGCCTCCCAACAGGTTCAGGTGGGTTCTTTAACTGGGACAGGACAGATTATTACAACCTAAAATAAAAATAAATGTAAAATGTAACAAATTAAAAGTACTTAAATACTTTACTTAAGTACAATTTTCATGTATCTGTACTTTACTTGATTAAATTTTACAAGGGGTACTTTTACTTTATTACATTTTAGAGCAAGTATCTGTACTTTTTACTCTACATTTTTAAATTGGTGCGAAGTAAAAAGTATTTTGAGTTTGGTTTAATATTATTTTTTGCTGTGTGGTCGCTGTAGACACAGTACTTCAGTATCACAGATGCAGTAGTAGTAGTATAGTAGTACTCTTCAGAAAAACAAAATCCCTCACATTTAACACATTCATTAGTTCTTGAATCTGTGTGAAATACTTTTACTTTTTTACTCACAAGTACATTTAAAAGTACATACTTTTATACTTTTACTTAAGTAGACATTTCCATGTGATACTTTTACTTTTATTGGACTAAATATTTGCTCCTTTAGCTGTACTTTTATTTAAGTAAAAGTACTTTTTCCACCACTGAAGAAGAGGAAATGTAAACAACACAACTCAAGTATTTTTTTATGAACAGGAAGTATGTTTTTGAGTACATTTTATAAAACATACAACACTTTTACCTGAGTTAAATTTAGAGGAAAATATCTTACTTTCTCTTTAAAGGAGCTATATTATTAATTATTTATATTTTAAAACAAATCTTATTCCTCTAGAACAGCAGCATGTTTTACAAATTTAAAAATATGATGTGACTAAAAGAAAACATTTCTAATAAAAATACTGTTGCCATGAAGAAACAGGTGAAGAGACCAGCAGAGGGCAGGAGAGTGCAGTCTTTTGAACATAAACATAGAAAAAGAGCTTTTTATTTCCTTAAACTTTCTGTATGACGCCATTTTACTACAAAGTTAAAAATATCTGTGAGGAATCAGTGGAAACAGAGCTGTACACTGTTTTTTTAGATAATGAGAGCAGACTGGATGTAGAGGGCTTGGCGATTGGTCAGTGCTTCCTGGAGTGGGCGGGGCTTCATGGAACTGAGTGTTCTGAGGCCTCAGAAACTCAGCGCCAGCAAATACAGGATCACTCAAACAGGAAACCAAACACAACTCCAGGTCTGTTTTTGATGAAGGAACAACGTTAGAACCTGGGAGGAAGCTCAGAAAAGTCCATTTTGCAGAATATAGCCGCTTTAATCATGAGCCGGTTTTCTCTTTGTGCCAGTTTCAAATGCAGATAAATGGAGAAAGCTGTGTCAGGAAGGGCATCTGGTGCTAAACCCCCCCAAAAAAAAAATTACAAATGACTGTAAACTAGTGGGCAGATGATTTTCTATGGCAACCCCAGAAGAGAAAAGCCAAAAGGAAAGAACTCAAAGAATAAGTTTGAGTTCAAAGATTATTAAATGAAAGTACAACTGTGCAACATTAATGGAAAAATATACAAAAATATACAATATTTGTTTATACAAATCTGAGAATATTTGTGTATAACTTGTGTAAAAAGTGCAATATTTAAAAATTGAGTAAATTTAAGCAACGATTTTGCACAACATCAGTGCGACAGAGCATTATTGTAAAGATGTTACAGTAAAATGACAAAAATATCTGTCCCGGTGCATTGGTGCAAATATTAATATACACTAAAAGGTCTTTGTGACTGTACAAGAGAATAAAAATACAAATACAACACATCAGACATACAGACTTTGTAAATAGTGGTAAAAATCAGAGGTGTATTCTGTGCAGATGTGGATCTGAAGACAGAACAGCTGGAGGTAACCAGAGGAAGGTCAGAGCTCTGCTGTGGGGGACAGCCAAAAAAACAAACATTGCAGAGTGACGCTCAGCTCCACTGCAGGGAATACGACTCTGGTTTGGACCAATCAGGACGCTCCGGGCCCGTCCTGCTGAGTCACGGCCCGGGACAGAGGACGGGGTTTGACTGGAGCCTCCTGAGGATCATGGGAGGTTCGGCCTGACAGAGGCTAAATGAGAACGTCCCCCCTGTCCCGGGCTGAGCGCGGTGGGACTGCAGCAGGACCTCATGAGGGACACAGGGGACGTGATGAAGTTTACTGAGGCAGTACTGAGAAGTACATGTACTGTGTACTCCTGAGAGAACTGTGTCTGCTGCAGACGTCCTGCACAAACGTTTGATATGAAGTTAGTGAGTTATTACTGAAGGAGAGACAACGCAACTCAGTGTGGAGGGTTTAGGTTCAGTTTAACCTAACACTGTAATAAAGAAAAGTACATAATGACACATTAAAGTGTTTAATTGAATACATTCAGTCACTTGTGTGACTTCAGTGTCCACAGATTTCTACTGGAAATATTCATTTCAAAGATTGTTTTCTCAAAATGAGTTTTCCTCTCACTGTGAGTCAGAAATCTTCACCTCAGCAGCTCCTAAAACAACAAATGTCCCAAGTCCAACACTTACCAATATTCTGAAGGTTTTTACAGAAGGATTTGTTGATGTGTAAGTCTGATTTATTGGGGATTTTACTCCTAAAAACATTTTTTAATGCTATTGTCAGTGTTTTCAACATTTAATGAAAGACAAAATCCTCTCTGTAAAAGCCTTTTTATGGAACATGTCCACAAAATTAATCAAGAATTTTAAACCTGGCTCTGTCCAACATTCAGATTTAGTTTTTATAATCCCTAATTTTCTTATGAAAATATTAAATGACTCAAAGCTTGCAATACATTTTTTTCTCTATCTTTATGTCAGAGATCTACAGGAAAGGTTTCACACTGCTATCTTTGAAAAATTCCCTTTTCCCCTGCAGTGCCTTACACTTATTCTATAAAAAAACAACAACACTTCATCAAGACTTTATTATCAACTGCTTCTCTATATTCTGTATTTTTCTAGATATAATAATCCAGGGTACTCTCTGTGCCAGTCCCAAGCCTGGATAAATGGGAGAAGGTTGTCCCCTGAGAGAAAGAGACTCACTGTGGCCATTTATTAGAACTGGATTGAATTTTATGAGATTCATAAATGTGAACGCTGGGATCATGCAAATCATAAAAATGTGGCGTTATTCTGATACGACAGACTGACCTTTACGTGCACGCTCACCCCACACGTGCACGCTCACCCCACACGTGCACGCTGACCTTTATCATACAGCTCAGGTGGTGAGAGTTTGGCCAAAGTCAGGCCTCAGCGCTGGTCCTGTGTGGGAGGAGAGCGC
Source organism: Bostrychus sinensis (assembly GCA_020698575.1). Classification (NCBI taxonomy): domain Eukaryota; kingdom Metazoa; phylum Chordata; class Actinopteri; order Gobiiformes; family Eleotridae; genus Bostrychus; species Bostrychus sinensis. The sequence continues at coordinate 8,269,657 of CM036245.1, read as the reverse complement.
AGCGCCCCCAGAGGTCAGAGGTCAGATCACATGACCCGAACACAACACAGTGCTGTTAATGTAAAGAGTGTGGGAAGACTGGGATTTAAATTCAAGGCATTAAAGCACAAAACGTTATGAGGAAATGTCAGAAACAGGATGAATTTCTGTATTTAATGATAATTGTTTAAATTATGAGTCTGTGCTTGGGGCCAGCTCTGTTTGTTCTGAAATGAGAAGGGGGTAGGTTCTCCGTCCTCCTCCTTTTCTTACATGGAAGGCTTTATTGTAGAGTCCGACCAATATGGAATTTTTGAGGCTGATGCCGATACCGACATTAGGTAACAAAAAAATACTGATATCCGATACATCGGCCAATATAGTTATACATTAGGAAAAAGTATTTTAAAGCATTTTTTTTCTGCTCTTGTTTACATGAATATGGCGTGTACACCCCAGGCCACTTTATTAGACTAAACATCTATTTTCATTTCCTTTTTTGAGTTTTTCAGGCCATGAGAAGGCGATGTGGGCTGTTTCCTATGAACTGCAGAGTAAAAGCCCAACTGTTTGGAAACAGCAGCGCACTCTACTGAACAAATAGCAGAAGGCCATCATTTGCAAGTAAACAGGTCTTATTACAGCACACAGTAAAAATAGCACTGTTTATATCGGTGGTTATCGGCCAGATTTTGGCCGATAACCGATAATGTTCTCATGGGCTATATAGGCAGATAATATTGGCCAGCTGATATATCGGCCAGGCTCTACTTTTTTGTTTTAAATTTATATAAACTGACATTTTTTTCTTACTAATACATTGCCATGAAAAGTAAAAGTAAAATAAAATACAGTGGTGTTATTATGAACAGTTAACTTTTGTCAATTGTTGCTTATCACTACAATAAAACATAATTAGGATTTAATTGTGAAGCTAATGTAATGTGTATAAATGATTGAATATGAGTTCTAATGAGGTTTGTGAAAACTCTCAGTAATGAATCACAAAAAAGTTAAGAAAGAAGTAATTTCACCTTCATCCAGGAGACTTTCTTATTTCTGTGAGGAATCAGTGGAAACAGAACTGTACACTGTTTTTTTCTCTTTTTTTTTTTGGGGGGGGGGGGGGGGGTAAATGAATGACAGCAGACTGGATGTCGAGGGCTTGTTGTTGATTGGTCAGGGCTTCCTGGAGTGGGCGGGGATTTCTGAGACCGAGCGTTCTGAGGTTTCAGAAACTCAGCGCCAGAGAATACAGGATTACACAGACAGACAAAACACAACTCCAAACTTCTATCAGTCGCTGCATCAAACTACAATAATAATGTCTCATAAGGTTTCTATTTTTCCCCACAGCAGTTTTTTTTAGGAGTTTTTCCTTACAGAGAAGAGGGGACGTCCTGGGACTGTAGTTGTTGTTTATGTTTGATGTGTGACTAATTGTTTGTGAAGCCATTTGAGACGACTGTTGTGCTACTGGGCTATAAAAATAAAAAATAAAACTGAATTAAAAAATGGTACATTAGAAATATTCTGTAATGTTACCATAAAAAACTGTATTGTAGTAAAGTTACAGAGGTGAGTAGTAGTAAACTTAGATTTAGTCAAGTATCTTTTTGAAAATATTGTACTTTTAAGAGCAGTTTTATGGCAACCTACTCTCTCGTTGGGTAGTACTATTTTGAAGTAACAATACTCTTGATGCACTCTGGAAATACATTAACTCTTGTTCTAAAAACTGTGCTTTTACCTTGTGCCATTGCTCCTGCCTGCTTCTCCAAACTCAAGGGTGAAAGACAGGTTTGTTGTACAATTACACGGCAGAGGACATAGCTTAAAACACAAGATTAATAATAGTTCATATACCTCATAATAATAGGGATGTAACGATTCTTTGTAAATTGGTTAAAAATCGATGCAAAAGAGAGAAATTTTGAATCGGTGCAGAAAAAAATTAATCGCGATGTCCCTTTAAACAGCGTGCATGCCATCAAAGTATAAAGGTGAGTAATCTGACTCGCATATTTGGCGTTATACATCATTACCTGACCATTTTACAGAAGAGAAACATAAAGTTATATAAAGTTTTAGTTTACAGGACTCGTAAAATCATTACCCGATGTGCTGGGAACATGAAAAGGCTGCACAAGAGCTTCATTACTCACGCTCTCTCACCTCTCGCACAGACAGAGGAGTGCACACACAGCGCACAGGGAAAAACAACAAGCTCAGGGCAAACGGCAAGAAAGACACATCTGAAGGTTTTATTTAGGCAGCTCATACATGTTCGCTCCGTTTACCATCGTTCAGAAAGTAGCTTGTTGTTAGCAGCGAGCTAAAGCAAAGCTAAGTGGCTAACAACAGCTAAAGTTTATGTGAAGTTTCAGTGGCCCCTCCCCCGGAGCGTTTCCATGGAGATCAGAGTCTTTACTGAGGATGTATCTTTCCTCACTGATATTTTTATAAGACTTGACTGATATTAGGCCCATTATAAATTACTGATAAACTGCTTCTCTATGCATTTCTTGCTAACATAGTGTCTCTGTTTTTGAAGGACAGTAGAAAGGTGTTAATAAAAGTCGCTAACAAATAAATTTAAAAAGTAGATATTAAAACAGTGACATGTAAAAATAAAAAAAATAAAATAAAGTTCAGTTAATAAGAAATGTACAACAATTTAATTTTGATAAGGAGACAAAAATAATAATTTTGGTCATAAATATACTGCAACTAAATCTGCAAAAAAAACGTAAAAAATCGTAATCGTGAACATAAAATCGTGAATCAAATCATGACTTCAGTGAATCGTTACATCCCTACATAATAACATCATTATTCTTGTGTATAATTCAGAAAACACCACTGAAATGATGAGCAGTCATCTCTGAACAATACTTTTTATTGAAGATGTCAGTGAAGGAGTTTATTTATGTACAATCAATCAAAAATAGCTCATTATTATTATTATTATTATTATTAATGTGGCTACAGCAGCCGCATGGTTACAGACAGAGATATCAAACAACAACATGGGTCCTGTGTGAGAGAGGGCGGCTGTTTCAGGACAAGGCTCGGTCCTAACAGAGACTTCAGACAAGAGCAGTGGTTCTCAGACCAAGTACTGGGCTTTAAAAGTACTACCTCAGAGAGTACTGGGCTTTAAAAGTACTACCTCAGAGAGTACTGGGCTTTAAAAGTACTACCTCAGAGAGTACTGGGCTTTAAAAGTACTACCTCAGAGAGTACTGTGCTTTAAAAGTACTACCTCAGAGAGTACTGGGCCATTTTTAATGGAGTAGAATTACTGAATGAGGACTAAACCTGGACTAAACTGGGACTAAACTTGGACTAAACCTGGTCTAAACCTGGACTAAACTTGGACTAAACTTGGACTAAACCTGGTCTAAACCTGGACAAAACCTGGACTAAACCTGGTCTAAACCTGGACAAAACCTGGACTAAACCTGGTCTAAACCTGGACTAAACTTGGACTAAACCTGGACTAAACTTGGACTAAACCTGGACTAAACCTGGACTAAACTTGGACTAAACCTGGACTAAACCTGGACTAAACTTGGACTAAACCTGGACTAAACTTGGACTAAACCTGGACTAAACTTGGACTGAACCTGGACTAAACCCAGAGTAGTCAAGGCCTAATCTAGAACTACACCAGGTCTAAACCAGCACATAACCAGGGTTAAAACTGTACCAAAACTAGACTAAACCAGGATTAAGGCAGGATTAAACTAGGACTAAAACTCAACTAAACTAATGTTTAAGCCAGGACCAATCTAGAAGTAAACTTGGTCTAAATTAGGACCAGTCCTGAACTAAACCAAGACTAAAACTGGAGTAAGCCTAGACTAAACCAGGACTAAATCAAAGATTATCCTCGGACTAAAATGGAAATCATGACTAAACTAATCTAGAACTAAACCAGGACTAAACTGGGTCGAAACCAGGACTAACCCAGGATATAGCCAGGTCTAAACCAGGACTAAAGCTGGATGTAACCATGTCTAAACCAGGACTAAACCAGGACTAAACCAGGATATAGCCAGGATATAGCCAGGTCTAAACCAGGACTAAACCAGGACTAAACCAGGACTAAACCAGGACTAAACCAGGATGTAACCAGGATGTAACCAGGACTAAACCAGGACTAAACCAGGATGTAACCAGGATGTAACCAGGACTAAACCAGGACTAAACCAGGATGTAACCAGGATATAGCCAGGACTAAACCAGGACTAAACCAGGATATAGCCAGGTCTAAACCAGGACTAAACCCAGACTAATCTGTGGTATAATCTTCACATCTGATCTCCAGCCAGAGCAGGACTAAAATCGGTTTCTAAAAGAAAACTAAACCAGAATGACGTCAGACTCCTGCGTACCACCAGAGGTACCCACACCACAGTTTGAGAACCACTGTACAGCTCAAACTGACAGAACTTTGTTAGATTTGGTGAAACTACACAGAAACTCAGAATAATCCTTCTCTCACAGTAAAACGTCCTCAGTACCAGGTCTGTCCCAGTGCCGGGCCTGTCCCAGTACAGGAGGACGTAGATGACTTATTGCTGGGGACGTCCCGAAGCCATTTACTACAACAAGTACTCACAAATAAACCCCATGAGTACAAATGGCTCCTATACTACAGAATCCTAAGTATTTATATTTGGACAACCCCATGTTTCCTTATTAGGAGCAAAAACTAGCCGAGTTGGGACAGGGGCCAATCTTAGTTAAGGGCACCCCTGCTTTAAGAGGCGTCATGAGGACAGACAGATGAGCTTAACTTTAAATAAAAACTGTGTCCTCTTTAATCTGAACTAAGTGTAAAAAAAGAAAACATTTTGGGCAAAGCAAAGCAGCACAGTTTGGGTGCACTCACACTCAGGCGTCCCGCACAAAACGGACAAGCGCAAGGATCTGAGAGAGTTAAAACGTTAAAAAATGTACAAAAAATACAACGACTAAATCAGGACAATTATTAATCCAGGTCTTTAATATAATTTGCTTGATGGGTCATTTACGTAAAGCTGGGGACACAATTTTCTGAGTCGTTACAGATTCTGTAAAGACTAGGAGCTCACACGAACGACTGGTTTCAGCAGATTTAGTTCTGACGACTGAAAGACTGGGGCTCACACACTACAAGATCTGCTGAGGCCGCAACTGACGCCAACCAAACACAACAAACTCTCGCAGGGAACTCTCGAGAACTAAATGGTAAACAAACATGGACGCTACCTGGGTCACTGTTGCCGTTGTGTGTGCAGTTCTCTGTTTGGAAAAAAAGAAAAAAGAAAAAACATCTATGTATCCAGTTTTGCTTGGATAGCGTTCAACTTTCTTCGGTGTTTGCCATGGTTGTTTATGTTTTCTTCTTCTTCTTCTTCAAATTTCCGCTTATATTTTCCTGCCACTTCCTGTTGCTTCGTCTGCATCCTGACGCTATTTCCTGTGTCCCATCAACTGTTTTTCATTGGCCGCTGGACACCATGAATTCCCAGTTGGATCTGTAAACAGCCCACACTACAGGAGTGCGTCCAGAGTCGGCTTTAAAATTCAAACATGTTTGATTGCTTGCGACTGACGTCAGGCAGGGTTTTTGCACTGCACACACTGCCGATTCGAGTCTTTGAACATCACACACTAACACCTGGGACACACCAACCCAACGCCCGACCACTGTCAGCAGAGGCGACTGCTCGTCTCCTCACGTCTCCCCTCGTCGCCTCTGAAAGTAGCTGCAGACCCACGACCGAGCAGTGCGCATGTGCACAATGTAATAACTATTTACAACAGCAGGCGGCGCTAGTCACTAAACTCTGCAGTTATTAAAACTCTAGTAACTAAAACTCCGCAACACACACGTGTTTAACTCAAGTATTTATCAGCCAATAATAATTATACACACTAAATTAAACTGATCTGATCACAGTAATGAAGAAAAGGGACTGGATTATTGCAGCTGTTTGTCTCAAAGGAGGATTATATTTTTATCTGCACGAGGCTAAAGCTAAGGTAAGCTAACTGCTAACATTAGCACCAGGCTAAAGCTAAGCTAAGCTAACTGCAGCACATTACCATCACAGATGTGGGAAACATAATGAAGTAGTTGTAGAACAGAAAGTTCCTTATATTTTGATGTTAAACTTGAGCTGTTGACAAATTGTGAACGGGACACAGCCAATCAGAGCTGAGCACGACGGCCTGACGCCGATTCGAGATGTTCAATCGGCCAGAACTATGTCCAACTCTGTCCCACCTTGTCCGATGGTGCGTAACTCACCAAACAGACTCACGTCACCGGCCGCTTCAAACCATCCGATGATCGCCCCGGTGTGTCCCGGATCCAACGGATTTCAGGGCCAACTGTTCCACTCGTGTTGACTCGGCGCAACTGTGAATCTTATAAAATCAGGCAAAAAATCGTGTAGCGTGTCCCCAGCTTAAGTCACGAACACACACCAAAGGTGCCAATTCTCCAAAAACAAAAGTAACTGCAGCGCTCAAAAAGTCAAAAACACTCAATCAGATGAAGCTGCAGCCTAAACTGAGCCTCTCTGAACACTTCCAAAATCTCCCAGTTACTCTTTCTCAATCTTGTCCAAGCTCAGTCCGGTCCCTTTTATCTGGTCATGGGTGGCCAAAGGACACAGGACAGTCCCAGACACGCGGAGTAAAGACAGGACTGTCCCAGACACGCGGGGTAAAGATAGGACTGTCCCGGACACACGGAGTAAAGACAGGACTGTCTCGGACACGCGGAGTAAAGACAGGACTGTCCCAGACACGCGGGGTAAAGACAGGACTGTCCCAGACACGCAGAGTAAAGACAGGACTGTCCCGGACACGCGGAGTAAAGACAGGACTGTCCCGGACACGCGGGGTAAAGACAGGACTGTCTCGGACACACGGAGTAAAGACAGGACTGTCCCGGACACGCGGAGTAAAGACAGGACTGTCCCAGACACGCGGGGTAAAGACAGGACTGTCCCGGACACACGGAGTAAAGACAGGACTGTCCCGGACACGCGGGGTAAAGACAGGACTGTCCCGGACACACGGAGTAAAGACAGGACTGTCTCGGACACACGGAGTAAAGACAGGACTGTCCCGGACACACGGAGTAAAGACAGGACTGTCTCGGACACGCGGAGTAAAGACAGGACTGTCCCAGACACGCGGAGTAAAGACAGGACTGTCTCGGACACACGGAGTAAAGACAGGACTGTCCCAGACACGCGGAGTAAAGACAGGACTGTCCCGGACACACGGAGTAAAGACAGGACTGTCTCGGACACGCGGAGTAAAGACAGGACTGTCCCAGACACGCGGAGTAAAGACAGGACTGTCCCAGACACGCGGAGTAAAGACAGGACTGTCCCGGACACGCGGGGTACAGTGATGCAGGGAAGAGTCCAGGACGTGGCTGTGGTATGGGATTTATTAAATAACTGTATACAGTAAAGGATTTGCTGGATATAATGTATAATAAAGTTAACAAACATGTTAAAAATAATTTAAAATTGAGTATAAATGAGAAGTTGTGTGTGTGTGTGTGTGTGTGTGTGTGTGTGTGTGTGTGTGTGTGTGTGTGTGTGTGTGTGTGTGTGTGTGTGTGTGTGTGTGTGTGTGTGTGTGTTTCTTATGGACTCCGGTGTCAAAGCGCGATTTTTGTTCTGGCATGGGTTGATTTACAAATGAAGCCCTGGTGTGAGTGCACCCTTACAGAATCCTAAAGTCTTACTGATAATAGGCCATGTCCCGTCGCTGTAGAAGTCCACAGCTGTTGTGTTGAGCACAGACGTTTGTGTTGTGTTGAGCACAGACGTTTGTGTTGTGCTGAGCACAGACGTTTGTGTTGTGCTGAGCACAGACGTTTGTGTTGTGTTGAGCACAGACGTTTGTGTTGTGTTGAGCACAAACGTTTGTGTTGTGTTCAGCAGAGACGTTTGTGTTGTGTTGAGCACAGACGTTTGTATTGTGTTGAGCACAGACGTTTGTATTGTGTTGAGCACAGACGTTTGTGTTGTGTTGAGCACAGATGTTTGTGTTGAGCACAGACGTTTGTATTGTGTTCAGCAGAGACGTTTGTGTTGTGTTGAGCACAGACGTTTGTGTTGTGTTGAGCACAGATGTTTGTGTTGAGCACAGACGTTTGTATTGTGTTGAGCACAAACGTTTGTGTTGTGTTCAGCAGAGACGTTTGTGTTGTGTTGAGCACAGACGTTTGTGTTGTGTTGAGCACAAACGTTTGTGTTGTGTTCAGCAGAGACGTTTGTGTTGTGTTGAGCACAGACGTTTGTGTTGTGCTGAGCACAGACGTTTGTGTTGTGCTGAGCACAGACGTTTGTGTTGTGTTGAGCACAGACGTTTGTGTTGTGTTGAGCACAGACGTTTGTGTTGTGCTGAGCACAGACGTTTGTGTTGTGCTGAGCACAGATGTTTGTGTTGAGCACAGACGTTTGTATTGTGTTCAGCAGAGACGTTTGTGTTGTGTTGAGCACAGACGTTTGTGTTGTGTTGAGCACAGATGTTTGTGTTGAGCACAGACGTTTGTATTGTGTTGAGCACAAATGTTTGTGTTGTGTTCAGCAGAGACGTTTGTGTTGTGTTGAGCACAGACGTTTGTGTTGTGTTGAGCACAAACGTTTGTGTTGTGTTCAGCAGAGACGTTTGTGTTGTGTTGAGCACAGACGTTTGTGTTGTGTTGAGCAGAGACGTTTGTGTTGTGCTGAGCACAGACGTTTGTGTTGTGCTGAGCAGAGACGTTTGTGTTGTGTTGAGCACAGACGTTTGTGTTGTGTTGAGCACAAACGTTTGTGTTGTGTTCAGCAGAGACGTTTGTGTTGTGTTGAGCACAGACGTTTGTATTGTGTTGAGCACAGACGTTTGTATTGTGTTGAGCACAGACGTTTGTGTTGTGTTGAGCACAGATGTTTGTGTTGAGCACAGACGTTTGTATTGTGTTCAGCAGAGACGTTTGTGTTGTGTTGAGCACAGACGTTTGTGTTGTGTTGAGCACAGATGTTTGTGTTGAGCACAGACGTTTGTATTGTGTTGAGCACAAACGTTTGTGTTGTGTTCAGCAGAGACGTTTGTGTTGTGTTGAGCACAGACGTTTGTGTTGTGTTGAGCACAAACGTTTGTGTTGTGTTCAGCAGAGACGTTTGTGTTGTGTTGAGCACAGACGTTTGTGTTGTGCTGAGCACAGACGTTTGTGTTGTGCTGAGCACAGACGTTTGTGTTGTGTTGAGCACAGACGTTTGTGTTGTGTTGAGCACAGACGTTTGTGTTGTGCTGAGCACAGACGTTTGTGTTGTGCTGAGCACAGATGTTTGTGTTGTGCTGAGCACAGACGTTTGTATTGTGTTCAGCAGAGACGTTTGTGTTGTGTTGAGCACAGACGTTTGTGTTGTGTTGAGCACAGATGTTTGTGTTGAGCACAGACGTTTGTATTGTGTTGAGCACAAACGTTTGTGTTGTGTTCAGCAGAGACGTTTGTGTTGTGTTGAGCACAGACGTTTGTGTTGTGTTCAGCACAGACGTTTGTGTTGTGTTGAGCACAGACGTTTGTGTTGTGTTCAGCAGAGACGTTTGTGTTGTGTTGAGCACAGACGTTTGTGTTGTGTTCAGCAGAGACGTTTGTGTTGTGTTGAGCACAGACGTTTGTGTTGTGCTGAGCACAGACGTTTGTGTTGTGCTGAGCACAGACGTTTGTGTTGTGTTGAGCACAGACGTTTGTGTTGTGCTGAGCACAGACGTTTGTGTTGTGCTGAGCACAGACGTTTGTGTTGTGCTGAGCACAGACGTTTGTGTTGTGCTGAGCACAGACGTTTGTGTTGTGCTGAGCACAGACGTTTGTGTTGTGTTGAGCACAGACGTTTGTGTTGTGTTGAGCACAGACGTTTGTGTTGTGTTGAGCACAGACGTTTGTGTTGTGTTGAGCACAGACGTTTGTGTTGTGTTGAGCACAGACGTTTGTGTTGTGTTGAGCACAGACGTTTGTGTTGTGTTGAGCACAGACGTTTGTGTTGTGCTGAGCACAGACGTTTGTGTTGTGTTGAGCACAGACGTTTGTGTTGTGTTGAGCACAGACGTTTGTGTTGTGTTGAGCACAGACGTTTGTGTTGTGTTGAGCACAGACGTTTGTGTTGTGTTGAGCACAGACGTTTGTGTTGTGTTGAGCACAGACGTTTGTGTTGTGTTGAGCACAGACGTTTGTGAGTCAGCAGTCACTCCCAGTTAGCTCTGAAAATCCTGGAGATAAAAACTGTACAGGTCTTCGTCGCCGCTGGCCCGTTCTGTGTGGAGTTAGAAAAATAATCCAGGAGGGAGGTGGAGGGGGGTAGTCCAGCCTGTTCGAGGGTGCAGTGGGCGGGGTCCTCAGGGGGGCGGGGCCTGGCGGGGTCGTCGGGGTAGAGGCAGGCTTATATTTGACTGTACAGAAAAGGAGCAGTCAGTGCAGCGGGGGGCAGGCCTCAGATTGAAACTTCATATTCTCGTGTTTCCTGCGAAGAGAAAAACCACATCAAATACAAAACTTATTACAGTCATACCCATTCAGTTGGTGATTAATCTGGTCTGGAATCCCTTCCTTTTACAGCAATTTATACAGAAAATGTTTGACTAAATTTCCAGTACCCAAAAAATGACTTGTAAATAGTATAAATAGTATTCAAAATGGAATACTCTTGGATTGAAAATTAGTCACAGCTCCATGGGCACTCAAAGCACATCAAAGAACCATTCATCCACTCACACTAACACAGTCATACACCAGCGCAGACACTGAGGGCAAGGAGGGTGACGTCTCTTGCCCAAGGACACCACGGCAGTATGGAACACTGGGAAAACCGCCAACCTTCTGTTCAGTAAACCAAACGCTCTACCAACTGAGCTACTGCCACTCCTGCTGGTTTGATCCTTGCTACAGTCATAGCATACTGCTGTTGTGTCCTTGGGCAAGACACTCAGGGGCATCGGACTGGAGGGTAAAGGTTTACCCAGGGCCAACTGCAGGGAGGGGCCCTCAAAAAGCCCGGAATATGATGTTCACATCGGGGGCCACTAAGACGCTACACTGAAGACTCTTCACCCACTTTGCCTGTGTGAATGTATGAGTGTGAATGTGTGAGTGTGAATGTGTGAGTGTCTTCCACTAAACAGAAGGTTGGCGGTTCAAACTTCACTCCCACTGTTGCATACTGTCGTTCTGTCTTTGAGCAAGACACTTAACCCACCTTGCCTCCAGTGTCTGCGCTGGTGTATGAGTGTGTTAGTGTGAATGGGTGAATGGTTCCTTGATGTAAAGCGCTATGAGTACCCATGGAGGTAGAAAAGCACTATATAAATGTGGCCATTTACCATTTATTTATTTAGTGTGAATGTGTGATTGGTTGGGGTCGGAGAGGCCGTAGGCACAGAATGGCAGCCACCTCTCTGTCAGTCTGCCCCAGGGCAGCTGTGGCTACAGAAGTAGCTCACCACCACAGAGTGACTGAGGGAAGAAAGAATAGACTCTTCTTGAGTGTGTGTGTTTGTAAACAGGAGGTCTGCGTTCCAAAGACTGGTACCCGAAGCTAAGAAAGACAACAATACATTTCTAATGGAGTAATTAGCGCTAGCCACAAAACATCACAAATTAGCAATAATCAAGAGAGGTTTGGTAACTGACAACCACTCTGCCACATGTGAGTAATATCAGAGCCTGGTTTAATAACATTAGCGAGTGTATCAACGTTTAGCCATTTAATGTAAGGTTGCAATTAGCTTCTATAATCAGCATATAAGCTAAAGGCTACTAATTTACATTTCTTCATTTCAATGTTATGCAGGACAAATAGTAACAGAAATGTGTCAGGACATCAGCATCAATCACCAAAAATCCTACTTTAGCAGCTGGTTCTGACGCAGATCTGGATCATATTGTGTCAGAATCATTTTTAATAAATATATAAACAACAACCATTCGCTCCTGCTGCCCAAAAACATCTAAATTAATATTTTTATTTTGCACCCTCATAGAAATGAATGGGACAGAATGTTAATATTGGTACCAGGTTGCGTGTGCAACTTTTTTTAAGCAGGTCATTCCTGGAAGGGTCTATACTGCACCAAAGTAAAAGCTCTTTAAGAAGCTTGTAAAGCGCAATCCATTATTATCATTAACAGTAAAGTGAATAACTTACCTCATTGTTCTGTCGATCAGGAGCATGAAAAAATAAACAAAGTCTTATATGAGACCCAGTACATAATGCATACTTTTTTTTAATTGTTTCTTTCATTCTTTTATTCACAAAACACGTGCACAAGGAGAGGGCCATGCTGATGTCAGAACACACCGACCACACCAACAGAGGACTTTTATCTGTGCACGTTCACAACTGAATATTATTAAGATTACCGTATTTTCCGCACTATAAGGCGCATTGGATTATAAGGCGCACCTTCAATTAATGGCCTATTTTAAAACTGTTTTCATATATTGGGCGCACCGCATTATAAGGCGCATCCACTAGATGGTGCTGCACTAAAGGGAATGTCAATAAAACAGTCAGATAAGTCAGTCAGTCAAACTTTATTAATAGAATACAAACCAGCGTTCTTACAACTCCCTCGTTGAAAACTAGGGATGCACAGATACCACTTTTTTTCAAACCGGTACGAGTACGAGAACTTCCATTTGAGTACGTACCGATACGAATACTTATATAGGGGTAACTTTATAGTTTATACAGTCACACTGCTGTATCTCATTCATCCCATACCGTGTCGTCTTTTTGCCGTCTATCCCCGCTCTGCGATGCTAAGTTATTTTTACAACAGAGTGGTTTGAACACAGCTAACCATGGCTAAAATTAGCTGAATATGGACATGTTATACCTCATTTTAAAGCTTAGATTCTCCTCTATTCATTCGCTGAAATAATTTTAAAGACAGATTGAGCATCTGCGCATCACCTGCGGAGATTCGCCATTACATACAGGAGCTAACACAATTAGCAACGGTACTTCTTATGTTTTATCAGATAACAACTGCTTCAGACTCCGCGCTTATATCATTTTCGGGACAACTAGGACAACAAAAGGACAACTGCTTAAGTTTTAGGACTCACATATGATTTGGGATGTCTGGGTGAGCAGAATGTAGAGCCAGCTTTGCTTTTAAAACCTGTCACTTCGGCGACGCCCCCTGAATACGGTAGCCATAATTAACCAACATTGATACATACACATATATACACATAACATATATAAGGCGCATCGGATTATAAGGCGCACTGTCGGTTTTTGAGAAAATTAAAGGCTTTTATGTGTGCCTTATAGTGCGGAAAATACGGTAATGCAGGGAATAATATTAAGGATCCTAACAACATGAAGCTTTTATTGGTAGATACAGTATCTCTCTGATGGGACGTGAGAACAACTTTTATAAATTCATGTTTTTTAAATCTGTCCGCGGCAACGGCTATGACAAAACTGCTTTAATACTGCACAGGCTGCTATTTTAGTCAATATTTTATTTATTATACAGTGTCAGTGTTAAAATAAAAGGACAAACATATTTCCTGCCCTTGTCAAACTCACCGTTGTGTCGTAAACAGAGTCGAGCGCTGGGCCCTCGCTGATGTTCTGATACGGAGGACTCTTGGACACTGTCAGTCTCACTGGGTTTCTCTGCACTCTGCACACACACATTAGAAACACACACACACACATCAGAAACACACACACACACATTAGAAACACACACACACACATTAGAAACACACACACACACATTAGAAACACACACACACATAAAGGCCTCGATACACCAAGGCGACTCCCAGACTGCCACCGATAAGACGGAGCGACAGTTCGTCTCTTCTCGTCTCCTCTCGTTCCCTCCCGTTTCCTCACGTCCCATGACCTTTTTCCCTCTTCATTCACCGAAGTGACAACCGACCTAAAGACCGTGTCTTGCGCATGCGCGTGATGTAATTACCCCCCAAAGCGGCAGATGGCGCTAGCCAGTGAACAAAGATCAATGGAAGTGACACAATGTTTGCGGAGTACATATGCATGTAGTGCGCCTTGGTCTGCCACTGTTCTCAGCTTGTTTGAACATTTGAGAAGCGTGATCATGGCCGGTTTGGACATTGTTTTGTGTGGATTAGGTGCCGCTGCTCTGTTACTTGAAGAAGATAACTTTCCGCACGGAATTGTGAAGAATGCAAAAATGGTGACAGTACGCTGCCACAGCGGTTTTCACCTCTCGTCACTCCGTCACTTCCGCTAAAATTCCCGTGAGCTGAGTGGCGCGGCAGCTGTAGTGCTAGGCCTATCAGAGCGCTTCGTGCCAAAGACCAAAGACGCCAATTCAACAACAAGGCCAATCGACAGAAAACTGGTCAGACGGCCTCCGTCCTGGAGCGATGGGGGCAGACGGCGCATACAGATCAAAAGGACGGAAATGAGCGACGTGGAAGAACCGTAAAGACGGCTTCAGATGGGCGATCGTCGCCTTGGTGTATGGAGGCCTTTAGAAACACACACAGACACATCAGAAACACACACACACATTAGAAACACACACACACACATTAGAAACACACACACACACACATTAGAAACACACACACACATTAGAAACACACACACACATCAGAAACACACTCTGCATTAACGTGTGTCAGAGTGTGAGGAGCTGAAGTGAAGCTGAGTCACAGCAGACTCAGACTCTTCTGTATTTAAAATACACTGCAGGAGCTTTGCTAACTCTTTACTTCTGTACAGAGGTAAAATACAGAGACTGAAGTAAAAGTACTCTTACTGCTCAAGTACATCTACTCAACACAAGTATTACTTCAGTAAAAGTACAAAAAAGAAATGAATGGAAACTTTACTTAAGCTACGGTCACAAAGGTTCTCACGAACGATGGGTTTGTATGAATCTCCCAATTCCTACAAAATCTGGAGGTCATAGACAGTCGTGGAGGGGGGCATAGTTTCCTCCGGCCTGTTTAGGAAGTTGGTACGGCTGCTGTTCAATTCACAAGAGCAACTTGAGGCATTCTCGAGAAAATTAGCTGATTTTATGCCATACACTGGCAGTAGAGTTCTTATGTTTACTGTAAGGGTGCCTTTGAACATTCCTACGGTACACTCACGGCCATCTTACGAAAATTGATGTACGGCACCTCTATGTGCAACTCAGGGCAATCTCAAGTCCTGGATAGGAAGATCCTACGGCTTTCGCCACGTTTTGTCGGGATATAAGTGGCAGCCATTCCAATATCTCCAAAATTCTGTGTCCTCATCATCACATCTGTTAGAAAATTTGTGGAAAATTGCGTAATCTTCAAGATGGCAATAATGTCGAGAAGACTACAGCTGCACCTTCTGCAGAGGCAGTTGCAGGACGGCGACAGTGATGGGTGCGGCCCTGGATACAGAGGCAGCTCCTCAGTGGCCAGTACGACGCTCTGTTTCATGAGCTGGACCATGAGTCGTAAGGTTGTTGCTAAGGCATTTGTACGGAGGCCCTGTGGAGAGGATTTTCGTGGTGCGTTCATAGAAAATCTTAGACCATCGACCTGGCCATGAACTCACGACCGGGCTACGAGCGCTGGACTCTTATAAGGCTGCATAAGGACGCTGTAGGAAATGGTCCAAAAATCCTTCCTGGGGTGTTCGCAGTCGTTCGTACGGATCACTGTGACCGAGGCTTTAAGTACTTCTGAGTACTTTGTCTTTTCCAGTTGCACAGTGCACTACTACTCTTACTACTGCTACTGTTATACTAATACCACCACTACAACAACAACAACAACAACTACTACTACTACTACTACTACTACTACTACTACTACTACTACTACTACTACTATGTGTAAAAAATGTTTCTCAAAAATATACTCAAGTAAAAAATCTCCTAAAATGTACACAGAAAGTACATTTTATTCACTCCACCACTGATAGTCACAGTCATAAATATCACATCTGTACTCACTCCAGAATATTCTCTTTAGATTTTAAACAGTGGCTTGTAAAATGAATTAATTTACCATATTTTCTGGACTATAAGTCGCATTTTTTTTCATAGTCTGGCTAGGGGTGCGACTGACGTCAGTCGCACCTTTCAGTTGTTCGTTATTTTCACACTGACAGCCACGAGAAGGCGCTCTAGGCTTGTGTACCAGCATCTGCTGCACCTGCACCACTGACAATTTAAAATGTAAACATTACCACTAACAACTTAGGCTATAAAGACAACTGAGAAAGAGCGGAATAATTGGAAATGGAACTGATGCTGAGTCTGACGACAGCCTCGCAGAGGAGGAAGCGGCGCTTCGTCTACCTCCGGAGTTGGCGGAGTTGTTCAGAAGCGACACCGAGGATGAAGAGTTTAAAGGATTTAGTGATTAGGAGTGAGATGGTGAGTTTGGTGAACTTGTTATATTATGTTCTTTATGCTATAGTTATATGAATAACTGTTAATATATTACGTTAACATACGAGACACCTATTCAGTTCGTTGTTTATGCTTCATGTAGCTGAATAACCATCAATGTGTTACGTTAGCAAACCGCACACCTATTCAGCCTGTTGTTCTCTATTCTAATATTACTATAACTTGCCTTTCAAGATGAAATGTCTGTTCTTGCTGTCGGATTTTGTCAAATAAATTTCTCCCAAAAATGCAACTTATAGTCCAGTGCGACTTATATAAGTTTTTTTCTTCTTCATTATGTATTTTTTGGCTAGTGCGACTTATACTCTGGAGCGACTTATAGTCCGGAAAATACGGTAAAAGTAGGAGTGATGTTAGCACCGACCCAATATTATACAGGTTTGGTAAAGAGTAAAAGACCAAAAGAGTCTCAGGTCACACAGAAGAACTGTACTTGTACTTGTACATGTGTATACAGTATGTTTAATGTAGTAGTACACAGTAGTACTGACCTGAAGAAGTAGAGGTAGACGGCTGTGATGATGAGCAGGATCAGAGCGACCGGGATCAGGACCACAAACAAAACCTGAGCCCCGTCCAACCTCAGGTTCACCGTGGACACTGAGGAGACACAGAGGGACAGGGATGTAGTATTAAAATGTTTTTTTGCTTATAAAACGGTGATATTTTAATGATAACGTACCGTCGAGTCTGCGCTCAGCGTCGTCTGAGCTGTGAGCTGAGGAGTGAGAGAAACACAGCGTTACTACAGGTTTTACTTTGTACTTTAGAAACTAGAAAATAAACACTGCTGACGTTATCGCACATAGCAGCCATAACACTAAGAGGTGTCTTTTACCAACTGGGACCAGCCCAAAACCAGATCTGTGGAGACTGGACACTAGGGTTGTAGCGCCCGAGACTGCTCTTGGTCTCTACTCCAGTTTTACTCAGTCTTGTCTTTAAACCAAACCAATTATATAAAATACTGTACTTCTGAATATGTTTCCAGCATTAGAAGAACAAGGAAAATGTCTGTTCGTATCAGGGCGACCACCACAAAAAGTACGAAAAGAGGGACAAGTTGTGTGATTTGGTGGGACAAGGAGGGACGAACTCCAGAAATAAATCTTTTGATTTACAAATCTAACTCACCAACTGACTGAAGTTGCTTAAGTTTAGGGCCAATAAAACATTTGATGTGCAGTTGTGAACACAAAAACACACATTTTGCAAAGTAGTGTCCTTACTGAGACATTTTTCACTGGAATAAAAAAGATGGAGCAGAAAAAAAATAAAAGCTCTCAGTCTATTTATTCTCAAAACAATCCAGCACCAACACAGCTCCCAGCTCCAGGAGAGGCCTGTCCTGAAACACAGAGGCAGCAACTCAACAAACATATACTCAATCTATCAAGACTGGGACGCCCACAGATAGTTATTTTACATTTTACACAGGAACACTGACCTGAGCTTGATGTTCTGAACTTGAATCTCTCTTTTTATAAAATCTACTGAGCATCAATGAAAAAGAGTGACATTATCTTAATCAGTGGGACGGCGGGACAGAGGACTGTGCAGTACAACCTAAAGCGGGACAGGTGGTCACCCTATTAAATCATCAAAACGATCAATAACATATTTGCCACTTTTTTTTACTTTTCCCTTTGCTTTAGTGTTAGTTCACAGGGTTTGGTCTCAGTTTGTGTTGGTCTTGATGTCATCTCGATCTTGGTCCATAAAAGTCTCGGTCTCGAGTCAGTGTCGAACCCCAAAAGTCTCAGCCTTGTCTCAGTCCGCTCTGGTCTCGGACTGGTCTTGGTCCTGTTTAGCATGGTCCCTGACTACGACACTACTGGACACTGAGGTCTGTCTTCTGAAAGTTCTTCATACAACAGCTTTAAACAAGTGAGAAGTTCCTAAGCACTTTCAGTTTTATTAGCTGGGAGTGCACTTCTAAATTCCTCGATTGAAAAGGAAAACGCTATTTCATTTCTAAAACATTATTTTATTATTATGATCATTTATTCCTGTTAGTGGTCACGGATCACTGAAGCTAATCCCAAAACCAGGAGCTGGATGAAGAACTCAAAATCAGCCCTCAAGTAGAAGGAACTCTTTAAAGTTTATTATGACATGCCCTAAAAAAATAAAAGCTCTTTAACTTTATGAAAGAGTGCCTTGGGTATTTTCTGTGTTTTTCCCCCATAGAAGTGCTGTTACTTCAAAAATAATATTGCTCAAGTAAAAGTACAATGACATTTTACTTGAGTAAAAGTACATTTGAAAGTTTTTATAAAATCTTAAGCGTGTCTCAAACCCAGAAAATTCTTCTGTGCGCTACAACACCAGAGGACAAAAAAAAAAAAAAAAAAAAAAAAAAAATCATAAATAAACAATAAAATAAATCTGCATGGCTACTCCACAGTGGCGTTTAAAAACACGGCCGGAGGACAGAGCAGAACTCGGTGAGAGAGTTTATTTACTCAAATGCTTACGGAGCTAACGCTAGATCACTGTTTAGGAGTAAAAGTGAAGTGAAGTGTAAATGTGAGTGTAGATGGTGTTCACTGTAGATGTTTATGACAATGTTTGATGTAAAAATGTACAGAGGTAAAGCGCTGGATATATTTAGTGGCTTATAATTAAAGTAAGGAGAAGAATATTGTTGCAAAAAAAAAAAAAAAATATGAACCTTATTGTATCAAAATGTTTTTTGAGGATATTTGCTAGTGAAATGTTTTTGTGCTGAGATCTGCTGGGATGAATCCTTGTTTGTCCTTAACTAGAAGAAAAAAAAAAAAGTGAAGTGTAAAAGTGAATGTGTGTCCTTGTTTGTGAAAGACAGACTTTACAGTTCTGTCAAAGCTACATGCGCTCCTGTCTTTGTCCAAAACATCGTCCAAAGCCCCAAACGAGGTCACAGGTTCTGTCTTTGAGCGGCTCGACTCTTTGCTCACATTTGTCCTTTGTTATTACAGCGCCACCGTGAGGCCAGGAGGCCTACAGCTGCTGTATCTCTGCATTACTTCATCTTCCTCTCCCTCCCGTCCACAGCCTGTAGTTCCTCTAAAGTCTGTCCTTACACCACCCTCTCTCCCTCTGGGCGCTTTGATCCGAGCCGGGCTTAGGCTAAAGGCTGCTCTTTTATTATTTCTGCGCCTCCGGACTGCAACAACCTCCTTCAGAGTGTCAGGACAACAAATCCACTGCCTTTTTTCCCCTTTCAAACACACTCTCACACAAAAACCTTATTTTCTTTTCTCTTCTCCGCGGCAGCTCTCTCTCGCTCTCTCTCTCAGTGACGGATGTGTTTTGCGCACCGTTCTGAAACGTGCTCGGTCTTTCTTTGCTTAACTTATTTCTTTGTTTTGTTAAATTGTCTTTCAAACTGTCAAAGTCCTCAGACGGCTCAACTAAATAATGGAGTGTGGGCCGTTTAAAGGGATCAGTGAACAGGAAGAAGGAAGCGGCTCTTTCTATGGTTTTCACAAACACGTCTCTCAAAGAAAATGTGTTTTAGGGCTACACAGTATTACAGCAGATGCAATGTTTGAGGTCTTTCATGAATATTATAATGGAACTTAGACATGCAAGAAGTATATTAAAGTATATATATATTACTTTAAAGGGGCTATGTTCTGCAAAATCAACTTTTTTTTTTTTTTTAGCTTTCTATTATGTTATGTTATCAAAAACAGACCTGGAGTTGTGTTTTGTTTCATTCATAAAAATAGTATACATTCATATTTTTGTACTGTTTGTGCATTACAGTCAGTGCACAAGTTGATTAAAAGATTTATGTAAAAAAAAAAAAAAGGAGAAAAAAATATTAATGTGTACTATTATTACGTATACTATGATTGAAATGATACTGATATGTTTTCTGATGGTGACACTTTTGTCTCTTAATGGGGCTATATTATACTTTTTTTTGTCTTTTCAATTAATTTAGGACACATCTAAATCAACAGCTTACGTTTTGTTGGTCAGAAAACTATTTTATTTGAAGAAACTCATCATTTGACTGTGAGAAACGCTCAGATTAGGTCCCTGTCACTTTAAGAGCCCTCCCTCCCTGCTGTCCTGCCTGTGTTATGCCCCTTCAGCCCATTACAACAACACCGTGGACAGTGTTTGAGAGTTCAGGGGTGGGTTTGTTTGTTTGCTGCGGGGGAGGCGTGAGCTGTAGCAGTGCTTCAAGGACAGAACTGGGCCATGCGGGGGGAGGGGCGTGGTCAGGGGAGAGGGGCGTGGTCAGGTTGAAAACACAACTCCAGGCCTGTTTGTTATGAGGAAACAACATTATAACATGGGAGAACGCTCAGAAAAGTCAATTTTGCAGAATACAGCCCCTTGAACAGTAACCATGTAACTTTCTGTTACTACAAAAAATCCACAATCCATCTAAATCAATATTGTTGGTAATCTTTGACATACTCAAGGCTGTAATAACCATAACCCTAGAAAAATCCACTTTGATTTGAGAATATATATATATATATATATATATATATATATATATATATATATATATATATATATATATATATATATATAAAATGTAGATGCTATTACATACGCTGGCATAAAAAGGGTTAAAATTCTGAAACTAACGAAATATTTGATATTTATGATCAGGACAGAAGTTGATTAAAAGATTTGTGCAAAAAAAGTAGAAAAGAATATGAATGTATACAATTTCTCGGATGATTTGTCATGGGGACACGTTTGTCTCTGAACAGCAGTAACATAACAGATTTAGTCAGAGAGTAAACATGAAGTAATATTAGATTTGGTTTGGAAAATCAACATCATGGATAAGATACAAACATTTCAGAGAAAAGAACAAAGGCAAAGTTATCAAAAAAAAAAAAAGGATTTGAGAAGGGCACTTTTCATTCAGAAGGGATAAGGAAATGAACAGCTTTTTTTCTTTAAATTATATTCAAAAGATGGCAATACTCTCCTGCCCTCTCCTGGTCTCTGCTGCCCTCTCCTGGTCTCTCCCGCCCTCTGCTGCCCTCTCCTGGTCTCTGCTGGTCTCTGCTGCCCTCTGCTGGTCTCTCCTGGTCTCTGCTGCCCTCTCCTGGTCTTTGCTGGTCTCTGCTGCCCTCTCCTGGTCTCTGCTGCCCTCTCCTGGTCTCTGCTGCCCTCTGCTGGTCTCTCCTGGTCTCTGCTGCCTTCTCCTGGTCTCTGCTGCCCTCTCCTGGTCTCTCCTGCCCTCTGCTGCCCTCTCCTGGTCTCTGCTGCCCTCTCCTGGTCTCTGCTGGGCTCTGCTGCCCTCTCCTGGTCTCTCCTGGTCTCTGCTGCCCTCTGCTGGTCTCTCCTGCCCTCTGCTGGTCTCTCCTGCCCTCTGCTGGTCTCTCCTCGTCTCTGCTGCCCTCTCCTGGTCTCTGCTGCCCTCTGCTGGTCTCTCCTGCCCTCTGCTGCCCTCTGCTGGTCTCTGTTCTACGCTCAAACGTGTAGCGCTGTGTGCAGTTGCTGACCTTTGCAGACAGGGGGCAGTCCGCTCCACTGAGATGGATGTCCCGGGACACAGTGCAGCACAGGTTCCCCCAGCAGCTGGTGTCCATCTTGGCAGGAGTACCTCAGCGTGTCCCCCGGCTGGAAGTGAGGCTGCTGGGAGCTGGGGATCCCGTAGGTGGGGGTCCCGGGATGGGCGCACGGTTCAAACGTCTCAGCTGGAAAATAAACAGAGTGCATAGATTTGAGATATTATAAATGTGAGAAATATGAAACGAAAGGAACACTAGAAGAAAACACTAAATGCATTGTTGTTCGTATGTTAAAAGACGCCAGGTTAGCACCGAATGCGTTGCGTGTTTGGGGCGTTTTCGACCAGAGCCAGCCTAGGACAGCACGAGTTCACGAGAGAGGAGCGAGTTCACGCTGGAAGTTATGAGTTCAGGCGATAACAATCATAGTTATAGTGAACTGCAGGTAAAAAGCCACGTTTGTCTGTTCATTTGGAGATTATTCGGAAATTTAACCAAGGTTGAAGCACAAAAGTCACAGAAATATCTACTTCAACCCTGGGTAAGTAAGGTAAGTATATAAATAATTTCTTTTTACTCAGGTTTAATGGTGTCCTGTCTCGTTTATGACCTGTGTCCTCAGTTAAGATGTAATGTTTATAGCAATGTGAGCGAGAGGCTGCTCAAAAGTTTTATTTTGAAATTTAGCGGCTCCTCTTCACTGGTCCCAGGTCTGACTTCCTGTCTGGCTCCATCTGCTCTTTTCAACTTTATGCATGAGGGCTCTGGCATCCGACAAAAATAGACTTGATACGTATTTCTGTCGGAGCGTTGGGCGTTATGGTCGAGCCATGATTCAACCAAGCCTTAATGAAGATTTATGTTTTAAACTAAATATGATGAATTAAACTCATTGTGTTTTTATTAGGGTGACCAGGCGTCCCTATTTGACTGGCGCAGTCCCAAATTTAGGCTCCTTGTCCCATGTCCTAAGACATATCTGTAAAAACATCTTTTTACCTCTGTTTTAAACAAACCACGTCCCAGTTGTCCCCATTCTAAGCAACAGGAAAGCATAAGAAACTTAAAATACAGACTTTTGTCACTAAAATGATTTACCACGTCATTATTTTTATTAATAAGTTGCCATTAAATTTGAAAATGTAGGCCTTATTGTCATGTACTTTAATGACATGACAGAAAACTGCATGGATTTTGGAGGCGTTTTTGTCTCTTGGTGAGTTCAAATGCACCGGGATAAGTGGGAAAAATGTGTCTCAAGTTTTGGGTCTAAAAATCTGGTCATCTTAATTTTTATATTAGAGCCAGTTACGTTAGCGTTAGCTTAGCGTTGCTCAGATTAGCATGTTTTAGGCAGTTAACGTCAGCCAGCGATGATATTTTTTGCGCAAATTTGGACCTCTGTACGTCTCTGCGTCTTTATTTGGCAAAATATAAAACTTTAATCCAGCATTTTGTTTGGGAATTAGTTGAAACAAATGCGACAGAGCAACTTTTTTGCATTATCCGGAAGAATCGGTGGTGACGTTTTGTGGACGTTCTATCTTTTGTAGAACTGTAGTGTCACGATTATGTTCATTACAATACAATACTTACATTTATTTACACTAAAACAGCCACAAGTCACATTTTCTCCTCCATTCTCGCTGCTGTGTGACCCTAGGCCCGGCCAGCTCATCCATTCTCTCTGTGTTTCCGCTGTGACCTTCGTGTGCATAAAGAGCGCTGATCCTCGGGGAATAATGGACTTTTATTGTGAAAGTGGCAGTAATATATCACAGTGTTATGGCTCTGAAGCACTACAGCAGTAATTAGCCTGGTTTTGTTAATGTTTTTAATGTCCCTCGGGTCTGAAACAGTGCGACCTCCCTTTTTAAATCTGTCATAGTCACTTTATTGTATCAGAAATATGGGCCAGGCTGAGAATAATGTGATGTGGGTAAGTACTGGCAGTATTTTACAATACACAGTGTGCTAAGTAATGTACATCCAAGTACTGCATAGTATTTTTGTTTTCAGACCAGCAGAGGTGGAAGACGTACTCAAAATATGTTCTCAAATGTACTGTTACTGCAAAAGAATGTTACTCAAGCAGAGGTAAAAGTACTCTGCATAACTGTTAGTTTAGTAAAAGTCAGAAAGTATTGTAGGTGTACTTTCTACTACTACCATTTAAAGACAGGGGAGGTCCTAGGCCTCAGGGTCAGGTTCCAAACGTTTTTGTCCGGGGCCCCATCAGGTCTGTCAGGGGCCCTCAACTACTACTACTGCTACTGCTACTACTACTACTACTACTACTACTACTACTCCCACTACTCTACTACTACTACTACTACTCCCACTACTCTACTACTACTTCTACAATTACTACTACTATTACTACACCAACTTTTCCTACTACTCCTACTACTATTACTACTACAATTACTACACCAACTCCTCCTCCCCCTCCTACTACTACTACTACTATTACTACTACTACTCTGTACTCTGCTGTTACTTCCCACTATATGCCATTACTGTATTTTGCCACTATTTAAAAAAAGAGTTTGCCATAAGTCATTATTATCAAAGCTACAGTGGCATGTGTATGGCAGATTTTTAAACCAGATGCCCTTCCTGACAAAACTCTCTTGATTTATCTAGGCTTAAGACTGGCACAAAGTGTGGCTTGAGCTTTTTTGGCTCCATCTTTGGGCCACAAACCACTTCATAAACACATTTTTACATTCATGTTTCTGTTTTTGTTGTGATCTTGTCTGTGTCCTGTTCCGTTTTGTTTCCCTTGTGTTTTATTTTGAAGTCTTAGTATCTCTTTACTTCCTGCCCTCATGTGTTTCCTGTGTGATGGCCTGCCCCGCCCTAAAGTGTTTTACCTGTGCCTTTTTCTCTTTGTGTATTTAGTTCATGTGTTCTCCTTGGTTCCTTGTCCCGTCATTGTCTGTGCAGCCTTCTGTGTAGTGTCCTGTCCTGTTCATTGCATTTTTACACTTGATTCCTTGTTTTTTTCTTCTTCTTTTTGTATTTGTATTATTTGCAATTTACTTTCTCCTCGGCCTTTGTTTTTTTTATTCCTTGGACTTAGGATTTTTCTCTTTGTTTGAAGTTTTATCTTTTATTCAAACTCTGCCGCTGCTGTCCTACTTTTTTTTCCCTGTGCACCACCTACCCAGAGCCGTTTCTAGACACTGTAGGGGCCCTAGGCAAGCGGAACAACCGAGGCCCTATCTAGGCTCCATTTTTTTTTTTTTTTTTTGGTAAATCCCACTTAAAAAACATGGTAACAAGGGGCAGTTGATACAATTTTGCTAAGCATTAATATCAGCTTTCCTTTTGCCTCGTGTCCTGATTTGTGACCTTGTTTGCATAACAGACAGGTGAATATGTGGGACAATAAGTCAGGAGGGTTTGGGAGTTCTCCCCCAGGAAAATTTGAACAAAACATGTGATTTCTGATGCATTTTTGATAATAAATAATATCTTAGGCTGGCTACAATTTATGGTTTGACTTCTCTCCAGATAGGACCCTTTTTGGAGAATTGCGAGGCAGCGTCACTTCTGTGGTTTGTTTTGCGTCGCTGAAACAGATTGTATTGTACAGGTAAATGACCATCCTTGGGGGCCCCCCATCAGCCCTGGGCCCTGGGCAATTGCCTACCTTGCCAACCCTATTGTGACGGCTCTGCACCTACCATGACAGTTTTACACCACTGCAGGCGAATGGAGCCCTTTTTTAGCTGCTTTGGGCCTGTAGCGGGGCCCTCCCTGGACCATTGGCCTGTTAGTCGCAGAGCTAACACTTACAGACAACTATTTACTTTCACTTATCCACCTATAAGCACCTATACGTGTCTTTTTGAACGTACTTTAAAGTTACACTGTGTAACTTTTCTCCTAAATATGTGGGGCATACTGACTTGTTTTTGTGATTTTTTGAGCGATTATAAGGCCTGAGGCGCGATCTGTTTCTCCGAGCGGGGCTTCTGTACTGAGAAACCACCCTCGCAACTTGGCTGGGAGCGCTCCGCTGTTCAGGAAAAGTCACGTGACAGGAAACGACTTGCTTTACGGCATTCCTCCTTCAGCTCTTATACCTGAGGCGCAGGTAGAACCATGAAGCTACTTTTAGCATTGTTATTTTCGCCAGTTCGTCAGGGCCGAAGGACACAAGAAGATGAAGACAATGTCGGACGAGGCAAGAAAAAGAAAACGGGAAAGGGACCGCACCAGATCACAGACAAGAGTCAACATCGGACAGACTTTTGCTCGCTGGCGTCAGATGAGAGACAGAGAAGGCTGCAAATCAGATCACGTTTTTGCTTCTTTATTGTTGGGCAGGTAAATTAGCCTCTTTATTTTCTTCTTTAGAAAGTGCTTTTTCATACAGTTATTAGTTGTTTTAATGCGACCATTGCGCGATAAGCTAACGCTAGCGCTAACTCTATAGAAGATCCAATCTGCGGCCACACAAGTGGTTACAGAAGTTTATACAGTAAATATGAATGCACTCTCTAGTCCCATTGTTAGTTTGACATAACGCACGTTCGCACAGTTTCAGAAGGAGGAGGGGCCCTAGTGTTTACGTTTTGCGACAGTGCAGTGGCACCTGTGGCCTCTAGAGGCGCAAGACCGGGAATCTTACACAGTGTAACTTTAACTATATCCATGCAGATCTCATTCTTCATAGACTTAACACAAACTCTATTATGTGCCACTCTGTCAAATGAGAAAAACACAGCTTTTCAAATCCCTTTAAAAGCCCTTGATACATTTAATAAGTGCGATAGAAAAGTTATTAATTTCCCCCTGACCTCCATCTCTCCCTCGACCTCCTGCCTCTCACTTCATTGTATCTGCAGCTAAACCTCACGTCTGTCTCATTAAAACATAATTTCCTTTTTCCAACAAGCTTCGAGGCATTAACCTAATTTGCATGTCCCGTGTAGGCCTCAGCTACTTCCACCGAGAGACTGACGGTGTGACGCCTAATCGTTAATTCAACCAGACGGCGGAAATTACTTAAGAGACGAGCGGGTCAGTGTGTAATGAATGAGATAAAGTTATTTAGAGACAGGGGAAACTGAACTTCGCTAAAATGTGAAGATATGTGTCGCAGAGCTGGAGACAGGTGTCATAGTCTCAGAGTGTCTCGTGGAAATTAATGAGAAAAACTCCTGACATGTAATTGTGGGATAATTAAAGGCTCGCTGTAAGATTTGTGCCAAGACTTCAGTAAATCTGGGCTTCACTTGAGCTGCAGGTAATGGAAAAGTTCTTCAGACTTTTTAGGCATCTGTACATAATTTTAGGTTTGAAGAATCCAGGAAGCTTGTCTTAAGCTGGAGACACACTACACAACTTTTTTGCCCGATTTTATAACGATTCACAGTTGCGCTGAATCTGTACCAGTCAACATTAGTTGCAGGGAATCGTAATCAGCAGTCGGCCCTGAAATCCGTTAGTGTGTGATGTTCAAAGACTCGAATCGGCGCAAAAACCCGGCCTGACGTCAGTCGCAAGCAATCAAACATGTTTGAATTTTAAAGCCGACTCTGGAATTCATGGAGTCCAGCGGCCAATGAAAAACAGTTGATGGGACACAGGAAATAGCGTCAGAGAATAAAGACGAAGCAACAGGAAGCAGCGGGAAAATATAAGCGGAAACTGAAGAAGAAGAAAACATAAACACCGAAGAAAGTTGAGCACTACTCAAGCGAAACTGGATACATTGATGTTTTTTTCTTTCCTTTTTTTCCAAACAGAGAGCTGCGCACACAACGACAACAGTGACCCAGGTAGCTCCATGTTTGTTTACCATTTAGGTCTCGCAAGTTCCCTGCGAGTGTTTGTTGCGTTTGGTTGGCGTCAGTTGCGGCCTCAGCAGATCTTGTAGTGTGTGAGGCGCAGTCTTTCAGTCGTCAGAACTAAATCTGCTGAAACCAGTCGTTAATGTGAGCTCCTAGTCTTTACAGAATCTGTAATGACTCAGAAAATCGTGTAGTGTGTCCCCAGCTTTAGCAGTAAGGCCAAGGAACTACACTGGAAAAAAGCTATATCTACATGAGTTAAAATGACTTGAATTAAGGTTAGTAATCTTGATTTGCGTAATTTTTACTAGAATGGATTTATTTAAGAAACTTAATGTATACATTTATTTGTCTGAATGATTCTGAAAACAGAGTTGTTTTACTGTTGACTAACATTGCTATAGTGCTACGTTACACATCACAGCTTTGGAAACGCTGGTATGAATGCCTTCTAAAAAGATAGTGGTCTTTTTTTTCTGTGTTTGTTTTTATTCCTTATTGTTTTTGTCTTGTATGTATGGACCACGAGTCTGCAATAAAGTTATCTGTTTATTTACTTACTACTAGATTATTTGACTTGTTTCAAGTTATTTCTTTCCTGTTTCAAATTATCTGTCTGTAAGATAAGAAAATTCCACTTACCCCATAGACAGATAATTTTGCTTGAAATAAGTAAAAATGCACTATATTTCCAAAAGTATTCACTCACCCACCCAAATAACTGAGTTGGGATTATGGTGTGGGGTTGTTTTCAGGAGCTTAGTTCCAGTGAAAGGAACTCTGAATGTTTCAGCACCAAGAGATTTTGGACAATTCCATGCTCCCAACTTTGTGGGAACAGTTTGGGGATGGCCACTTCCTGTTCCAACAAAGCATGGTCCATAAAGACCTGGATGAGTGAGTTTGGTGTGGAAGAAGTTGACTGAACCTGCACAGAGTCCTGACCTCAACCTGACAGAACACCTTTGGGATGAATTAGAGCGAAGGCTGCAAGCCAGGCCTTCGTCCAACATCAGTGTCTGACGTTGGACGAGGACGTCAGACACTGTAAATGTCTGATGTAGATAGAAGCAAAGGGTGGGCCCACATCATATTAAACACTATGGATTATTAAGGGATGTCACTTAAGTTCATATGCATGTAAAGGCAGGTGTAATACTTTTGGAAATATAGTGTATCTTGAAACAAAAAAGAAATAACTTGAAACAAGTCAAATAATCTAGTAGTAGTAGTAGTAGTCAAGAATAATAATCTGAATTCAAGTCATTTAAACTCATGCAGATATTGATTTTTTTGCAGTGTAGCGAGGTATACTGCTTATATAGCGTATTCGTTTAGTCGGGGTAAATCCTGGACACACAGACATACTTTGCTAGACAGCCGTTCACTCTCACTTTCATTCACTTTAAGGCAAT
The DNA here is from genome assembly GCA_020698575.1 of Bostrychus sinensis. Classification (NCBI taxonomy): domain Eukaryota; kingdom Metazoa; phylum Chordata; class Actinopteri; order Gobiiformes; family Eleotridae; genus Bostrychus; species Bostrychus sinensis. The sequence goes on along the minus strand of CM036245.1, from coordinate 8,240,503 downwards.
TTAGAGCCACCAAATTTCCCATGCATGTCTTAGGACGGTGGGGGAAAGAGGACAAATTGAAAATACTGTGTTGAATTAGCCGATTGTCCAGTCAGATGAACTCATTTCCTGTTCTTTACAAAGAAGTTAGTCTGGTTTTCTTTCGCTTGAGTTTCATTTCTATGGGCGGAACAATCACAGGCTGAGTAACCAATCAGAGGAACGAAAGGCGGCTGCATGAAGAATTGTTGGCGGTTTTGCCATTAAACACCAGAATAGGGCGTATTATGAGCAGCTCTGTACTTATTTGTGAACTGGGACAGCAGCAGAAGCCAGATGTACAAAGACTTGTGGGGAAAGTGGGTTTATTTGAATGTGGTCGTTACATCGGACGTCAGCGGGACTTTACTGTTGTTAAAATGGAAACAAGATGAGGGAAAAAAATCCCACAGAGGATTCAACAACAACGCGAACTACAGCAGAACCAACAGATGACAAAGGAAAGCACCAAACATCGTTAATCGTATAAGCCATCTTAGTGATTTCTGAGATTATCTTTTGTAAGATTCGCTGCAGCTAAAGAGCTGTGATAGGTCGGTATTCAGCGAGTCGATTGGAAAAGGCTCACTATGGCTGAGGAACAAGACCCTCCTGCTTTAGAAAAGAAAGGAGGAGGGTCTGGGATGACTCCTATTTGAGTAAATGACATGAGTAAAAGTATCTAGCTACTTTTCCCTACTGCCTGAAGTGTCAAGCATGACCCAAATGTCTCTTATCTTCACCATGTGTACGCTTTTTATGTTCTGTGAGAGTGCAGAAATGTAAACAGATTATAAAATAAAACCATGTGCTGCTAACTTAATCTAAACGCTAACAGAGCTCAGACTTGGCCATGTGCATTGCGACTCCGTTCAGATGAAGCGTACAGATTGTGTCATTAAAGCTGTCTCCAAACTGACAAAGTCCTCACCGAAAGCTGTCACTGCTCCTGAGCGTCGTGACTCAGAGAGGTGCTCGGCATAAAAATATCAGCTCTTTGAAAAGGTGAGAGTCTGGCAGAACTGACAGCTGTCACAGATGAAGAGGCTGGATCCACACAAACTCCGCCGTGTGAAGTCTGAGCACCAGCCTTCACCGAAAACTCATTACACAGAACAGAGCTGGGACTCAGATTAATGCTTTAACAACAGAACACTGTCATCTGACCTTTAATGCTGGTCACACATTACTTTTGAAGCTTATACTTTATGCATGTCAAAGGTTTGTCTTTCCATATCCCTCTTGTCTCTATGTGAAAAGGACGAGGGTTCGATTCCCTTTTGTAGAGCCAGGAACTCAAGACACAATTTGTATGGATTTAAAAAGGCAAGCAACATTTTACAGATGTGTGTTTGAGCCCAGAAAATGCCAACTGCCTACCAGGCTAACACATGACTACAGAGCCAGTAGCTCAGTGGGTACAGACGTTCGCCCATTAACCTGAAGGTTGTTTGTTGATTCCTGCTTACTTTGCTTTGCTACTTTGCTTACTGCCGTTGTGTCCTTGGGCAAGACACTTCACCCAACTTGCCTACCGTATTTTCCGGACTATAAGTTGCTCCGGAGTATAAGTGGCACTAGCCAAAAAATGCATAATGAAGAAGAAAAAAACGTATATAAGTGGCACTGGACTATAAGTCGCATTTTTTGGGGGAAATTTATTTTACAAAATCCGACACCAAGAACAGACATTTCATCTTGAAAGGCAAGTTATAGTAATAATAGAATAGAGAACAACAGCTGAATAGGTGTGTGGTTTGCTAACGTAACACATTGATGGTTATTCAGCTACATGAACATAAACAACGAACTGAATAGGTGTCTCGTATGTTAACGTAATATATTAACAGTTATTCACATAACTATAGCATAAAGAACATAATATAACAAGTTCACCAAACTCACCATCTCACTCCTAATCACTAAATCCTTTAAATTCTTCATCCTCGGTGTCGCTTCTGAACAACTCCGCCAACTCCGGAGGTAGACGAAGCGCCGCTTCCTCCTCTGCGTGGCTGTCGTCAGACTCAGCATCAGTTCCATTTCCAATTATTCCGCTCTTTCTCAGTTGTCTTTATAGCCTAAGTTGTTAGTGGTAATGTTTACATTTTAAATTGTCAGTGGTACAGGTGCAGCAGATGCTGGTACACAAGCCTAGAGCGCCCTCTAACCAACACCTGAAATATTTTAATATATAAGTCACACCTGAGTATACGTCGCACCCCTAGCCAGACTATGAAAAAAGTGCGACTTAAAGTCTGGAAAATACGGTATGTATGAATGTGTCAGTGTGACTTTGTCTTTGGTGGTGGGCGGAGAGGCTGTAGCCGCAGATTGGCAGCCATGCTTCCGTCAGTCTGTCCCAGGGCAGCAGGGCCACAGAAGTTCACAGTCACACTGAGTGCATGAGTAATGGACTCATGAAAAAGCACTTTAAGAAACTTGGAAATCACAATATAAATTCAATCCATTATTATTGTAACTTTTACAGCAAACAGGTGAGCGTTTCCCATGCACTGAGCTCTGTGGCTGCAGTTGCTCCTGATGACCTGCAGGGGTCTCAGGCAGCTGATCACAGTTACCAGTCCTACATTTTGATATTTCACTGCCCACTCCAACACCCCCCACCCCTTTACTCTAAGCTACAGTTTTGACTTTTTGCTCTGCAAACGTCTTGCGAGTTCTCACAAAACATTCTCACGATAGTTTCTTGGGATGTTGCTTTTCACCGTGTCCCTTCCCAAGCTCTGTACTTAACTAATGTGTTTTAATCTAGTCCATTACAAGTCATGCAGTTATCCTGCTTCTTCTTGTATTCTATCTAAAAAATAAGTCTGGTCGCTGTATATTTCAGTTGGATTTCCCGTGTGGTACAAATGGACACATACAGAGGATAGGTTTAGAAAGATGGAGGCAGTATTGTTTTAGTCTTAAGCCCTATTCGTACAGGATTAGCATTATCCCTGGACCTCTGTAATTTGTGAATTATCCCTGACGTCAGTGTTTTTAGTCGGGCATTCACACGGGATAAACGATGTCTGTAATTTACTCGATTTTACAAACTTTATTCCAGATATGACGTATTGAAAATCACACAGATTTATAATAAAAATCCCCAATTTTGTTTATGTTTCTTGCTCTACTTAATCCTAAGCTACTATCTTTTGTTAATTTACAGTACTGACAAAAAACAAACTTTACCTCACGCTACGACTCATGTCATCCATTATCTGTTGAGATTTCTCTATTTATTAATCCATTCACTGGAATATATCCCTCTGGATCTAACTTGCGTTGAAAGCGTACAAACTTTCCAAAACAGCCCCATGTTGTGCCAAAAACTTGCCATGACGACGGGAGGTGTGTTTCCGGGTCACTTCTTCAATGTAGTTTGTTTACTGTTTTTTATTTATTTATTTGTTTATCGGAGAAAAAAGTAATTGTTTTGGAGTAAGACCAAAAGAGATGTCACAGTTTAAATACAGATGTTAAATAGAGCGTTAAAAGATATTTTGGATCGCTGTTACGAACTTTAGGAAACAATCTGCCGTCAAAATCAGCCTGAATCACAAACCTGGAGATTCGCATGGGACTAGTATTATCAGAGGACCTCTGTGTTGGCCTAAATATGGGAGGTCATTTTCGGGGGAATTTTTACAGACATTTTTACAGACATGGCTGATTCGCATGGGATTAAAATCACAGACAACATCGGCGATTATTACAAATTACTGGAGGTCCCTGGGAAATACTAATCCCGTGCGAATAGGGCTTTAGATTACTAGTTAGTTTTGTAGTCAAGACCAAGACAAGGCTGAGACTTTTGGGGTTCAAGACCAAGAGTTTTAAGGGCCAAGACCGAGAGAACAAGACTAAGGCAAACTGAGACCAGGTCAAGACCAAAAAATTAAGAAGAAACGTTTTAAAAAAGTGGATCAAATACATTGATTATTGATAATTTTAACGATCTAATGCAACAGACTCCACAAACAAAGATCAGATCCTGTTCCTCGTTCTTCTGATGATTAAAAATGGATTACTTTAAGATGACCAAGGACCGTATTTTCCGCACTATAAGGCGCATCGGATTATAAGGTGCACCTTCAATTAATGGCTTATTTTAAAACTGTTTTCATATATAGGGCGCACCGCATTATAAGGCGCATCCACTAGATGGAGCTGCGCTAAAGGGAATGTCAATAAAACAGTCAGATAAGTCAGTCAGTCAAACTTTATTAATAGAATACAAACCAGCGTTCTTACAACTCCCTCGTTGAAAACAATGTATTTCCAACTCCATTTGTCACAGTTCAAAGCTACACGAACAGCGTTCGAGCGCTCAGTTTTCTGTCCCCTCAATGTCGCAACTCTTCTACTGAGATGGAGCAAAGGCCGCACCTCCTTGTTCTTTTGGGGCAGGATCCATAAACACGCCTATGGCACACATGAACAGCTGGGACTGGAATTCCCCTTTACCGTTTTAACCGCTGTCACTTCGGCGACGCCCCCTGAATAACGGTAGCCATAATTAACCAACATTGATCCATATATAAGGCGCATCGGATTATAAGGCGCACTGTCGGTTTTTGAGAAAATTAAAGGCTTTTAGGTGCGCCTTATAGTGCGGAAAATACGGTTTAGTATTTTCAAGACCAAGTAAAATCAGATTCAACACCAAGACAAGACCAAGACAATAATCTAATTAAAAGATTATCCCAAGACCGGTCTTGGGCGCTACAACACTTTTACAAGAATTTTATAGATGCATCCTATGGTGGAAGGCCAGGCTAATATTATCCCTAAAACATCACAAAAACAAGAGAAGAATGGTATATTTTTACAGCCAAAGTGCCACCAATCAACTACGTGGGAAGACCTGCCCCCTTGCTTAGGAAAGCAACATTTTTAGATCATAGTTAATGGCTCCACAGATGGGCAGTAAAGGGACAGGACGACAATGAGCCACTACAGCACAGCAATATGTTGTTGACACTTTTATCTGTGCTTTTATGCCGTTTTTTAATTGCACTACAACAAAGCAAGTGACACAGCAGCTACCGGATGAATAGTTTCTACTCACATCACAGTAAACATGGTTACAACAGTGTTAATAACATGTGAATAGGCGTTTGTGTACATACGAGTGCAGCGGGGCAGCCTCTGGTTCCAGCGGGGCCCGGCCGACCCGCGGCTGAAGCAGGTCAGGAGGCTGTTCCCATTCAAGTTGTAGCCTTTGTCGCAGACGTACTGGACGCTGGAGCCCACGGTGAAGTGAGGCGAGGACAGGACTCTGCGACTGTGCTCCACCTTCCCCGGGTCGGGACACGACACCACTGCAGGGGACGGCAAGGGACGAGGGTCAGAATCAGACATTTAGGGTTTCTGTTTGTTAAAAATATGAAAAATATGAGAAAAAATCAAATTAATGTCAAGCAGAGGAAGATTTTTAAATGTGTTGCCTCAAAAAAGAAACCTGTGTCCAACATTTAAAAAGAGTTCATTAAAATAAAGCCATGTCTGAATTTTTAAAAGGTTTATTAAAAAAACACACACACACACACACTTACTGTGGCCTTATTCCTTTATAAAGGAAAATGGACTAAACCAGGTCCCACTGATGCTACTCAGGACGTCTTTTCCACTTCAAGGCTTCAAGAGAACGTTTTGTTCCTGTTTAGTTTTGTTTCCTACTTTAGTTTTGGGTTGGTATTAGTTTAGACCTGATTACGACCTGGTTTAATCTTGGTTTGGATCTGGTTTAGACTGGGTTTAGTTAATCTTGGTTTAGTCTGGTTTAGACCTGTTTTATTCTTGATTTAGATCTGGTTTAACCCTGGTTTAGACCTCATTTAGTCCTGGTTAAGACCTAGTTTAGTCCTGGTTTAGTCTTGGTTTGGATCTGGTTTAGATCTCATTTAGTTCTGGTTAAGACCTGATTTAGTCCTGGTTAAGATCAAGTTTAGTTCTGGTTTAGACCTGGTTTAGTCTTAGGTTTGGACCTGGTTTAGACCTGATTCAATTGTGGTTTAAACCTGGTTTTATCCTGGTTTAAAGATGTTTTTCTCTTGTTTTATTGGTTAAGACCTTGTTTAGTCTTAATTAAGTCCTGGTTTAGACCTGGTTTAGACCTGGTTTAGTCCTGGTTTAATCCTGGTTTAGTCCTGGTGGTGGTAGGTGGTACTTCAGGACTATACCTTTAGCCTAATGTCAGTTCAGTGTAGTACTGTTTGCAGTACAAGGTAAGTAACATCAGCGTCCTGTTCATTGAAAAGAACAGCTTGAGTGTTTGGGTCGTCCATTTACTAAGGATTATTCTCATATATATATTATCTCATTAATTATCTCTGTTATCTCATTTTTCTCAGTAATAATGTTGTAACATGACTTGAGCCCAGACTTGGAGTCCTCTCCCCGGTCTCTGGTCTCTGGTCTGTGTGGACTAACTGGTCCAGTCTGTCTCTGAGCCAGCCTTACATGAGCTCACAGAGTCAGTCCACAGAAACACTGGGACCACACTGGACCCAGGTCTGGTCCAACAAAAGAGGTCTCCAACACTCACAGTGGACGGCGGCCATCTTGGATGTGTTTGCCTGTTTGCTGCCAGAGGAGACGGGCTCTGCGGCACTGCCATGGACTTTGTTTGTTTGTTTGTTTTACACAGGGCAGCGACCGAGCCACAGTCTGTGTCTCTGTGTTTGTGGATGACATTTTTATACAAGTTTGAATACTTGTTGTAAATATATGTAACACTGTTGTGAAATATGGAAATAATAAGTCAATAAGTTTAGTTTATTCAGGTGTAACACTGAGAGACATTTTCTACAACGTGTACTTTTACTTGTGTACATTTTAGAGGAAACAATGTTACTTTTAAATCTCTAATAAATATTTCTTATTTTGGTGACAAAGTAGGTAGTCGTAGTAGTAGTAGTAGTGATAGTAGTAGTAGTAGTAGTAATAGTAGTAGAGGGATGGGTTGAAGTTGTGATAATAAAAGTAGTAGTTATGAAAGCAATCATGGTAGTAGTAGTAGTGACAATAGTAGCAGTAGTAGTAGGAGAGGTGGTAGTAGTAGTAGTACTAGTAGTAGCAGAGGTAACAGTAGTAGTTGTAGTAGCAGAGGTAACAGTAGTAGTAGTAGTAGTAGTAGTAGTAGTAGAGGTAACAGTAGTAGTAGTGGTAGTAGCAGAGGTAACAGTAGTAGTAGTAGTAGTAGTAGTAGTAGTAGTAGTAGCAGAGGTAACAGTAGTAGTAGTAGTAGTAGCAGAGGTAACAGTAGTAGTAGTAGTAGTAGTAGTAGTAGTAGTAGTAGTAGTAGCAGAGGTAACAGTAGTAGTAGTAGTAGTAGTAGTAGTAGAGGTAACAGTAGTAGTAGTAGTAGTAGTAGCAGAGGTAACAGTAGTAGTAGTAGTAGTAGCAGAGGTAACAGTAGTAGTAGTAGTAGTAGAGGGAACAGTAGTAGTAGTAGTAGTAGTAGTAGTAGTAGTAGCAGAGGTAACAGTAGTAGTAGTAGTAGTAGCAGAGGTAACAGTAGTAGTAGTAGTAGTAGTAGCAGAGGTAACAGTAGTAGTAGTAGTAGTAGTAGTAGTAGCAGAGGTAACAGTAGTAGTAGTAGTAGTAGAGGGAACAGTAGTAGTAGTAGTAGTAGTAGTAGTAGCAGTAAGTAATTTCTACAGTACTTTAACGTAAAATAAACATTCCATTTTGTTGAGTACTTTTGCTGCTACTTGAGTAAAACTGTATTATTTAAAACTTTTACTGAGTGCAGATTTTGAGTATTTCTTCCTCTCTCATTATTAAATGAGTAAACTCTTGATTAGTGGTTTGTCAGTCTCTGTTTACATCAGAGTGTTTTCTCCAGAGAAGGCGTTCAAGTGATCTGGGGATTTACCAGCAGCGCTAAAACTTTGAAGCGCTAAATGCTAAAAAACGCAGCTAATTTCCACTGCAACTTTATTTATAAACCACTTTAAAAATAACTAAGTTGATCAAAGTGCTGTACAAGATAAAATTATAAAACAGAAATAAAAATAAAACTTTAAAATATACAAATCCACAGTTTTACCAATAAATATAAACATAACATGAACATAAACATAAGGAATCTAAGTTGTCAGTCTAGCTTTCACTTTTAAACACGATGGAACAAAATAAAACAGTAAAAATGTGAGTACGTCTCCTAACACAGAGTTATCACTGTTCTGTCTGTTTAGTACTGAGAGCTGGTGAATGCCTCTCCTGCTTAATCAAACGCTGTATACCTGCAGCAGTAGTTTGACAATGAACCACATTATCCAGCTGCTCCACTCTGATTAAGGAGTAAGGCAATAATTGGGTTTTCTTGACCTGCATGTAAACGTAAACTATTGCTGTATTAACACATTACATAACAGTAAAATCCGTATTTTAATCGTTAACATTTGACCATTTATCATGTTATAGGTATCTACAGACAGCTGCTTTGGGCACGAGGCAGGATTTACTCTCAGGGCTGACAGATAACCATTCAGTTTTACATTCATGCCTGTTCGACCCACCTCTCTCGCAGCTGGGCAGGTCTCCGCTCCACGTCAGGTCCCACTGGCACATGAGCAGCTCCGCGCCCACCACTTGATAGCCCGGGTAGCACTGGTAGGTCACCACGGTCCCCTGCACCAGCTCGGGATGGGAGGTGCTCTTCCAGCCGTTCGTGATCTCCGGGAGCTCGGGGCAAGTGTCGTTACGGGCCACTTCTGCAAAAACACCCAGGTGTCTACTGAGTTATAAACAAGGACTTTAATTCTTGAGTAAATAAACTCAGGTAAAGCACTGCAAAATTATACATAAATGGTTTATTCATTAAATTGTTAATAACGTATTTTTATGCTTTTTTAGTGCTTAATAGTGGAGCTATTCTTAAGAGTAAAATGTATGCATGAGGAGCTAAAAATGTGTTAAATACTAGGGCTGGACAATATATCGCAAAATTATCGTTATCGCATAATCAGGCAAATGCAATATCCATATCACAAGAATCTAAATATATCAGCAATAACAGCTGTGGTCTTCCATCTGACAGAGATTTACACTGAAGAATCATTTTCCTCCAGAGCCTTAAAAGAAAATGTGTTGTGACTAAATAAAAATTTTTAAAAAGTTCAGTTTTAGTGGTAATTTAATTAATTTAGTCACAGCTTAGCCTTGTTTTATTCCTGGTTTAGTCTGTGTTAAGTTTTGATTTTGTCGCTGCTTTGACTTGTAAATACAGGAACTTACACTTTTGTGAAATGTAGTGTAATTTAACTTACCATATTTTCCGCACTATAAGGCGCATCGGATTATAAGGCTCACCTTCAATGAATGGCTTATTTTAAAACTGTTTTCATATATAGGGCGCACCGCATTATAAGGCGCATCCACTAGATGGCGCTGTGCTAAAGGGAATGTCAATAAAACAGTCAGATAAGTCAGTCAGTCAAACTTTATTAATAGAATACAAAACAGCGTCCTTACAACTCCCTCGTTGAAAACAATGTATTTCCAACTCCATTTGTCACAGTTCAAAGCTACATGAACAGCGTTCGAGCGCTCAGTTTTCTGTCCCCTCAATGTCGCAACTCTTCTACTGAGATGGAGCAAAGGCCACGCCTCCTTGTTCTTTTGCGGCAGGATCCATAAACACGACTATGGCACACATGGACAGCTGGGACTGGAATTCCCCTTTATCGTTTTTACTGCTGTCACTTCGGCGACGCCCCCTGAATACGGTAGCCATAATTAATCAACATTGATCCATATATAAGGCGCATCGGATTATAAGGCGCACAGTCGGTTTTTGAGGAAATTAAAGGCTTTTAGGTGCACCTTATAGTGCGGAAAATATGGTACTATGTTGCAAAAGTAGGCTCTTTTTACAAATAACACAATGATATTATCGTAATTTTTTAATAGTTATCGAATATGGCATGTTTTCTCCATATTGTGCAGCCCTATTAAATACACGTACAAACAGATGCCTCCTGTGTGAAGTTGCAAAAGTCTTGTTCTAAAATGTGTTGGCCCATTGGCAGCCAAAGTAAGTTGTCCTTCTGTCCCACTTGGGTACAATTTGAGATGCCTGGCTGATGTCCCAGTGACGACCGGACCTTAGCTGACCCCCTCTGTGCTCCTATCCTGACCTGTGGGCCCTTAATTCCCACCTCCCATTGACTTCCCAGACCCCTACCTCCCCCCACTCCCCTGTCTGGATGAATCCCACCTGCTGCATCCTTACACACCTGAACTATGAGACTATAGATGAGCTAATGAACTTTATTTAACAGTCCTAGACACATTTATAGTCTGTCTGGCAGATCTCTCCTTCATGTGGTTCTCCCTGAGGTGTCTTCTTTTTTTCTCCCCCACAGCTGGGTTTTTTAGTTGTTTTTCCTTACCGGGAAAGAGGGTTATAATTGTTTGTAAAGCCCTTTGAGGTGTCTGCTGTTGTGATAACTGGGCTTTATAAATAAAACTGAATTAAATTGAAAACCCAGTCCTAGCTCCAAAGTTGAATGAAACACAAAAATGTTGTAACTTATAAAACGTATAAATGCAGAAACACATATATTTCACCGGCATGTTACAGATAAATGCCATGTGTGAGGTGTGGTCCAAGAAAATCTCAGTTTGGAGGGGTGTGTAGCTCTTAGCCCTTCCCCTTGATCCAAAAAAACTGAGTTACCCCTTCCCCTTTCATGAACGCACAAACCTGAAGGTTTAAGGGCAAAGGACCTGGGCCTTATAGTTATCTTATAGACCAGATTTCACACTGAATTATCCCAATAAAACTTCAAAGACTGCCTGGGACATATTTTAAAGAAGTGCACCTTTTTGCCCCTCTATTGAATCTCTATTCCCCACAACACCTCAGTAACACTGAATTATCCCAGCTGCATCCACCGCTGAACAATGATTCATAAATCTATGTATGAAACCACTGGATGCCTCTTGTAGGAGCTTATTTTCTCTATTCCCTTCTCCGTGGGTGACTCTTAGCTCCGGCTGTTGGCTTTGCTCTCCCAAATCGCAGCGTGTCCTAAGTCTTCTGCTCCACAAACACACGTAAGACGACATAATTGCATTTGGGCATTGGACAAGCAAACTCCGCCACACCTGGAGCCCGAGCCGATGTTTCGTGTTTACACTTCTGCAATGAGATTCATAGAAAGGCGGCCCCTCCCTGGTTTATCATCAGTATGCCGTAGCCTTTTCTTTTCTCCTCTGAATTCATTAGCTTTTATCTGATACAGTGCTCGGGCTATAGGGTTGATGGAAAGGCCCGGCCCACGCCACAGACAGCGCATTATTGCTTCCATTTTGAGGTCCCATATACTCACAAAAACAAATTCCCTCTTTTGTTTTGTGGTGCCGCGGTTTCTACTCTATCTTGCTATTTCAACATGATTAAGATATCACTTTGGCCTCTATATACTGCCACAAAAGACCACCAAGAAATGTCCTCTGTACAGTAGGTACAGGCACGTGCAGAGGGGGGGGCGGAGGGGGCTTGAGCACCTGCACCTTTTGCCCCTTGCCTCCAAGTGCCCTTTTGGTCCTTGGTCTTTTTTTTTTTTTTTCTTTTTTTTTTTTGTGGCTTTAAGTCCTCATGTGGCTCTTCATAAGAACATTTATTCATTCATTAATTATTAATAATTTGAAATAAATGACATCACACGGCCGCCAGCACCTCGTGACCTTTAACCTTTTGCCTCCGTGAGTTGCGCAGCTGCCTGTCACGTGCCCCTCGCGCAGCTGAAAACAGAGGAGAAAGAGCGGACTGCGGAGCCAATAAAGAGGGCTGTTATCATTTTTTTGGTCCCGATTCCAGAACTTAAACCCAGTCTGGTCACTGGGAATGAAAGAACCGGTGAGTGAGCTGCTCGTGTCGCGTGATTTGTAAGATAAAGCCATGAAAGTATTACGCACGCACGTTAGATAATTTCTGTTTAAATACGGAGCTTTTGACCGCTACTTGCTAACCACCTAGATATTTACAAAATGCTTCCATAAAATGCTTTGTGATTGTTAGCATAAAATCTTTTTATTTTTAGACCGGGTTGCTTATAAATAATGGATTGCAGTTAGCATTTAGGCATTTTAATGCAATTAAATTACGAGAATTTGCTCTAATTGTGCAAAAATACGAACCAGTTGGTGATGGGAGCTGGCAAAATGTGATCTGATAAGAAAAAATGTGATGTCCCAAAATCATGTTCCCACATAACTTATTTAATTTATTACTAGAAATGTCTAAGGGCTTCCTCAGTGCTGGGAATAATTCTCATCTTGTCAGAGCATGGATAAAATTACATTATTTAGTTTAGTGTCATGCAGTGTGTGTTTTCTAAACATTTTATATGTTCATTAGTTTTTTACTATTTTCCCAAAATTGTATTAAAAATGTATAGCTTCATCCTTACCGTATTGCAATATATCATAGTAAACACAGAAATGTAATAATTGTGTGAGAGTCTTGCTTGCCACAGTCCTAACACAACAGTGTTTTAAAATCTGGTTTCACGTATGTGCCCCTTTTTCACTTTGAGCACCTGCTCCTGTAGAAGTCTCTGCACGTGCCTGAGTAGGTAATTATCAGCACACTAACCCAGTTTGGAGAAGCAGACAGGAGCAATGGCACAGGCTTTGTCTTAAGTACGGCTGCTAATGTGGCCATTTTAAACACACTTTCAGAACAAATAACTTCAGCTCCTCCAACATCTCCAAAGCTAGTAGTAGTAGTAACAGAAGTAGTATTAGTAGTAGTAGTAAAACAACACCAGACCTTAGCACTCCCAAGTACAACCACCTTAATGTGACAGTAGTAGTAAATGTAGTAGTGGAAGTAGAGGTAGTAGTAGTAGTAGTAGTAAAGCAACACCAGACCTTAGCACTCCTGAGTACAACCTTCTTAAAGTGACAGTAGTAGGAAAAGTAGTAGTGGTAGTAGAGGTAGTAGTAGTAGTAGTAGTAGTAGTAGTAAAAAACCAGAATTTAGTACTACTTAATATTACTCCTCAATGTGGCAGTGGTAATAGTAGTAGTAGCAGTAGTAGTCGCATCAGATATAGTAGTAGCAACAGTAGTACTAGTAGTAGTAGAGTCCAGAACTGAGTACTCCCCAGTACAAGCTCTTCAATGTGGCAGTAGTAGTAGTAGTAGTAGTAGTAGTAGTAGTAGTAGTAGTAGTAGTAGTAGTAGTAGTGGTAGGGCTCCCTATTCCAGCGCTTAAACTATCGTCACTACGAAGCATTCAGCTCATTTATTATCTGTTAGCATCATGTTGCTAGTAGCTGTGCTAATTAGCCTTTTTATGCTGTCCAGTCCCCACCGTTGCCAGCAGGGGGCGACAGACTCCTAATCCAAGAGTTCTCTGCAAAGTCAAAGTAACAGCTCCGCAAAAAAGAAGATGTTTTCCATACATATACATTATTTTAAGTTATAAAATGTGAAATACTAATGCAACGGTGTCCAAAACTATTTCAAAAAGCTTGAAATGCATTTAAAATATCGCTACAGTCAAGGACCAAGGAGCATAGAAGTCACATTGAGAACATGTTTACAGTAACAGGTCTTGTGTCTCACCAAAGAAGTGCACCACGAAGCCGTTGCCGTATCCGTAGACGTTGGTGGCTGGGTCTGACTGGAACTGGATGGTCACGTCAGCGGTGGAGGTGTAGAGCTTGAACCGGGACTTGGACCCTCCGTACGAACCCAGGACTTTAGCCGTGAGGTCGTCTCCGTCATAAAATGTCACGAGGTCGTTCTTCCCAATGTTCAGCCTGGAAAAGACGGTAAGCAATGTGATATTAATAATAATACTGCTGTAAGTGGAAAAAAATGCTTTATGTTACAACGTCAACAAAGATTTTAAAGGGGATATACTCTGCCGTTATTCATATTTTTAACAGAACAGCAGCACTTCTTACAAACATTGAGACTAAAAGAGAACATTTTTAATAAGTACTGTTGCCATAAAGAAACAGTGAAGAGACCAGCAGAGGGCAGCAGAGTGATGCCGTCTTTTGAACAAAAAATTACTACTACAAAATGAAAAATGTCTGTGAGGAATCAGTGGAAACAGTGCTGTACACTGTTTTTGTTGTTTTTTTGTTTGTTTTTTTGATAAATGAATGAGAGCAGACTGGATGTAGAGGGCTTGTTGATTGGTCAGTGCTTCCTGGAGTGGGCGGGGCTTTGTGAAACCAAGCGTTCGAGGCCTCAGAAACTCAACGCCTAAGAATATAGGATTACTCAAACATGTGTGAATGAGGCAAAACACAACTCCAGGTGTGTTTTTGATGAGGGAGCAACATTATAACATGGTAAAAAGCTCAGAAAAGTTAATTCTGCAGCTACTATGGCGGCGCTCATAGTAGCTGCGGCGGAGGCTTGCTCCAAACGCAATTTCACTGTACTTTTTTGTGCATGTGACAAATAAACTATTAAATAAATAAACTATCTATCTATCTATCTATCTATCTATCTATCTATCTATCTATCTATCTATCTATCTATCTATCTATCTATCTATCTATCTATCTATCTATCTATCTATCTATCTATCTATCTATCTAAACAAAATGGTTTTGGCCTATAACGATCAATGAAAAACCTCTGTCAGTGAGTGGGTAGAGCACATTAGCATCAGGCGGAATAATAGACCCTTTTCACGATGACGTCAGACAACTTCCGTTTTGAGACGATGGGATGTATCTTCATTTCCAGTGGTGCTGCTCGCCAGTATGGAATTTACTCGGAGTCTTAAAAATTTGCCAAATATAAGGCTACATGATGTACAGAGATTTGCTGATGAATTAAAGTAAAGATTAAAGTAAACACAAACCATTGTAGTTTTGGCAGTAGATGTGAAAAGTCTATTATTTTGTCACAGACTGATCACTACAGCAGAGTCAGTGTTTGAGCACAGAGCTTTACTAAATGAAAATATACTGTAGTACTATCCAGTGGTATTTCCTGATAAGCAGATTGTCAAATATTCAGATAAACTCAGATCATGACATGATCTAACACTGTTTTATAGCGCAGCTTTATCACTTAGCCATGTTGCTAACGCTATCTAGCTACATAACAAAGCACTCACTTCATAATCCAAGTATCCTTGGTTGAAGAATTAATATCCTTTCGCAAGTTTTGAACGTTTTGTGGGTAAATATTCATTTGAAAATCGCTGTATATTGTGTAAACTTGTAAACGGCAATTTGAAAAAAGTCTGGGTGAATTTCTTATGGGAGAAGCGCGGCACCGGAAATGAAGATACTTCCCATCGTCTCAAAACAGAAGTTGTCTGACGTCACGTGAAAAGGGTGTATTAGCCGCTTTATTTATAGAAGAAATTGGTGCAACATACTGTAAGCTCATGGCTACACGCTAAAAGTCACAGAATTCTTGTGTTTTGCTGGACAG
The DNA here is from genome assembly GCA_020698575.1 of Bostrychus sinensis. Taxonomy (NCBI): domain Eukaryota; kingdom Metazoa; phylum Chordata; class Actinopteri; order Gobiiformes; family Eleotridae; genus Bostrychus; species Bostrychus sinensis. The sequence continues at coordinate 8,225,044 of CM036245.1, read as the reverse complement.
CGGTTGCAGGACCTTGGCTAATACTGCCGCAGGGGGGTTACAAGCTAGCGTACTCCTCACCTGTGTGCTAGTATTTTGTTTACCTGGCCTGCCCAGACTCTTTTCCTGTTCTATACAAAGAAGTTAGTCTGGGATCCCTTCGCTTGAGTTTCGTTTCTATGGGCGGAACAATCACAGGCGGAGTAACCAATGGGAGAAACATGGAGTCCGACATAAGCAGTGCACCGCTGACCTGTTAGCAAAACAAACGTGAGTGATTCTTGCGGATTTTGCCATAAAACACCAGAATACGCCGTATTATGAGCAGCTCTGTACTTATTTCTGAAAGGGGACAGATTTAACAAAGAGAGACAGTAGAGACAAAGATTTGCGGGGCGAGTTTGTTTGAATGTGGTCATTAGGTGGGACGTCAACAGGACTTTACTGTTGTTAAAATGGAAACACAGAGGACTGAACAACAACGAGGACTTCAGCAGAACCAACAGGTGACGAAGGAAAGCACTGAACGCTGTTAATCAGCTCAGAGAAGTTATTCAATTTGCTCTGCTTTTGTATTCGTAAGACACGCTGCAGATAAACGGATGGGATGGGTCAGGAGAGAAACGCTTTGCTCCCTTGTATAAAATCCGTGTAGTGCACTTTTTGTGCTGGTCCCAAGCCAGGATAAAAGGGTTGCATCAGGAAGAGAATCAAAACTATCAAATCAGTATGTGAATCACCGCATACACAGTAAAAAAAAAAAAAAAATCTGTAAAATCGACTGGCAGCTATGGAAGCATATTGCGTTCACCTGAAAAAAAAAGTTTCTGTTTTAATGAACAAAGTTAGTTCTGTTTTATGAGACAAGTTATACTTTTATGAGTAAAATTTGTTCTGTTTTTATGAGAAAAGTTCTGTTTTTATGAGTAAAATTTGTTTGACTTTGAATTCCTCTCCCCCCAAAAGTGGAACAAGATAATAAGAACCATTATCCACATAAAAACATAAAATTATTTTACTCGTAAAAACAGAACTTTTCTCGTAAAAACATAAAATTATTTTACTCGTAAAAACAGAACTTTTCTCGTAAAACAGAAAATTATTTTACTCGTAAAAACAGGATTTTTTCTCTCATAAAAACAGAATTAACTTTACTCATAAAATCAAAACTTTTCTCATAAAAACAGAACTTTTCTCATAAAAACAGAACTTTTCTCATAAAAACAGAACTAACTTTGCTCATTAAAACAGAAACTTTTTTTTCAGGTGAATGCAATACGCTTCCGTAGGCAGCTGTGGTTACCAGATTTTTACTGTAAAAAAAATCTAGTAACAATATAAAAATTACATTTGTTTTTCCATTACAGCACCATAAAACAATATTTTTTATGCAGTGAGTCATAGACAAGGAAGAAAAAGTCCTTAGTTTAATGTAAAAGTCACCAGATTATTATTATTATTTTTTTTAACGGTAAAATTCTCGCAATAGCTGTCAATATTTTACCGTAAATGTTACAGAGTTTTGTTTCAGTGTACTAGGAGGCAGATGGCGTGCTGTGGCCATCTCCGGACAAGGAAAAGCCAAAAGGTAAGAAGAGTTCAGGTCTTAGAAAAACCATACAGTGCACAGTTTGCCCACACTGTGCTTTCTGCATTAAACATATGACAGTCCCGTCTTAGTCCTAACCTATAATCTCTGTCTTTGCAGTGAAACGGTGCGGTCACAACCTCGGGGTCGGCTCTCTGCCTCTTACATGAATGCATTAGAGCGGTTCCTATGGGAGCGGTGATAATGGGCCACCTCTCGTCTGTCCCCTCTGTCTCCTGCGTCTCCTGTGTCCGCATGTATTTTTAAAAATGACAGTAATTGTACAAAAAAAAGGTGCGACAGAAGCAGTGACAGGTCAGAGTAAAAAGAGGCTGCTACATCATTTATGAGGGATTCACAGAGGAGCGTGTACGCCGTGTGCGGTAATGTGCAGTAATGTGGAAATGGGAGCAATTGACAAGAATGCAAGATAACTGGAAAAAAAAAAACTGGGCTGACAGCTGTTCTGCAGGTAAAAGGGACATTTATCTCTGTAGTGTCTGTGTGGAGCAGCCTTTAAAAACATTATGTGACTAAAAGAGAACGTTTTTAATAAGTACTCTACTGCTGCCAATAAGAAACAGGTGAAGAGACCAGCAGAGGGCAGCAGAGTGCAGCTCGGTTACGCTCTTTTGAACACAATCTGAGAAAAACACTGTTTCACTTCCTTAAACCTTTTGTATGCTGCCATTTTACTTCGTGTGTATCTGAATAGTAGCACTAGCAGTGTCAAAGGTAGTAGTGGTAGAACTAAGTAGTAGTGGTAGTAGTAGAAGTAATGGTAGTAGTAGCAGCGGTAGTAGTAGTAGTAGTAGCAGTAGTAGTAATAGTAGTAGTAGCAGTGGTAGTAGTAGTAGTAGTAGTAGCAGTAGTAGTAGTAGTAGTAGTAGTAGTAGCAGTAGTAGTAATAGTAGTAGTAGCAGTGGTAGTAGTAGTAGTAGTAGCAGTAGTAGTAATAGTAGTAGTAGCAGTGGTAGTAGTAGTAGTAGTAGTAGTAGCAGTAGTAGTAGTAGTAGTAGTAGCAGTAGTAGTAGTAGCAGTGGTAGTAGTAGTATTAGTAGTAGCAGTAGTAGTAGTAGCAGTGGTAGTAGTAGTAGTAGTAGTAGCAGTGGTAGTAGTAGTATTAGTAGTAGCAGTAGTAGTAGTAGCAGTAGTAGTAGTAGCAGTAGCAGTGGCAGTAGCTTACAGCTTTTATGAAAAAACAGATTCATTAAGTTAAAAATGGGGAGAAAAAAAAGAAAAAATCAAACAAATAATAACAATAACAAATAATTTTGCAAAAGTGTAAAAAAAGTTAGAAAAATACTTGAAAAAAATGAAAACAACTAGATAATTTACATTATTATTACATTACATAATTTACAATAGATTAATAAAAATGTCAGAATAAAATAAAAAATATATATAATTTCAGTGATTTTTTCTTTAAAATGTGCATTAAATTGACATTAAATATCTAAAAGACACACAAAAACTAAAGACCTAAAATTCAGAATCATTTATCTGTTAGCATCATATTGCTAACAGCCATGCTAATTAGTCATTTTATGCTTTGTCATTCCCCACCACTGCCAGCAGGGGGCGGACAGACACCTAATCCAAGCGTTCTCTGCAAAGTCAAAGTAACAGCTCCCCAAAAGAAGAAGTCTGTCCATACATATACATTATTTTAAGTTATACAACGTGAAATAGTAACGCAAAGGTGTCCTGAAACAATTTGAAAGGCCTGAAAAAAGCATAATATGAAACCTTCAGAAACGTAAAAATATCTCAAAGTGTTACATAGCTACATAAGTCTTGTTTTTGTGTTGTATTGTTATCGTTCCAAATGCACCATTTCCTAAACAGAGGACTGAAAATAAACTCATCTCCTCCGTGGCTGAGCTGTGCCGTGTGTTTTATTTGTGTCCGCGCCTCCTCTACCTTTGATTTCACTCAACTCCTGAGATGATTAATGGCTCAATCTCCGTCCGCCTAATGAGTTTTATCAGGAGCCGCTGGTGATAAATTAGCAACAGCAGAAAGCCGTGTCACCGCTTTATTTGAACTATACCACGTTTCTTTCTCTTCCTCTTCTTCTGCTCTCAAAATTCATCCCTGAACGGAGAGATAACGCTGCCCCCGGAGTGACATTTTAGAACAGCTCAGGGCTTTTTTTGCAAGTTTTAAACATTGTCCGTGAACCGCTGACTGACAACGGTTCATGCACATCTTTGCAGAAACAGAGCAGCGGTGTCCAAACTGCAGCCCGGGGGCCGTTTGTGGCACGAGTGAAGATTTCATATGGCCCTCAGCTTCTATGACAAAATGTATGACCAAGGGCCCGCCAGCACTTTCATGTAGAATTTACGTAGCTTTGTCTCTACATTTCTATACACTGTAATAAATAAATAAATAAATAAAAACTGTAAATTTTCCAGTAAAAAACTGGCAGCTGTGGTTGCCAGAATCCTACTGCAGAAAATACAGGAGATCTGTATTTAATATTATGGTAAAAAATTATCTCAACTGTTGTTTTTACAGTTTTTGACTTCAGTTTTAATCATAATTTACTCTAAAGTTAATTATCTTATTAACTGTATATTTTACAGTTTATGATATTTTACAGCATGTGACTGTTATAAATACATACCCCACTTTCTGTAAATTTAACTGTTAAAAATTGTGTATTTATTATTAAGAAATTACTGTTATATTACAAAACAGAATATTTCTGTAATAAACACAGTACTTCTATATTTTACAGAGTTATACTGTATAAATTACAAAAAATTATAGTTTTGTTATGCTTAATATTACGGTTAATTACTGTAACCAAAACAGTATTTTACTGATATATTAATTACGGTTATTAACTGTTGAGATTTTAGGTTTTGTATTTTTTTACCTAAAAATTATTACCTAGAGGATGTTTTTTTATGTTCAAAGACGTTATTTTGTTGGAATTGTTTTTAGATTTTGTCGTCAAAGAAAATAAATTATAATTATTTGGCTTTCAGTTTATACATTATGTGTGTTGAGTTCCTAGAAAAAAAATCTTGAGGGACTGTTGGCTGGTGTAGTAGTAGTAGAAATACTAGAAGTAGTAGTAGAAGTAGCTGTAGTAAAGTGGTGTCAGTAGTAGCAGTAGAAGAAGTAGTAATAGTAGTAGTTGCAGTAGCCATAGCAGGAGTAGTAGTAGTGGTAGTAGTAGCATGTGTAGCAGCAGTAGCAGTTATAGTAGTATTTCTAACCGGTTGTGTCAGAAAGCAGTAGTAGTAGTAGCTGGGGTAGTAGTAATAGTTGTAGTCTCTGTTTGAAATACTCATGTGATAAATCAGACTTTGACTTTGTAGTAGTGCGATGGTAGTAGATGTAACAGTACCAGTAGTGGTGTAGTAGTATTAGCAGTAGTAATAATAGTAGTGTTGTTAGAAGAAGAGTAGTGTAGTAGCAGTAGTATCCAGTAGTAGTAGAACTAGTAGCATTAGCAGTAGTAGTAGAAGTAGTAGTAGTAGATTTTGACAATAAGTAGTGTTTGACTTTGTAGTAGCAGTGGTAGCAGTAGTGTGGCAGTAGTAGTATTTCTACTAGTAACAGTAGTAGTAGTAATTCATTCAAGTTGTAGTCATAGTAACAGTAGCAGAGTAGAAGTGTTGCTATAACAGGAATAATATTAGTAGCAGCAGGAGTAGTAGTAGTAGTAGTAGTAGTAGTAGTAGTAGTTGAGACAGTAGTAGTTGTTGATGTTCTTGTTGTTTTAATACTTTATTTACTCAGTACTTTTTTACTCTTACTTCCCATATAGTATTAGCAGTAGAAATAATAGTAGCATAATTAGTAACAGTAGTGGTAGTAGTAGTAGTAACAGTAGTAGTAGTAGTAGTAGTTGAGACAGTAGTAGTTGTTGTTGATGTTCTTGTTGTTTTAATACTTTTTTTACTCAGTACTTTTTTACTCTTACTTCCCATAGTAGCAGTAGTATTAGCAGTAGTAATAATAGTAGCAGAATTAGTAACAGTAGTGGTAGTAGTACCAGTAGTAGTAGTAGTAGTAGTAGCAGTAGCAGTGGTAGCAATAGTAGTAGTAGTAGTATTAGCAGTGGTAGTAGTAGTAGTAGTAGCAGTAGCAGTAGTAGTAGTAGTAGTATTAGCTGTTGTAATAACAGTAGTGTTAGTAGCAGTCATCTAAAAGCATATTTCTTTGAGTTAGCATGAGTCCTCAGAAGGATAGAGAGCCATGAGTAACATAGTAGTAGTAGTAGTAGTAGTAGTAGTAGTAGTAGTAGTAGTAGTAGTAGTAGTAGTAGTAGTAGTAGTAGTAGTAGTAGTTGTAGTAGTAGCGCCTAAGTCAGTATGTCAGTGTGAGTCCTCAGAAGTATAGAGAGCCCAGTATTTTCCCAGGGTTTGTTGGCTGGGGGCAGTAAAGCCTCTCACCTGCTCACAGCCGGCAGCAGATTGAGAAATACTGTGGGCCGGCGTCAGATTTGTTGTGATTAAACTAAACAGGGCTTTGTGTGGATCCACTGTGCATCTGTGGAGCAGAATCAATCAGAGCCGCGCACGCTCCTCCTGACACTAATTTGATTTGGTTCAATTTGGAAAAACACAGAAGAAGAGACGGGCCGAGTTTGAGCGCGGCCTCTGGGACCAGCTGCCAACGGCATCAGCGCCGAGATCCAATATTCAGCCGGCGTTTACAGGGAAGAGAGAGTGAGGAGGAGAAATTAGGTCAGAGACTGATCAGAGAGACCTGGACTGGGCACAGTCAGGGAGATTATAGTTCGGGATAGTTCTGGTACGCTGTGATAAGGTTGAATAAATGATAATTTCTTACACACAGTGAGAGACAGCCATGGTTTCTGACTCATGTTTACATCGGGCAGTGGTGGGACGTAACTACATACGTTTACTTGAAAAAAGTGTACTTTTACTCAAATACAGTACATTTTTTAGTCTCTAAATGAGTACCGTATTTTCCGCACTATAAGGCGCACATAAAAGCCTTTAATTTTCTCAAAAACCGACAGTGCGCCTTATAATCCGATGCGCCTTATATATGGATCAAGTGTTGGTTAATTATGGCTACCGTATTCAGGGGGCGTCGCCGAAGTGACAGCAGTAAAAACGATAAAGGGGAATTCCAGTCCCAGCTGTTCATGTGTGCCATAGGCGTGTTTATGGATCCTGCCGCAAAAGAACAAGGAGGCGTGGCCTTTGCTCCATCTCAGTAGAAGAGTTGCGACATTGAGGGGACAGAAAACCTGAGCGCTCGAACGCTGTTCATGTAGCTTTGAACTGTGACAAATGGAGTTGGAAATACATTGTTTTCAACGAGGGAGTTGTAAGAACGCTGGTTTGTATTCTATTAATAAAGTTTGACTGACTGACTTATCTGACTGTTTTATTGACATTCCCTTTAGCGCAGCGCCATCTAGTGGATGCGCCTTATAATGCGGTGCGCCCTATATATGAAAACAGTTTTAAAATAGGCCATTCATTGAAGGTGCGCCTTATAATCCGATGCGCCTTATAGTACGGAAAATACGGTACACGAGTTTTACCTCAGTGACAAAGTGAGTAGTAATAGTAGTGGTAGCAGTATGGCAGTAGTAGTCTTGTAGAAGCCTATAGACCAGGGCTTCTCAAACTCCGAACCGGACTGATTAATTAAAAGTGCACATTTCCTACCTGTTGTTTAAACTGCTATAATTTGTTGAGACAAGTTTGTCATTTCCAAGTTTAACCCTCAGCGGTCTGTGATCTGTCTGTGACTGAACGACACCGCCCCAGACGCACTGCAAACATAAAAACTCCTGTCTGATTAAAGCTTTACTGCATAAGAGTCCCCACAAAAGTTCTCTGTGGTGTTTTACTAAAAAGTGTCAGAAAAGAGAGAAAACTTAGCTCTGATGAATTACGAGGAGAGGGAGAGAAAAGGAGAGGGGCTGCTGCTGTAACATCGCACAGGAAACAGAGAGAGAGCGAGCGTCTGACGAAGGCCAGCTCCAGGTGAAGTTTACCTTTGTTGCCTGTGTTCAAGTGGCTCCTGAAGGCATTGAGCTTTTGTGTAAATCAGCCATTCCCAAAGTCAAGACTGTTGTGGCCCCTTTATATTTCCAAAAATCCCCTGTGGACCCCCAAATATAGAACATCCCTCAATTAAAAAAACTATCATGTTTTTCTCCACATGCTTCTGTAAAAATGTTACAAAAAACAATGACTGTTGGCCAAAAACTAGGGCTGTATAATAAGGAAAAAACATGTGATATTTGATAACTATGTTGGAATTTGGGATAACGATATTATTGTGATATTTTAAAATAAGGACTACTTTTCTGACATAGTAAGTTAAATTCACTTTAAACTAAAATGTAGGCTAAGCTAAAACAGCGTCAAAATCAAAACTTAACACAGACTAAACCCAGAATAAAACAAGGCTACATTTTGACTAAATTACCACTAAAACTTTTTAAACATTTCTATTAACATTAACAGTTTGACATTTCTATAGTCACAGCACATTTTCTTTTAAGGCTCTCAGTTTAAATCTCTGACCACAGCATTATTGCAATATATTTACATTCTTGCGATACAGATACTGCGTTTGCTGATACTGCGATAACGATAATATCGCAATATTTCCTGCAGTTCTACAAAAAGTAATTCATTTCAAACTCAATTTCTTTTTCATGTACTTAGTATAGACAGCCTCTGGGGCCCCCCTGCAGTGCTTTCGCGGCCCACCAGGGGGCCCCGGAACCCACTTCGGGAACCACTGGTGTAAATCATTTAATCTTTTATATGTTGCTTGTACGAATATTTCAACCCTGATGACTCGCCAGTTTCGCGCTTGTTCAAAATGCATTTTCAATAAAAAATACTATATTTCTTGTTCTATAAGCGTGTTTTTTTTTGTTTTTTTGTTATAAATAGCTGATTGTTCCAGACCTTAAAGCAGTAACTTTTTTACCTTAAACAGTTTTGGAGTCCGTGTGATGGTTAAATGAGTTGTTGTGGGGTAAATAGAGCATGCAGCATCGCCCCCTGGTGTCTCTGGGCTGTAAGTGACACTTGCAAGTCTGAGCATCGCTAACCCGGAGTCACAGAAGTCTCGGGTCTCGCAAGAAACCGGCACATCCCGTTTAGCAAAACAACAAGCCAGCGATAGCTTTATTTCTCGATTTTCGGCATCCCAGAGCGACCAAATGGAAGAAAAACTTTGTACAGATACGCGGAGGGGAAAACGTAAGTAAAGGCGAGCGAGGGATCACACAGGAGTCAACTGGGCCTGTGAGTTAGGGTGGGTTAGTGAAACACGTATAAATCCTACTGGGGCCGATAATCCGCACTGCTCCACAAAACCACAGCATTAAAATGTACTGATACTGATAAGAAAAAGTGAAAGTTATTATCTATCACCAGGTGCACAGCGCCCCTTGCTGGCCTGACAGGCTTACTACAGATTTCTTTACATCGAAGTGTATTCCTGTGAGGGGGTCATGGCCCAAAGTTACTGGGATAGGCTCCAGTACCTGAGAGAAGATAAATGAATGGATGTATCTTTGTGAATCTGTAGAGTTGTGATTAAAAATTTTCCTTTTCATATCCGACACAACATATAAACCAAAACATAATCCCTCAATCCGTCACTTCATAATCAACAGCAGAGTGATTTTCCAGACATGTGTAATTACTGCACGCCTCTGTCTATAAATTATAACAGTCTGAGAGTACATTATTGTAAAAGTGAAGTTACTGCACTTATCTTCTGAACGCAGGTTTGTTGAGAGTCGCAGAAATAATTAAGAGAAATTGGTGTGGGACGTGTCATTTTGTCATCTGCAGACTGTGGCGTTGTTGGAAGTGTTTTTGCGACTTCACTTCTTCTGCTGAACAATGCGGCGCCGCTAAACGAACACCAATTACTTATGTTGACAGACTTCTTTTCAAAACGCCGCGGTCGGCATTAATCACTGTCTGTGTGCGTTACACCAGAGCCCAGGTGCTGTTCACACACGCAGACAACAACACTGCTCCAAATGCCACCGATGCAAATGAGAGCTTCTTCTTCTTCATTCTGCTGCAAATGTCGAACCATTTTCTCCGCCTGAGTGACTTATCGGGCTGGGACACGGCCCGGTGGTGTGCAGGGTCCTCACCTGGGTCTGTGCTCTACACTCGGACCCTCGACTCCACACAAAAGGCTTTTATTAAACAAAAAAATACCAAAATGTGACAATCCCACCTCCCCAATAACAATAAACCACCTCTCCTTTTATAACACTATTATTTTTTATTTAGCTACACTGAATCGATCATGTTTTTACACTGGATGCCCTTCCTGCAATCGGGGTGAAGTGTCTTGCCCAAGGACACGAAGACAGTATGAGTATTAGGGCTGCACGATATGGAGAAAACATGCGATATTTGATAACTAGGTTAAAAATTGCGATAATGATATTGCGATATTTGAAAATAGAGCCTACTTTTCAAACATAGTAAGTTAAATTCACTACATTTCACAAAAATGTAAGTTCCTGCATTTACAAGTCAAAAGAACGACAAAATCAAAACTTAACACAGACAAAACCAGAAATAAAACAAGGCTAAGCTGTGACTAAATTAATTAAATTACCACTAAAACTGGACTTTTTAAACATTTTTATTCAGTCACAACACATGTTCTTTTAAGGCTCTGGTGGAAAATGATTCTTCAGTGTAAATCTCTGTCAGATGGAAGACCATAGTGTTATTGTGATATATTTAGATTCTTGCGATACAGATATTGCGATAATGATAATTTTGTGATATATTGTGCAGCCCTAATGAGTATGCACTGGGTTTCAGCGGAAGTCGAGAGTTGAGGGGATCAAATATTGACCAAAAACTTCACTAAATCCAACTTATGTTTTGAGGTCACCCTAAATTTTCAGCTCAGACTTCAGAAGACCACTCTGTCCTCCATCTTGTTAAACATCACATGAATGCTTTGCCAAATTTGACCCTGGTTTCACTTTGCTTCCTATTCCTCTTTTTATGTTTTAGTCTGTTTCTCTTTGGGACATATTCAGTGCTGAAAAAGCTGTCCTCACAACACATGAACTATGTGTACACAGCCAGCAAACAAATAAAGAAACTCCATACAGGGCTTGCTTTTCTTGTTTGGAAGTTCTACTTTATGTGATTTTGTAACTGAAATATACCGAAAAAATAAAAGTACATGCAGTACACGAGATGAGAACATTAGCTTGACTTCAACACCAGTAGGTTATGCTCACAGTGTTAAGCTTTGTAACAATTTCAACCTCTATTTAAGTGCTTTGTAACACATTTAGGCTACATTCACACTGCAGGTCTTAATGGTCAATTCAGATTTTTTGCTGGAATCTGATTTTTACATTTTAACTGGGACTTCCTTCAGCCAGGTGTGTGAAGCGTCTCTGGCCCTAAAGTGACCTTGCTGCACAAACAAAGATCTGATGGAGCCTGGAGCGGTGAGATTGTGATGTGACAAACTTCACCGACACAGAGTTTATCCATAATTTTAGAATATTAAGGAAGATGTTTGAATACAGCTGTCAGTGACACTCCTCAGTCCTAAGTTCTTCATATTTCTCATCTCATTTCTCCTCAGTATAGTTATGATACGACCCTCCAGTTTAAAACCTCACCTGACTAGCTCCATCAGCAGAGTCTGTCATGTATGTTTTCATGTGATCGGACCAGTTTCCGCCTCTCCCAGCGCAGAATTGGGCTGTCTTTTGCATTTCAATGATGTTAAAGTCAGATAAAAAGCGACTTGTCAGCCTGCAGGAACATCGTAAAAAATCAGATACGTATTTGATTTAGGACCACATATAAAAAGATCACATCTGCGCTGTTCACACTGTCACAAAAATCTGATCACATGGGTCACATATGGGCAGATTTGGGTCAGTTTTGCCTTCAGTGTGAGGCAAAAGTTTCCCACAAGCGCTCAGGGCTCATCCAGCGTCCATGAGCCACTTCAGACCTCAACAATGTTAGCTTTTTTTTGCACAAAGAAGAGATTGACATCAAAGATCAAACTATTGAAAGAGCGCTCACTCTGCATCTAACCACGTTCAACTCCTGATGCAAAGCTTCTTCCAAACATCCCACTCTGACCAGTTTCTAAACCCAATACGGCTTTTACTATGAATTTAACTTATTTATTTATTAACTATGAACTTCTTTATTAAACCACTCAAGTAGCTTATCAATCTTATGAACTCATTTATGTTTTTGACCCAAAGACATCACTGTGAATCTCTTCCAGCACTGCTCAGTTTATCCGCTCTGGGCAGCTGCAAAAACATAGCAAAAGAACTATAATGTATTCTCAAATTGGGTTCTATTGTGTATTTCATTTTATTGCAAATACATAATTAGCTAGTAGCTGGCTCTATGTAAAAGAAAATAAGGAAGGAGCTTTAAACGCCATTATGCAAATGTTTTAAAGATTTTCTGCGGCATGACCGGTTATCAGACTCGGACACAGCCTCTTGTTGTTCAGGTCCTGGTCTCTGCCGTACATTTGGACACTTTATTACAGCACAAAGCAGTGTTTACAACAGAGAGGAGGAGGAGGTGGAGGAGGAGGGGCTCTCCCAAACAAATCCGCCCTGAATATAATTAGTTTTCTCATCAGCACCTAATTAACCTTTGTCTACGAGGCGCTTCTGCATCTCATTCACGAGCGAGGAGTGTTTTCATTATCAGAGCAGCGATGTATGTAGTGTAATGTGTTTGAGCTGGATACAGGGACGCTGACAGAAGATGAAGTGGTGTTTATGATTAAGAAGGAAGCTATCGGTGCAGCGTCGATTACAGAAGATAAGGATACGTTGAGATGAGGTTCGCACTTTGATAACAGAGATGGTTTACAAGACTATTTCTGCACAGTATCAGGACCTGAGCTGTTTACTGCAGAAGAAAAAAGCACCGCTAAACAACAAAACAGTGACTCTCCTCTGCGTCAGCTTCTCTCACACCAACTAACTTCATGTCCTAAAAAAAATTAAAACAGGGGAGATACTGGTATCCACAAAAAGCAATGGTGCTCATGGAAAGGGTCACAGGTCATGACGAAAACAAGATCCTGGCACTCACTTGGCACAAAAGGAAACACTAAGCTGTAGCTGTCCTCCCAGGAGCAGTAACAAGACATTTTGAAATAGAGAATAGAGGTAAAAGATGTAGTTGTCCCAGTGGACATAAGGGGCAGTACCAAGACATTTGGAGTAGAGGACAATTAACAAGTAATAAAATGTATTGTTTATTTATGATTACTGTTTTAAATTACTCTTTTTACAATATATGCTTATAATTATAAAAAGCATGAAAGATCTAAGTCCGTCAAGCCCGGCCTTGAGAACATGAATCCAATAGGCTTCTCTTTGTTTAGGATGTTTGGATTTTGTACCCCTTCTACTTATATTGTAAAAACAGTAATTTCAAACAATGATCATTTCATTATTGTTATTTTCCTCTACTCCAAAGGTCCTGGTAGCTTGTCTTGGTGTAGCTCCTGACTTCACACCTGTAGCCAGGAGTATAAATTAGTGTTTCCTTTTGGTACAAGCTGATGTGTTGGTGTGTTTTAATGACTCCAGCCATCATGAAATAAAGGCTTTTTACACTTTTTCCACCAAGTAAGTGCCTTGACCTTGTTGTTAACGTCATGTCCTCTTTCACTACATCCATAAATCTCCTCTTTGGTCTTCCTCTAGGCCTCTTTCCTCAGGATCCTTCTACCCATATATTCTCTATCCTTCTTCTGTTCATGTCCGAACCGTCTCAGTCTGGCCTCTCTGACTTTATCTCCAAAACACCTAACCTGAGCTGTCCATCCATGTCATGAACAAAAGAGAACATCAACATCTTCAGCTCGGCCTCCTGTCTGTTCCTCAGTGCCACAGTCTCTAAACTGCAACATCACTCTCAAGTCTTAAAATGGGCCTCATCAAAAACTTACTTTAAGGGAAACTGAAAGGACAACATCCCGGATACAAGTGGCTGACCTGACTTTCCGCTGCTGGGCGCTGACTTGAAGATATGTGAAGGAGCTTGGTCACATGGGAGGAGCTTGGAGTAGAGCCGCTGCTCCAGAACAGATGCCCGAGCCACCTTAACTGGCTCTTCTCAGGGGCCATTTAGGTTTGGCCTTTCGTTTACATGAAGAAGGGGTTTCCGTTTTCTGAATCTGCAATCTTTTGAAAACGCTGGCAGAGGTGTTTTGGTCTCACAGGAGGGAGCCGCTCGGAGCTGCTTCGCTCTTGTGTAAACTGTGAAAACAGCGTACTCACTGAAAACAATGATGTACCAGCCGCAATCTGAACAGTGATTTCCAAGGCTTTTCTGTCTCATACATTCATATTTAGTCGGTGACTGTCAGTACTATCTGTATCAGTACTTAAGCTGGGGACACAGTACACAATTTTTTTGCCTGATTTTATAACGATTCACAGTTGTGCTGAGTCTGTACCAGTCAACACTAGCTGCAGGGAATCGTAATCACCAGTCGGCCCTGAAATCTGTTAGTGTGTGATGTTCAAAGACTCGGTGCAAAAACCCAGCCTGGCGTCAGTTGCAAGCAATCAAACCTGTTTGAATTTTAAAGCCGACTCTAGGACGTACACTCCTGTAGTGTGGACTGTTTACAGATCCTAACTACAAACACATGGTGTCCAGCGGCCAATGAAAAACAGTTGATGGGACACAGGGAATAGTGTCAGAGAACGAAGATGAAGCAACAGGAAGCGGCGGGAAAATATAAGCAGAAATTTGAAGAAGAAGAAAACATAAGCAACCATGGCAAACACCGAAGAAAGTTGAGTGCTACCCAAGCGAAACTGACAAGCAGAGAACTGCACACACAACAGGCAACAGCGACCCAGGGAGCCTCCATGTTTGTTTACCATTTAGTTCTCGCGAGTTCCCTGCGAGAGTTTGTTGCATTTGGTTGGCGTCAGTTGCGGCCTCAGCAGATCTTGTAGTGTGTGAAGGCACAGTCTTTCAGTCGTCAGAACTAAATCTGCTGAAACCAGTCATTAGTGTGTGCTCCTAGTCTTTACAGAATCTGTAACGACTGAGAAAATCGTGGTGTGTCCCCAGCTTTACTTAAACTGAAGACTTTATGAGAATGGCTCCAGAAAACCAGAAAAGGTAGTTGGACAGTTACAGGCCGGAGCTATGAACTTCGTGTAGTACTTACACTTGTATGTCCAGCATGATCCTCTTGTCCTCCTCCACGTGGATGCCCCAGATGCAGTCCTGGCCTTTGTCGTAGGCTTCAGGCCAGTTCGGAGAGAGGACCACTCCGGCCGAGTCTGTGATCTCACCGCTGCACACCGCTGGGCAAACAAGAAGTTACACTACAACAGTTACAAAACATGACAAAATAACATCACATCACACATTAACAGTTGGGATATATTTTACAGCAGCGTTCCCTCACCTCTGCAGGCCGGCTCTGTGTCGTTCCACTGGGGGTCGTCGGGGTTGGTGCACTCGATGGTGACCGAGCCCTGCTCCAGAGTGTATCCAGGATCACAGGAGAACTCCACTACTGCCCCTACTGCCCAGGAGGGGTCACTGCTGGTCAGGTTCCCATACTTCACAAAAGGCTCGTAGCAGTGGCCTGGAGCAAAGGCTGAGGGGAGAAGGTTAAAGGTTATCATCACTGGATGTTGTGTCAAAATAGCTTTTCACCAAAAAATTGTGTTTATAGGAATTAAATTAACCATTTTAGTAATTGTGTGCATCAAACATAGCATTATATTCAGATAATTTAATTCATAAATGACTCCTAAAATTTAGGAATATACAACTCATTTAAAAGTATAAATAAATATATGTATTTCAAATATATTAAAGGATACTGTTTATTAAAACTGAAAAGTTAACAGTAACATAAATTAATATGATCAGTTAAATTGGTAATTGGTAACATTTACAAGTTATTTTTCTAATTCATAGTTGAATTAACATAGTTGAATTAAAATACTTACTGATTAAATATTTAAATTTCAACTAATGCATTTCTAAAATGTGTTTTAGTAAAAAGTGTTTGGAAAATCCAATTATTGGTATAAAATGAATGAATAAATGTTTTGACATTTTTCCTTTTTTTTTATTTCAAAGGTTTTCAGCCTAACTGATTAACTAACAAACTAGCTAACTGACTGACTAATTCACTAACTGACTAACAAACTGACTGACTGACTGACTGACTGACTAACTAACTAGCTAACTGACTGACTAAGTAACTAACTAACTGAAGAACTAACTAACTAAATAAATAAATAAGTAAGTAACTAACTGACTGACTGACTGATTGACTAACTGACTAACTGGCTGACTGACTAACTGGCTGACTGACTAACTAGCTAACTGACTGGCCAACTGACTGACTAATTGACTAACTAACTAGCTAACTGACTAGATAACTGACTGATTGTCTAACTGACAAACTGACTAACTGACTGTGACTGATTGACTAACTAACTAGCTAACTGACTAGCTAACTGACTGATTGACTAACTAACTGACTGACTAACTAGCTAACTAACTAGCTTACTAACTAACTAGCTAACTGACTAGCTAACTGACTGATTGACTGTCTAAGTAACTAACTAGCTAACTGACTGATTGACTGACTGACTGACTGACTGATTGACTGACTGACTAACTCACTGACTAACTAACTAGCTAACTAACTAGCTAACTGATTGACTAACCAACTGACTGACTAACTAACTGACTGACTGATTGACTAGCTAACTAGCTAACAACTAGCTAACTGACTGATTGACTAACTAACTGACAAACCGACTAACTCTTCTGGGCTTTTTTCCAGTTGAGCCAGCGCTGAGATAAAAAACAACAACTTGACGCTGGAGGAAAACTGCATCGCTCTCTTCCTGTCAGATCCAGAACTAAACCAGGACTGGATCAGGACTAAACATGGCAGGCTAACCTTAGACCTCGCATGAGCTGAGCATTTGTGGCTCTGGAAACAGACTTAACCCTGTGTTACAAGCCGATAATGGCCAGTAATGAGCCCTGTTTAAAGGGACGGGGCAGCTTTCTCTCGCTCTCTGGACCTAATCCCGTTTGAGGCGGTGGATCTCGGCCTATAAGCAGATTACACTGATTGTGCTGGGCCTGGTGGAGCAGAGACAGGGCTGTATCTGATGGAACGGGACGCCGAGACAAATGTACCACGGCAGATAAGAGGAGTTCGGAGCCATTTTAAAAAAAAAAACAAACACTGACTCGGGAAGCAATGTGTTATCTGCTAACTCAAAATAGCAGTGGGTTTTGTGGCTGCAGAGGAATAACCAAAAAGACTATGGACCAAAAAAGTTTACAGTTCTTATTCTGTGTGTTAAATGCTTATCCTGCCAGCAACGCCATACTGTAATAAAGCAGCATTAAACTAAAATGACTGAACAGAAATCTTGCCTTAAACTAGGACTTAAATCAATACAAAAACAGGACTAAATCACAGCTAGACCAGGTCGAAACCAGAACTAAACCAGGACTAAAAAACTAAACCTGGACTTAACCAGTACAAAAACAGGACTACACCAGGTCTAAATGACTAAACAGGACTGAAACAGAACTAAACTAAGTCTAAACTAGGTCTAAACCAGAAATATACCAGGACTAAACAACTAAACCTGGACTTAACCAGGACTAAACTAGGTCTAAACCAGAAATATACCAGATCTAAACCAGGACTAAATGACTAAACCTGGACTTAACCTGTACAAAAACAGCACTAAACCAGGACTAAATGACTAAACCAGGACTAAATCAGGCAGAATTATTCCAGGACTAAACAACTAAACCTGGACTTAACCAGTACAAAAACAGGACTTAACCAGGTCTAAAGCAGGTCTAAACCAGGACTAAATGACTAAACCAGGACTGAAACAGGACTAAACTAGGTCAAAAATCAGAAATATACCAGATCTAAAACAGGACTAAATGACTAAACCAGGACTAAATCAGGCAGAATTATTCCAGGACTAAACAACTAAGCCTGGACTTAACCAGTACAAAAACAGGACTACACTAGGTCTAAACCAAGACTTAACCATGTCTAAACAAGGACTAAATGGGGCAGAATTAATCCAGGACTAAACAACCAAACCTGGACTTAACCAGTACAAAAACAGGACTAAACCAGGTCTAAACCATAACATGACTAAACCAGGACTAGCGCTTAAGTGGGACTAAAACAGAATTACTATTGGCTCTCAATTTAAAACAGGACTTGAACGGCAAAAAACAAAAGCAAACAAACAAACAAAAAACAATAACTCCCATGTTCAACCAGTGGTATCTGTGCCACAGTTTGAGAACCACTGTGCCTCATTGAAGTCGTGGGCAAAACAGATCTACCTACTGAGCTACTGCCACCCCTACAGAGTGAACTACGTGAACAGAAGTACTGATCCCACGTGTGTTGTTATCATTTGGGTAAGAGACGGGACGCATCACATCTCTGGCTGTGAGTCTCACCTTGATATCTGATGGCGATGCCGGTGGACGTCCCGGCGGCGTCCGTCGTGAGTTCGATAAATAAATATCTGGAGGAGCTGAGCAGGCCTTCGTTCGGGAGATACTCCACTTCGTAAGAGTCGTACAGGACACCGGCGTCGATGCTGTTACCGTTTTTGATCAGGAACCTGCAAACCAGACCAAAAAAATAAAAAATAAGCCCCACTACCCTGCTACTAGTTTTGCTAACAACTTTGTCCATGCAAATTCAAAGACATCAAACCAATCAGGTGTGAGTACAAACCAGTGACAACAGGAAGTTCCGACATCAGAGGAAGTCCTTATTTGGAGCAATTTTGGCACCAGTTGAACACCCTTTAAATATTGGCACTGGTGCTTAAAGAGTGAGTCCTGCCAGCTCTAATGAAAACCTGGACCACTCTACAATACTGAGTCCTTTTCAAAGACAAAGTCCGGACCATAGAGATATAATACTGGAGTGGTCATGGCAACCGCTTTGATGGCAATTCTGGCGGCCATCTTGTGACTGTAGGATAACGCTAATGCTAATGGTAAGTAACCTAAAAACTGTGACATAAGTCTCATATTTGATACTGATTTTTAGCAACACTGTATGGAAAAAAATCCAAGTTCAATGTAAATATAGGCTAAATGTAAGTAAATGTTTTATGTTAATACAATGCATTACGTGTAATCATTTAAAAACTGAGGTACAAAAGTTATAAATCAAGTGCCTGATCTCATTTTACACAATTAAAGTATTATCAATTAGCTTAGCTTTTTAATGTATTAGCTTTAATTGTAAAAAAAAAAAAAAAAAAAAAAAATAGCTTAAAATCAGTTTTTGCAATACTGGGCATGAGATCAAGCACAAATAAGAAAAAAGTCACCAAATGAACAAAATTATATTAAATAATATCAGGAAGATAAGTGCATCTCCCTATTTGTTTACATTGCGCTCGGGCAGAACATACAGTCACAATATGGCAGCCGTGCCGGATGTCAGTTACTGCAGTTCACCATTAGAATGTCCACTCTAGTGTTTTGTTATATCTCTATGAGCTGGACGGTCTGAAGTCGACCTCTAGATCCAGCTCTAACACTCACTGTCCCGCGCGTGTTGGGGTAAAAACAGTTGTACGCTGCTGTTGACTGGGATACAAAATCTTCTTTCCTTTCAGATTTTCACTTCTGGGGTGGTCACAGCAAATCATCTGCTTCCTATGTAAATCATGGGCATAGGTTTTACACCAGATGCCCTTCCTGATGCATTTATCCAGGCTTGGGACAGGCACAATGAGCACTCTGACCTGTGGCTTCTTGTGGCTTGACCAGGATATAAAATGCACACTTGTAAATTGAGCCAGTGAAATTTGGTTGTCCTGAATTTTCAATGGGATCAGGTGCATTTTATTTTATTTTATTTTATTTGATTTGATTTGATTTGATTTGATTTGATTTGATTTGATTTTATTTTATTTTATTTTATTTTATTTTATTTTGTTTAGTTTAGTTTAATTTAATTTAATTTAATTTAATTCAATTTTATTTTATTTTATTTTATTTTATTTTATTTTATTTTATTTAGTTTTATTTTATTTTTTATTTTGTATCATTTTAATTAATTTTATTTATTTTATTAAAGATGTTTCCATATATTTTCACACATTTCAGAACTTATTAAATGTTTATAATGAAGTCAGCGCTCACCGGTCGTCGTCTTCGGCCAGGGCCACCTTCTCGAAGTGCACATGCAGCCTGTGGCCAGCAGGGGCCTCCAGGAGCCAGTGGCAGGTCAGGTTATTGCTGTAGTTGCTGGGAAATCCGGGAGAGACGATGCGGCCCACAGTCACGTTCTTCATGAGCCCTCCACAGGCCGCTGGAAGGGAAGAAAGCTTTAGTTTTATGAGTAGCAGACACAGAACCTGGGAGTAAATGTTATTTTTAAACTTGTCCTGAGTGTGCAGGCTCTGAGTCTGCAGCTTTTTAATCCTGTGTTAGTGTTTTCTTCACAACAGACCCAACAGTGAGACAAGACTCCTGTTTAAGACAATGCAAAAGGTCCAAAGCAAAACAAGCTTGGAGACCAACGATTTAGACTAATGGTTCTCAAACTGTGGTACTGTGGCTACTCAGGAGTCTTTTGCAGGTTTGATTTAGTTTAATTTAGAAGTTTTAGTCATCCTGATTCAGGATGATCTTTTTTCCAAATGACCCCCATTTTATCAGTTGTTGAACGGACCCCGCTTTTCGCTTCTCTCATAATTAGGAAAAATTAAGTAATTTATTGGGTAAATTAACAAAAAACACAACAAAAGCATCATCAAAGTATCGTTAATCTATTTTGAATAATTTCTAAACACATTTTCTGTGACATTGTAATGCATTAGCCAGGCTTCCTTGCATTATCAATCGCCCTAGCTTGGACTACTTGCGACACACTGTGAAGCTTTGCGACCCCTAGTGGGGGTCCGATCCCCCAGGTTGGGAATCCCTGCACTAGACCACTGCTTTAGGGAACAGTTTAGACCTGGTTTAGTCCTAGATTTGTTTTGGTTTAGTCCTGGTTGTGTCCTGATTTAGGTCCCTGCTTAGCTAGAGTTTTGTTTCATTCATTCATTCATTCATTCATTCATTCATCTTCCACTTATTCCCATCAGAGGTTGGGTTTTAGGCGGGGAACACCCTGGACAGTGGTCAGTTCACTCTCAAATTCATCCTCTAGGGGCAATTTATTTGTATTTGTATTTTTATTTTTATTTTGAGCAAGTAATAGTTCATGTGTGCAATTAAGAAGATAACACAAGGCTGAGAAAAACAAAAACAAAAAAACAACAACATAAAAATGATAAATTATTGTGTAATAATATTCATAACATTCATTTTAGCAAAACAATAAGTTATCATAATAAACCATAATAAACCATACAGAAGCGATCTGCTCAAAAAGGAGTGGGAAGAAGTAAAACTTATTTAAGTCCCACTCCGTTTGTCCAAAAAACATAACACAAAGAGCACCAAGCCCAAGATTGATCATATACATCAATAACTAATAAAGATATATACTATTCTTATATAGGCTGTTAGAAATAATATTTAGCTATTACATCAAAATAATTTAGGGTAATGTGTTAGTATATGATTCAAAAGGTAAGATATTTAATAATAAATAAGCTATAGTCTATTAAATATACTATATATGTACTATAAATGAGTCTGCGTATATACACTCACAATGTACACTCAAGGAAAAAAGAAACGCACCACTGCTTTTTTACCACATATTTGTTTGGTTACTTATTTTTGATGGAAATATTCCATGTGCACATCAACCATATACCCGTCCCTGATATTCAGACCCAATTAATCAATGCTTATGACAGTTTCAATAACAATAACATGACCAAACAATAATAATGCAGCAGTTGTGACATGTGGTCGACCAGATCTGGGACGGTCATTGGAGGATCCAGTGGTGTGGAAACGCTCAGCGAGGCGTACAACAGTAGAGTGATGGACTCCAAACTCCTGGCTACAGCCGTGTGCTCCTTCAGCTTGAAGCAGGCCAATGGCTGCCAATCTCTCTCTGGTTGCAGGAGCCGTGGCATTGTGAACAAATGTGCTTTTTTTTCCATTTTGGTGTCTTTTTATAGGGAATGGTTGTGCACAATTGAGGACAGGTCCAATTCATCTCTGAGTTTTACTCATGACCCAGACATAGGTGATTAATACAAAAATACACTTGTTATTGCTCATCAAAATCAATCAACCAGAAACAGGAAAACAGTCATTTCATTTTGACTCAGAATAGAACTAAACTCATTGTAGTCTGTCATTTTTCACTGGCTGTAATATTTTTTGACAAATTGAGAAAATGAAAGTGGTGCGTTTCTTTTTTCCTTGAGTGTATGTAATTTAAAGTCACCATTTCACAAACGCATGCAGCTCTTTGGACACGAGATGGCACTTGTTGTGAAAAGTTTGAGAACCACTGACTTAGACTAAAGAACCTTTCACCCAGACTCCATAATCTGTGTGTTTATCAGCTCTTCTCCTTGTCCCAGCAGCTTCTCCCTGTTTGTTGCGGGACAGCGGTTATCTGTGGGTACATCAGGTCCCCTCTGAACAAAGTCCGGAGCCAGACATCTGCCCCAGAGGAGGACTTTCTTTATTCACTCCTTTCACTTTCACTTAGACGCTCTGATGCATGATAAGCGTCCATTTGCTAGCCCTGTCCACTCGGATCATATTTCCTGTCATTAAGCGTCTGTCCCGTTGGCTCCAGATGTCTCTGAGTGCGGGACAGGTGCGTCGGCCTGATTACCTCTGGGCTTTGTTTTAATTAAACTCCATCCCGGGCTCTGACCTCGACCCGACCCAGTTCTGTTCTGTCTCTTTCTCCTCTGCAGAGACTGTGCTCATGAATCACAGAGTAGTTATCAGACAGTGCTCACTTTTACACAGACGTGAACAGATGTTAGGGTTTGTTTTTTGGCACGAGACCGACAGAGGGGGACGAAGAAGTACTTCAAATGTGTCACGTCAAAGTAATATAACTCAAGTAGTAGTAAAAATAGTGGTAGTAGTAGTAGTAAGAAGTTAAAGTTCTCAAGAGAATTATTCCTGGAGTAAAAGTAGCAAAGTATTGAGTGTAGAGTTAAGTACTTTTAGATGGTACTCACTGCTACTCCAACAACTAGTACTAACCAGAGTACTACAACTGACTAGTACCACGACTACTACTACTACTGTAACTACTACTACTCCCACTACCACTGCTATCATTACAACTACTACTACCACTACTTCTACAACTACTACCACTACTACTACAACAACTACTACTACCACTACTACTATAACAACTATTACCACCACTTCTACTACTACCACTACTTCTACTACTATTACCATTACTACTACAACAACTACTACTACCACCACTTCTACTACTACTACCACTACTACTACAACAACTACTACTACTACCACCACCACTACTACCACTACTTCTACTACTACCACTACTACTACAACAACTACTACTACTACCACCACTTCTACTACTACTACCACTACTACTACTACCACTACTACTACAACAACTACTACCACTACTACTACAACAACTACTACTACTACCACCACTTCTACTACCACTAATACTACAACAACTACTACTACCACCACTTCTACTACTACCACTACTTCTACTACTATTACCACTACTACTACAACAACTACTACTACTACTACCACTACTACTACAACAACTACTACTACCACTACTACTATAACAACTACTACTACTACCACCACTTCTACTACTACCACTACTTCTACTACTATTACCACTACTACTACAACAACTACTACTACTATTACCACTACTACTACAACAACTACTACCACTACTACTACAACAACTACTACTACTACCACCACCACTACTACCACTACTTCTACTACTACCACTAATACTACTACAACAACTACTACTACCACTACTTCTACTACTATTACCATTACTACTACAACAACTACTAATACCACCACTTCTACTACTACTACCACTACTACTACAACAACTACTACCACTACTACTACAACAACTACTACTACTACCACCACCACTACTACCACTACTTCTACTACTACCACTACTACTACAACAACTACTACTACTACCACCACTTCTACTACTACTACCACTACTACTACAACAACTACTACTACTACCACCACTTCTACTACTACTACCACTACTACTACTACCACTACTACTACAACAACTACTACCACTACTACTACAACAACTACTACTACTACCACCACTTCTACTACCACTAATACTACAACAACTACTACTACCACCACTTCTACTACTACCACTACTTCTACTACTATTACCACTACTACTACAACAACTACTACTACTACTACCACTACTACTACAACAACTACTACTACCACTACTACTATAACAACTACTACTACTACCACCACTTCTACTACTACCACTACTTCTACTACTATTACCACTACTACTACAACAACTACTACTACTATTACCACTACTACTACAACAACTACTACCACTACTACTACAACAACTACTACTACTACCACCACCACTACTACCACTACTTCTACTACTACCACTAATACTACTACAACAACTACTACTACCACTACTTCTACTACCACTAACTACAGACTGCATGAGGTGCATCCTGGGAAGATGGCCGTCTGAGTGCCTTTGTCCATTGGTTGTCTATAAAAATCTTAAAATAATTTCTGATCTAAGTGACCAAGCCGGTTTATTTTTAAGCTGTGGTTTGGCTAAACCTTTTTTTAGGCAATATTGGCACAGCTGTCACATTTTGAGCTATATTATTGCTGATAATATGCGTCAACGCAAGTCGTAAGATGTCGACTGTGACGATGCTGCTTTGGTGAATAAACTGTGGGTGCTCAATGTGAAAATGGACCGTACATAGACCGCAGTGGAAGAGCAAATGACTGTAAAAATGGACAGTCTGCTGAATGTTTGGAGAAGTTAATTTCAGAAAATCAAAAGCGAGTTGGAGAAAGCAGTAGAAGATGGATTGGACTTGGATCTGGAAGTCAATATTAAGAGTTTCATAATGGAGAAGACTGAAACAAAAATAAAATAAAAGAAGGAAAAAGCAAAAAGAACGACAACTGGGGCTCATCAAAGTGGAGCTTAAGACGTTTCAGGTTAGAGCGGCCGTGCTTCAATCTTCAAACTTAAGGACAGCGACCATTACCCAAGAGTTTGTCTCGTCTGCGAAATCACACACATTATTTTGCAGGTCTTACCCAGGCAGTGCGGCTCCTTGCCACTCCAGTAGGGGGTGCTGGCGTTGCGGCAGGTCAGTACGCCGGGCCCCTGCAGCTGATACCCAGTGAGACAAGAGAAGAAGGCCTCTCCTCCAGAGTGCAGGCTGCTGACGGAGACATCTCCGTACTGAGGCTGAGCAGGGAAGGGACAGCTCAACACGAACGCTGGGGAAAAGAGAGAAAAACACAATACAGAGTCAAAAGAAGAGAAAAAAGTTGTTAAATGTCTCTTTAATTTAGTCTGCAACACTTTTTTCTTGATTCTCACTCGTATTCCACTGAACTGCAGCCTTTTACAGCTCCTGTCTCTGGGTTTTCAGTCTGTTCCACGCACTTTTAATTCCTTACAGTGAAGACTGAGCAGTCTTTAAACTTTGCATACATACAGTCTCTCTGTGTTTATCCCCATGCCTCACAATGGTCGCTGGGACATTTGATTGACAGCTGGACCTGTGTGGCTCAAGGCTACGCTGCATGGATTTAGCTCTGTTTTGAGCGGAGGACATTGAAAATATTTCAGTGAACAGGACTTTCCTCTCTCTCATTCTACTTTTCTAACACAGAGGGAACTAAAGTCATGTGATTCAGGTCAGTGCCAGAATCACATGAGACAAGGATTTAACAAGGATGGACTACGCAAAGTTAATAGAAGAAAGTAAAATGCAATGAAATGATTCTCCTTCAAAGACAGTTGCTGTGTCCCAATTCAACGGCTGCAGCCTTGAAGGTCGCGGTCCACGGAGGCTACTCCTTCTTGTGGCCTTTGTGGACTGGAAAGGCCGAGCCGAAATGGGACGGTCCGGTCCACGGAGCGTACGTCAACAGCTGCTCCTCCTCTCACGTTTGTGCCGCTGTCGCCTAGCAACCAGGACCGCAGCTGCTCGCTAATTCACTTCATTCATTGGTCACATAAGCAGAAATGGAGCCAGAAATTACACTTATTTAATTTTTTATTTTGTTTAATTTACTCCTCGAGGAGTCTGAGCAGCTCTCTCGGCCTCTGCCATCTTCGTACGTCAGACAAGCAGCGCGCAGTGAATCATGGGATATGTTTGGCTGCGAAGGATGCACCCGATGCAGCCTTCGTTCAGCGGGAAAGGAAGGCCGCATTCGTGGGCTGCATTTGACGTAGCCTTCGAATTGGGACAGCCCTGTCGCGCCGACTGTGATGTAATCAGCCTCAAATGTAGCCGACGAAGGCTGCAGCTGCTGAATTGGGACACAGCCAGTGAGTCTGCTACAGTCGGTCCTGTTTGCGGCTGGAGTCTTGACTGTTGCGTTGCATCACTGCAGGGAAAGATGCAGTCAGAGCTGAGCAGCGTCGCTCTCGATGTCAGTGCGTCTTAGGCTCAGGCAAAATTCTCATTTACATATCAGATTTGCAGCAGTAATTACTTGCAGTTTCTCTTAATAAATCACGCCCACAAATTGCAAATGCTATTTTTTAAGCTACACTCACACTTTAGTAGCCTGGCCTGCCAGACAAACTCTTTCTTTTCTATACAAAGAAGTTAGTCTGGTACCTCTTCACATAAGTTTTGTTTCTGAGGTGGAACAATGACAGGCGGAGTAACCAATCAGAGAAACAAATGGCGGGACATAAGCAGAGCACCATTGACCCAAACAAACATGGATTCTTGCAGGTTTTTTTTTTTCATAAAACACCAGAATACTCTGTATTATGAGCAGCTCTGTACTTTTTTCTAAACAGGGACAGCAGCAGAAGCCAGTTTTTTAATGCTTTCCTACGTAACATTGCATGTTAACTGGACTTAACTATTGTTAAAATGGCAACAAGACGAAGAATAAAATCCCACAGAGCACTAAACGCCTGTTAATCAGGTCAGAGAAGTTATTAAATTTGACCAGTAGCTAGCGCTACCTTGGTTAGCTTTTCCGCTTTCGTAAGACGTGCTGCAGATAAAAGTCTGTAACTGGCCATTTCCAAATGGAACCAAAGAAATGCTCCACTCTGAGAGGGGAACCAGACTGCCCTGCTTGCAAAAATCAAGTAGGACAGAGCCTGAGCCTGAGTCTGAGCCAGAGTCTGAGCCTGAGTCTGAGCCAGAGTCTGAGCCAGAGTCTGAGCCAGAGTCTGAGCCTGAGTCTGAATCTGAGTCTGAGCCAGAGTCTGAGCCTGAGTCTGAGTCTGAGTCTGAGCCAGAGTCTGAGCCAGAGTCTGAGTCTGAGTCTGAGCCAGAGTCTGAGCCAGAGTCTGAGCCTGAGTCAGAGTCTGAGTCTGAATCTGAGTCTGAGCCAGAGTCTGAGCCTGAGTCTGAGCCAGAGTCTGAATCTGAGTCTGAGCCAGAGTCTGAGCCTGAGTCTGAGCCAGAGTCTGAATCTGAGTCTGAGCCAGAGTCTGAGCCTGAGTCTGAGCCAGAGTCTGAGCCAGAGTCAGAGTCTGAGTCTGAGTCTGAGCCTGATCCTGAGCCTGATCCTGAGCCTGATCCTTAGCCAGAGTCTGAATCTGAGCCTGAGCCAGAGTCTGAGCCTGAGTCTGAGCCTGATCCTGAGCCTGATCCTTAGCCAGAGTCTGAATCTGAGCCTGAGCCAGAGTCTGAGCCAGAGTCTGAGCCTGAGTCTGAGCCTGAGTCTGAGTCTGAGTCTGAGTCTGAGTCTGAGCCTGATCCTGAGCCTGATCCTTAGCCAGAGTCTGAATCTGAGCCTGAGCCAGAGTCTGAGCCTGAGTCTGAGCCTGAGTCTGAGTCTGAGCCTGAGTCTGAGCCTGAGTCTGAGTCTGAGCCTGATCCTGAGCCTGATCCTGAGCCTGAATCTGAGCCTGAGCCTGAGTCTGAGTCTGAGCCAGAGTCTGAGCCTGAGTCTGAGCCTGATCCTGAGCCTGATCCTGAGCCAGAGTCTAAATCTGAGCCTGATCCTGAGCCTGATCCTGAGCCTGATCCTGAGCCTGATCCTGAGCCAGAGTCTGAATCTGAGTCTGAGTCTGAGCCTGAGCCTGAGCCAGAGTCTGAATCTGAGTCTGAGTCTGAGTCTGAGCCTGAGCCTGAGCCTGAGTCTGAGTCTGAGTCTGAGTCTGAGTCTGAGTCTGAGTCTGAGTCTGAATCTGAGCCTGAGTCTGATCCTGAGCCTGATCCTGATCCTGAGCCGGAGCATGTGTAACTAAAGCCAGAGACGCTGTAACTAACCCCACAGTGATAAATACACTGATCCTCTGGTCCCATTAGTGTCTCCCTGTAGTGTTTTAAATGTGTTTCCGCCCGCAGCCTCTGTCCACAGGCCTGTCCACACGGCTCTCCCTAACAAACCCGCTCTTTTATCTCCGCTGCAGCCCGCTGGCATCGCGCCCGTCGCATTAATAATATATGTGTGCTAAAGAGCGCCGCGCGTCTCCGTGTAATTGTCCCAGTTTTTTTTTTACAGTTAGGCCCCGGTCGAGCTGGCAGCGAGAGGCTCCTATCGATCCTGTCTGCTGGGGACAGTGCACTGCCTCCAGCAAAAAATATGTTGGGAGATTAAACAGGCCAATAAATGACAACCTACGACCCGCTGTGGCAGTGTGTTAGCGCGGAGGGATGCTAGCTGCGGCTGCGTTGACGCTCCCGACACAGAGATAAGAGCAGCACTGTTGGGGTGTATTGTATTTCTCATTAGGACAACACTGAGGCCGGAGCAGAGGCTGGGTCCATGTGCCATCACTCAGGGAAGTAACAGGACTGCTTACGAGGGAAAATACTAAATACTGTAAGAAAAACTGCCCCCCCCCTTCCACTTAGTTACTTTACGTAAGTATATTTGACATGCTTGAGTACATTTTACAAGAGGTACTTTTACTTCACTACATGTTAGGGGAAGTATCTGTACGTTTTACTCCACTACATTTCTGAGTTGGTTTGAAGTACAAAGTATTTTGAGTTTAAAATCATGTGTTTTTGTCATGCCCTCTTTATAGACTCACAGTACTTAAATATAACAGATGCAGTAAAGTAGTACTGCTTTAGAAACATCAGAATAACAAAGACAGAAGAGCTCAGCGACAGATTCAGTCTCTTCTACTGCAGCAGTTTGTTCATTTCATCAGGAATCAGATTCATTCATTCATGAGCTATCAAAATACTTTTACTTTTTTTACTTGCAAGTACATTTAAAAGTGAGTACTTTTATACTTTTACTTAAGTAGAAATTTTAAGGTGATACTTTTACTTGAGTAAATGTTTGCATATTTATCTGTACTTTTACTTAAATAAATATTTTTGATATAAAAACCTTTCTGACTTGTACATTTGTGTTCAGAGCACTGTATGATTCAAACTGGCCCTCTTATATTAAATATTATTTTCTTTACTATTCTCAATTTCACCATTGTCCTACTAGGCAGGCTGCAAATCTGCATCTTCCCTTATATAAAACCACTCGTGATCAATTTTCAATCAAATATATATCATATATCTCTGGTAGATTCTTCTGTTTCATTGTCTGTTTACAAAAAGATTACAACATAGGCTGATGGTAGGATATTTGCCTTGACTCATCCTAAACTTTAAACTGGAGAATCTAATATGTCCTACTATTTCTTGTGACTGATTGTTTTAGTGTTTGTTTTTTTTAGTTAATTTTATTGTTTAGTTTTGTTTGGGAGTAGTTTTATATAACCCTATATAGGCTTCTTCCACTCCCATGCATATATGTTTGTTTATACTGTTTTACCCTTGTGTTTTTATTGTGTGCTAAATAAATAAATAAATTTAAGTTAACTTCTTCAGCCGTTTGAGCTCCAGTGGCTCGTTTGTTGGATGAAACCACACTCGAGCCTCAGCCTTCACTCCCCGCCTGCCTCACCTGTCTCTGGTTCACCTCTGTTCTTTCACGGGACCACTTCTGACAGATCCTGACCCCTGCAGACCGGGAGCACCCCACAGGAGCTGCAGTTTGGGAGAAGCTCTGACCCAGTCGTCTGTAGCTGTCACAGTCCAGCTTTTGTCAGACTTTTTCTGCTTCTAACACTTGAACTTTGAGGACAAAATGTTCACTTGCTGCCTTGTGTTAAATGTTAAAAGACAAGGCCACAAAGTCACTTAAACTGAGCCTTTACACAACAACATGAGCTTTAAAACAAAACAGAGATTTTAGAACTTTTTTTTTTTAGAAATCTGGCATCACTAATGCTGCGTTCACACCGGACGTGTTTGAGGCGTCTGGGGCGTCTGGTTTACATGTTAAGTCTATGTAAACGCGCGTCTAGACATCCTGCGGCGCGAATCAAGCGTCCAGCGCGGCGCGAATCGGGTTTTGACGTGCGAATAGCGCGGCGCAAATTGAGCGTCGACGCGTCTGACGCACGAATCGAGCGTCTGACGCTCTCGACGCCCGAGTTGAAAAATCTGAACTTTGGCGAATATTCGCGGCGCGTTAACCAATCAGGATCCTGCTCCTGCAGTGACGTGGGAGGACGTAGAAAGCGGAGATCCATCAAAACAATCACGGTGGACTTATCGAGGCTGTCAATGTGAACGTGGAGCTATAAACTACAGCAGCTCAAGACAAGCATCAAGAAGCAGCAACAAGACATAGAGGGGACCTTAACTTTAGCCTGTGCTGAGCTGAACTCGTTGGATTAGCAGTTACTGTACTCTCCCCAAAACAACAGCAAAAACAGAGTCTGTGTACTGACTGCTAGCCTAGCCTATAACCCGCTAAAACCACTAGAGACCGCTATTAAACAAGAAAAAACTCTTCCATATCTCCGCTCTGCTGCTGGTGTTGAGTGCCTAAAAACAGCAGTAGTGTCCTGGGGACATGTCCTCGCACCGACCCGGGACACAGGTGAGCAAACCGGCGTGGCCTCAGTTGGATTTAGCCCTGAATGAGCGGCCATTACCCTGGCACAACAGACTCCTCCCATGACGCGAATTCGCGTCTGAACACATTTGTTTTGACGCGCGAACAGAGCAAAATTGGACGCGCGAATGAAGCGTCTGACTTCAAAATGTTCAAACGTCCAACTAGACGCGTCGGACGCGAATTTGACGCCTCAAACGCGTCCGGTGTGAACGCAGCATTAGAGTCACAGGGACACACTACAGCAGTGCACTAGGCCACTGGATTACACTGATGCTGCAGGTTACACCGCAGCGTAACTCTCCATCACAAGGTCATTTTACCAAATCACACATTTATTGTTAACAAAAGTTTAAATCCTTTTATTATTATATATTATTATTATTTATGTTTAGCCCTCAAGGACCCTTTAATAATCACATTCATACCATTAAAGACCTGTTTTTCATCATCTACATCTGACCTTGTCTGGCAATTCCAGCCTCACCGCTGCCAGTGATGAGTCTGGTCGCCACTGAATCAATTCCATTTCTAGAGCGGAGTAAACCCGAGTAAACTGACAGCGGAGTTAGCCAATCAGAAATGGCGACAAGAAAGTGAGGAAGTAAACAAACAGAGTAGTGACGCCACGAGGGAGGAACAGAGTTATTTCAACATGGCTAGCTGATGATGTGAATGAGTTGTTTCAGTGTTGCTGCAAAAACTCAGACACGAGTGACGCTGCTCGCGAAGAACATGTGACTTAAATAAACGAATCAAAATGCACAGTACGGTTGGGATTTGAATCTCTTGAATTTCTTTGTATAATAATACAGAGACATATTCTGGATTTCCCAAGCAACATCAGGTCTATTGATATTATATTCATAATTTTTTAAATCATTTAACCCATTAAATGACAGGTTTTTGTGATGATGGCATCTTGTTTTGTATTATTATTATTATTATTATTTTTTTAATTATTATTATTATTATTATTATTATTATTATTATTATTATTATTTCTTTTTTTTTTCTTCAAAATAATAAATGCAAAGTGGATTTTTTTGTGATAACTTATTACTGTAAAGGAGGGCACAAAGGAATGGACCCAAAATAGCACGACTCTAGTCAAGTCCGGTTAAAAAAGGTGTTTATTACACAAAGAGGCACGAATGTCCAAAAGACCCAAAAGGCAAAATCCAAAATCACAAAAAGTCAGAAGAACACACAATCTCACGAGGTAAGCGGCCGGTACGCAGGCAAACAGAAATGAACTGAAGAACTAGCAAAGGACAAAGGGAAGGAGGGGCTTAAATACACTGCGGGGTGTGGAGACACAGGTGAAGCAGATAAGCGAGGGTCAGGTGGTAACATAAGGCGGGAAACCAAACAAGGGCAGGAAGTGAAGGGACCTGAAATGAGACAGGTGAGTCCAAAAAATAAAACAGGAAATGCATAAAGACAAAAGAAAAACATGACCTAGGTGCTAGTGCTGGACATGACAGTTACAGCCTGGGGTGGGTCATCAATCAGTGGATTTGATTTTTATGCTTTTATTTTATGCTTGTTTTTTTCCACCCAAAAACAGAGTGGCATCATCACAAAAACCTCGCATTTAAGGAGTTAAAATTAATAAAAAATAATGAATATTTGGTATCAATAGTGAGCACTGATGTGGGAGAACAAGAACATATCAGTGGAAGTAGAATATAAAAAAAGAAATTATAACAACAACAAAATGAACTGTGTATTTACTTGATTATTCATATAAAATTATTTTTGGGACAGTGTTTTGTTTACTTTCTGTAGAAGCTGAGCAGGAAATATTAAGATCATATAAAAAAAAAGACACCATCTCACCAAAAATTGTGCCATTTGCACGAACAAAGGCAAAATTAATAAAAAATGCAAAATGAAAAGCTCATAAAGTGTGCACAATGGTCACAGAGAGTTAAATCTAAATAAACACTCTGAGGAGATTTCAGTGATTTTCTGTCATGACAAATCAAAACAATATCTTGAAATTTATTTACACTGCAGTCTATGGAAAAAGACTTTTAGCAACAGGTTCTGGGGAAAGTCTTTTACAAATTACTAATACTTAATTTAAAGTTATTTATTATTATTTTACTGTACTGCTCTTATTTGGTTTTACTGGTTCGTATTATTTTAATGATGACTAGTGCAGCTAAATAGAGGAATAGTTATTTATTGTTTTATGTGCAGCACTTTGGAAACTGTCTTGTTTGTAAAATGCGCTCTACAAATGAAGTTTTGATTTAGTAGTAGCTTACCATCGCTGAGTGTGGTGAGTGAATGAATTATGCAATTATAAAGCATCTTTGAGTCTCCAAAAAAGTGCTATATAACACTAATGCATTACCATATTTTGTGGAGTATAAGTGGCACGAGCCAAAAAATGCATAATAAAGAAGAAAAAAACGGATATAAGTCGCATTTTTGGGGGGGAATTTATTTTACAAAATCCGACACCAAGAACAGACATTTCATCTTGAAAGGCAAGTTATAGTAATAATAGAATAGAGAACAACAGCTGAATAGGTGTGCGGTTTGCTAACGTAACACACTGATGGTTATTCAGCTTTTTCATCGGTGTCGCTTCTGAACAACTCCGCCAACTCCGGAGGTAGACGAAGCGCCGCTTCCTCCTCTGCGTGGCTGTCGTCAGACTCAGCATCAGTTCCATTTCCAATTATTCCGCTCTTTCTCAGTTGTCTTTATAGCCTAAGTTGTTAGTAGTAATGTTTACATTTTAAATTGTCAGTGGTACAGGTGCAGCAGATGCTGGTACACAAGCCTAGAGCGCCCTCTAACCAACACCTGAAATATTTTAATATATAAGTCACACCTGAGTATACGTCGCTCCCCTAGCCAGACTATGAAAAAAAGTGCGACTTATAGTCCGGAAAATACGGTATTATTAGTAGCATTTTTAATAATATCCTAGAAGTTACAGCCTAAAAGCACTTAGAACACATATCTTCAAATGTCATTCATTCTCATACATCATATCTATCTATAGTATTTGTGCGTTGGCTATAA
The DNA here is from genome assembly GCA_020698575.1 of Bostrychus sinensis. NCBI lineage: Eukaryota > Metazoa > Chordata > Actinopteri > Gobiiformes > Eleotridae > Bostrychus > Bostrychus sinensis. Next base: position 8,191,243 of record CM036245.1, on the reverse strand, counting down.
TCTCAGCGTATCTCTCCATAGCTAAGAGTCTGATCACCTGAGATGGCTCCAGTTCTGTCTTCGCACCACAGGACCCTGGCTGTGTCTTTACCGTCTCTCTCCCAAACCCAGATAATAGCCCCTTAGCGTTAGTATTTCTCATTACCGCGCCGTCGTGACCACTCGCAGCTGCTGTACCTGCATCTGAACACTCCCACCACTCGGCCGTGTGGCTATTAATATTATCCAACCCAAAAAAACCTGCGGAAACCCTCAGCGGAGACTGGAGAAAACAGATAAAAAAGGAACCGTGATGCTATATGGCTTTGTGGCATCATAACAGCGACGCTAACGGGGGGGCTTTCAAAAGGACAAATTGCCTTGCAGCGCTTAAAAAAATGCTCGCGACATCACTTTATCTCACCGTTTCGCTGCACAAGGCTATTTCTCATGTTAGCGTTTAATGAAAGGTTATTGATAAGCTCCACTTTTAGCCGTGCAGGACCGTTATGTGTCCACAAACACAGGATAGTTAGTGGAGACTAGTACAGAGAGACACGAGGGGGACATGGTCCGCCTTTGTGACAAGCAATTATTCTGGAGACACTTTTTCTGTTCACCAGGCTGCTACTGCAAATAGTTACAAAACCATTAGAGGAAAGTGTCCAGTATTCAGACAAAACACAGTGGCAATATTTTAAAAGCCTATACTTATTAAATACAAGTGCAAAAAGAAAAAATATAGAGGATATAATGAAGAGTGTCTAACAGAAAAGCAATATGAGACATCAATAGTCAACAGTAGAGAGGTTTCAGTGCACTCCTGTGCTAATCAGGTTAGTCCAAAGGTTTTTTATTTTAACAGCAAGATTAATGCCTGGTTCACACGGCAAGATCTTAAAATTGTCGGAAGATTTTCAAAACCTGAGACCCCACACGTGGCGATAAAAATCAAAGCTATCACAGGTTTGGTCCTACAGTGTGTGGCAAAGACAACACCACGCACCAACAGATTTCACTCAGGAACATTCCCAGGTCACACGGGAAATCTCCCAAAACCTCGAGATTAAACGTGACTTTGGCGTACACAAACATGGCGGACGACGAAGAAGCAATTGCTATAGTTTGTGGACTATTTCTAACAGAGAAAAAAGAATACAAAGAAAAGGCGCTGGTTAAAGTGGAGACAGCGCGAACATGGGCCATGACAGCTGTTTGGATTTTGGATTCCTGTCCGTGCTTCCGTCACCTCGCTTTCTGATTGGCTGCACGTGACATTCAACAGGGTGCGTGCTCGTTTGTCCTCAGGACACCACACACGCTGCGATATCGGGCCAAGACAATCCAACATGTTGAATATCTCTGATTTGAGATCAGAGCGGTCCTGACGTCCTTCTGAGCAGAGCAGAGCTCTCTCAACACACCACACACAGCAGGAACATCTGATCAGAATATTTTTAGTGCCTTACGATAATCGGGGCGACATTAAGATTGTCGGAAGCGGAGACTCGGGTCAAAAATTGACATGATTAGCATATTTTCCAGACTATAAGTCACACTTTTTTCCATAGTCTGGCTAGGGGTGTGACGTATACTCAGGTGTGACTTATATATTAAAATATTTCAGGTGTTGGTTAGAGGGCGCTCTAGGCTTGTGTACCAGCATCTGCTGCACCTGTACCACTGACAATTTAAAATGTAAACATTACCACTAACAACTTAGGCTATAAAGACAACTGAGAAAGAGCGGAATAATTGGAAATGGAACTGATGCTGAGTCTGACGACAGCCACGCAGAGGAGGAAGCGGAGCTTCGTCTACCTCCGGAGTTGGCGGAGTTGTTCAGAAGCGACACCGAGGAAAAAGCTGAATAACCATCAATGTGTTAGGTTAGCAAACCACACACCTATTCAGCCTGTTGTTCTCTATTCTATTATTACTATAACTCGCCTTTCAAGATGGAATGTCTGTTCTTGGTGTCAGATTTTGTAAATTAAATTTCCCCCCAAAAAAGCAACTTATAGTCCAATGCGACTTATACATGTTTTTTTCTTCTTCATTATGCATTTTTTGGCTAGTGCGTCTGCTCCGGAGTGACTTATAGTCTGGAAAATACGGTATCTTGCCGTGTGAACCAGGCATAAATCTATAACATCAGCATTTTACCATCTCAAAAACACTGCCAGAATCAAAGTTATACTGTCTAAAACATACCAGAAGAGGCAGAATGCATTATATTCAGTTTTGAGGTTTTGGTCCAGTTTGCCTCTTTAACATGAGGCTCTAACACTGTAATAAACAAAATGTCAAAATGACACATTAAGGTGTTTAATTTAATACATTTAGTCAACTGTGTCCATAGATTTCTATTGGAAATATTAGTTGGAAATATTAATTTCATAAGCTGTTTTCTTAAATGAATTTTTCTTCACTCTGAGTCAGAAATCTCCACCTCAGCAGCTCCTACAAGCACAACATGTTCCAGTCTAGTACTTAATATTTCTGAAGGCTTTTACAGAAGCATTTATTGATATGTAATTCCTAGCGTGATCCTTGTATTTTCTAGTTTACTGAAAGCCAAAATCAGATCCATACTCCTCTCTGTCAAAGCCTTTTATGGAACATATAAAAAATGCAGGAGAATTAACTTTTACAATAAAGTAAGTATAAAATCTTTGTACTAATAAACACAGATGACCACTCTTTGACCACTTTTTGAAACTGAAACACAAAAAGTTCCAGAACCACTAACGCATGGAAAAGTTTACCATCACAAACTTAACAAAGACAAACAGCATCAGTATCATATATGAGCGCAGGAGAACGCTCCATCTTTATGCTGTGTAACTTCTCACTGTGTAACCATTGGACTGGCTGCTGCGTCCAATCACAGACATGTCTCTAATAAAGGGACGAGCCAGAGCTGTGTGTGTCCAGTTCTCACAAATAGGACCTGAGGGATTCGCTGTGGACAGATGACTGAAGGCAGCGGAGGACTGGATCAGGGTAAGTACTGCTGCATGTCCTATATACTGGGAGCTTATATAAGACACACATGTTTATTTGGAAGGGCGCTTGTGCTGTCCTTGTTTTAGTTTCATACTCCAGCCTAAGTTCTGCAGATAGGATTAAATATGAAGTGGGACTTGTTTTGAGCGAGGAAAATTGTTGAATCACATAATCGCATACTGAAAAACAAAATGGGAAACTGAATGCTTTCGTTAATCTACATCGGGGTGTGCAAACTTTCGCCTCACCACATCATGTCCCGTTAGGCTGCTTCCTTTCCTTCAGAGGTCTCCATAGGCAGTCATTTGTACTTTAGCATAGGTGTTACTCTGTTTACACATTTTTGCAGGCTCTAGTATGGCCAGATAAATTTAGCACCAACCACTTTCATTTTTTCTTCCTTTTTACAAGGTCCATCTGTCATTAAAATGTTTGTTATGGAGCCATTTCTCTACTACTTTCGCTACTAAACAGTACAATAACTGAGACCTGGCTACACTCGGGAAGCCTCGCCACTGCAGTGCCACTAGGGGGCAGCAGCTGCAGCGGTCCCATTGTAAAAGAGGTGAAAGACAATGTCATCCCTTGTCCCTAACCCTTCAATCACTATAGTCCAGCACTATACAGCGGACTGTAGTGCACTCATTTTGTGAATGATTCGGACACTCGCTCACTATTTTACTCTCACCGGTGATCATGTGACTCAGGCGTTGGTGTAAAAATAAGTTCATCAAAACTCCGCTTTTAGTATTTATAGATAAATAATAGTCATACGTGTGATATTTAACATGAATTATGGCTAAAATGAATAAAACAGAGTGGATTATTGCAGCTCTGTGCCTTACGTGGGGAGGCTGAACGCTGGCTAAGCTAACGTTAGCAATTTTACACTGCAGTGATTTATTTAAGAGCTTTTTATTTCTGATTACGACGTGACAGAAGTAAAAAAGGTGTTTCTAACTGGTTTCATTCAGTGTACAGTCGCGGTCCCGCTGTTCTCCTCCGAAACTCGCAAAGCATTCTGGTCTATACTGACCTCTAGTGACCATCGCTGTCCACTACTTTTCAAAATGCATTGTGGGAAATTTTGAGTGCACTATTTTTTATCCATTAGACATTCAGACACTGCTACAAAATGGCGTGACCACTACAGAGTGCACTAAAGACGGATTAGGGTTCGGACACAGCCAGTGACTGCTACTTATTACATTTTTTACTTGAGTAAAAAAGTACTACCAGTGGAAATTTGGGCTGATAGAGAAGGAAGCCTGAAAGCCAATAAAAAATGGTCAATGGGCTGAATTTGGTCCCTGGGCCATAGGTTGGACACCCCTCTCTACATGACTTATCAGCATTTAATCAATATTGTGGGAAAATCATACAGGGCTGCATCTTTTTATATTAATTCATTCATTTTCTTCCGCTTATTCCTAGGAGCTTATTTGGAAAAAAAGAAAAAGAAAAAAAAGAAAAAGTCCACAAAACAATAGAGAAAAGCAAAGCCCAGCAAAAACTTCATAAATATTTGCAATGCACTTGGCAACATAGCATTTAGGAAATAGAAATAAATGCTCGAAGCTTGGAGTTGAAGGTCAGCTCTACTCAGACTGATGCAGCAGAATATTCTACTCTACTTCTATAAAACACTCAAAACAGACAAAACAACAGCAAAAAACAAAAAAGAGTACAGCTCAAATATAGGCACCAAAACAAACCCGAGGCGATGGGAAGGTTCATGATGTTGAGAAGCCGCAGAGTTAATGAATAAAACTCAACGACAGTGCTGTTAATAACACAGAAGAGAGGTCAGGTCTGATTTAGTCCGAGAAGGAGCGCCACACTTCAACTCAAATATTATTTTACACCATCCACTGACAGAAGAGGTTTGTCTCTGACCCACTGTTCCACTGTTACAGAATATGTTTCCTGGCTGCAAATGCGAGAATATTTTACAGTCCATTTGTAAGTCAGTGTGAAATGTACTTTATCAAACACATTTTCAATTAGTATATTCTAAGATTTCTTGAGCTGCAGGAAAAACCTTTGACAGTAACAAAAAACAAGTGTTTAGCTTAGTTGGACTGAATTTCTCTCTGTGTGTCTCATTTACATGCACAGGAGCGAACTAGGGCTGCAACAAACGATTTTTTTGATAATCGATTAATAATCGGATAGAGAAGCGCAAGTAAAATGGTTAAAAACTTGAGGTGTTTTTTAGTTTTTGTTAAAAATGGGTGATAATGCTGCCAAAAATCACTTAATTTTTACAAAATCAAATCAGACAAAGCTATAAGCATGCTTCTTGAAGATGTTTATATTGAGCATATATACATAAAATATCATCTGCAATACATATATGGTATTTTTAATCAAAAACACAAAATGTACATTGTTTTTAACTGTTTACTGCTCTGTCTAGGTAATAAAACCTTCTCTCACAGAACATGGCATGTGTCAGAGTTTATTAAATCCCAGTTGCCGATTATTCGATTACTAAATTAGTTAACGATTATTTCAATAATCAATTATAATCGATTAATCTGGTTAGTTGTTGCAGCCCTAGAGCGAACCTACACAGTTTACATGCTACGATCGTCTGTCAATGCTTTATCTGCGGTTGCTTGTAAACATTTGGTTCTTTCACTCGCAAACTAAACTGGATTGTGCAGCAGTTTTTCGTGGATCATGCGTTGCTGGTGCTCCTATAGTCTGGCCTCACTTACTAAATGCATATTCCCAAGTTAAACCTCCGTCTCTGCTCGTGTTCTCTCTCAGTCCCAGTGGAGCGCTTTGCTCTCGTGTTCGGTCCATGTTCTTCCTGTTCCCTCTGCTGCTCTGGGACTGCTACACCCCCAGGCCCAGACCGGACCGGGGCTCTGACACTGGCGCTAATCAGGTCTCACGGCCAAAAGAGCAGAACACACGAGAGCAGCTGTAAAGTGGAGCGTTTAACGGTCTCCTAAAAGTGAATTTAATCAAGTTATTTTGAGGCTGTGTTGTGATGAAGCAGCTTTGATGTAAAAAATGCTCAAACTCTAATCTTGTTATGAGCAGAGAGCGTTGCTTTGCGCTGACCAGTGGCCTGACATTACAGAGAGGAGCCAGGCAGATTATAGCTGAATGTCGGCTTAGCTTTGAGGCGGAACACTGTTAAAAATGCCATTGAACTCATTTCATAACTTAGTGCATTTCAATCTCTTGTTTTCACATTAACTATTAATGCAAGTGCTGATTTGGTTTAAAAGACTGGAGATCATATTTGAAATGTAGACGACTGGATAGTCCCGGTTTAATCCTGGTTTATTCTTAGTCTTTAGTTTGAGTTTATTTGTGACTTAGCCCAGTTTTAGTTCTCACTATTTTGTCCTTAGTTTCATTCTGTGTGCATTTGTTAAAACAGCTAAATAACAATAAAGTTGATCGGTCTTAGTATAAATAAATGTACGTTTGTCTGTCTTGGACAAATTACTTCCTGTTCCTGCAACTGCAAGGACAAACTGAGCACTGCCACAGAGTGTCATCACTGAATCATTCACACATACTTTGGCAGATTTTAACACCAGATGCCCTGTCTAATGCAATCTTCTTTAGTTATCCAGGCTTTGGGCATAAAACATGGCTAAAGTTTTTGTCAGCGAATCAAACCTGTGACACCCTGCAACCTTTGGATCCAGAGAGCCAATTATTGCCAAAAACACTACAGTTGTATCGGTAAAAAGCAGCAAACTTTAATGTACCAAAGTTGCTTAGCCTGTAATTCTATTTCTTGGTGTTTTTTGCTTCTTTCTAATCAGCCTGTGCCTGCAACCGTCTGGCCAAAAGGCTAAAAAATGTGTTTTATTTTAAGTTTAAATCCACAGCCATTGCCAACTTTGGAAAACAGGCAGGGTTTTATTTTTTGCCAGAATGATACAGATGAAGATTGACCTACTATTACTGGTTTTGTTTATGGACAACAACATGTTCCTGCAGGGCTGCCATAGCTGTTCACATGCTCTGAAAAGGAGAAGTGTGAAGTGTTGAGTTGCAGTTTGCACTTTCACCAATAGATGTCAACAAAAATGCCAAAATAACACATCTGACCTTTTCAAAAGTATCTCATAATTGTTATTAATACCTTACATCTGAATACTTACCATAAAAAACAGTGGATGGATAAACAAACAGACTATTTTAGCAGGGATAGACAGGAAATCGAACAGATTTATTTTTACAGTGTATCGACTTCTGCAGCAGGGGCTCAGTGGTAAAGACAGGCAGCTGAATAATGATTCGTTTATGCTACATATGGCACTATTGTCTGAAAAGGTCAAACAAGTCACAGCTAAATGCCAGCTTCGCGTTGTCCACAAACTGATTTTCACCTGTTTACAGCAATCACACAGGGCTTCAGTGTGAAATTAGATCGGCTCAGTGAATATATGTCAGCATCTGGAACAAATGCCTGTCAACATGAAGGTTAAGTGATGTTGTTTACGCTTGGAATAAGACAATAGTGTATGGAGAGAATGGACCAATACAATCCAGTTATTTTGTTCATAGCCAGTTCTTGTTGTTCTGATTTTTTTTCTTCCCATTGACGTCCGATGTAATGACAACATTCAAACAAACCCACTTTTTTCTTTGTACGACTGGCTTCTGCTGCTGAAACAAGTACAGAGCTGCTAAAAATACGCTGCATTCTGGTGTTTTACGGAAAAAAACTGCAAAAATTAGCCATGTTTGTTTAGGATACAGGTCAGTGGTGTTTGTTTTGTCTGATTGGTGACTCCACCTGTCATTGTTCCGCTCATAGAAAGGAAATGTAAGCACAGGGATACTAGACTAACTTCTTTGTCTAGAATAGGAAAAGAGTTTGCCTTACCAGCCAGGCTAGCAGGAAATTGGGTTTGAAATGAAGCTGTAGCGTGAATCCATCCAGGAAGAAGAATTTCTTTTCCCTGTCTACAGCTGTCTGTCACTGTCAACCAATCAAAGCCTGCCACCTGCCTCTCATTCAATCACCTCTCAAGCCATTCATATCACCTCCAAAGGACTGACCGAGCTAAGATCCTGTGGGACTTCCAAGACAACAGACAAAATGATGCTGGCGAACCAAGCGGACACTGTGGTGATGGACAAACAGCAGAGGAAAGACGTTGTGGTTGACATCGGAATACCAAGCGATTGTAACATCAGGAAAAAGAAACACGAGAAACTGGAGAAAACAATAAAAACTCCCTAATACTAAAGTTAAAATCTAGTTTGATAAACATTTAATCTGCCATACTTTAGACCCTGTGTGTACCAATAAAGTTTCTTAGATCACGACTCTCCACTTATTCATCTTAATCATTAATTTAATCATTGCACTTGATTTACATAGCATGTTACTGTTTATGCTTAAAGATAGTTACTGTATGTTCTTCTTTTTTAGTAATTTCCTTAGTGATGACGTGTAACAAACTTTTAGATAGGCTTTGTCAGATTTATGCTCTCAGGCCAGTGTCCGGCATCCGTTCATTTGATAGCGAGAACAAACTTACTGTTCCAAAACCACAAGATATGTATAGAAGGGACCTTAGTGATAAATTTGTCATTCTTGTACTTTCCTTTTACTATAAAACCTGCTCGAGGACCTTGAGCGGGAGCACTTGGTGTCATCCCCAGACCGGAGGAGCTCTCTCTGAGAGATGCTTAGACCGGTGGTGGAGATACGGCAACAAGTGTTCCTGTCTTGAGACTGAATTCTGTTCTTTTGATTCACCACTGTATTTTGCTCTATGCATTATTTTGATTCCTTTCAATCTGTATTTTTGATCCTGTTGATCTCAAATAAATCTGGGCAGCATTTGAAAGACATTTTCTGGTTCTCAGAGTCACTTTTTGACAAAGAACACGCAGCAGGTACCTTCTGATTTACTGAGGTCTAGCTAAAGAAAAAAAATTAGCTAAAGTTAACCCCCCAAAAAATCCTGCATTTCAATGCCAAGGCCTCATAGAAGAACTTGAAAAGGCCTGGAAAGTGAAGGCAACAGTGGTGCTTGTGGTCATCGGAGCACTCGGGGCAGTAACCCCCAAACTGGAAGAGCGGCAGAACAACAACATCAGACATCTCAGTCCAGAAGAGCGCAGTCCTAGGAACAGCAAAGATACTGCGCAGAACCCTCGAGCTCCCAGGCCTCTGAGACTGTGCACGGAGGGTGAGGGGACAGTTTTATCTAATGATTTGTACATACACATGCCCTCTCCTCTCTGTCATCCTGCTGTTTAGCAACGCGCCAAAACCGTCCTACATCCCCAACTCCACCGCAGCAGCAGAACCATCTTCCTCCTCAGCCTCTCCATCTCCTCCTATTCACCAACACCAGTGTCTAGGCCTCAGGAGGATAAAATTCCCCAAACTAATCTCTCTCCCGGGGTCTAAGCACCAAAGTTTATTCTTTCAGTAAATCATCCGTTACACTTCAGTCATTTGTCTGCATTTGTTTTAAATCTGTCCTGGTTGAAATGACTGAAGTCTTAAGTATTACAATTTTTCATTATTTTTGGCAGTGTTTACATACAACTGGTTCATATTTGCACGATATATTAAGAGCTGATCAACTTTTTTGTCATCCATCTTCTTTTGGCCATGGATTAAAATGTAATGGCATTATCTGTTTGAATATCTGTAGCTTCACCAAAACAAAACAAAAACTATTGTAAACTATTTGGATAAGGAAAGTTGCCTCAAGTACAAGTGCTTTTGTCTTGTCTTGTCTTTTTGTCTCAGAATAGGTTTGTTCTCATTCAAAATTAACCATATTTTATCACAGTACGACTTAATAAAACAAATGAGATGTGCAGCTGTATCAGAGGTGGTTTTAAATAAAATCTGAAAGATGCCTCGTAGGGTTTTTAAACTAGATCCGACTCTTATTCTGCTCTGCCCTCATTTCTCAGATCCACCGGGAGCACGGGCGGAGGAGGAGGAGGTTTGACAGAGAGAGAACAGAAGTGGAAAAAAAAACAAAGAGAGATGGAAGAAAACTACAGAGTTGGAAGTTAGGGAGAGTCTATCACAACTGGAGCCTCCACACAGCGCGTCCTCACGAGAAGACAGTCATGATAAATAACTGGAGGCTGCAGCAAACGCACGGAGACGGGAACAAGTGCACGGAATCAGGAGCGGGACGAATCAGGAGAGACGGGAACAACAGCATGAGAATATTCTGTACAACTGTATGTTTGCATCATATGAAGAGAAAGGGACTCAAGGAGCTTACATTTATGCAGAGGTGAACACAGTCATGAAAATCTGTGCGCAATTAAATATGAAATATACAGTAATTGAGAAAGTCATTAGCAAAAAGGCAAAAAGGTCTCAGGTTTGATTCCAGTAGGGGCCTTTCTGTGTGGAGTTTGCATGTTCTCCCTGTGTCTGGGTGTCTCCATCAACCTAAAACACATTACTGAAGTAGAACAACTGAATGTAAAGTAATGTGAGTTCAAAGTGAGGTGAAGTCATTTTGTATTACTACTGTACCTCCAACATTGTCTCTTCAATGTCTGTACATGAGCTTTTGTGTAAAATGAAGCAAGTTTGATGCAAAGTGAATAATTAAATGTAAAGTTGTAAGTAATTTTTAAAAGGCATGGTATCTCCTATCATTTTTATGCACATGATTGCCAAATATACCTGCCATTGAACAAAAATGAGCCCCTGACAGCCTTACTCGAGTGTTTAAGTGACGTCAAGGCTTGGTTGGCTCAGAATTTTTTAAATCTAAATGAGGTGAAGACAGAAGTAATGCTGTTTGGTCCTATTAGCACTGTGATCGAACAAACAGGTGCGTCCCACAGCCCCCAGCCTTGGCGTCACTATAGACAGTGATTTTAAACTGGATAAACAAATTAACACTGTCATAAAATAGAGTTTTTTTTTCATCTTCGGCTTTTATCTAAAATCAAACCTTTTTTATCTTTTAAACAAATCACGTTTGGACGACTGTAATGCACTTTGCAGAGGAATTACCCAAATGTTTTAAGTCTCATCTTAAGTCCCACTTTTATTCTCTGGCTTTCAATTCGGCGTGAGTTGTGTGGTCCTGTGTCTTTTAATGTTTTGTTTTTATTTATTTTATAGATTTTACTTATTTATTTATGTGTTTTTTTTTTATTGTTTTGCTCTTATTTGATCTTATTAGTTTTTATTGCTTTCGTGGAAGCTAGTGAGGTTAAATAGAACATGTATTCATTTATTTATTGTTTTATAATTTTGTGCACTACTTTGGAAACACTTTGTCTGTGTTTGTAAAACGTGCTATAGAAATAAAATGGATTGGATTGAATGTAAGCAAAGTGAAAGTATTTCTGTAATTGTAATTGCCACTACAACTTCTACATCTACCACCATTACTATTATCACTACTACTATTACCATAACTAGAAAGTATACAACCAACTTTGGCATAAAAAATACTCTTATTTAGAGACTATGAAAAAATAATCCAAGTATCGCCCCCCAAAGCATAATATGGGACTATCAGTATCTATGCTGTATATTTTGCAAGCCACCAATTTATTTTTCTAATGAGTTATATGCCTAATAATGACTTACGACAACCCCTTTTAACAACTTTTTTCCTTTTTAAATACTATACAGTGGTTTTATATAATGAAAAATAGCAATGTAAAGTTTTCCTTGCCCTAAGCTAAAGCCAATGAGGCGGTGTGGGGAGCGTGACAGGAACAGCACGTCCCTCCCTCCTCTGTAGCCTGTTTGATGTTTGTTTTATGGCGCTCAGGGGGAGGCCCGTGTCTTCGGGCTGTGGACATGTTGTTACAGCCCCATCGCTCCACGCTCCTCTTTCAATTAGCCCCGGACGCTGCGCACGCGGCTGGACCCCGGACCCCGAGTAAATCACACAGCTCCGGGGGCCGCTGACAGAACAGGAGAGAGGCCGGTAATGACATAAGCACCGGGAGCCAATGAGGCACGACGTACGGGGCCAACAGTGTGAGGTATGCAATTATGTACTGTCTGCTAATGGGACGACTGCACACGGAGACGTACTGCTCTGGAAAACACAACACCACTGCAGTTTCTTCTTCTCTCAGCCTCGCTCTGAGTCTGACAACCATTCCGGGCCAGGGTCTGTTAAATTCCTTTGCACACCTCACTTATGAGCTCACACACCATCAAGTTACCCAACAGCAATGTGAAAAACTGGTGGAAAGCAAGACCCAAGAAAGCTATTCCAGCATTTTGAATTATTCAAGTTCTGTAAACACTGCATCATTTCTCTTATTTACCGTATTTTCCTAGACTATAAGTTGCACTTTTTTCATAGTCTGGCTAGGGGTGAGACGTATACTCAGATGCGACTTATATATTAAAATATTTCACATGTTCGTTACTTTCACACTGACAGCCGTGACAGGGACGCTCTAGGCTTGTGTGCCACTGACAATTTAAAATGTAACCATTACCGCTAACAACTTAGGCTATAAAGACAACTGAGAAAGAGCGGAATAATTGGAAATGGAACTGATGCTGAGTCTGACGACAGCCACGCAGAGGAGGAAGCGGCGCTTCGTCTACCTCCGGAGTTGGCGGAGTTGTTCAGAAGCGACACCGAGGATGAAGAATTTAAAGGATTTAGCGATTAGGAGTGAGATGGTGAGTTTGGTGAACTTGTTATCAGGGGTGAAAGTAAGCCGGTACGGCCCGGTACTACGTACCGGCATAAGATTTGGAGGGGGTACGCAGTACCGGATGGAAGGAGATCAGCTGTCCGGCTGGTCTTTGCAGCTTTAACACATTATAAAGCAGCCGCGGACACTTTTATGAGAAAAAAGAAATCTGACGCTAAAGCATGTGAAGCAGGCAGTGCTTTATCTCATCATATATGCATCTGTGTGGTTTTTAGTGGCTTATGATCGCTCCGTGATGTGATTTAATGCACAGAATGTCCCTCTCCCCTCTCATCATTCACTGATTGTGTCGCTTCCTTAGCCCAAAGCACACCTGGAGTGCTGCCTCAAACTACACCAAATGCTTGTGAAGGCTTTAATATAAACAATGTGGAGTTTAACATATGTGTTTTATCTGTGAATAACGGGACAAAGTGATAGAAGTGGCCCAGGCTGTGTGAGGACAGACCGGGCTGTTCTATAGCAGGTTATTAGCGAGTTAGCAAACAGAAAGGAGTTTCCCTGTGCTCTGACTGCAGCAGCAGTCGGGAGCTGCTGCCTGTGTCCCCCAGAGCAGCAGCTACTGTCCCTCAGTGTTTACAGCTGTGTGTCTGTGTCACACGGAGCAGAAAACCGTTTTTGTTACTGCAGAAGTACGGGGGACCATGTGTTTTCAGCCACCGCCTCATAGAAAACAATAGGGGCGTATTTTTTGACGTGCGTCCGGTGTGTGTTACGGTGCGTTTGCTTTGTTGTTGTTGTCAAACCCGTATAAGCCGTGTCTATATTTTTCATTTATAGTCAAGATTCATTCTCAACCTCGTATATCTGCTTTTTCTGCTATTAAAAATATATATGTAGGCATAATTTGTTTCAGTACCGGCATAAGCAAAAATCTACTTTCACCCCTGGTTGTTATATTATGTTCTTTATGCTATAGTTATGTGAATAAGTGTTAATATATTACGTTAACATACGAGACACCTATTCAGTTCGTTGTTTATGCTTCATGTAGCTGAATAACCATCAATGTGTTACGTTAGCAAACCACACACCTATTCAGCTGTTGTTCTCTATTCTATTATTACTATAACTTGCCTTTCAACATGAAATGTCTGTTCTTGGTGTCAGATTTTGTAAAATAAATTCCCCCCCAAAAATGCGACTTATAGTCCAGTGTGACTTATATACATTTTTTTCTTCTTCATTATGCATTTTTTGGCTAGTGCGACTCCGGAGCGACTTATAGCCTGGAAAATACGGTACTGTTGTCTAATGTATTGTAACTTTCTTCCTTATGCTTATATTGCTTATATTCTACTTATATTTATATTCAAGGTAGCGCTGGCTAATTCTGAGTTAATTTATAACTTCTCTGACCTGATTAACGGCGTTTAGTGCTTTCCTTCGTCACCTTTTGATTCTGCTGAAGTCACGTTGTTGCTCAGTCCTCTGTGGAATTTTTGTCTTTGTCCTGTTTCCGTTTTAACAACAGTAAAGCCTTGTTGACCGCCCGATGAAACAACAACATTCAAACAAACTCACTTTCACCACAAATATTTGTACAACTGGCTTCCGCTTCTGTCCCTGTTCAGAAATAAGGACAGAGCTGCTCATAATACAGTGTATTCTGGTGTTTAAGCCGCCACGTTTGGGTCAGCGGTGCACTGCTTATGTCCCGCCCTTCGTTTCTCTGATTGGTTACTCCATCTGTGATTGTTCTGCCTATAGAAATGAAACTCAAACCACAACATACCACACTAACTTCTTTGTATAGAACAGTACATTGTGACAGTATGGCCTGTAACAATGAGATAGAGATAAAATTTGCTAAATCTTACATACTTTGATAAGATGAATTTAAAAATAAATGATAAATTTGCTTGTTGGCTAATGTTTCCAAGATATTTAATGATAAGTTATACTGCGCTTTTGTGACGCAAAGGCTATCTCACCACAAATACAACAGTTATCTGCACTGTTTAAACAGCTTCCAGGTATCTCTGCTTCCTGAAGTCAAAAATATGAAACAGTTCCACAGAAATATCAGACAATCACAATTTTTCAAGCTGCTACATGTGACTTGAGACACTTGCTCTTTACAAACACAGCGTCAATCTTCAGGTATGGGCTATTTGTTTGTACGCAACCCCCACCCCATGCATTGTGCGTCTGTCGATGCGCTGCACGTAAATCCTCGTGCGCTCCACGACTTGTTTGTACTTCACTTTTCAGGAGAAGATCCGGAGGCGATGTTGTAAAGGGCAACATAGATCAATGCGTACCAGCGCTCATGAAATGTATCTACATGCATGCATTTTGTCCACATCCATTACTGTGAAGATGTCAAACAAAGCTTGTTCTGGTCAAGATGAAAGTATTCTAATGTGCAGACAGTGTTTTGAGGTAGAACTGGTAACTCAGAGACAAACATTTCCTTGCAATCAATAGCTATTCTCTTGTTAAAGCCATTGTAGGTAGTGAGCGGAAAACTGACTAGAGGGCGCTGTTTTGCGAGGGTAGCAGGCAGCATTATATCCCACCCCTGGCAGACACAGCACGGCTCGGCAGTGAAAAGAATCTCACCGCTTTAAAGGAAACGTAGCGACCATAGCATCTGTTTTGAGCCCCTTTCGTTCCTGGAGCTCTCTCCGCCGATCAAATGCCGCTCCAATATTCACTCTAGTTTTAGCTCTTTCTCGGTCTAACCTCTTTTTATTTTCTTCTTTCTCTAAAGGAGTTTTTGTTTTCTAACGAAGGCAACAGTGGGTGCAGGAGGGATCTGCTGCAAGGACTCTGTTGTGCGCGCAGTAGGTGCACGGTCGCATGTACGCGACAGTCAGACGTTGAGTGGCAGCCACTCCCACCAATAATCATACAGAGCCATTTCAGTCTGAATACAATTTCATAAAAATTTAATTATATTTTTAATAAAAAATACAGATAGTAATTTAATTTGTTTTTATCTGAAACCACTCACTGTTTTGAGGGCTATTTAGTGGTAAAAAACATTTTTAATTTCATGACAAAATATATTTAAAAACCCTATTACCTACAATGGCTTTAATTTGCATAGAATTTAAAATTTTTGACCCAAACTGTTTCTAAAAAACTATACCCAAGTACTTTTGACTACATTTTTCTTTATTAGTGACCCATATTAGGAAACGTTTCACTACTTTTGTTCCAGAAGCCTTTTGCTCACAGACCAGTGAACGGTCACTGCACACACGAGCGTTGTCTCTGTTCCTCCAGACTTTAGACAAACATTTTAAATCCAAGTCTGTCTGCGAGTGAAATGGTTACCAATTTAAGTAACCACTTTCAGGACACACAAGCAAGCTTTTATCGTTCTCCCTGTTTGATCGATTGCACCCGCCATAAGCTGAACAAAACTTGGGCATTTTGATAGTGTTTTACCATACAGCGTTTACTGCCCCACTCTGCTGTCACCAAAATTGCATGACGTCATCTAAAACCCAGAGATACCACTAAAATCCCTCTGACATCTGACTCTTCACTCAGACATCCATCGCCTGTGAGGTGGTGACATTGTCTGAATTGAATCTCATCACTGAAGGATATTCGTCCCGCCCGCACAGCGCCCCGTCCCGCTGCAGTCTGTCACGCCCAATTATCCCCAATGATCCTGATGAGCGAGGCCGGCCCGGTCCCTCTGTCAGATCCATATTGAGTCCGCACACACACGGGGAAGATGTATCTATATTTCATCAGTCCATGTAAAATGCAGAGCGACTAATAGGCCATTTGTCTCTGTTAGCGAAGGGAAATTTCATGGTGCTATAAATACGGGACATCTGCAGAGCTGACGAGACTCGGGGCAGGCGACTCGACCGATGCAGTTTTATCCGTATCTGCTTTTCTTTCTTGGGCTGTTTCTCTATGTAAGCTACCCACATTATGATAAAAATTTGTTGAAAATTGGGCAAGGCCAACCAATGGGAGCTTGTCAGTAAAGCCTATATACACATTCCTCTCCAGGTACCATTTTAATTCACTAAAATGATCCTAAAGTAGGAGTAACCCAGGTCTAAACCAAAGGGAAACCAAAAACACAGTCCCAGACAACACAAGGACTCTACCAAAGACTATAGCACAGGGGTCTTCAACTATATTTGTCCGAGGACCAGAATTTTTCTCGGCAGACACTATATGGGCCAGGTGCTCTCATAAAGACAAGGCATTAAGGCAATCTCAATCAAACTTGCTGTGCAGGTAGAGCTTGAGAAGAGCTACAAAATGCATTTGAATTTTTTTTTTCTACAAGGTTCTATGCAAGAGAAATGAGCAACATCTTTTTATTGCCGTTTTGAGCTTTTCAGGCCAAGATAAAGCATTTTTGGATGTTTCCTATGAACAGCAGAGTAAGAGTCCAGACTGATAAGACAGATGGGGATGCCCTCTCAGGACTTCCAAAAGTACAAAAGTATATTAAGGTCAGATCTCACAGATCTGTAGCAGGGACTCCTAAAATGGCCTTTAATAAATTGACAGTGAGAAAAGTTAAAGATTTGTTTTGTTGAGAAAATAAATAAGGCATTCTCAATCAAACTTGCTGGGAAGGTTGAGCTCGTGGAGAGCTACAAAATCCTTTTTAAATTTTTGTTCTATGAGGTTCTATGCCAGAGAAATTAGCAAAACATTTTAATTGCCGTTTTGAGCTTTTCAGGCCGAGTTAAAGTGTTTTCTATGAACTGCAGAGTAAGAGCCCAAACTACTTGAAAACACTCTTAGTTGGATTCTGATGGGGATGTTCTGGGGGCCGGATGAAAAATTCTGGCGGCCCGGATTTGGCCCGCGGGCCGCCTATTGACTACCCCTGCTATAGCAGAAGCAAATAAGGATTAAACTGGGCTTAAACAAGGACTAAACCCAGGTCTACACATCAAGTTCAAGACCCAACTATAGCAGAAATAAAGCAGGACCTAACTTGAACAAAAAACAACTTGGCTCATTATAATAATAATAATAATAATAATAATAATAATAATAATAATAATAATAATAATATAGGTTTTCTATCTTAGGGGCTAAATTATGCTTGCATTTCTATTTTTAAACCAATCTTGGTCGCCTCTAGAACAGCAGCACGTTTTACAACCCTAAAAAGATTATGTGACTAAAAGAAAGTGTTTGCAAAAAATACTTTACTAGTGATAAATGGAAACAGGTAAAGAAAGCAGCAGAGAAGAATCTTTTGAACAGAAACAGTGGAAAAAAAGCTTCCAAAATGAAAAATGTCTGGGAGGAATCAGTGGAAACAGAGCTGTGCACTGTTTTTTGCATAAATGAATGAGAGCAGACTGGATGCAGAGGCTTGTTGTTTGGTCAGTGCTTCCTGGAGTGGGCGGAGGGTCATGGGACTGAGCGTTCTGTGGCCTCCGAAACTCTGTGCCAAAGAATACAGGATTACTCAAACAGGCATGAATAAAACAAAACACAACTCCAGGTGTGTTTTTGATGAGAGAACAACATTATAACATGGGAGAAAGAGAGGAAAAGTCAATTTTGAAGAATATAGACACCTTAAAAAGATCTCCATTTGAGAAACACAGGCCTAGGAAATGTATTAAGGTCTTCTTTTTCACAAATACTATTACAATAAAATTTTTTCCTCAAATACAAAGATAAGAAAATGCATGAATTCACTTTGATGTGTTTATTGTGAAATTGATGTAATCATACCTCTCTATGGCCTCCAGACTAAAAAATGATTTGACGTGTTACAGAGACAAATGAGGCTCATTTTAATGTGTGAAAGGCCAGCTTCCTGTCTGACGCTAATTAAAGATGTCATACTCTCACAAAAAGCATGTCTCTTAATGTGAGCTGATGCCAGTAAGCTCTGAAACTGGGCTAAAAGTTGTCAGCTACGAGACTTTTCAAGCAGTCTGGCCAAAAAACATCAACGTTTCTCATAGACGGACCAATAGTGACAATTATATTAAAACTATCACACACTGCGGCAAAACTAAGACCTGGCTGGCGGAGGAATACTTCTGCATTTGCTCCTGCTGTGGCATAGGAACAAAGCGTCCAGAGCGGCGTAGAAAAACATGACTTTCTCTTAAACCAACTCCCCCACCTGTGGAAACTTCTTCTAATCGGAGCGGCGAGCTGGTTGGACCTTTCTGTTTTTCGTTCTTTTTCTCCTGTCATTGGATTATAGACCTTTTTTTCTAAGAACTGAATGCTAAAGAACTTTGAAAAGAAAAGGTTCACAACAAACCTTCAAAAGACAGTTTAAAGACTTTTAAACTGAAAGAGAAAAACTAAACCAGCACATCAATTGCTGTGACTTTATTTTGTGTTTTGTATTTATTTTGTTTCCAGTTTGTATCCGGTATATATTTTTTACATTTAACTCCATTGTCTGGTCTCATTATTCACACCACTGAAGCTCCATAAAGAACGGTTTCTTCTGTGCGTCTGTCATATTCTAATTTCACTGCCGTATCTATAGCTCTATAAACCGGTGGTTCCCAAAAGTTGGTCGCAGAACTGTTTTCAGTGGATCATGGGCCTTTGACAAGAAAAGAACGGTTAATTTTTAAAAATAAATCATTAATTTACTCTCCTTAACAGTAGGTGGCAGTGTGGGACATATACACCCTTTCCAGGAATGATGTGTTTAAAAAAGTTGCAGCCAGGTACCGAGATTAACGTTCTATCCCATTCATTTCTACAAGGGAGCAAAATAAAAACATTAATTTAGACATTTCTGGACTGCAGGAAATTTATTAAAAATGACTCTGAATCAATATAATCCAAATCTGAGTCAGGTCCAGTTGTTAAAGTGAACTTTTTTGGATTTGTGGCGTTTGATGAATTAAATCTGAGCATACAATGTCAAACTATTGTGGTCTGACACATTTCTGTTACTATTTGTCCTGTGTAACATTGAAATGAAGAAATGTAAGTTGTGTAGCCTTTAGCTTATATGCTAAATATAGACGCTAATTGCTACATTAAATAAAACAGCTAAACACTAATGTTATTAAACCAGGCTCTGATATTACTCACATGTGGCAGAGTGGTTGTCAGTTGCCAAACCTGTCTTGAATTATTCCTAATTTGCGATGTTTAGTGGCTAGCGCTAATTGCTAAATTAAAAATGTATTATCAGTCTTTTCTAACAGTCTTTGGAACGCACACACAAACACAAACACAAGAAGAGTCTATAGAATAGAATAATATAAAAGAAACTCCACCAGAGCAAAAAATCCTGGTTCTATAACGTTACTGTTATACCTAAGGTTGACTGTGAGTACTGCTTAATTTTCCTCAATATTTCCTAATTTTCCTGTAATATCTTTTAATTTTGCTCGAATATCTCTTAATTTTCCTGAAATATCTTTTAATTTTCCTCGATATTTCTTAATTTTCCTGAAATATTTTGTAATTTTCCTCAATATCTCTTAATTTTCCTGAACTATCTTTTAATTTTCCTCGATATCTCTTAATTTTCTTAAAATATCTTTTAATTTTCCTTGATATCTCTTAATTTTCCTAAAATATCTTTTAATTTTCCTCAATATCTCTTAATTTTCCTGAAATATCTTTTAACTTTCCTCAATATCTCTTAATTTTTCTCAATATCTCTTAATTTTTCCTGAAATATCTTTTAATTTTCCTTAATATCTCTTAATTTTCCTGAAATATCTTTTAATTTTCCACGATATTTCTTAATTTTCCTGAAATATCTTTTAATTTTCCTCGATATCTCTTAATTTTCCTGAAATATCTTTTAATTTTCCTTAATATCTCTTAATTTTCCTCAAATATATTTTAATTTTCCTTAATATCTCTTAATTTTCCTCAAATATATTTTAATTTTCTTCAATATCTCTTAATTTTCCTCAAATATCTTTTAATTTTCCTCATTTTCTTTTTTATTTGGGTCATGTCTTGTCAGTATGAGTGAGGGTGGTTCCTGAAGCCAGATCAGTTTAGAACCACTGCTATAAAGTACACATTAATCCAAAAAATACTGTCATATGGTGATATTATTGGATATTTCTTAAAGTGGAGTTGTATGCAGTACCTGTATTGAGGTTCCCAGAACTGCCACAGTAAAATAGCTGCATTTTGCTTTAACATACTCTTCCTGACCATTTATTCAGGTTTGGGACTGTCTCAAAAGAGTACTCCGCCTTGTGACCCCACACATATTTTGTACAACCATATTCTCCCCACTGCACCACTCTCTAACTTTTATATTTCTGTCTCTTTTATGTCAGATTTAACATCTTCCCTGCACATAATTAAAAGCCATTGTTCATCTGATCCTAAAACACAGCAGCTGCTTCAACAACGGGCCAATAAATGACACGAAATTTACCACCGCCGTCACCTCGCGTCGCACTGCTCCCCCAATTAACTTCACATCAAGACGACCTCCATTTGAAAACAGGACTCCAATGATACATAACTTTTCATTTCACTTTTAAATAAGGCGTTTGGAGACCGAAATGATTCTGCGAAATGGCTCCTCGCTCCACTCCTGATTTAAAGTCTGCGGTAATGGGATCGGCTGGCAGGATAACAATAGTCTAAATGAGTGCGAAGAGAAGGAGCAGAATGGGGCCCCACACAATGAACGTCGATGCGGCTCGGCTGGATAATATATTACACATTGGAGTCTGCGGCTGTTCGTGTCGGTCGAAGCAGAGAGGCTAAAAGATTAAAAAGCTGAAACGTGGGCCCAGCGGTAGCCAAAGACTGGTGTTTACTGATTCCACTTGTTTCCAATACAATGTTCTTGGTTATTAGAGAGAAAATGGTCAGTGGATTATAACAGTAGTGACTTGTGAACGTTAAAGTTTGGTGTTGTGCGGAGCCGATCTTGGTCGCCTCTAGAACAGCAGCAGATTTTACAACCTTTAAAAACATTATTTGACTAGAAGAAAAAGGTTTTAATAAGTTAAAGAGGCCATATTATGCTTTTTCAGTCTTTTTGCAATAGTTTTGGACACCTTTGCATTAGTATTTCATGTTTTAAAACTGAAAAATAATGTATATGTATAGAGAACATCTTTTGAGGATACTTGGATTAGGTGTCTGGGAAATGTTTGGAAATGGATGAAATGGCTATTTAGATACGTGAGAATGAAACAATATACTATTCCTGGTATGTTTCTGAGGGACAAACAACATTATAACATGGTTAAAAGCTCAGAAAAGTCAATTTAGCAGAATATGGGACCTGTAACAGTCCATTGTCTTCAAGTAAATTTAATAGATTCACAAAGCTAAGTAATATGTCTGTACTGACTCTGTTATCCAGGCTAATTTATTCACACACAAAAAAAAGTTTAAAAGAAGACATTTTTTGATGTTTTGCATATGTTTTTTTGTGGATAACCTTTGCTGTGTTGATTCAAATGGCATAGATTTTGCTGCAGGTGTGTATTTTTGGATGGATGTTCAGATTTCAGGATTTTTTTTTTTTTCAAAAAGTCATCTTAAAAAGGTGTCTAACAAAAATAGTCCCACCTTTACCACTAAGACATTTTTTGTGCCATTGTCTCCCATTAAAATTACATTTTTATTATACACTGTCACTGCAATATAATTTCACATTTTTATCAAGTATTTCATGGATTCATGATAGTGAGGGATTGAAATTTTAGTTTTTTATTGTTTTTCACTAGGTGGCGCCATTTCCCCCATATATGGTAGACAGAGGTATAAATGTGGAGATGGCCACATTAGTGTTTGTATAAATGATCAAGACTACAAGACAAATAAAAAACATTTTCTGACCTAAAATGATTTGGGTGTGTTTTAGGGTTGTCATAAATTGGTGTGAAAGTGTTTGTTGAGAAATGAGTTTGTTTGTGTTTGCGTGAGCACAAATCCAAAATGTAGTTCTTACAGAGATGTGCACATCAGGATAAAGTAGAAAAAGTGCCCAGACTGAGCAGAGGCAGAGGTTTGTGCTGGATGTGGATGCACCACATAAACTGGAATTTACGGGGTTACATTTCATAAACAGAATAAATTTTTGCTATATATGATGAGATTATTGACTATTATAATTTTTTTTTCTATGGCAGTCTTTATTGGTGCATTTTTTTGTGCTTAGGGCGAAAGGTGTGACTAAAACCCTCCTACACCACCTAACCAGCAGCCATCTTTAAATGTTGGTCAGTCTGCTAGAAAAATAGCCCCACTCCTCTTAAAAATTTAGTAATGGACCACGGAAGATATGATTTGTTTGTGGTGTGGATCCCGACACCATCAGAATCCAAGAATTTTCAAAGGATTCAGTCCCATTATGAGATGTGGCCAAATATATTATCTCTGTGTAAATCACTGTGAGATATAAGTGCTTTGTGGCCTAATGGATGGAGCATTAACCCCTGAACTAGAAAATCTCTTTGAGTCCAAATCCATAGAGGACGTCTATGCTCTCAAGGTGAACAGATTTTCTTTATATATTCTATTTCAAATCAATAACCCCACCAATTTCCTCTGGAGGGCGATGCTGAGCTGCACTTTCTTCGTCCCCATAGCCACATTTCCATATTTTCTAAAACCATCCGTCTTTAGTGTATCATATCCTCCACAGATCGGAGTTCATATTGGCTCATGATCGTAATTCTCACATGCATTATACAAAGTGCATGTAAAGGTGTCATGGCCGCCCTAATCTCTCAATGAAAACACTCATTTACGCTTGACTCCGCCATTGCCCCGCTCCGTACACTTCCTCAGATAATTACAAACCACTGACACGCTGACAAATTCATTTCAGGCGCTCATGTAGCTGGTATTCTTTTGCTTATTATTAAAATGTAATTGGTGCCAGATTTTTTTTCTTCTTCTATTAATTAATTGTCGGGGCGAAGTTGAATTGATTTTTTAGTGCGTTAAATTAGTGCCTTATCACAAACGAGCCTGAATGGAGCAGAGAAAGGTTGGCGGCCATTCACTGGAGCCTGTGGAGCAGATCTTGTTGTAGTGGATCATAGTGAGACCAGCTGTGCAAGAAGAAAACACGCATAACCACATTCATCATTCATCAGTACAGAATTATAGCTGTTTTCTGTGCAAGTGTAAATAATAAAGCCACATCACAGAGGACATGATAGACTTGTTAAACAGGGCTGTATGTGATATAATGACTCAATGTAGATGTAGAAGTCTCTCTTTGCTAGTGTGACAACAATGTGGATAATAATAAAGCAACAAGGAAACAAAAAATAAGAAAGAATATATTGTTAATAAAAGCACTCCTTGGTGTTTTCTGTCAGGTTATCAATATGAGCGGTGTAAAAGCTGAGCTAAAGCTAACAGCAGAGGAACAGGGCTGGTTATATCACAGTCTGTGGAAATTTCTGCTAAAGGTAAAGCTGGCATCACTAGCTGCGTTTCCATTACACATATGCGCAAAATTTTATCGATATTCTAGAAATGTCGAAAAAACATAATTTCACAATTACACTGTTTCCATTGAATCATAAGCGAATAAAAACAAACCTACTCTCGCGATAAGTCATTCAAAAAACATGGCGACGGATGTAAACATTACTTTGATTTACAGCAGATATATCCATGTTTCAGCCACGGCACTAGCGCTCATCATCAGCCGTCAAAGGAGACGTCGGCGTCTTATTCAGGCCATGGAGCGACAGGCCCCTTATACACGGGAGCGACTACGTATGAAGCGTTTTTGGGAAATTGTAGTAGGCGATTTTACAGAAGAGCTGTGGATTCAACATTTCCGAATGACACGCTCAACTTTTGATGAGCTGTGCGATGCTGAGGGACCTCTTGTGGCGCCCGCGGCGCAATGCCCAAGGCAGCCAGTATCCGGTTGTTGGTCACGTGACTCGTTTAATTCGACAAAAGTGTTTCCATTGCAGTTTTGCGAAATATGTCAATTTCGATAAGCCTGAAAAACCACCTCATCCAAGCGTTTTTTCAAAATTGTCGTGTTTCCATTAGACAAATTTAGATTCGCAAATCCAATTTGCGCAATTTGATGGTCAATGGAAACGCAGCTACTGACTGTTGCTTCTCTCTTTGAGGATTTAAGTTTAAAGGGACATGAGAATCAGTATTTTAAATATATCATATACACTGACTTAGTGGCTGTTTTAATATTGTAGGCCCATAATAAATATCACTCAGTGTCATTTCTAATTTGTTGAGCAGATGAGATGCTTGTTTTGGTTGATTACTAAAGGAGTAATGGCCCTGATGTTTTTGAAGTATAATCTCAATACACGTGTTGAATGGGACAAGTCACTGTTGTCATGCAACATACAGAAACTTGTACTTTTAACACAAATATTTATTACACATTTTTACTGTATGGGCCCCTGATCCTTTGAGCTCTGGGCTTTGGCTCGGGCCCTGTGTCATTTGCTGCCACTGTGTGTAAGACTCTTGTGAATTCTCTTTATTCTCTAAAAGTACAGCCTATAAAGCATCACTTTAGTTTTTTACACATCTTACTTGTTCTTACTTTTCTGTTAAAAACTTTTTGATACAACTTTTTGAACAATTTGATTAGGACCTGATACAATGGCAGATTATATTCTATATAATGTTATATGTATGAATGTTTTAGGACCCGAGGGCACTCTGTAAACTCCAGTGCCTTGGTCGTCTCTGAGCGGCAGGAGACGACCAACACACGTGGATCGAACTGGCTTTAAACTAAATTAACTTT
The DNA here is from genome assembly GCA_020698575.1 of Bostrychus sinensis. NCBI lineage: Eukaryota > Metazoa > Chordata > Actinopteri > Gobiiformes > Eleotridae > Bostrychus > Bostrychus sinensis. Next base: position 8,165,895 of record CM036245.1, on the reverse strand, counting down.
ATATTTATTAGAGAACTACAGCACTTTAAAATTACTGTATGCACTTTAACCACATATGCACTTTATAAACAGGCACTTTAGATCCCGTGGAATGTGAAATTTTTATGACTTGTTGAATTTTGTTTAATTGTTGTTTGTCTTGTCCTGTCTTAAATGTCAAGGGACTACGAAAAAAATTAGCTGTATGCTAACTTTGGCGCATTTACATGTATTTTTTTACTGGTGTTCATTAATGTGCATTGTCCCTTTTAAATAAATAAATAAAAATTAAATATTGTATGCACATGAAAGCCATCTAACACTGTTTAAAACACAAGATACATAAAATTACACCTCTTTTTTCAAAATTTTCTGGGGAAGGACCCCCAGACCCCCTATTTGTATTTTAATATATATTATATTGTATATTATGTACCCTTTTTGTTATTCATACTCTCAGAACTGTAATCTAAAAACTTGTTTTTATAGATTTATGCATAAGAAAAATGACGCTTAAGTTGAAAGAGGGGTGGTCTACAAAAAAATTCCCAGGCTTAAAATGAGTCCCACTCCGGCCCTGGGTTTAAGGAATATCCCACTTGACCTGTCAGTCTCGCACCCTCGTAAGTACAGACCAATGTGGGTCTAGTTCATTTGGACTCGATTTAAATTGACTTTGACTGGACTCAAAAACCTGTGAACTTGTCTAAAACAAAACAAAACAAAAAACAAAACAAACATTGCAAGATAAGAAAGTATTGCGAGATTCCTTAAAAGTATTGCGAGATTCTGAGAAAGTATTGCAAGATGCCAAAAATGCCAGTAGTGAAATATATAAATATGTCCTTTAGAGAGGTCAGTAGCTTTGTTTTCATATTTCAACCCGGAGAGACTTAAAATGGCTTGAGAGGTGATAGAGTGAAGACAGGGAAAAGAAATCAGTCTTCCTGGTTGAATTTACGCATATAATATCATTTTTTTATTTATTTTTTTTACACGTAAAGTGCTTAAAGTTTGCCCCATTTAGAGATTCAGTTAAGATTTTGAGGGATTAGGTCTGGTCCAGAACAAAATGTGGCCTACACACCAATAAGGCTCATGATTCAGCCATGTTAGCAGCTCAGGAGAGAAGTGGACAATGCACTTTTAGCTACCGACCAGATTGAGTTTGTCTCTAAATTTATCCTTAATCCTTTGTCCCAACTTCCCAAAGTGCTGGTTGTGTCTCTATCAGCTGGGATTACAGTTTATTATGGGATGTGTGTGTGTGTGGTCTATAGACTGGGCCGTTCTTGCTGATGTAGCTTTAACAGAGCACAGTGAAGAATGGACTGTCTCTGAGGAGAGGGAGAATTTAATAAAGCCACAGACCGAAGCTGTTTCCTCTAAAAACGACTGTAACACACACATTTACAACAGCAGTGAGGCCTATGTTTCTGCTGCAGAGATGTCTGGGTTATGTTTATGTGTGCACTCGGAAAACACAAAAGATACAATTAAAATAAGGGCTGTATAATATGGAGTAAATTAGGCCGACTTTGATAGATTTTCAGTAGATGAATTAACTTGGCAAATGGCATCCAGTGGACTACATGTGCGTAATGTCAGCACCTGGGTAGAGAACATTAGCAAGTGTATTTATATTTAGCTGAGCAATTAGCGCAACAAAAGCTAACGGCTACATGCTAAAAGTGACTGAATTCTTATGTTTTACAAGACAATAACAGAGACTGGTGTTGTAGTCAAGACCGTACTAATCACGACCGAGACCAAGACAAGGCCAATCTGTTAATATTATAAATACAATAATTTTATTGGGAAAGATTTTCATATTCAAAATTCAACAAAAAATAGAGCTTTGTTTGCATCTTTTCAAATATAAACTTCACAAACAATTTGTCATAGAAAAAAAATATAGCAAGTAATAATAATAGCTTAAATAAATGGAATAAAAAATGGGAAGCTTTGGAATGGGACTGATGCCATGTTCAAATTATAATTTTTTTACTAAATGTAATATGTATATAAATTATACAACTGCAGTTAATAGACTTCACAGTACTAATTTTGTTTTGTTTGCATATAATTTATTTTTATTTTTCTTTATTATTATTATTATTATTATTATTATTATTATTATTATTATTTATCTTGGTTGTTTTTGTTGTGTTCTGTTGTTGTTGTCCTATTTGTGTTATTTGTAATAATAATAATAATTGAAAAAAAAAAAAAAAAAAAAGACAAGGCCAAGATTTTCAAGGGCCCAGACTAAGTCTAGACCGAGACCAAGGCAAACTGAGACCAGGCCCAGACCAAGCCCAGTGAACTAACACTAAACCAAGGGGAAAGTAAAAGAAAAAAAGTGGTTTAAATACAGAAATGATCATTTGAATGCAGCAGAGAGATCATTTTCTGGTTCTTCTAATGCAAAAAACTAATTGCTCCAAAATTATTAACAATAATATTTTCTCATAATGTTTGGAAAATAAAATATCTGAAGCCGCCACATCTGAAACTGAGAGAAGACTGCAGCTGAGACCAAGACGAGACCAAGGCTGTAAAAAAACTCAAGAACTCAAATCTCAGAACCAGGGGTGTAACGATACGTTTTCGCAATGATACGATATGTATCTATTAGAAGTGTTTTGATACGATTCAAGAATGATATTGACTAATTTGGAATTCAACATCTTCGTATCGATAATTGATGCAGCAACTTTTTGCCGAAAATCATAAAAGTTTACTCTAAAATGTAGCACTATGGCCGGGGTTGATTATGTCCAGCAGACAGAGAGTGAAGAAAAGTTGAATATAACATTTTATTTAATTAAAAACACAAAATTTATCTCCAAAAAGCCATATCTGGTTTTATTTTACCATCCAAATTTCTAATTTCGATATTTCCGATATTATCAATCAATACTTCATGTGTATCGATATTCACTTCCTAGAAAACGATACGATTTGATACAAGGTCATGTGTATCGATGTAGTTGTATCATAGGAAAAAAAATCGATAAATCAATACAGTTACTGTATCGTTACAGCCCGACAGAAATGATCTCAAGACCAGGTCCAGTCTGGGCTCCAACAGACCCACAGACGTTTGTCACTGTTTTCAAAGTAAATTTATACAATCATATACACAACAGCTAGACGTTAAGCATTGATTATTACTTAAGGAAGGGCCTATATTGCAAAATGACTTGTTTTTGCAGTATCACCAATCATAGGCGCAGATGGGTGCTGCGGGGTCCAAGCACCCACTGAAATGTATGAGCACCCAAGGGGAAAAATATTCTGACATGAGCACATGGCTCAGTAAACTTGACTGAGCGCAGACGGTGAGCTGTACAAATGTGCAGTCTGTGTCGTCCCCCGTGTGCGATGAATGGTTTAACCCATCCCTCTGAGAAGCAGGAGGTCAGAGGACAAACTTTCAATGAACTTTGAATAACTTTCTCACTAAAAGACTGCATTATTGTGGGGCTCAAAAGCAGAAGACAACAAGGAGGGCAAGAGATGAAAATGTGAGAAAGACCAATAGTGCAGTCATGTAGGACGGCCAACGAGAGCTGTTGCTTTGTATTGAATTGTATAGTTTTCTTCATAGTGTCAATATACATAGAAAAAAAATCTATATTAGAAATGTGCATGTTAAAATAAAACCAGATGCATCTTTTTGAATGTAATGTTTGTGTTTTTAATGAAATAAAATCTTATATTTAACTGTTCTTCGCTCTCTGTCTGCAGGATATAATCAGCCCCTGGCACAATGCTGGATTTGAGAGTAAACTTTTATGATTTTTAGCCAAAAGTTGCTGTATTTATTGCATCGATATGAAGCTGTTGATATGAAGCGGTCTCTGTGATTTGTGTGAAGCCCAAACGGTGCCCCACATGCATTCATACAATATTTTAGCTTGAATAAGTCCGCATGGGTGCTCAGTTCCACATTAAACATAAATTGAAGCCTATGTCACCAATTATGCTCTTCTATGGCAGACTTTTACTCTTTGAATGTCAAAATAATTGCTTTTAATGTAACTGTGTAGCCCTTACCTTGGTATCTGAGCAGTACGGTCCCTGACTCAGGCCTGGAGCTGTGGAAGCGGATGGAGATCTGGTTACTGTGGCTTCGAACCACCAACCCTCTCATCAGGATGGTCTCATTGGCCAACATGGTGTTCTCTCTGTGACCCACGTCTTCGAACACAACTTTATCTCCTTCAGACAGGTTCACGTTCATCACCTGCATGCACACAAAAGACAAAAAGACACTGAATCATAACAGGAACTGATTATCCTGCTGTTTTGTTTTTCGAAAAGTGGTCTGAACTTGATATGATGTGGTCATGAAAGGTGAAAGGTGCTTCTCATTCAAACTAACTTTTGTTGTTTATTTTTCACTCACATTGTGCAGTTCTGCTTAATGAATGGATAAAGGAAAGTGTCTGTATTTCCCTGTGGACTGGAAACACTGCAGCTTCTTCACCCATGACACAGGTTTACTCAGATTAAAAAACAAAACGTCTTTAGAAGATGGGCAAACTTCTCTCCATTAAGATGAAGTCTAGATGGTTTAGGTCAGTGGTTCTCAAACTGTGGTATGGGTACCACTGGGGGTGCGTGGTACTTTAGAGCAGTGGTTCTCAGGACCTACCATCACTCTATAATGACAAGCTGCAACCCAGATAAAAAAGATATTGAGGAAAAATAAGAGATATTTCAGGAAAATGAAGAGATATTGAGGAAAATTAAGCAGTCCTCAGGTCAACGTTAGGTATAACAGTAATGTAATAGAACTCAACCATTTTTGCTCTGGTTGAGTTTCTTTTATATTATCGTATTTTCCGCACTATAAGGCGCATCGGATTATAAGGCGCACCTTCAATTAATGGCCTATTTTAAAACTGTTTTCATATATAGGGCGCATCGCATTATAAGGCGCATCCACTAGATGGCGCTGCGCTAAAGGGAATGTCAATAAAACAGTCAGATAAGTCAGTCAGTCAAACTTTATTAATAGAATACAAACCAGCGTTCTTACAACTCCCTCGTTGAAAACAATGTATTTCCAACTCCATTTGTCACAGTTCAAAGCTACATGAACAGCGTTCGAGCGCTCAGTTTTCTGTCCCCTCAATGTCACAACTCTTCTACTGAGATGGAGCAAAGGCCGCGCCTCCTTGTTCTTTTGCGGCAGGATCCATAAACACGCCTATGGCACACATGAACAGCTGGGACTAGAATTCCCCTTTACCGTTTTTACCGCTGTCACTTCGGCGACGCCCCCTGAATACGGTAGCCATAATTAACCAACACTGATCCATATATAAGGCGCATCGGATTATAAGGCGCACTGTCGGTTTTTGAGAAAATTAAAGGCTTTTATGTGCGCCTTATACTGCGGACAATACGGTATTCTATTCTATATGTCTTACACTGCCACCTACTGTTAAGGAGTGTAAATTGATGATTTATTTTTAAAAGTAAACTTCTTCTTTTTTGCCCTGGCAAAGACCCGCTACCCACTGAAAACAGTGCGACCCACTTTTGGGTCCCAACCCACCTGTTGAGAACCAGTGCTTTAGAGTCTTTTGCAGTCCTCATTTAGAGCCAGCCTACTTTAGCTGGAGCACTTCTTGGTTTAGACCTGGTTTAGTCTTTGATGAGTCCAGCTTTAGTCCCGGTTTAATTTTGCTTTAAACCTGGTTTAATTCTGGATTAGTAATGGTTTAGTCCTGGTTTAGCTCACTAAAGATGGCACTAAAGAGTTTCTGAAGTGGTTCTTGGTGTGAGGAGCAGGGGTGTAGCACAAATTTCTGGGTCCTTTGTATAAACCATCTTGGTGGGCCCCTTTGCTCACTTTAGCAATATCTCTCACATATATCCTAAGCTTTTTAAGGGCCCCTCCCTGCAGTGGGCCCTGGGTAAGCTGAACCCCCCTCCCAGTCTGATGGTACAGGTTACACTGTGGTTAAAGCTTTGAACACACTGGAGGATTATTAACCAGGTTCAGGGCCCTGAGTTCAGGGGGGCGTGGCCCAAATTTAGACTTCTCACCACTGATGATTTGTCGTGACACTCTTCAAGTGTGCGGTCTCAGTGCGATAATGTTACACCTCTCTGTCTCAAAAAAAAAACATCAAACATCGTCACCATTTTGCTCATCATGACGTAACTTTAGCAACAGCCAATCAGAAAAAAATGCAATATGTGATATAAGAACGCTCAGACAATAGCTGCCTAGTTATGGCTCAAAAACCAAAAATGGCAACACAACGCTGGTCAATGGTGAAAGAAAAACTAGTTGAGAAAAAAGCACAAAAAGTGTGACAAGATCTGCAATTTCTTTGAACAAGGAAGGACAGACTCCAGAAATAAATGTTTCCACAAACAAATCTAGTTTACCAACTCTCTGAGATACAAGTCGCTTCAGTTCAGGCCCAATAAAACATTTGATGTGCTGTTTTTATCCCAAAACACACATTTTACAAAGACTTTATTCATTGCAATGAAAAAGATGGAACTGAAAAACAAAATCAAAGCTCTCAGTCTGCATATTCTCAAAACAATCCAGCACCAACACAGCTCCCAGCTCCAGGAGAGGCCTGTCCTGAAACACAACAGCAACACAACAAACTTATATCAACCCAGAGACAGGACGCACACAGATATTTATTCTACATTTTACACAAGGATTTACTGTGTTGTTCTTAACTTCTCTCTTTTTATCAGATCTACTGAGCACCAAAGGAAAAAGAGGGACATTATCTTGGACAGAGGGACAGAGGACTAGGAGGACAACCAAAAGTGGGACGTTAGAGATGGCAACGTATTATGCAAAAGAAAAGAAAAAGACTTGGGCAGAGACTGTAGTGGCATTGGACACGACAGGTGACTGCTAACACTAACAAAGCAGATTATAACACAGCGCTTTGTAGCAGTAACACAGAAATAGTAAATTCTTGTGGCGATTTAAACCTACAAACGGCGAGCGTGTGGTCCTCTCTTCACTGCCTTCATCTGATGAGTATAGATCATTTGAAACTCACATTATATAAGGTTTTAAAACTCTTTAGTGCGTCCCCAGCTTTAAACAGCAGACCCAAGTCCGACTAAAGCTTTCACTGCCGACAGAAGCAGTACTGTAGAGGGCATTTACATTGGAGCCCGAAATGTTCATACCCCCGGCAAATTTACTGCCACTTTTTGTTCAAATGTAAAAAAAAAAAAGCTGAGAAATACTTTTTTCCACAATGATACCTCTTGTACATCGTCTTATTATCTTTTGGGAGAAGCCTGTGTCATTTCCGGTCAAAAAAACAAAACAAACAAACTTGCTGGGTTGAATAAAAGTAACTTTAAGTCAGAATTTATGAATAATTTCGGGCTTCACTGTAGCACTGCTCGTTTCTTCGCTGTTTTGTCTTTTTTTCCTCTGTAGAGCGCCCCCTACAGTGGGGGAGTGGACTCTTTTGTGATCCCTTTACTTTTGTTTTCCCCTCCGTGTATCCATACAAAGTTTTTCCTGCCATTTGGTCGCTCTAGCACGACGAAAATCAAGAAATAAAGCCATCGCTAGCTTGTTGTTTTGCTAACCGCTATGTGCCGCTTTCGAGACTTCTGTGACACCGGGTTGGAGGCGCTCACTGCTGCAAGCGTCACTTTCAGCACCGGGACACCAGGGGGAGATGATGGACGCTTCATTTAACCATCACACAGACTCCGAAACTGTTTATTTGAGGTAAAAAAGTGACTGCTTTAAAATTATTACAGCAGATTCCTGTATAAAGTGTTGCTTCCTGTCACGTTCATGTTGCACAACATTCGGCGTTGACCATTGGTTTATTATTAAAACTTTAATTACATGCTGAAACACTAGAGGGGGATGCTATTTACTAACCCAGGCTGGTTTTGTGGAAAGCTCTTCCACATCCATACACATGCAAATGATATGGTAATTCCTCTATTTACATAATATTTATTTGCAGTCAGGGCCATTCACTTCCAAATTGCAGATAACTCTCTAACTCTTCCCAGCAGCGCTTTCGCCTGCAGAGTATTTACAAGGCCTGAGTTCTTCTATTCAGCCATTTTGAGTTGCATAGTCATCAGGAGTTTTTTTTTTTTTCTCCCAATTTCAGATCTGATAATAAAACGGTGCTTAATGTAAAGGTCCTAGGGGCATCACAAAGCCAGGATTAGGCGTTGATCTGAAGATATTAGCAATTTACTTCAACGGTGTCATTACAGCGGGAGTCCGAGGGTTAGTTTGCACTTTCACTTGACGTGCGTTTGAGGTTCTCCATAAAAGAAAACTGATGGAAATTCATTATTTCACAGGCTCTGGACTGGATGATGGTAGTTGGTTTGCCATAGAATGCAAAGTTAACTCATTTTCCCATTGGCCAGTGAGAAAATTCATGCAGTAAACGCCAAGTTACGGAGAGAGGAGAGCTGAGTAAAGCCAACAAAACAACTGTCTAAAGGTCTGAATAAGAAGAGGAAGAGTCTGGAGAAGAAGGTTTTGCCTCAACAGATTTACTCAGGCTTCAAGTGCTCAAGATTTCTGTTTTTGTGTAAGTGGACATGCAGGAGAGAGAAACAAACTGCTGCTCCACTGGCGTAAATGCTAAAGTCAGCTTCATTTTTTGTAAATATCAGTGGTCGGTAACATTTTAACAAAACAAACGTTCAACAAAGTCAGAAAAAATGCATTTCTTACTCATGCACTCCCCCTGCTTAAGAAAACACAAGCTTTTCACGTCTGAAAACTTTGTAAATTTTAGTATTTTGAAATTGTTTTTTAAATGTTTGAATAATTGTGTCACCGCTGTTTTCTGCTCTCACTGATCTACACTCGAGCCTCTGTCAGTGAGGACTGTGCTGTTCCAACGTCCGGAGCATCTTTCTGTCTTGCTTCTCTTTTAAAGGGCCCAGACTGTAAAACTCTCCTCCCTCTGAACTAAAACTGCAGTTAACCATCAACACTTTTAATAGAGGTCAAAAGCAATGGCTTAAATCAGGGCAGAGATGTTCACATGAGAATTTGAATGTGTGAAAAATGTGTCTTGTGTCTAATTTCTAGATGTTTTAATTAATTATATTCACACTTTTTATTTTATATTAAGCCTCCTATGGACAGGTGTTGAGAATTAGCACAATACATAAATATATCAAATACATAAATAAATAAATGAATAAACGTATAACACCTGGAGATGATCCTTGGACGGCCGAGTGCTGAGTCTGGAGTGATCAGTCGTTTGTACGCAGGACTAGATCATCCAGAGGCTGCTGCGCTCGACAACTTGTTTAGTCTTTACTTTTCTCTGTGTAGTTCAGTTGCGCGTTAAATCGAGTAAACGTAGTGATAATATCAGACCTCTGTCACAGTGACTCAACTCAGTTATCTAATTAATCTTACCTCACTCTGCTCAGCAGCCACATGCACAACACACAACAGCCCCAGCCCCAGAGTGACCAGGTCTCCACTGCTCCAGTGCTGGGTAAGTGTTGCTCTAAACACTTCATGTAGTTCTGGTGCTGCTGAGCTCCTCCTAACAACACAGGAAACTACATTTCCCAGCAAACTATGACTTCTGCAACACAGGGAACAATTAAAAGGTTTTTGCCTAGATTTTAAAATGCATTCCCAGGTCTGTACATCTAGGTCTGTACATCTACATCTGCACAACTACATCTGTACATCTACATCTGTACATCTACGTCTGTACATCTACGTCTGTACATCTACATCTGCGCATCTACGTCTGCGCATCTACCTCAGCACATCTAAATCTGTACATCTACGTCTGCACATCTATATCTGTACATCTATGTCTTTACATCTACGTCTGTACATCTACATCTGTACATCTACATCTGCACATCTACGTCTGTACATCTACGTCTGTACATCTACGTCTGTACATCTATGTCTGAAGGATCAAATAAAGAATATAAAGTTAGTGCAGAGAGAGTTTATATCTGGACAAACATTAGCCACATCTGTCCTCTCTCTGTGTCCTCTCTCTCTGTGTCCTCTCTCTGTGTCCTCTCTCTGTGTCCTCTCTCTCTGTCCTCTCTCTCTGTGTCCTCTCTCTGTGTCCTCTCTCTCTCTGTGTCCTCTCTCTGTGTCCTCTCTCTCTGTGTCCTCTCTTTGTGTCCTCTCTCTCTCTGTGTGTCCTCTCTCTGTGTCCTCTCTCTCTGTGTGTCCTCTCTCTGTGTCCTCTCTCTCTGTGTCCTCTCTCTGTGTCCTCTCTCTCTCTGTGTCCTCTCTCTGTGTCCTCTCTCTCTGTGTCCTCTCTTTGTGTCCTCTCTCTCTCTGTGTGTCCTCTCTCTGTGTCCTCTCTCTCTGTGTGTCCTCTCTCTGTGTCCTCTCTCTCTGTGTCCTCTCTCTGTGTCCTCTCTCTCTCTGTGTCCTCTCTCTGTGTCCTCTCTCTGTGTCCTCTCTCTCTGTGTCCTCTCTCTGTGTCCTCTCTCTCTCTGTGTCCTCTCTCTGTGTCCTCTCTCTGTGTCCTCTCTCTCTGTGTGTCCTCTCTCTGTGTCCTCTCTCTCTGTCTCCTCTCTCTGTGTCCTCTCTCTCTGTGTCCTCTCTCTGTGTCCTCTCTCTCTCTGTGTCCTCTCTCTGTGTCTCTGTGTCCTCTCTCTGTGTCCTCTCTCTGTGTCCTCTCTCTCTCTGTGTCCTCTCTCTCTCTGTGTCCTCTCTCTGTCTCCTCTCTCTGTGCCTCTCTCTCTCTGTGTCCTCTCTCTGTGTCTCTGTGTCCTCTCTCTGTGTCCTCTCTCTGTGTCTCTGTGTCCTCTCTCTGTGTCCTCTCTCTGTGTCTCTGTGTCCTTTCTCTCTGTGTCCTCTCTCTCTGTGTCCTCTCTCTGTGTCCTCTCTCTGTCTCCTCTCTCTGCGTCCTCTCTCTGTGTCTCTGTGTCCTCTCTCTGTGTCCTCTCTCTGTGTCCTCTCTCTGTGTCCTCTCTCTCTGTGTCCTCTCTCTGTCTCCTCTCTCTGCGTCCTCTCTCTGTGTCTCTGTGTCCTCTCTCTGTGTCCTCTCTCTGTCTCCTCTCTCTGTGTCCTCTCTCTGTGTCCTCTCTCTGTGTCCTCTCTCTGTGTCCTCTCTCTGCGTCCTCTCTCTGCGTCCTCTCTCTGTGTCTCTGTGTCCTCTCTCTGTGTCCTCTCTCTGTGTCCTCTCTCTGTGTCCTCTCTCTCTGTGTCCTCTCTCTGTCTCCTCTCTCTGCGTCCTCTCTCTGTGTCTCTGTGTCCTCTCTCTGTCTCCTCTCTCTGTGCCCTTTCTCTGTGTCCTCTCTCTGTGTCCTCTCTCTGTCTCCTCTCTCTGTCTCCTCTCTCTGTGCCCTCTCTCTGTGTCCTCTCTCTCTGTGTCTCTGTGCCCTCTCTCTGTCTCCTCTCTCTGTCTCCTCTCTCTGTGCCCTCTCTCTGTGTCCTCTCTCTGTGTCCTCTCTCTGTGTCCTCTCTCTGTCTCCTCTCTCTGTGTCCTCTCTCTGTGTCCTCTCTCTGTCTCCTCTCTCTGTGCCCTCTCTCTGTGTCCTCTCTCTCTGTGTCTCTGTGTCCTCTCTCTGTGTCCTCTCTCTCTGTGTCCTCTCTCTGTGTCCTCTCTCTGTGTCCTCTCTCTGTCTCCTCTCTCTGTGCCTCTCTCTCTGTGTCCTCTCTCTCTGTGTCCTCTCTCTCTGTGCCCTCTCTCTGTGTCTCTGTGTCCTCTCTCTCTGTGTCCTCTCTCTGTGTCCTCTCTCTGTGCCCTCTCTGTGTCCTCTCTCTGTGTCCTCTCTCTGTGTCCTCTCTCTGTGTCCTCTCTCTCTGTGTCCTCTCTCTGTGTCTCTGTGTCCTCTCTCTGTGTCTCTGTGTCCTCTCTCTGTGTCTCTGTGTCCTCTCTCTGTGTCCTCTCTCTCTGTGTCCTCTCTCTCTGTGTCCTCTCTCTGTGTCCTCTCTCTGTGTCCTCTCTCTGTGTCCTCTCTCTGTGCCCTCTCTGTGTCCTCTCTCTCTGTGTCCTCTCTCTGTGTCCTCTCTCTCTGTGTCCTCTCTCTGTGTCCTCTCTCTGTGTCCTCTCTCTGTGTCTCTGTGTCCTCTCTCTGGGTGGAGATCAGTTCATGTTCTTCTCATCTCCATCCACAGACTTTGATCCATCACTAAACACATATCCCATGATGCATCTGTGCCTGTTTTATCGTCTTCTTACCCAGTGAGTGTGAGATTATTCAGCCGTCGCGTGGAGCTTTTATGAACTAAACGGCCGTCAGTCAGGTTTTTCTCTGTCCCAGAAAACAACAGCAGCCACTGCTGCTGAATCTAAACACGTGCTTCATTGTTTTTGGTCGATATATTTTATATTTTATGTCGTAATTATTAACAAGCTTCCATTTACTGCTCTAAAAATACACTACATTCATGCATTTTATTAACCAACAAAGTAATTTAGTATCTACAACTATTACACAGAGAAAAAGCACAAAAAGAAAAAAAAAAGAAGATACTTAATAAACCAAAGTGAAGCAGACAGAAACAGATAAAGATTAATCACAAAACCAGAGCAAGTTAAAATATATTTTACAAAATGGCCCGGTTTGTTGTGTGTTTTGTAAAACTGCATCACCGATCGTCCAATCAGAAAAGAGACCATTGTTTTTATTTAGACTGCAGTACCGTTTTAAACCAGTAGGAGCGCATGCTGCTTACAGAACCTTTAAGGTAAGAAGGTTTTTAAAAATTAAAGCTGGGACTTTAATGTTCATTATGATTAATTAATTACAAAAAAATGTATTTGTTAAAAAATGTGTGCTTTATTAACAGGGAATTTAAAAACTAATTTTTTTGAACAGACATCAGAGTGAAACTTTTCCTGTAGCTCACTGGCATAAATATAGAGGAAAAAATGTAAATACACAAATTTGTAAAATTCATAAAATAAAATAAAATCTGAATATTGGACAGAGCCAGGTTTAATTTTTTGATTGATTTTGTGAACATGTTCCAGTTTTTTACAGAGAGGACTATGGAGATCTGCTTTAGACGTTCAGTAAACTAGAAAATACTGACACATTTTGTCTTGTTTTTAGGAGTAAAATGAACAATAAATCAGGTTAGGAATTACAAATCAACAAGAAAAATCCTTCAGAATATTGTTAAATATAAAAGTGGAACATGTGGAGTTTGTAGGAGCTGCTGCAGTGGAGATTTCTGACTCTGAGAAAACGGCCTTTGAATATTTCCAACACAAATCTGTGAACGTAACAAACTAAACCTGGATTAACCTCCTCCAGCCCTGAGCAGGTTTTGATGTTCTGCAGCAGTTTTTTTGTGGATAACTTTTGCTGTGTTGATTCAAATGGCATAGATTTTGCCTCAGGTGTATTTTTGGATGAATTTTTAGGTTTCTCTTAAAAAGGTGTCTAAAAATAGTCCCACCTTTACCCCTAAGACATTTTTTGTGCCATTGACTCCCATTAAAATTTCATTTTTATTATACACTGTCACTGCAATATAATTTCACATTTTTATCAAGTATTTCATGGATTCATGATTGTGAGGGATTGGAATTTTAGTTTTTATTGTTTTTCACTCGGTGGCACCATTTCCCCCATATATGGTAGACAGAGGGATACATTTAGAAATAGCCACATTAGTGTTTGTATAAATGATCAAGACTACAAGGCAAATAAAAAACATTTTTTGAACTAAAATGATTTGAGTGTGTTTTAGGGTTGTCATAAATTGGTGTGAAACTGTTGAGAAATGAGTTTGTTTGTGTTTGCGTGAGCACAAATCCAAAATGTAGTTCTTACAGAGATGTGCACATCAGGGCAAAGTAGAAAAAGTGCCCAGACTTTTTAATTATCTATTATTATATATAACTTTTCTATGGTAGTGCTTTTTTTTTTTTTTTTTTTTTTTTTTTTTTTTTGCGCCTTTAGACAAAAAGTGTGACTAAAAATGTTTCATCTGCCATTACACAAAAAATTAAAACCTAATAAAATCAATCATGATGCCAATTTTTGACGCTCCCAAGCTCTGATAATCCACCACAAAAAAATTCTAATTTGCATTTACAGAAACAAAAAAAATCAATTTTTTTTGTGATTTTTGCCATAATTTGAAATCAACTTTTAATCACAAAAACTGGAATCTAAGGGGTTAAATTTCATAAACAGAATGAATTTTTTCTGTGTATGATGAGGATTGAAGTTAATCATTGTAACCATGAAAAAATATTTATTGGTGCATTTTTTTGTTCTTAGGGCGAAAGGTGTGACTGAAAACTAAGGGCTGTAGCAGGGATAAAGCCTCGTGTTGAAGGAGCAAACTGGACCAAAGCCTCAATACTGGAAAAAATAGGTTTTGCCTGTAGAGCCATAAAAATAAACCGGGAATTTGACAACGTAGCTTTAGGTTCAGTTTCATCTCTTTTTTACTTGTCCCAGGGCAGGGAGGAGTCAGCGTCTCTCCGTCTGACAGCTTACACTCACACCGCTCTGATCAAACCTGACACTTCCTGATTACGTTGGTTCTGCCTCTGACCCTCTCACTGCTGATCAGGCATAACATTACGACCACTGACAGGCGCCGTGACTAACACAGATTATCTTTTCATCGTGTGTTAGTGAGTGGGATATACAGGAGACTGGGTCAGAACGTCTCCCAAACTGCAGCTCCTGTGGGACGCTCCCGGTCTGCAGGGGTCAGGATCTGTCAAAAGTGGTCCCAGGAAGGAGCAGAGGTGAACCAGAGACAGGTGAGGCAGACTGGGGCAGACTGATGGAAGCGTGGCTGCCAGTCCGTGCCTATGTCCCCTCCGACCACCACCAACAACCTCACATTCACACATTCATACAGGGAAGGTGGGTGAAGTGTCTTGCCCAAGGACACAACAACAATATGCAGCGAGAATTGACCCACCGACTTTTGGGTTTGTGAGCAAACAGCTCTACCAACTGAGCTACTGCCTCCCCAAATATATACAGTATATATAATGATAATCTAAGCACTTACACAGGTCATTTACAGTGCCTTTGTGTTAGCTTCAATGCTAATTAGCCATTATATCATGCTCTGTACATCCCTCACCAGCTCCTGCAAAGAAAACGTTTTCAATAAAAAAATAAGCAAAAATTAGGCAAAAATTCTGTAAAAAATAAGCAAATAAGCTATTAGGCAAAAAAAGGTAAAAAATTAAGTAAAAGTTTGACCAAAGAAATTTAAAAATGAGACAAAAAATAAGAAATTAAGCAAAAATTAGGCAAAAATAATCCAAAAAAGGCATTTTCTACCTCCATGTGCAACTTTACATCAAGGAAACACTCACCCACTCACACCCACAGCAGTATCTTTGTGTTAGCTTCATTAGCCGTGCTAATTAGCCATTAAGAAAACGTTTCCAATAAACTTAAACAGTTTGTTGCATATGGAGCTGTATCATAGACAGGCGGCCACAGCACATGCCATTTGTGACCAGTGTTATTTTACTCTGACGTGGTTTTATTTCTGTGTGGGACACTTTCCTCTGACAGGAGCAGTGCCAGGGGGAATTGGATTAGCGTCCCGGCCTTGTTTTATTATTCCTGAGCTGGAGACATAATGTGATTAGTTGGTGATGCCCTTTGTTCACAGGACTATTATCCTCACGCTGTGTCCGTGACTTCATTAACACAGCATTATGAGCTGATACACAGAGGAGGAGGAGGAGGGAGGAGGCAGAGGAGGAGGCAGAGGAGGAGGCAGAGGAGGAGGCAGAGGAGGAGGCAGAGGAGGAGGAGGCAGAGGAGGAGGCAGAGGAGGAGGCAGAGGAGGAGGCAGAGGAGGGGAGGAGGGAGGAGGCAGAGGAGGAGGCAGAGGAGGAGGGAGAGGAGGAGGCAGAGGAGGAGGGAGGAGGGAGAGGAGGAGGCAGAGGAGGAGGCAGAGGAGGAGGGAGAGGAGGAGGCAGAGGAGGAGGCAGAGGAGGCAGAGGAGGAGGCAGAGGAGGAGGCAGAGGAGGAGGGAGGAGGGAGGAGGCAGAGGAGGGAGGAGGCAGAGGAGGAGGCAGAGGAGGAGGCAGAGGAGGCAGAGGAGGAGGCAGAGGAGGGAGGAGGCAGAGGAGGAGGCAGAGGAGGCAGAGGAGGGAGGCAGAGGAGGCAGAGGAGGGAGGAGGCAGAGGAGGCAGAGGAGGAGGCAGAGGAGGAGGCAGAGGAGGGAGGAGGCAGAGGAGGAGGCAGAGGAGGCAGAGGAGGCAGAGGAGGAGGCAGAGGAGGAGGCAGAGGAGGGAGGAGGCAGAGGAGGAGGCAGAGGAGGCAGAGGAGGAGGCAGAGGAGGAGGCAGAGGAGGAGGCAGAGGAGGCAGAGGAGGAGGCAGAGGAGGAGGCAGAGGAGGGAGGAGGCAGAGGAGGAGGCAGAGGAGGGAGGAGGCAGAGGAGGAGGCAGAGGAGGCAGAGGAGGAGGGAGGAGGGAGGAGGCAGAGGAGGGAGGAGGCAGAGGAGGAGGCAGAGGAGGAGGCAGAGGAGGGAGGAGGCAGAGGAGGAGGCAGAGGAGGGAGGGAGGAGGCAGAGGAGGCAGAGGAGGGAGGGAGGAGGCAGAGGAGGAGGCAGAGGAGGGAGGCAGAGGAGGAGGCAGAGGAGGAGGCAGAGGAGTAAAAGGTGCACTTATTCTCAGCTTGGTTTTACAGAGCTTAGCCCTGGTTTAGTGCTGTTTACTCCTAGTTGAGCTTAATTTAGGCCTAGTTCAGTCTTGTTCTTGATTTGTCCTAGTTTGGTCCTGGTTTAGTCCTAGTTTGGTCCTGGTTTAGTCCTAGTTTGGTCCTGGTTTAGTCCTAGTTTGGTCCTGGTTTAGTCCTAGTTTGGTCCTGGTTTGGTCTGGACCTGGTTCAGATATGGTTTACTCCTGGTTGAGCTTGGTTTAGAGCTGGATTTGTATTGGTTTAGTTTGGTTTAGTCCTGGTCCAGTCCTGGTTTAGTCTTGGTCTATAGTCCTGGTTTAGTTTTGGATTTGTCCTGGTTCAGACCCTGTTTAGTCCTGGATTCATCTGGGTTCAGACCTGGTTTAGTCCTGGTTTAGTCCTGGATTCATCTGGGTTCAGACCTGGTTTAGTCTTGGTTTAGTCCTGCTTCAGTCTTAAGTTATAAAACGTGAAATACTAATGCAAAAGTATCCAAAAATACTTCAAAATGCCTGAAAAAAGGACCTTTAAATCCTGGTTTAGACCTGGTTTAGTCTTGGTTTAGTCCTGGTTTAGTTTTGGATTTGTCCTGGTTCAGACCCTGTTTAGTCCTGGATTCATCCGGGTTCAAACCTGGTTTAGACCAGGATTAGTCATGGTTTGGTTTTGGTTTAGTCATTGTTTAGTCCTGGTTTAGACCTGGTTTAGTCTTGGTTTAGTCCTGCTTCAGTCTTAAGTTATAAAACGTGAAATACTAATGCAAAAGTATCCAAAAATACTTCAAAATGCCTGAAAAAATGACCTTTAAATCCTGGTTTAGTCCTGGTTTAGTCCTGGTTTACTTAGTTTAGACCTGGTTTAGTCCTGGTTTAGACCTGGTTTAGACCTGGTTTAGTCCTGGTTTAGTCCTGGTTTAGTCCTGGTTTAGTCCTAGTTTAGACCTGGTTTAGTCCTGGTTTAGTCCTAGTTTAGACCTGGTTTAGTCCTGGTTTAGTCCTAGTTTAGTCCTGGTTTAGTCCTGGTTTAGACCTGGTTTAGTCCTGGTTTAGACCTGGTTTAGACCTGGTTTAGTCCTGGTTTAGTCCTGGTTTAGTCCTAGTTTAGACCTGGTTTAGTCCTGGTTTAGTCCTAGTTTAGTCCTGGTTTAGACCTGGTTTAGACCTGGTTTAGTCCTGGTTTAGTCCTAGTTTAGTCCTGGTTTAGTCCTGGTTTAGTCCTGGTTTAGTCCTGGTTTAGTCCTAGTTTAGTCCTGGTTTAGTCCTGGTTTAGACCTGGTTTAGACCTGGTTTAGTCCTGGTTTAGTCCTGGTTTAGTCCTAGTTTAGTCCTGGTTTAGTCCTGGTTTAGTCCTGGTTTAGTCCTAGTTTAGTCCTGGTTTAGTCCTAGTTTAGTCCTGGTTTATTCCTGGTTTAGTCCTGGTTTAGTCCGGGTTTAGACCTGGTTTAGACCTGGTTTAGTCCTGGTTTAGTCCTGGTTTAGTCCTAGTTTAGTCCTGGTTTAGTCCTAGTTTAGTCCTGGTTTAGTCCTGGTTTAGACCTGGTTTAGTCCTGGTTTAGTCCTAGTTTAGTCCTGGTTTAGTCCTGGTTTAGACCTGGTTTAGTCCTGGTTTAGACCTGGTTTAGACCTGGTTTAGTCCTGGTTTAGTCCTGGTTTAGTCCTAGTTTAGACCTGGTTTAGTCCTGGTTTAGTCCTAGTTTAGTCCTGGTTTAGACCTGGTTTAGTCCTGGTTTAGTCCTGGTTTAGTCCTAGTTTAGTCCTAGTTTAGTCCTGGTTTAGTCCTGGTTTAGTCCTGGTTTAGTCCTGGTTTAGTCCTGGTTTAGTCCTGGTTTAGACCTGGTTTAGACCTGGTTTAGTCCTGGTTTAGTCCTGGTTTAGTCCTAGTTTAGTCCTGGTTTAGTCCTGGTTTAGTCCTGGTTTAGTCCTAGTTTAGTCCTGGTTTAGTCCTGGTTTAGTCCTAGTTTAGTCCTGGTTTATTCCTGGTTTAGTCCTGGTTTAGTCCGGGTTTAGACCTGGTTTAGACCTGGTTTAGTCCTGCTTTAGTCCTGGTTTAGTCCTAGTTTAGTCCTGGTTTAGTCCTAGTTTAGTCCTGGTTTAGTCCTGGTTTAGACCTGGTTTAGACCTGGTTTAGTCCTAGTTTAGTCCTGGTTTAGTCCTAGTTTAGTCCTGGTTTAGACCTGGTTTAGACCTGGTTTAGTCCTAGTTTAGTCCTGGTTTAGTCCTGGTTTAGACCTGGTTTAGTCCTGGTTTAGTCCTGGTTTAGTCCTAGTTTAGTCCTGGTTTAGTCCTGGTTTAGTCCTGGTTTAGTCCTGGTTTAGTCCTAGTTTAGTCCTGGTTTAGTCCTGGGTTAGTCCTGGTTTAGTCCGGGTTTAGACCTGGTTTAGACCTGGTTTAGTCCTGGTTTAGTCCTGGTTTAGTCCTAGTTTAGTCCTGGTTTAGTCCTAGTTTAGTCCTGGTTTAGTCCTGGTTTAGACCTGGTTTAGACCTGGTTTAGTCCTAGTTTAGTCCTGGTTTAGTCCTGGTTTAGACCTGGTTTAGTCCTGGTTTAGTCCTGGTTTAGACCTGGTTTAGACCTGGTTTAGTCCTAGTTTAGTCCTGGTTTAGTCCTAGTTTAGTCCTGGTTTAGTCCTGGTTTAGACCTGGTTTAGACCTGGTTTAGTCCTAGTTTAGTCCTGGTTTAGACCTGGTTTAGTCCTGGTTTAGTCCTGGTTTAGTCCTAGTTTAGTCCTGGTTTAGTCCTAGTTTAGTCCTGGTTTAGTCCTGGTTTAGACCTGGTTTAGACCTGGTTTAGTCCTAGTTTAGTCCTGGTTTAGTCCTAGTTTAGTCCTGGTTTAGTCCTAGTTTAGTCCTGGTTTAGTCCTGGTTTAGACCTGGTTTAGACCTGGTTTAGTCCTAGTTTAGTCCTGGTTTAGTCCTGGTTTAGTCCTGGTTTAGTCTTTGGGAGTCATTCACTAAACTGAACATAAAATCAGTTCAGGTTAAATGCCTGAAACCTTCCTGCAAGACTGTGTTTAAAAAATAAATATCTGTGCTTCTCATCCAACAGTGCTCAGTTTGTCCTTTTGTGGGCAGTTGGAACAGGAACAAAATGGCTCCTCCCACATGATTCTATGTTGTTTTGACTTATTTTTGTTGTGCATTTTTTAACTTTGTTTAAATTTCCCACTATATATCGTTTTGGAAAGCACTTTATTGCCACATCCTTCTCCTCAGCCGCGTCTCCAGTCTGTGTTTATTTGACTGCGGTTCTCAGTGAGCGCACGTTTGTCGCGTTTCTGCGTCCCGCCGCCTCTCGCTGAGATATCTCCGCGGTCGATACGATCTGCGGAGAGGCCCACGTGAAGACGAGGCGCTTCCTTCCTTTCCTCTTCACGCCTGAATAAAGATACACCTGCCGCCGGGACACGCGCCGATAAAAGCCGTCACAGAGGCAGACGGGATCACAATTATCTGTCCCGTATCTGCGCTGGCATCGCTCGCGGCTACGCTGTCCTTTGGCTTTTTTCCAAAACATATTTCCAACATGACTGGGGAGCGATGCCACGCAGATATCCCGCTGCTCTGATACAAGGCGACGTGACAGAGATAAAAACGGAGCTTGTCAGACGCACTTGAACCACAGACTGTAGCTTCACTGAGGAAAGATCATCCTCGGTGCCTTTTTATATCAAAGAAATGGTATTTATAGAGTTTTAAGTGGTTCTTATTGAGGACAGCGCCTGGTTAATGGTAAAGAAAAAGCTAAAAGATTGTAATGTCTAGACTAGATTTGAAAAAAAAAATGATTATAAAAGTCTGAGATGGGAAACTTTTGCCTTTTTTCACCAAAATAAATCACATCAAGGAGAACCTCCAATACAAGAAACAACATTATTGATAGAAGATGTCATATTTTGGGTGAATTTATCTCATATGTTGGTGTTTTTTGTAGCTAAAGTTTAATATATTTTGATGTTTTTTTTATTGGAGAGTGTACAGTATCAGGTAAAAAAATACCCAGCGTTAGTGAAAGTTAGAAAAAAATTACAATAGTGTTCTAGGGTTAACACAGTCTCTAAACAGGACCAGTATGGGTGTCCTGATTTAGCAATTAAGTAAAAAATAGTCAAAAATTAGGAAATTAAGTGAAAATTTGGTAAAATGTTTGGCCAAAAATTAAGCAATTAACCTAAAATTTAGCAAAACTAGCCAAGAAATAAACAATTACGCATAAATTTGGTAAAAAAAAAAAAAAATGGCAAAAATATTAAGCAGTAAAGCAAAATTAGGAAAATATTAAGTTAGAATTAGGCACAAATTGGGCAAAAAAATAAACAAAAATAAGGAAAAAATTCTGTAAAAAAAAAAAAAAAAAAAAAGCAAATGATAAGCCGTTCGGCAAAAAAAGTAAAAATTAAGTAAAATTTGACTAAAGACATTTAAAAATGAGACAAAAAAATAAGAAATTAAGTAAAAAATTTAAAAATAATTAAAAAATTAGGCAAAAATAATCCAGAAAAGGCATTTTCTACCTCACCCATTCACCCCACAACTGCTCACACGTTCATACATCAGCGACGCAGACGCTGGAGGTGAGGTGGGTGAAGTGTCTTGCCCAAGGACAGTCATGGCAGTAAAAAAACTGGGGGAGTGAAACTCGAACCACCAACCCTCTGACCTCTGACCCCCTCCAACACCAAACCACGTCCTCCCTGATCCCTCTGCAGTGCTCTGTAGTGGTCACGCCACTTTGTAGCGGTGTCCGAATGTCTAATGGATAAAAAATAGTGCACTCAAAATTTCCCACAATGCATTTTGAAAAGTAGTGGACAGCGATGGTCACTAGAGGTCAGTATAGACCAGAATGCTTTGCGAGTTTCAGAGGAGAACAGCGGAGACCAGCGACTGTACACTGAATGAAACCAATTAGAAACACAGTTTTTTACTTCTGTCACGTCTTAATCAGAAATAAAAAGCTCTTAAATAAACTGTTGCAGTGTAAAATTGCTAACGTTAGCTTAGCCAGCGTTCAGCCTCCCCACGTAAGGCACAGAGCTGCAATAATCCACTCTGTTTTATTCATTACAGCCATAATTCATGTTAAATATCACACACATGACTATTATTTATCTATAAATACTCAAACATCAACTGAGGGCTTTAACACAGAAAAACATTATCAGCGGAGTCACCGGTGAGAGAAAAATAGTGTGCGAGTGTCTGAATCATTCACAAAATTAGTGTACTATAGTCCGCTGTATAGTGCTGGACTACATAGTGACTGAGGGATGATGTTCGGACACAGCCAATGTCCTTACTGTAAACAAAAGCATCTAGAAATTCTCTTTTATTTGCTATATTACACATTTTTTCAGCAGAAACAACTATTTTCTGTCTGAAACTGTGTGTGTGTGTGTGTGTGCGTGCGTGTGTGTGTGTGTGTGTGTGTGCGTGTGTGTGTGTTATCTCAGGCTCTGACCCACTTCTTGCTGTAGCAGATGTTCCCCCGGCTCCATCATTTACTCACCTCCTTCTTAATTACCGCCGCTAATTAGCAGCACAGGCCGACATGAGACACCACAGCACTGTCCCACCTGAGGTTGCAGACCTGGGACACGTCTGTGAACAGAGACCACAGCACTGTCCCACCTGAGGCGCAGACCTGGGACACGTCTGTGAACAGAGACCACAGCACTGTCCCACCTGAGGCGCAGACCTGGGACACGTCTGTGAACAGAGACCACTGCACTGTCCCACCTGAGGCGCAGACCTGGGACACGTCTGTGAACAGAGACCACAGCACTGTCCCACCTGAGGCCGCAGACCTGGGACACGTCTGTGAACAGAGACCACAGCACTGTCCCACCTGAGGCGCAGACCTGGGACACGTCTGTGAACAGAGACCACAGCACTGTCCCACCTGAGGCGCAGACCTGGGACACGTCTGTGAACAGAGACCACAGCACTGTCCCACCTGAGGCCGCAGACCTGGGACACGTCTGTGAACAGAGACCACTGCACTGTCCCACCTGAGGCCGCAGACCTGGGACACGTCTGTGAACAGAGACCACTGCACTGTCCCACCTGAGGCCGCAGACCTGGGACACGTCTGTGAACAGAGACCACAGCACTGTCCCACCTGAGGCCGCAGACCTGGGACACGTCTGTGAACAGAGACCACAGCACTGTCCCACCTGAGGCGCAGACCTGGGACACGTCTGTGAACAGAGACCACTGCACTGTCCCACCTGAGGCCGCAGACCTGGGACACGTCTGTGAACAGAGACCACAGCACTGTCCCACCTGAGGCCGCAGACCTGGGACACGTCTGTGAACAGAGACCACTGCACTGTCCCACCTGAGGCCGCAGACCTGGGACACGTCTGTGAACAGAGACCACTGCACTGTCCCACCTGAGGCCGCAGACCTGGGACACGTCTGTGAACAGAGACCACAGCACTGTCCCACCTGAGGCCGCAGACCTGGGACACGTCTGTGAACAGAGACCACAGCACTGTCCCACCTGAGGCTGCAGACCTGGGACACGTCTGTGAATTACAGGTTTTAGAGAGTTTGGTTTTGTCCCGGATTCTTCCTGGCTTGCCCTGGTTTAGTCTTGGTTTAAATGTGGTTTAGTCTTGGATTTGTCCTGGTTCAGACTTAGACTTAGACTTTATTGATCCACAAGGGAAATTGCTTGGTCACAGTTGCTCAGATTTTGGAAAATGTAGTATAGTTATAGAATGGTGACCTGGTTTAGTCCTGGATTTGTCCTGATTTTGCTGGTTTTAGATTGGACATAGCCTAAGGTTTTAAGGAAAGGGGGCGTGTGCTGCATCATGTGACTCCTTTTCCAGACAGCACAGACCAGGCTATCTCCAAATATAAAGATAATCATGTAAAAATAAAACAACAAAGCTGAAAGTCTAGGTTTCATAATCCCTAACCCATGTACAAAAGAGGATTATTTAAGCTAACACCTGAATATAACAAATATTTAGCAGACTATTGTGTAAAAAAGAACAAACTGTTGATCCTTATAGTTCTGCAGTAACATTAACACTGGCCGTCTGTGCGAGGCTGCTGTGGGAACAGTGGAGAGGTTTTTCTGAGGCTACGTGGAGCAAAAAGATGAGTGTAAGGAAATCCACAGCAGCGTGACACTGATGGGCTTTACTCCGGGATGAAGCTGTGCGTCCTCTGGAGAACACAGCTCCTCAGTCTGAGTCTGAGTCTGAGTCTCAGTCTGAGTCTCAGTCTGAGTCTGAGTCTGAGTCTGAGTCTCAGTCTGAGTCTGAGTCTGAGTCTGAGTCTGAGTCTGAGTCTGAGTCTGAGTCTGAGTCTCAGTCTGAGTCTCAGTCTGAGTCTGAGTCTGAGTCTGAGTCTGAGTCTCAGTCTGAGTCTCAGTCTGAGTCTGAGTCTGAGTCTGAGTCTCAGTCTGAGTCTGAGTCTGAGTCTGAGTCTGAGTCTGAGTCTGAGTCTGAGTCTCAGTCTGAGTCTCAGTCTGAGTCTCAGTCTGAGTCTTGGTAAATCCAAAGCTCTGTCATGCTTGTATTTTGAAGTGATCAATTACAATAAAAAGTACAGTATTTCCCGCACTATAAGGCGCACCTAAAAGCCTTTCATTTTCTCAAAAACCGACAGTGCGCCTTATAATCCGATGCGCCTTATATATGGATCAATGTTGGTTAATTATGGCTACCGTATTCAGGGGGCGTCACCGAAGTGACAGCGGTAAAAACAATAAAGGGGAATTCCAGTCCCAGCTGTTCATGTGTGCCATAGGCGTGTTTATGGATCCTGCCGCAAAAGAACAAGGAGGCGCGGCCTTTGCTCCATCTCAGTAGAAGAGTTGCGACATTGAGGGGACAGAAAACTGAGCGCTCGAACGCTGTTCATGTAGCTTTGAATTGTGACAAAAAGGGCGGCGCAAATAAGAGCTACGTACGCTACCGTATTGTGAATGCACTAACTTGTTTTGGGAGTTGTAAGAACGCTGGTTTGTATTCTATTAATAAAGTTTGACTGACTGACTTATCTGACTGTTTTATTGACATTCCCTTTAGCGCAGCTCCATCTAGTGGATGCATAACGCAACCCCAGCCACTACAGTAGCTTCTATTCTATGCGCCTTATAATGCGGTGTGCCCTATATATGAAAACAGTTTTAAAATAGGCCATTCATTGAAGGTGCGCCTTATAGTGCGGAAAATACGATATTAAACTCCAGTTCAGTCACTCCCTAAACTGCGTCTGTAGCGCAGGTCAATATAACGCACAGAAAAACACGTTAAACACTGAAAGAGCAGATCATGGGTCACACTGAGAACAAAACCTGGTCAGGACGTGGTTAGTGCTGCTGTGTTTCTACAGAGATCTAACCAGGCTGAGAGGTGAACCACGTTTGTGACACTGATAATCCTGGGTTTAGGCTCAACTCAGCTCAAGCTTAACCAAGAAAACTCGCTTTTTAGTACAGCTCTCAGGTCAATAGTCTTGGTTTAGTCTTGGTTTAGACCTGGATTAAACCTAGCTTCTTAAATAGTACAGTATTGCTTTGTTCAGTCCTGGTTCAGTTCTGTTTGGATCTATTCAAAAAACAGATCCACAAAGGCTGTGTCTGAACATCATCCCTAGCCCCTAACCTCTCAGTCCCTATGTAGTCCAGCACTATACAGCGGACTGTAGTGCACTCATTTTGTGAATGATTCAGACACTCGCTCACTATTTTTCTCTCAGCGGTGGTAATGTGACTCTGGCATCTGTGTAAAAAAAGTTTGGTGAAACTCCGCTGATAATGTTTTTCTGTGATAAAGCCCGACCAGACTCAGTTGATGTTTGAGTATTTATAGATAAATAATAGTCAGAGGTGTGATATTTAACATGAATTATGGCTGTAATGAATAAAACAGAGTGGATTATTGCAGCTCTGTGCCTTACGTGGGGAGGCTGAACGCTGGCTAAGCTAACGTTAGCAATTTACACTGCAACGGTTTATTTAACCTGTTAAGCTCTGAGGCCTTTTCCCCAAAAATTCTATATCTACATTTATTAAGGTTTTACTTAGCATTTACTAGGTGTACATAGCTAACCTTGGTAGCAAATTAATTGGTGGACTTTGGGGATTACTGTGGAAGAGAAATAATATTAATAAATTATATTGTTTGACCATAAATTGAGGTTGAAATGGATTATTCTAATTTCCGCCTGAAAAAAAAACAAACATATTTGCCTCCAAAAAAGCCTTTTTCCTTCCTGTAGTGAAGCAAATAACAACATACATTGAAAATTTCACATATCTTGGTCTACTGCAGCAAAATTTGTGCCAAATAAACAAAGTAATGGAAAGATATACATGTTTTATTTTAAAAAAATCCAGGCGGAATCCAACTGTTGAATAGAAATTGAAGTAGATAGTTTTGTTGCCACGAATTGTCCGAACACGAGGATGTCAAACATTGTGTGTGTCAGCCGCTGTATCTCCCCGCTATGGTCCCAACAAGCGGACGCAAGGGGGCGGAGCCCCGTCGGGCTCTGTTCAGGTTTAAGAGGTTAAAGTTACACTGTGTAACTTTTCTCCTAAATATGTGGGGCATACTGACTTGTTTTTGTGATTTTTTGAGCGATTATAAGGCCTGAGGCGTGATCTGTTGCTCCGAGCGGGGCTTCTGTACTGAGAAACCACCCTCGTAGTTTGGCCGGGAGCGCTCCGCTGTTGAGGAAGAGTCATGTGACAGGAAACGACTTGCTTTACGGCATTCCCTTCTGCTCTTATACCTGAGGCGCAGTATAACCATGAAGCTACTTTTAGCGTTGTTATTTTCGCCAGTTCGTCAGGGCCGAAGGACACAAGAAGATGAAGACAATGTCGGACGAGGCAAGAAAAAGAAAATGTGAAAGGAACCGCACCAGATCGCAGACAAGAGTCAACATCGGACAGACTTTTGCTCGCTGGCGTCAGATGAGAGACAGAGAAGGCTGCAAATCAGATCACGTTTTTGTTTCTTTATTGTTGGGCAGGTAAATTAGCCTCTTTATTTTTTCTTTAGAACGTGCTTTTTCATACAGTTATTAGTTTTTTACTGCGACCATTGCGACCATGAATGCACTCTCTAGTCCCATTGTTAGTTTGACGTAACGCACGCTCGCACAGATTCAGAAGGAGGAGGGGCCCTAGTGTTTACGTTTTGCGACAGTGCAGTGGCAGCTGTGGCCTCTAGAGGCGCAAGACCGGGAATCTTACACAGTGTAACTTTAAGAGCTTTTTATTTCTGATTACGACGTGACAGAAGTAAAAACTGTGTTTCTAACTGGTTTCATTCAGACGTGTTGTGTACAGTTTAAAGTCCCGCTGTTCTCCCAAACTCGCAAAGCATTCTGGTCTATACTGACCTCTAGTGACCATCGCTGTCCACTACTTTTCAAAATGCATTATGGGAAATTTTGAGTGCACTATTTTTTATCCATTAGGCATTTGGACACCGCTACACAGTGGCGTGACCACTACAGAGCACTACAGAGGGATCAGGGAGGACGCTCGGACACAGCCAAAGTCTTTTAAATGAGACCAATCTCCATGGCGACAGGTCCAGGTAAACTCCATGTTGTTTTTTGTGTTTTTTTAGCTGTGCAGCCCACCTCCAGTCCCTCCTCTCCCTCCTGTCCCTCCTTCAGTCTGAGTGTTTACACAGAGGCCAGGTGCAGGTTAAACTCAGGTAAGCTTGTGGCTAATGTGGGATGAAATGAAAGTGTTTGGTAATGGAAACACAAAAAAAACAGATGTAGAAACAAGAACACAAGACTCTTCACAGTCTGGCTTTTTGAAGTTACAACAATGAATCACCGACCCAGGGCCTTTAGAAGAGTGGATCAGCTGGGATTATTACAATGATTTAGATTTTTTTTGTTAGAAAGCAGTCTAAAAGATGAAATGTTCCTTTTTACGAGTTAAGTTTGATGAGTAAGTTATAATGCTTTAACAAGGCTCATTTACAAAGATACAACAGTAAAGTGTTGATTTGAAAGCAGAGGAAACAAAGAGACTGACTTTACCTGCAACACTTTTTCCTTGATTCTTATTTTATTTCCCTGAACTGCAGTCTTTACAGCTCCTGTCTCTGGGCTTTCAGTCTGTTCAATGTTCTTCTAAATTCTTACGGTGATGGAAAAATCTTTAAACGCTGAGTAAAGGCTGCATGAAGTCTCACTGTGTTTCTGCCATTGCCTCCTGATGCTCGCAGCGGCGCCTGACAGCCGCCCACAGAGGCGCCGCAGATTTGGCTCTGGATTGAGAGGAGGATATCGAAAATATTTTTTAATTGTTAAAGGAACAGGCCACCGTTTTTCCTTCTTAAACTATGTTCTTCCCTGATCTTAGCTGAGTTGATGCGTACCTCTCTGGTCTTTGTGTGTGCCCTTTGCCTGGGGAGCAACGCTAATTTGTTAGCATTTAGCTTTGCCAAGCAAATCCCTATGGAACCAAACACGGCTCAAGTTAGAAGCAACCAAGCTCTTCCACGTTTTCCCGATTTAAATACGGTTACGTGAGTAGTTACATGACCCAAGTACAGTTACACAAAAATGAAAAATGGTGATTTTCTAAGCAGGATAAAAATGAGTACTATAATGTAAGGCGTAATAACACTTTAGGAGCACTTCGGTGTCGGCGCAGTGATATCTTCACTCCTAACTCAGAAAAGTTGATTTTGCAGATCTGGGTTTAGGTGTTTGGTCCAAGTCATGGTGAAACTGTGAAGAAGACGTGTGTCCAACCACAGACGTCCTCTGTGGACGTGTCCTCCCACTGTGGACGTGTCCTCCCTCTGTGGACGTGTCCTCCCACTGTGGACGTGTCCTCCCACTGTGGACGTGTCCTCCCACTCTGAGTAGTTTATTATATTTATGGGGTCAAATAAAAAGTGCATTTCCAGAGCACGCTCTCCCTCAGGCTGTAAACACCATCCTGAGACATTTCTGCTCCGTCCTCAGCTCTGCACTGTCTCCTCTGTCCCCACTGTCTCCTCTGTCCCCACTGTCTCCTCTGTCCCCACTGTCTCCTCTGTCTCCTCTGTCCCCACTGTCTCCTCTGTCTCCTCTGTCCCCACTGTCTCCACTGTCTCCTCTGTCCCCACTGTCTCCTCTGTCCCCACTGTCTCCTCTGTCCCCACTGTCTCCTCTGTCTCCTCTGTCCCCACTGTCTCCTCTGTCTCCTCTGTCCCCACTGTCTCTTCTGTCTCCTCTGTCTCCTCTGTCCCCACTGTCTCCACTGTCCCCACTGTCCCCACTGTCCCCTCTGTCCCCACTGTCTCCTCTGTCTCCTCTGTCCCCACTGTCTCCTCTGTCTCCTCTGTCCCCACTGTCTCCTCTGTCTCCTCTGTCCCCACTGTCTCCACTGTCCCCACTGTCCCCACTGTCTCCTCTGTCTCCTCTGTCCCCACTGTCTCCTCTGTCTCCTCTGTCCCCACTGTCCCCACTGTCCCCACTGTCTCCTCTGTCTCCTCTGTCCACACTGTCTCCACTGTCCCCACTGTCCCCACTGTCTCCTCTGTCTCCTCTGTCCACACTGTCTCCACTGTCCCCACTGTCTCCACTGTCCCCTCTGTCTCCTCTGTCTCCTCTGTCCCCACTGTCTCCTCTGTCTCCTGTCAAAACCAGGACAAATTAAGGACTAAACCAGGAATAAAACTGTCTCTAAATGAAACTCAATGAAAACTTAAACTTCAAAAACAAAAAAACACTTTAATAACACAACACTCCCATTTTAAAAGCCTAAAAATCTAAACCAGAGACTTGGTGCTGGACTTTCTCCCCAAAAAACAGATTTTTGCAGCAGAGTTTTAGCGACTAGACTCAGATAAGAGCAGTAATACAGTCAGCCTCTCTATCTCCATGTAACACTCACTAATCCATTTAAACTACAGCCGCACTGATAAATTCAACTTGTGTTATTCTGACAACATAATTTCATTTTTAGAGAAAGGCGTTGATAACAGTTTTATCACAGTCCGGTCTGCTTCACAAACCAAAGTCTGTTTTTTTTAATTACGAGCTCTGCCGGGTGTAGGAGTGTGGTTACAGCTCCATCTGATTTTAAAGGTGGCAACAATAGCAGGATTTTTTTGCGAGAGGGGTTTTTTGGAGGCGACTTGTTGAGAGAGAAGTGGGTTTGTGTGATAATGGTAGTAAAAAAAATCACTCTAAGGCTGTTGTTAACATAAAAAAAAACACACAAAAACACAAAAAATGGGGTAGAAATTGGGTTTATGTGGAATTTTAAAGGCTTTTACAGAAGGTTCTTTGTCAGGCCCTGTCCTATTACTCGCACTAAGGTCTTTCATGAGGAATTTGGACAAACCTAAACACATTTAAAAAACTTATTTAAAGCCAAATCACATTCACACTTTTCACTCCTGGAGATAATCCTTGGACGTCCCTGGTCAGATGTTTGTAAGTGCGAGGAGATTCTGCGGAGCCCAGCTGATGAGTGCGCTCCGTGTTAATTCTTGTGTGTGCCACCAGGTGCGTAATTTCCGGGGGGGGTTAGGGAGGGTTATGACCCCCCCAAATCATCAGGTCGAGCCAATACAACCCCCCATTGCGATACAAATACAAATATGAATTATCTTGCATGAATAACTCGTTGATTTTCTGTATTCGTTTCGTTTGCCAGCAAAATAGTAATTAGTTTATTCCACCCCCCTCCCCGTGCAGAATACTTGGTACGGCCCACTCTCTCCTGAGCGTTCGTTGTTTGCTGTGTGTCCTCAGTCTCTGGTGTTGTAGCGGTGATAGCTGGCTGTCGCTAACCTGTGCTGTTATGAAAAAAGCACCAAAGCCAGTCAGCAGTTTTACAGAGTTGGTCAACTCCAACCCCAACGAAAAGGAAAAAACAAGTACGGCCCAAGAGGAGGTAAACAGTCGTGTTGTCAAGTTAGCTGATGATTTGACTAAAGCTGGGGACACGATTTTCTCAGTCGTTACAGATTCTGAAAAGACTAGGAGCACACACTAACGACTGGTTTCAGCAGATTTAGTTCTGATGACTGAAAGACTGCGCCTCACACACTACAAGATCTGTAACTGCAACTGACGCCAAACAAACGCAGCAAACTCTGGCGGGGAACTCGCGAGAACTAAATGGTAAACAAACATGGACGCTCCCTGGGTCGCTGTTGCCGTTGTGTGCATAGCTATCTGTTTGGAAAAAGGGAAAGAAAAAACAACTATGTATCCAGTTTCGCTTGGGTAGCGCTCAACTTTCTTCGGTGTTTGCCATGATTGTTTATGTTTTCTTCTTCAAATTTCCGCTTATATTTTCCCGCCGCTTCCTGTTGCTTCGTCTGCGTCCTGACGCTATTTCCTGTGTCCCATCAACTGTTTTTCATCGGCCACTGGACACCATGTGTTTGTAGTTGGTCTGTAAACAGCCCACACTACAGGAGTGCGTCCAGAGTCGGCTTTAAAATTCAAACATGTTTGATTGCTTGCGACTGACGTCAGGCCAGGTTTTTGCGGCGCACACACTTAACGATTCGAGTCTTTGAACATCACACACTAACGGATTTCAGGGCTGACAGGTGATTACGATTCCCTGCAACTGTTGTTGACTGGAAAAGACTCGCTGCAACTGTGAATCGTTATAAAATCGGGCAAAAAAATCGTGTAGTGTGTCCCCAGCTTAAATTGCCAATGTGAGGTAAAGCTAAGGAGGCTGCCACAGAATATGTGCTGTGTGCAGGACTAATGTCAATTTACCACTGAATGCTAATTTAACTAAGTGATGGCATTATTTACTCATCAGCTTTGCCCAGTACAAAGCTGAAGCTAAGTAAATCACAGTAAAGTATCATAATGCATTTCTAATACAGAAACTACAAATTATTATATTCATAAATGTAAATGGGCAAGAAAAACGCCACGCAAGAATTCATAACTGAGATGGACAGATACATATCACTCAAACAAAATGGAAAATAAAAAAGCAATAACATTCTCCAAGAGATATATGGACCTTTTTAAAGGGGACCTGTTGTGCTTTTTTAATATTGCTTTTTGATGGGACAAGATGTTCAATCCAACAGAAAAATGTAAAAAAAAAAAAAAAAACTCTCTAAGCATTTAAGTATATGATTTGTATGGTTTACCCCTTTGTCATTTTAGTTTTGTCTGTCATTATTGCTTTATTGTCATAGCTGCTTGTATTGTTATTTATTTTGGTTATTTATGTGTAAATGTATAAGTTAATAATAAAATTAAATAAAAAATAAAAAACTACAAATTAGCATACTCCTTTTACAAAAGTACACGATTCAATGGGTAAAAAAAAATAAAAAATAGGCGGAGAGTTTAACCCCCAATATTACACCCAAAGTTACGCCCTTGTGTGCCACAACTTCTTTGTGCTTTACTTTTCTTTGTGCGCCTAAGATCGAGCAAATGTTGTGATAATATTGCCACTGCGAAAGAATCGGCTCATGCATCTTTTAGCTTTGTGTTGTTAGAATAATAATAATAATAATAATAATAATAATAATAATAATAATAATAATGCATCTTTTACAGCGCTATTCCAGACACTCAAAGTCGCTTTTTTTTTACGATTAGGTGCATTATTCCTTTACTCCTGTCACACTCGGCGGTGGTACAAATGCTCTCTTTCATAAGTCACAGCTTTTGAAATTCAAAGATCTTGTTTGTTAATTATGTGAAAGGTTGGTAAAAGGACAGTACCAGAGCATATTTACAATATATTTACATTAACTACAGACAGTGAGAGAAGAAGGAAAAGTAACTTTTGTGTGCAGTTTTCATAAATTTCATTAAAACAAAGGTTTGTCTGTTATTGATGTAAGGCTACAGACAATGTCATCAAATCCTGTAACACTATTATTCAGATTAAGATATTATTAAAGAAGAAGGCTTTGGAGAGTTATACAAATCAGTAAATGAATCATAAATGAGGACGATATGATGGCTGTGGTTAGTTCACAATTTTTAGGATTTCACTTATTTCATTTGTGCCTGGGTTTGTGTAAAGGAGGGGGCGCCTGGCTCTATTTAGTCTGTTCTTTTTTCTTTTTAAAAGGGGCATTAAATTTAAGACAGTCCTCCTCATGCCCCTATTCACCCATGAAGTTATTCTGTATGTGAAATAAAATGTAAAGATAAACAGAATGGATATGGATGAGTAAAAAAATGAAATGAAATGAATGGTGAGCTACTACTACAGCCCCTGACACATTCATACAGCCAAAGCGGGTTAAATGTCTTGCCCTAGGACACAACGACAGTTTTGCAATGCTGGTAGCAGGAATCAAACCTGCAACCTGTGGGTTAGTGGGTGAACGTCTCTGCCGTCTGAGCCCCAGGTGGCTTCTGTCTGAGTGTCTCAGCTGAGAACGATGAGCGGCGCTTTGAAGAAGTGTTTAAATGTCGTAAAGTGAAAGAAAATGAGTGAAGCTGCACTCTGGATGTGCTCCGGTGGCCAGAACCTTCCAGATTCCTGCAGAGCACTCGTACAGGAACATAAATCCACCTGGCCAAAGCTGAAATCCTCTCCACCCTTGGCCCAAATTGCCACAGGTAGCACTGTTCACTGCAAGGTTTGAAGCGCAGGTAAAAAACGTGATTTGTGTGAGATGTTTCTGGCACTAAGAAGAAAAAAAAAAGGAAATTAGCGGTCGGTGGCGCAAAAAACAAACAAAAAACAAAAAAACAAAAACAAAAAAAGCCATACTATGTGCTGGTGCCAAGCTCGGATAACTGTGGGGTTGTAGAAGGGGGTCAAGGGTAAAACAAATCAATAAAAATATCCATAAGAATGATTCACTGCGAAGATCTCTGAAGGAAAGTGATATCTTGTTTTGTGGTGATGCAAAATATGGCGCCCTCCTGTGGCCCTGCACATACATTTTTCAGTATGTGGCCCCCAAGGAAAAAAGTTTGGACACCCCTGATTTAAAGCTATACTAACATGTTAAAGTCCCAGCCCTACTATTAATATAATAAAATGACCTTTACAGAAAAAAAAATGTTATATGACTAACAATTTTATTTTATTTAACCATTCTTTAACAGGGAAAGTCCCATTGAGATTCAAAGATCTCTTTTTCAAGGGAGTCCTGGCCAAGAGGCATCAACAACACAACCAAAACTGCATATAAAATACAATAAAAAGAGAAATAAGAGTTAAAAACAATGAGATAAAAAAAGACACATTTAGAAGCAGTGGCAGGTTAGTGATTGCATCTCCAGGTCTTTCAAAAGAGACTCAAAATGATCCAAAGGGACAAGATTTTGTAGTTTTAAGGTCCTTTGTAAACCGTTGCAGTCTGTAGGAGCACGATACTGAAAAGACATTTTTCCGCTCTCTGTCCTGACTCTGGGGACAGTCAGAGTGTGGACGTCCTGAGAGCGTAATGCATAAGGTCCATCAGACTTCTGCTAACGATACACAGAATATTTCGCCCAACACTGGTGGAGACGCTAACTGTGATAATATTTATCTCTTAAATAATACTGTGATGCTCTATACATAGTACTACAAAAGAGCCTGTCTGTCACTTCAGTTAATGGCATGCCTTATTACATTACGACTGGTATTTGGCTAAATGTCAGTCCACATCGAGACTCAGATAAATCCCAGATAAAGACTGACATCTCATCTCTGAATCCTCAAAGATAATGTTCTCTGTAAAAGTAATGAATGTTAATCCGACACACAGGCCACGCTGCACACAGTAAAACCCTCTGACATTTAAGTGTAATGGGACGTAATCATCGTCCTGCACTTTCGCGGACGACTATGGGCTATTTTGGGAGCCCGCTCTCTGATTTATTTTATACTAGTGGCACTGGGTAATTGTACTTTGTTGGAACAATAAGTGATATTTTAAAGTTACACTTACTGGCCTTACAAGTCTTCATAGAGAATTCAGTCATTATTTAACAAAATCCAAGCAAAGGAAGCATATAAATAATAATAATAATGTTGTTTGTCTGTGTATGTGTAAGGCCCACAGTTGCTGGGACAGGCTCCAGCAGGCTCCGGGACCCCTGACTGAAGTAAGTGCATGGATGAATTAATTTTCTTACAACTCTGCATGTTTCCAGCGATCAGACCTATTTATTTTTTTATCAAAGTGAAGTGGATCTTGAACCCTTCCAGTAGTGCCGTAGTCAAGAGCGTTCTAAATCGAGATCAATACCAGTCCAAGTCCAGATTAAACCAAGACCAAGACGAGGCTGAGACTTTCAGGGTTCCAGACCAAGACTTTTAAGGAACCAAGGAAAACCGAGACTAGGTTGAGACCAAACACTGAGAACTAACACTAAATAAAGGCTAAATAAAGTTATGAAAAAGTGGTTCAAATACATTAAAAATAACTTTAATCATCTAACGCAACAGACTCCACAAACAAACAGGGACAGATCAAGTTCCTGGTTCTTTTAATGTTGAAAAATAATTATTCCAATATTATGAAGAATTGCGTTTTCTTATAATGTTTGGTAAATAAAATCTCTGAGACCACCGCATCCAAAACTAAGACAAGACTGAGTAAAACTGGATTCGAGACCAAGACCAAAACCAAGACTGAGTAAAACTGCAGCCAAGAGCGAGACAAGACCAAGACCGTGAAAATAGGCGCTACAACACTACCTTCCAGTTCGGGCTGACTTCCTCTGAAAACCGTCCTAATCATAAGCCACAAAGGCAAGGCTTCTTTGATTCGTTGTACATTTTGCCAGTTTTTGTCAGCAATTGTTGGCACTGCCTCTAAGTTAAGGTAATAATAAAATAATAATAATAATGGATTAGATTTTATATTGTGCTTTCCAAGTCTCTCAGGGCACTTTACATGAGTATGGACTATGGAGTACCACAGGGCTCAGTACTTGGACCCATTCTGTTCATGCTTTACATACAAACATAATCACAAAAACACGACACACAGTTGTATTTATGAATTAACCCTGATTTGAAATAAATTACTCACATTTTAATGGCATCTAATATTTTTTGTGACCTTGTGTCTCCATTTAAGACGTAATGTTTACATGTGTTTTTCAAAAAAAAAAAAAAAAAAATAGACTTGATACGTATTTTTGTTGGAGCGCACACTAACACATTCATACAGGAAAGGCGGGTGTGTCTTGCTCAAGGACACAACAGCAGTATGCAATGCTGATGGCGAGGATCGAACCACCAACCCTTCCATTCCAGGGCTTTACCTACAGAACTACTGCTTCCCCCCAAAGATGCTAAAGCTATATCTTAAATAAGCACTTTTTTTTTTTTTTTGACTTTTTTGATTGATCGTAGGAAATTGGGTAAACTATCGGAGTCCGGACTCAAACTCACAATGCCGAGGCAGGCTGTAGTTGCCCTGTATATGCGCCGCAGCTCTACCGCTGAGCCATACACTAATTAGGTTTTCTTTTATCCACAGATGTACACATGATAATGGAAAATAACTAGATAGGTTTTCTCACTTTTTTTAAGCACTAGTACTTTTTGAGTTTTTGTTTTAGTTGCAGCAGCGGCAGTAGTAGTAGTAGTAGTAGTAGTAACAGTAGCAGTGATACTACACATACAAATAAAATTCTGTGACTAGAGTTCCTTTGTGAGTCTCTTTTTCTTGTTTTCAAGGCTCACACCAAAGCCACATGTTCCTGTAGTGGCTCTAAACTTCCCTGTGTGCATAAAAGCCTCAGAGCGGAGTAAGATTCAGTCTCTCACACGGCTGTCCTTGAGTCGCCCGGATGCCTCCTCCTCCTCCTCACGAACCACTATCACACAGGAGAAAAACACAAAAGAGCCGGCCTCCAGATTAGAGCGCCTATTTGAAAGGAAATTGAACATTGTGTGGCAGAGGCAGACCAGAAGACACTTATTCTGTGCATCGTTCTCCCGGAGGACAGGCAGGTAATCACGGGTTTGTGGACACGCTGAATGCAGATGTGGACGCTCAAGGTCAGAGAGAAGGATTTACAAAGAGACCGGTGAAAAATGCTACATGTTAATGTCACAGTCACTTATTGTGCTGGGATCAATAGAGTTTACATTCTCAAGTGGATGTAGGTTGTTGAATATCA